>CM060107.1:11864885-12464885 GCA_030522415.1 Channallabes apus
CTTCTGTTCCAGTCTCTTTAGTTTCATCTACATAACTGAATTGAATTAAATTGAATCTGAAGAGGTGGCGCAAGACCTTCGCACAGGGCAGTCTAAATATGTTTTCAAATGAAAACAGTGACGTATCCGTTCAGGTGTAATGAAAAGCCACGAACCCCTGCGGGATGGAGTATTAAAAATCAGAGCAGTGCTGTATATATACCGTAACCTTTCGAACAATTCTGTTATTGTGTATACATAAATGTCTACGAATGGACACGTTACTGTATATACAGTATGAAAGGGTGTAAAGCCAGCTTGCATTATTTTAGAGTTAAATGATGATGATGATGATGATGATGATGGTGTTATCACAGTACACGATAGAATGCTTAGACGTTGGTTAGCAGCTCGATTGTGTGTTTCAGCCATCTGTAATCTCACCACTGTAAATGCTGTTACACTCCTAATGTACGACTAATGAGCCACTGCACAGCCTGGGTAGCTCTGGACCAGTTAGTGAAGGGGTGTGTGTGTGTGTGTGTGTGTGTGTGCACGTGCGTGTGTGTTTGCTGTATTGAGGAGCATAGTATCGTTGTTCATATGGAGGCTTTTCTTCATTATCTACACAGCCGTGCTGAAATCTCTGCGTTTTTTTTTGTTGTTTTTTTTCCTGCGTGAATTTTAAACACAGCCCCATCTGCAGGGTTTAATCAATCGGATCAATAATCAACAGCGAGCTCATCTCGAGTGGCTTTCTATTCGGCGTCTGAAGAGGACGCCGATCCAATCACACGAGAGGTTTGCCGATGGTTACCAAGGCAACTAGTCGAGTGTCCCGTTCTGCACTCGAGTCTTCTCGTCAGGGGATTCACCCCAAATCTGCCATTAGACTCTGATTATTCTAATGAGGCTCCGTTACCGAGCAGAAAACTGCCACGCACAGCGCCGGGCTTCCGGTCCTGCATCAGCGTCACTGCTCCTCCACACACAAGAGGGATTTGTACACTCATTCAGAGTAGAGTGTGTGTGTATGTGTGTGTGTCTGCTCGCATGTGTGTGTGCGTGTGTGTCCACGTGTGTGTACGCACCTGTTGTGCTTCTTCTGTAACTGTTTCATTTAATGAATGCAAGACATTACAGTCTTCTCTCTCTCGCAAATTTAACCTGTCTTTCTTTTCCTGCTAGTCTGTTTTTCTCCGTCTCTTAATCTGTCTTTCTCTCTCTCTCTCTCTCTCTCTTCCTCTATCCATCTGTCTGTCTCTTGATTTCAAACTCTCTCAATCTGATTTTCTATCTCTTCCTCTCTTGATTTTATCTGTCTCTTTTTGTCTTACAGCCTTGTTCTCTTCCTGCAGTGATCTATCTATCTATCTATCTATCTATCTATCTATCTATCTATCTATCTATCTATCTGCATGTCTTTTCATCCTGAGTCTTTATCTTTTTCTTTTTCTTCTGCCTTTGATCTCTTCCCCTCTTGAGCTGTCTATCTGCAAATCTCTCCATCTCTTTCTCTCTATCGCTGTCACTCTTGATTCCTGCCTCATATCATTTTCTGTTTCTCTGTCTGACAGTCTCTCGTTTTCCTTTTTTCTTGATCCGCCTCTCCTTCCTATCTATCTATCTATCTATCTATCTATCTATCTATCTATCTATCTATCTGTCTATCTATCTGTCTGTTGATCTCTCCCTCTTTTTCTTCCCTCTTTTTCCCGTCGTCTTCCTCCTGATCTCTCTCTCTCTCTCTCTCTCTCTCTCTCTCTCACGGTGTGTGGTTTGGAGTATTAAAGCGATTATGCCTATTGTCTCTACAGAACTGATAAGGTATTAAAGACCTCTGTGATAAGATTTAAATTAATTCTGCTCTTATTCAAATTCAGTTATCCTGCCGTGAGGAACACGCTTGCCTTTTTATTATAATTTTTTTTTTTGCCTCCCTTCTTTCTGTCTGTCATTCTCTCGTTCTCTTTTCTTTTCTTTCCTTCCACTTGATCCGTAACCTCCACACACACGCAGGGTTTTATCTCGTGATGCGTCAGTAAAGCTGCCTTTAAGCTCAGTCAGATGCCTGTTGCCCTCAAGGCCGTCGCTCTGAAGTGCCGTTAAACGCTGAACTCATCACCTTGTCATAGAAACCGGCTGCACAGACGAGTCGCGGATGTGCCGCAGACGTAGCGAGGCGTCTGAGCCAACCACCGATACTAAGTTTCGACCTGCTCACTTTGCTGCAACGCCGCGGTTGTCAGTTGCACACGTAAAAGATTAGTCACGACATCAGGTAATAACATATGTTTGTTAATTTTCGAATATCCGTAAGTCCTAATGAAGGGGTGTGTGGTTAATTGCTAGAAGACGAGAAAAACATTTTCAACGTGGTGTAATCATGTAATCGTTTCTTTCCTGCAAGTTTTTCGTTGCTCCACTTTCCTTCTGCCAGAGGTGGCACATATGGTCATGTGCTTGACAGATTGAGAAATAATGAAGAGGAATATTAAAGGCAGAGTGAAAAAAACTAAACAAAAAACAAAAACTTTACTGGATATCAGCCTCGCTAAACGCCAGGTCAGGACTGTAGCGATGTACGCCGCGGAGTCGGGTAACGCTCAAACCGTGCGCCAGTTCGGAATGCCGCAGAGTTCATGATTTAGTTTAGGCTCGGAAAAAAATCAAACAGTTTTTTTGCGATCACGGTCATAATGAACATCTGGAATAATCTTCCAGTGTTGAAAATAATTATACCTCACTTTTACTGCGGCTGTTTACTCGTTGTGTCTGGCAGTTTGCTCAAATCCCCATCCTCATCTCTTCCTGTAGCAGCTACCGACAGCGTAACGCACTCTGAGGACGGCTTTCACACTAGGGATTGGGGCGCGGACCCGAGTACACCATGCTGCATGGATCAAGAGTATCAAATCAGGAACCAAAACACGGAAGAGGAATTCTCTTTAGAATGCATTAGCATCATCAAAGCAACAAAAAGTAGGAAGGAGAGAGGGTCAACGTTTTTTCCTTGCAGTATCGATAATATTAGGCGAAGTGCAAAGGTTGACTTTGCTGTCCGCTTCTACTTCTTCCTTCTTGTACGTATTAGCAGATTGCAACCTAAATATGCGCATACTGCATGGGGCCGGCGTGGCTCAGCGGTTGATGCTCTAGACTTGTTGTTAGTCTTCCGCCTGCTTCCGTCGAGGGATCCATCCGATCCGTACACAACTTGGCACAAAGTTTTTTACCCATCCCAGTCTCTCAGGTGGAATGATGAATCCCACTTGAACCTACACTGGAGATGCATAGGATTATTAGCACCACAAGGCGGAACGGTGATTTGGTGTTTAGCACTGCCGCTTTGCACATCCAGGGTCATGGGTTTGATTCCCGCCTCGGGTCTGTGTGCATGTTTCGATGTTTGAATGTTCTCCCTGTGCTTGGTGGGTTTCCTCCGGGTAATACGGTTTTGCCCATAGTGTGTGGATATGTGTGATGGATTGGCGCTGTGTCCAGGGTGTACTCCACCTTATGCCCTAAGTCTCCTGGGAGAGGCAGTATGGACAGTGAGTGAGTAGTAGCGTCCCCTAAATGGATGTTGTACCGTGTGCAGAACAGGAGCTAGAACTGGAGAGAGGGCACCGAAGAAAGAAAGTAAGAAGAAGACCTATAGCAGTAATGAAATAAACGTACTTTATGATCAACTCTAACAAAGCAAATAGAAGAGCGTGAGCACTTGCATCGCACAGGAATCAAAAACGCAGCACTGGCCAAAGATCTGTGATGCAGTGAGTGCCGTGTCAGCTGAGGGAAGTTAAAGAAATAAAAAAAAAGTGCTTTGATAGCACATGGAATGCAAGTGAAGGCTTGTCCTCCATCACCTATGTTGTTATATTTAAAAAAAACAAAAAAAAACTCTAACAGTTGTACTGGATAGTGTTTTTCATAATGATTTGTTTCAGAGTGCTCGTGGCAATCCGAAACAGCTCAGCAGCCATTCAACCGTCTCATCAAACCCTTGCGATCTCTAGAAACGCGCTCGCTGCGTGAGCCCTGGACGGCCGAAGCATCTAAGAGCAACCTGTAAGCCGCTCAGAAACGGAACGCACGTGAGCATCTGGGGGTTCTTAATAGTCTTAATTGGCCAAGAATGTCTCTTTATGCCATGAATTAATGATCCAATCATAATACTTCCTGAAAAAACATATAATAATCTAAAAACGTATGTTTCCATGCATCAGAAAAATGACTTGCAGACTGTGAAAAAAGGAGTTTTATTTTTCTTTTTCTTAGCTTGGTAAGAGTGCTCTCGAGTGCCAC
Organism: Channallabes apus; assembly: GCA_030522415.1. Classification (NCBI taxonomy): domain Eukaryota; kingdom Metazoa; phylum Chordata; class Actinopteri; order Siluriformes; family Clariidae; genus Channallabes; species Channallabes apus. The sequence continues at coordinate 11,869,173 of CM060107.1, forward strand.
TCGTAAAATTTTCTCATACCTGAGAGAAGAGCAAAAAAGCATTGTTGAAATCAATGGGTACAACAAAAACAACAACAACAAGAAAAAAGAACATTTGTTTGTATGTGGCTTCTTGCATGAGGCCGATGGCCAGTGGGGGACATGGAAGAATGGAGCAATTATACTCCGGCACAGTACAGAGCAATCGTTCCTAATGTCAAAGCAGACTAAAGCACGCCTGTGCTCATAGATGCTCATGATCGGCCACCGTCATTACGACTGACATGGGATGGAGTGAGTGGAGAATGCGGGTACGCCACCGATCCCACCCTGACAACACAGCCGTTTTGCTTTCCAAACTCCAGGACACAGATGTCGATCTCTTGGCGAACGCTGTTCTGTTGCGCCCTTCGGGATCTCTGCAGTTCATGACTCTTAAAAACGTTCCATTAAGCATTATTGGAAATGTATTTTCTCTTTTATTTCGAGAGTGTATCTGAGCGTATCTGCCTGCCCACTCACGCCTGCACCCTCTCTCCATACTTTTTTTATCCTTACTAGGGTGATGCATCAAAATATTATATTTCTGTTTTAATGATTTGTGGACTCAGGGTAAAAGCAATATCAAATAAATGTTTTATACACACATCACCAGCAGAGATGGTGAAAGAAAAGCTGATTTATATACAACACAATAGAGCAGAAGTTTTCGAATTGAAATAATGTCAAGGTTCAGCCAGCGAGAACTTCTTGCTTATACAGTACAGGTCTGCTTAAGCAGCTAGCATGAATGATGATAACTATTACCTCTTAATGTTTAACCATTAATGACTGTATCTATAAATAAGACTCAGCAATTTCCAATGATTGCGTTGTGTTTGGTACTGGTGTTTCATGTTAGCTCTCTGGATTAGTGCCATGGCCTTGGAACAAATGAGACATCTGTTTGATGAGAAGTGCAGAATAAATGCATACCTCCCTATCCAAATGTCATTAAACATGTTTTTATCATTGACCTTCTTTTTTTCCAGACTAGATCGGTTTATGAAAACTCCTCCCAAGCTGCTTTTTAGAGAAGTGATTTATACACTGCGTGGCCAAAAACAATGTCTATTTGGATTTAAATAAGCAAATACTTAAGAGCCTTTGATTGGATAATGACTGCAGTGATTAATATGTTTCAGCTGGCAACAATTCTTTTAACCCTAACTACCACGGTAAGCAGCTTCTTAATCCTTAAACAACCATGTCGAGTGACGTTTGTCATAGTCGTGGGAAAAGAAGGTATTGCGTCATTTTATTAGCATGCATCAAGCAACAAAAGATCTGATGAGTTTATTAATTCGTTCATCTTCTATACCACGTTTACAGGGTTGCGGGGCTCCTAGGGGACTTAGGGCATGAGGCAGGGTATACACTGGACAGGGTGCCAATCCATCACACATACAGTACACACAACGGGCAATTTGGGAACGCCAATAAACCTGGTTACGGCAAACCATAGTTCAAGGTTACGGCATTGAACTATGGTTCGGAAGGTGCCAGGTTCAAATCCAAGCACCATTAACTTGTCACAGTCGGCCCTTGAGCAAGGCTCTTAACCCTCAACTGCTGAGATATCTAATGTGATAAAAATCTCTAATGTGATATTTCATAGCCTTGGACACATCATGGTAAGACATGGTGCATAATGACTGTACAAGACGCAGTGTTATGATCTGCGTCTGCGTATGACCTTATCTGCGTTATGATCTGCGTCTGCGTATGACCCCCCCCCCCCCCCCCCCAGTCTGCACAGGCATATTCCAGAACTTAAATTGTGAAAGAGTGGGGTTCTGGGAGGAATCATCATGAATGTTGTGATGTTGCATACGGTTATCAAAACATTTCCATATGCCACATGTGCGCCGTAGTCAAAGCATAGAGGTTTTCTAACTAAATATTATTGTGCATGATTTGATTTTTTTCCCTTTTTGGCCAGGCAGTGCATAAATAAAGTCATCTCCCACAAACCTTGTAATGTTCTATATTTGCTGAACTATAGCCAGAGTGTTGAATTTGCTGAAATCCGGCCTGAGCCGTGCAATGACGATAGCATTGCACAAGTTGTTTGGATCAATATCCACATGGGGATACCAGTTGATCTCTAGCTACATGTAGTACAGTATTTCATTTCAAGAGTAATAAATACCTCCTTTTTTTTATATATATATATATATATATATATATATATATATATATATATATATATTTTTTTTTTTTTTTTTTTTTTTTTTTTTTACTTGTGTGTGTTGTGCATATACACATTTATTACCTGAGTTACAGCTTCTTATTTAGTTGATGCAAGTGAAGCATAATCCATTAAGAGCCTATTTGAGCGCTATGTGCTTTGAAATCATATTGGCTCTAATGGCTGGGTTTGAATGCTGCTGCCTTTTTCAGGCCATTGTAATATATAATTCATAATTCATACCATCTATTCATACTGCTCATAGGACAAACTTTTAAAGCTTGAGTCGGAACGTTGTTAAAGCCTTTTCTTATCCATGTGATAAACTCTGCATGATTTCATGATTGTGCTGCCATTTAGTCATTGTAACTCTTGAATTAAACTTTATTTTTCGGCAATGAATCGAACTAAAATATCTATTTTACCTTTCCATTTAAATATGTGTTAAACCATCAAAAGGAATATTCTTTTTTTTTTTCTTCCTTTGATGAAAAACAGCTGCATTTTGCTTTTTAAAAGTCTTTCTTGTATTTTATTATTATTTAAGAATGGAAAGAAGAAAAATTATATATACTTAGTTTTCTTGTTTTCTATGGGAAATTATGTGTCCTGTGGTCATGTAACAAGGTTGTTTAAGAGTGTTAGCTAAAATTTAGATTTTTTTACATCGCTTTTTAAGGAAAAAATTGTTGAATAAATTAATTAATATTAACAAATATATTTTAAGTATTGGGACGAAATACTGTTTTTTTTTATTATTTACCCTCATCATGCACATAGGTTTCATATTTCTAAATGTAGTATTACAGTAATACAGACGGCAACCACATACAGTACAACATGATTTATTAAACTGAACAAATAGTTCAAATATTTTATTTATATTCTCTGTTGAAAGTGTTTTTTTTTTTTCTTTTTTTTTTTTTTTAACCTTATCTCTCACACTTCAAGGCCAGGGAAGAGGGGAACAAAAAAACAAAACTCTCATTAAATTGAAAAAATCATAGCCTATGAACTCGTTAGAAAAAGTTTGTTGTTGGAATTCGGTGAAAAAACTTTTTCCGCCTTAGTAAAAAAGTAACACTAATTAACCTTTAGCGCGCCGCGCCCCTGTGTGCTGTAGGGGACGTCACCACTGTACGAGCTGTTCCAACATTTAGCATTGATTTTCCAAATTTTCGAAATCACCCAGCATCCCCGATACACATCCCCCCCCCACCCGGCCCCCCAAGCTTCTTCAGTCTAACTGTGATCTCCGTAATTAGCGATACAAGCTTGTCCAAACAAACTGGTGTGTAACAGTTCATCAGTGACAGCAGCGGTCAGTTTTGCATAGACTGGCTCACTTATGGGCTGGATGAGTTGCCATGGCGATGGCATGGTTCTGACAACTACAGTAAAGCGTTTGGGCCAAATGGACGTTTGAACCACTACAATTTATGCACAAGAGACTCGAGTAGCACTCTTGGTTGTCATTTCAGAGTTTGAAATGCACTGCACAAAAGATATATTTTATATGTAAAAAAATTATATATAAATAAACTGAATTTACTATATATATATATATATATATATATATATATATATATATATATATATATATATGTTGTGTCTGTGTGTGTTTTTTGTCTGTCTGTCTTTAAGGAGTGCGTAGTGTGAGTCGGGGACAGAAGACGACTCATGCATGTTTCATTACGATGGGCTCATCACCTCGGTGATGCCAGCCTGTACCCCCGTCACTCACTAACCGGAACGGATCATTACTCTCTCTCTCTCTCCCTCTCTTTCTCTCACTTAAACACACACTCTCTCTCTCTGTCTCTCACACACACACACACACACACGTACGGACCCGTCTGCGCTCCGCTGGGCGGCTGTGAGTGTGTTTCTAATTAGCACCTGAGAGAGAGGCGGAGTCATTAATATGCAGCGCAGAGGTCACACTGCTCTGCCGTTGCCATAACGACAGCATGGATATGAAGTCAGGCTTCATATTTTAACATATTAATACTCTGAAAGAGAGCAGCAGTTTATTTAATTTAGAGAAGAGCATGTACATGAACCCGATCAGGATCAGAACGGTAAAATTCACCCTGACATATTTATTTATTTATTTTTTTTTTGTGGTCGACATGACAGCAGCATATCGAGCGTAGGGTCCGAGGTATCGATTTAGACACGCCATACTGCAGATAGATAGATAGATAGATAGATAGATAGATAGATAGATAGATAGATAGATAGATAGATAGATAGATAGATAGATAGATAGATAGATAGATAGATAGATAGATAGATAGATAGATAGATAGATAGATAGAACGAACGAACGAACAAACGAACAAACACATCGATACATCAATCAAATTTGTTGCACAATATTAAAAAAAAAAAAAAAAAAAGATTTTGGTGCAGTGTAGACACATAGATGCCCTGAAGAGTAACATGCATTTACATTACCACCATCTTAAGACACATCTGGCACTTTTTGGGATTGTTCAATGAGGCTTGAATAGCTGGAGGCCGGAAAATCAATGTTCATGTGGTAGTCAGGAAGAATTGAAACGTGTAGTTGTTAAGGGAAAACAGCTTTAAGGGTTTCTGAGGAATGGAGATGGAGGAAGAGTCACTAAATCTGAGTCTGACATTTTCGATTTTCGAGTCTTCACCCTATTGATGGGACGATCATCGATTATAGTCTATGATCATTTGATTTCCTGTGCATTTCAAGCCATCGATTTTAAAAGTTCCTTAAACACGCCAGGATGCATTTCTTTCCTGCTCATCCGTGAGACTGCTGTGTATCGGAAACATGCATAAAGCAACGTCACACATAAAGTAACCAAGTAGGAGAAGATATTTGAATTACGACCAAAAAAAACAGATGTTCCTAATGATGCTTTTTGATGGCAGTCTAAAGTCTAAAATCATTTGACTTTGTGTACTGCCTGGCCTTTTTGTGGCTCACTGTAGATTGGGCAAATATTGTTAAAAATGTCTTTGTTTCGTATCCGTTTTTGTCGAAGAAAGAAGCCCATCAATATGGACGTGTCAGATATTCAACAATTATTCTGACACAAGTTTCTGATCTGTTTCGGCATTACAGACAATAAAATGTACATATTTGAAAAATCCATAAAGTCTGTTCATGTAAGATTTGTCAATGCAAAGCTGAAAAGACCATGCTTCATTTGTCACCTAGTGTCGAGTTTAAATAGCATGGTTGTTCGGTGTTAGCTTTGACAGAAAGACAAAAGAAAGATTATAAAGATAGACTGATGAGGTGATTTGTGATGTAGCATTTAAAGCTGGATTTAGCCGGTGAAAATTCCTAGTGCTCATCAACCTCAGACCCTGAAGTAATGGAAAAGTTGCATGGCTTGATTTGTTTGTGTCTGAAATCAGTTTATATAGATTTTATTTCCTTTCTTTAGCACTTTGCTTTCAGCTATTACTTTCTTTCTTTTCTCCATTCATACGTTCTTTCGTAACGTTCCTCTTTCCTTTTTTTTTTTTTTTTGCCCCCTTTACTTTTTATCTGATGATGTTAATAAATCTTGTATTCTGGGAGATGTGTTGGCTCGCTCTGTGGAATGCCTGAACTTATGGACCCCACAAGCAAACCCACAGACCTCTCCTGCTCTGGTCTGCCATTCCTGTTTTGTTTACTGCTTTATCTTTTCATAGATTCTTGCGGAAATATATATATATATATATATATATATATATATATATATATATATATATATATATTTGCCTATATATATATAAGGGGGTATATATTTGCTTATTGTAATTTTCTGAACATTCTGTTATTGTCTGTGTACAGGTGAGTTTTGTTGGTAATGACGTCCTATGAGGCTCTGCACTGGAGCTGATGTTCCCGATCAGCGGGGGACTCCGGAGCCAAGGCTGGGCGACTCCGGAGCGGACTGAGGAACAGCAGAGACCCACTCCTGTGTTGGGAATCCACTCTGATCACCTCGATCCCTTCCTCCCTTCCTTCGCAAACCCTGCAAACGCCTCTGTCAGGCTTGGCCCTGAACCATATCAGTGCATTTACCATGTCCAGCCGAAGGAAGTCCTTCACTCCCTGCATGGTCCCTGTTAGTGATGTGGAAATGGGAGGCCCTATGGAAACGGATATCTTGGACGACGAATTGGTGGAGGACAGGCCTTCCTCTCAGCAGCCTCCATTAGATATACATCAAGAATCGAGACTGCGTGGGGCTGATGAGGATGAAGAGAGCCATGTGGAAGGTACAGGTGAGAAGATGGAAGAGAAATCCTCCACCCCACACAAACAACAGAGTAGGGGCTACCAGTGCAAGTACTGCTCATTCTCCACCCAGAATCTCAGCGACTTCAAAGAGCATGTGTACTCCACGCATCCCAACGTCATTCTGAACCCTCTGTACCTGTGTGCTGTCTGCAACTTCAGCACCAAGAAGTTTGACTCCCTCTCAGAACACAATGAAACTGAGCATCGCGGAGAGAGCAATTTCAAGTTCAAGCGGATCAAACTTGACAATCAAACCGTCCTAGAGCAAACTATTGAGAACGAGGATGACCCAAAATCTCCAGAATCTAAGCTTATGCAAGATGATGATTATGATGATGATGATGCCTTTGATTTTTTACCCTCGTGTTCATCAACCATGCCAAATGTTGAAAATGCAATCTTTAACAATGGAAATGAGAGAGAGAGTAATTTAGATAATCTTCTCTTAAAGGATCAGATCACTGCAGTGAATGTAAATGGAACAATCATCATCCCTGAGCCCATGATGCTAGAGGGGCTCTCCCATGTCATGCCTCTTCTGCAGCGACCCCCCAACCTGAGCTCCATTCCAACTATTGCCGTTCCTCTGAACACAACCAAGTACAATCCGTTATTGGACACCAACACTACACTCATTACGTCCTTCAACAAATTCCCATATCCAACTCATGCAGAACTCTCCTGGCTCACTGCTGCTTCCAAGCACCCTGAAGAGCAGATCAAGGTGTGGTTCACCACACAGCGGCTCAAACAGGGAATCACCTGGTCACCAGAAGAAGTGGAAGAAGCCCGCAAGAAGATGTTTAATGGCTGCATGCCTCCTGCTCACCACACATTCACCGTTTTGCCTACGCCTGTGAGCGAACCAGTTGCCACCAGCCAGTCTATTGCACCAGCAGTGTCCTGCCATATTACTGGACAGTCCACACTGTCATCTGCTACCATTGCAAATGGAACTTCTGGTGCCTGTGCGACTGTCACTGTGACAACAGTAACTAATATGCATAATCTCAAGCGCCCTTTGGGAGTGTCACTGGTGGCCCAGGATGTAAAGCGCCCCATGATTCCCACGGATGAACACAAACTACGCATGGCTCCTCCACCAGTCCCTCCCCTAGAGAGATTGTCCATGGCTCCTCCGCCCGTACCCCCAGACAGTAAGAGACCCATGCTCCCACCTTTGATTGCAACAGACATGAAACGGCCTGTCGTTGCCCCTTATGCTTTGCCGAAGGCGAAAATCCCAATGGTATTTCCGCTGGCACCCCCTAAAGATAAAATACCCATGGCTCCCCCTCCTCTCTTACCCAGAGATAGACTATCTATGGTTACCCTAGTCTCACCTGATCTTAAGAGGTCTACAGTTCCACAGCAAATTAGAAATCAAGCTTCTGTCTTTTCTGTCATTTCTAAAGACAAGCTGTCACCTTTACCTACTGATGTAAGCTTACCCTTGTTGCCCCCATTGGTGGCTTCCCAAGTGAAGAGGCCACCAATAATTCAGACTGCTCGGGCCCCACCTGTTGCCCCACCCTTGATTCCCACTTTCTCTCTGGAGAGTAAACCACTAGAGCTGTCAGTGGAGCAAAAGCCCACAAGCTCAGAGAGTCGACCCACAGAGAGTCAGAATGGCAATAATAGAGTCCCCTGTGGGGATGGTAAAAAATGGTTTTCTGATCAGAGTGCACTGGCCCATAATGGTTTACGGCACTTAAATGATAACTTTGCTCCAAAGGAGCGTCCTAAAACAGTCCCAACCCAGTTCCCTCTCCTGGAAAGACTGAAGGGGAAAACTGCTGAGCAGCTAAAGGTTTTAGAAGAGAGTTTTCAGAGAAATAGTTTCCCATCACATAACGAGGTTGACCACATTGCAATCACCACAAGACTCTCCAGAGAGGAGATTGACAGCTGGTTCTCAGAAAGAAGAGCCCTTCGAGACAACTTAGAAAAAGCCCTCCTAAATTCCATGGGGTCCAAGAGAACTGACATTGCAGAGAGAAGATCGCTTTCACAGCACCAGCATGCTTTGCTTAATGGAGTTTACAAACAAGGTGGGCTACCCATGCGCCATCTGCCTCCCATCATTGCCCCCACATCGTCATCCGTGCCTATGGATAGAAAGTCTCTCAACCTCCTTAAAGATGTCTTTGTCCAAACACGGTGGCCTTCACCTGAAGAATATAGTTATCTGGAGGCACAGACAGGTTTGGCTCGTACCGACATTGTCAGATGGTTTAAGGACAGCCGTCTGGCTCTGCGCAGTGGAACCGTAGAGTGGAAAGAGTTGTTCCACAAGCTGAATAGCAGCGAGTCGAACGGCAGGCTGATCTCAGATCAGCCCTGCAGTGTCACTCTGCCAAGTCAGGAACGGAAGACGCCTACAGCAGAGTGCGCCAAACTAAGCAGCCAAGAGATCAAAGAATGGTTCAACAACTCACTGGGTCAGCGTGGGCCCGAAGTGGGGAGAAACAGAGGTCAGAATGGAGGCAGCGGGGAGAAGTGTGGAGGCTGGGTGGAAGAAGCAGTCGGGACTAAGATGGCGTCGCGGGAGCTGGTCTCAGACACGGATTAGGGCACAAGAACAGGAGAAAAGGGGGTAAGTTTGATCAAATTTTCTTGTGCGTTTTTGGTCTGGTGGTTATAAAGACCGAGGGGACACAATAGACCACTCCTCATCAAAGGATTTGGCTGTTGCCATGGAGATTTGGAATAGTAGACTGGAACCCAGGTTGGGCTCTTTGATGTTGTTCCGTTAAGAAAAACAAAGCTGTGCAGCAGGGAATTGAGACATACTGAGATGTTGCTATGCAAATAATGCGGAGCTGATGGTAAACTCCGGTATACTGTCAGTGAGGTAGAGGAGCTGTCACAGTACAGACGGAACAAACATTTGTTGTAGCTTTAATTATGTCTGTTCTTAAAAAGTATATTCCTTTGCACTTGGGCTACAGGTGGCACATTGATTTTCATTTGTTCCTTCATCAGGACGATTTGATACGGAATTGCAATTTTCCAAGCTTATGATCAACCAGGATGCTGTTATATTATAAACTTAATGTTATATTGAAAAAATTGAAAATGTAATCAATTTATATTTAAAATTAAAATGTATATTTAATTTACATGGAAGTTTTTACATGTTATGTTACATTAGTTTAAATGTCGATGGGTTAATAAGTCATTTCGTAATTCAATGAATTGTCAATTTATTTAAAAAAAAACATTAAGGAATCTTAGACTGGAATGTAGTAAGTGATAAGAAGGCTGAATTGTTACTTTTTTTTTTTTTTTTGTGGTTTGTCCTTAAAATTGGACTTGGACAAGTATTTTTAGAATTGCCTACAGGCATAGCTCTTGTTATTTTGATATTATTGGCATTTTTGTAAAAAAATAAAAATAAAAAATTTATTAATTAAAAAAAAAACTTTTTTTTGCGTTATTCTAAACATAAATATTCATGTAAAAAAAAGACCATAGCTAAGATGTCAAACTCGGCAGAATAGTTGGTAGCAGAGTAATTTCAAACTCCTTTGATGATCCCATTACTTGTTAATGTGGCAGAGTAACTAAAGGCTCCCAAGCAGCTTGAGTTCGTTCATACAGGTAGCGCAAGAGTCAGCATGAAATTCCTTTTGGGGTTCATCAGCAGTCTGGTGTAGTCTGTAACTCATACTGTCAGAGCGCTAATGATGGCTTTGTTCCAATTCTCCACAGGTAGGAACTGCTGCCGCTGTCATTTTGCACAGAAACGGATGAAAAGAAAAGAAGAACAAGAGAGAGGTCTATTCTGAGATGTATTTTTGGAACCAATGATTTTGCTCTTGCCCTTTCCCACTGCACCAGCTAGCACACGGCACCAGACGGAGTCCTGATCTGCAGCGGCCATTCTGAAACACTACTTGGTGCTTCATGGAGTTTGAAGCAGTGAGGGACAGAGCGAATGCATGGAGGTGATCAAGACCATTGAGTGCCAAAGCTGGATTTGCTGCATAACTACACTTTAAGAAAAAAAAAGGTTCTTGTAAATATTTTTTTTTTGCTGTACTGCTACAGATTTGTACAATTTTGCCGGGAACTTTTGTTACATTTTATAACGGGAGCGAGCGGCCCCCAGATTTTGCTCTAGCTGGTCTTTTCAGTGGACATGTCCTACATTTTTTTGTAACAACACCATGCACCACTACAGACATTGGCAATATATCAAAACGGACGTTCAACACAGTTTGTCTTTGGAGGGACTTCTTCAAATCAGTGCATTTACTGACTGTTTCAAGGTGCTGTTAAACTTTCTGGATATTACAAAAAAAAAAAAAAAATGATTGCCGTCGCTTTTGCTATATTTACAGTTCTTACAGCGTGATATTTTGCAAACAAAAAGAAAAAAGTAAATCACTTTGCTGTTAAACACACCAATGGACGAATCTGTAAATCTGTTTTGTCCTGTACAGGAAGAAAACACTCAATCGCCAGCGTTTATATGTGATAGTTCAACTCCGACTGTAGAAACAATTAACCCGGTAACAGATTACACGTTCCATAGCTACTGCTTCTGTAATGTCAGCTTCACATATATTAGAAATACTGTACTTATACCAAGGTCCTGCTTACTACTCTCCAAAAGACAGATGTTGTCTGCTGTAATCCAATAAAACACAGCCTACCTAAAATGTTTGGTTTGCACAAGTTGTACCTCTTTTAACTTCTCAAGGTTTTTCATTCCAGAGACACTCAATCTGAAATTCTCATCCTGATTTTAGGGACATCATGAGCTACAGTAGGTGATTAACGGGATACAGTAGGTTCTTCGGGAGTTAGGAAACCATAGAACTACAGTATACAGAGCTGTGGGTTCTCAGGACAGAAACCTGATCTAATGTTATTGATTTTGTTTTGCATCATCTTGAACATCAACTGGTGGACCTCAACCTGGACGTGGGACCCATTAAAAAACGAAAGTTTTTCAGTCAACCGAATCAGGTCCACCATCACCATCATCTGTAACACGTCTTCTGATGTTGTTTAGCAATCTTTTTTTTTTCTTTTCTCCCCAAGGTCAGTGCTTCTTCTTTCTCATCCTTTGATTTCATGTGTGGTCGGTGTAATACCGCCCCCTAATGGTCTGGAGTGTAGAGCTGAACACTCGCGGGATAAAATATATATATTTACTATTGATCGGTTTGTAAGTACACAGCCAAAAACACAAGTTACAAAACATTTATATGTTTTTGAAATACTTTAAGCAGTTTTTAAGACTTTAAAACCTTTAAGAAGTCGCTTGAGATAAATTATATAATAAATATCTATGAATCAAATTCAATTGAAAATTTACCATTTTTTTTATACTGCTTATTCTGTATACAAGGCCTGGAGCTTCAACCTGGACAAAGGTACCAATCCATCGCAGGGCACAAATGCACACACTACAGGTAATTTAGCCTAATTTGGCTTATGGGAGGAAACCAGAATACCTAGAGGAAACCCTCCAAACACGGAGGCAAACATTCAAACTGCACACAGACCCGAGGGAAGGATTGAACCCCTCTGGCCGTAGTGTTAACCTCTACACCACCATGCTGTCGAATCACAATGTGATCAATATTAGCCTTGATGTATCTGATTACGGAGATGTTTAAAAAAAAAATAATAAAAAATATCGATTTTTGTGTTCATTTTCTCCACAGGAAGTTTTAAATAGAGGTGTATTATGGCACTTATCAAAAGAAATAACACATAGTGCTACTGTGAAACAGAAACACAACCACTTTAATTAATGTATCATATTTATAGCCATAAGTATTAAATGGTAACTGCTGTTGGCAAACAGTCAGGGTCGGTTAGTTGATTTTCCGGATCTTTTCTGTAAGCAAATAATTTTATTGATTTAGTTTAGCTAGATCTGCACTAGACGCTGATATTGTTCAGCTTTAACGTTGGTTAAATCCTAAAACGAGCACATAAATGACATTTCCTGTACAATAACTAATTGTTTCTGCTTTGTTCTCCGGTCTGCACGGATGACCATGTGGACTGTGTAACCTCCTGAGACGCTGCTGGCACTTGTTGAGCTTTTTCTTATCCTCTCCCAGCCTTCACTTCCAGCCATCACAGTGTACTGTATATACTATATATATATAAATATATATATCAAATATTAGCAGTGTTAATTTTGTTCATATACATCTAAAAGGAGATTATGTATCACTTTTGTCAGCCAGTGTTGACATCATGAGAAAACTTGTCTATGACCATGGTTGCAACATGCTCCTGGGTATTTCATTGGAAGCTGTAGCAAAAAGAAAAAAAAAATGTGAAAGGAAATAAAAAATGGGACCAAAGTGCCTGGCAGACATTAACATTGGCACACGAATCAAAGTTGATTTTTGAATGTCAAATTCCCGGCGAGTTTTTCGACTTCGAAGCCCTTCGATTTGGTAGCGGTACGAGGGGGGTTACTGGGGCAGAATACAGAAATCAAACAGTGGGAGGAAAAATTTTTTGCAGATTTACAGTTCGGTACAGAGAGTAACAGTGCAGCCCGCGCCAGAATCCTAGCTTATCCAGAGTGCATTGCTTAATACTTTATGGACGAGCCAGTCCCTGTTTCGCAGTGCTCGCACTCCGCGTGCTGGAAGGGGTTTTTTGGGACGCACTCCACAATCTTTATCAGAATGATCAGAGAACTCAATGAAACAATAGCTCAGTGTCCTCCATCTGCTTTGGGGTGTGCGCATGTGTGTGTGTGTCTCTGTGTATGTGTGTGTGCACAAGAGAGCAAGAGAAAGAATTCCTGCCCCCACACAGACCTTCACACAGATGAATCCACAGCATTTTATTTTTTATTTTTTTTTTACTCGACACGCTCGAACGACATCGGCATCCGTCTCTTGTCTGTTAATGTGATCCTAATTAAAGCGTTATTGAATTCGTACATACTCTGCTCTTTTGCCTAATTTCCCAAAGAATGCTTCTGTAGTGCTGCTTTTAAACCAGCGTGGAAATGAAGGATAAAGTTTTAGAACCAGCCCATTTTGGCACCGAGCCTGTTACTAAGCTGATGTTCTAGCGAAGAAGGCCGCTCTTTCGAGAACGCCTTTACACAGGAAGTCCAATCAAATTACCTTTTTATTCTTATCTGCCTACCGAATGGACCAATGCATTGCTGGATTTTTGACACCTTGGATCATCGTGGGCTAATTTAGTGGGTGTGGCGTCCGATCTCACGTAGTCCCTCATAGCGTTTGATCTTTTAAATAACCACGAGAGCTCCCTGCGGTAGTAGAAATGAGAAGAAGACGTCGTTTAGAGCCGTGCTTCGCAAAAGTGCAGGCTCGGGACCACAAAGGGGCCATCATTTTTAACATTTTCTTAGGAAGCCATTCTACTAAGTTTTTTTTTACTATACTTATTACTGAGTTATTAGAATTAGTGCATTGTTGGTAGTGGTAGTGAATAAATTGTAGATTATTCAGGATTTCCCACTTGCATTTCTGACAAACAAAGGAAAAATATATGATGGCATTAATTCATGGTGACGTCCTCGGCTAGTTCGTAAACTAGGATGTAAAAAAGTACTAAAAAAAAATTAACAGCTAAGAGCTGAAGATCTACTTAATAGCTAAATGTGGCTAAGCTAATCAAATATGGTGCCCATAGAACAGCAGAGGTGTAATTGAGCCAGGGGGAGGGGAATGTACAGTAGGTTGCTTGCTTAAGTCCCAGCCAATACATTCATTCATTTTCTATACCGCTTAATCCTGTGTTCAGGGTCGCGGGGGACCTGGAGCCTATCCCAGGAGACTTCGGGCACTAGGCGGGGTACACCTTGGACAGGGTGCCAATCCATCGCAGGGCACACACACATACACACACTCACACACCCAATCACACACTACGGGCAATTTAGGAACGCCAATTAGCCTAATCTGCATATCTTTGGACTGTGGGAGGAAACCGGAGTACCCGGAGGAAACCCACCAAGCACGGGGAGAACATGCAAACTCCATGCACACAGAGACGGGAATCGAGCCTGGCCGGGGAATCAAATCCAGACCCTGGAGGTGCAAGGCGACAGTGCTAACCACTTCACCACCGTGCCGCCACCCAGCCAATACAAAACTGGGAAAAGGACAATTGTATTCGAATGTTTTCTTCTGGAGAGCTATTCAGTTGTTTGGGACCAGGTCCCATTTACTGTATGGATAAAATAATCTGCCAAACATTTTCAAAATCCACATGATTTAGGGGCACGTAAGGAAACATATTCGCCTTATCACCCGGACATCTCAAGTTCAATTCCCCGGTGATGCTGCAGACATTCGTAGCCAAAAGCTTGGCCGTGCTTTTAGGGTGGACGCTTTCCTCCCGATGCTCACACCGTCCCCAACATTGTGTGAGCATCAGTTTAAAAATATTTGTTCAGCTGACATCGTGTGTCTCAGAGGAAAGAGTCTTCTCTATCCTTGGTTGATAGCCTTGATGGGAGAAAAATGAGTGGGAGTCGACTACGAGTAAATTACACACACACGCACAAATAATAATAATATTCACATTATTTGAACTGATGTGACCTGTAACATTAGGGGTATACTAGGGGCGTTCAAGTCAATCCGGGACTTTCTGGTGAAACCGATTGACGTTTACAGAAGACTTCAAGTGCTGATGAGACTCTTAGCTGCAGTAAAGCATTCGAATGGAGCAAACGGGGTAAAAAAGGTTGTATAGTCAACATCCTTTGGAAGAAACTAATCCTCCAATCTTCTGAGCCAACTGCAGTCATTCCTACTGATTTTCAACAATCAGGCGTTCTACTCACTGAACGTTCCAGTCGGTAGAACGCCTGCTTCTTGAAAATCAGTGTGATAACTTGTCGATAACCGTCTATTATAACTGTACACACAGTCATTCATGGACACCACTTGCACATTACAGGAACTTGGCTGGGAGTTATTGCCACATCCCCCGTACAGTCCTGACCTCGTTCCAGGACATTTCTACTGTACTGTACGTGTTTGGGCCATTAAGGAGTTCCTGGGAGGCCGGAGTTTCAAACATGAAGAAGCAGGCAGTCAGATCATGGTTCAGACGTACTGAGAAAACTTTCTACCTTAATGGTGTCCAAGCACTAGTGAAACACTGGGATGAGTGTATTAGTATAGTAGGGGATTATATAGAGAAATAAAGGCAGTTTTTACTCTTATAACTGTGTTCTGTTATCCTGGACTATCGAAAGTCCCGGTTTGGCTCGAACACCCGTTGTAATATGTGGATACACCCTCCCCATTCAGCCACAGCATTAAAATATACATACCCACTTTACATTTGACCTGCATTCTCTCCTTAAGAGAGACATAACCAAACACACACTCGGCCTGTGAGACATTTTCAAATGTCACGTTCTTAGTGCTGGAATTGCTCGTCTTCTTCTGTGATTTATTTTCCCTCTTTTACGCCTGTGAACTGCAGGTATCTACAATTCAGTGCCTTCTTTCTGTGGCACAAAACCGGCTTTGATTCCTGCCATCTTGAACTCAGCAACCCTGTTTGGATCCAGCGCAGTCTTGCATGATGCACTAAGCACGCTTCACCTGTCAAGAAAAAAAACAGTCATGTAAACTTGGATGCGCACAAAAGAAACGAAATACATGCACAACTACTTTGTTTTGTGCAACCTGTGCACCGAGAGTTCCGGTTTTCTTAAATTCCAGGAACGTGGCCTAATTGGACGAAAGTAAACGTGAAGAACGCGGTCCGTCCCGCTGCCCGCGTCCAAGTGGTTCTGATTACAATTTGATGGTGGAGCAAATCTAGGAAACATTTGCATCTGGAAGTCGAGGCTACTGAATAGCAGATGTTTTCGAATGCTTACGGGGCTGCACAAACTGATCAGAGGGGAGGAGGAGAGTGAAGATGGTGTCCTTCTTCACCGGTCTGAGCATGCCATGCCAATTCCAGTGTAATGTTTAGGATAGAATTCCTCAGGCATTCATTTTTTTTATTTAATTAAATTTTTTTTATTATGTCATATCAGCTCACTTAACCACACCAGCGATGACTTGCTCTGTCACGTATAGATGCAACAGTTAAAAACTGACGGTCTCATAAAAGGTGGAATAAGAATGTTCTGGAGCACACACACACACATACACACACACGCACACTTGCACCCAGACAGGCAGCTGCATTCATGATTTCCAAATGTCTAATGCCGTACTGGTTTAATGCCATCTTTCCTCCAAATCCCAAACACCGCAAACAGAAGAGTTGTTGGTTAACAACACTGCGATGTTTGCAGAGTGTTAATTTATGTGCTAAGGAATAGCACATAGTTGTAGGCACGTTATTTTCCTTCTCGTGGATCTCACTTGCTAATTACGTGGATGACATTTAAATTAGTGTTATTTCAATACACTGGCAAAGTGAAATCACTTGTTTGAATAGAACACGAAAACTTCAAAGATAAAGCAGATATTTTTTTGTCCTTTTTCTTCCCTGGAACAGCACACGAACTCAAATTAACATTTGACAAGATGTGAATAATATAGTATGGGGTAAATAAACCCACATGTCCTACATGGGGAAAAATAAATTAATCGTTAAAAAAAATATATATATGAAAAAAAAAATCACAAACATCACATAAATTGTGTGAAAGAAATCACTTACATTAATTATTTTGAAATTACATTCATTCATTCATTCATTTTCTATACCGCTTAATCCTGTGTTCAGGGTCGCGGGGACCTGGAGCCTATCCCAGGAGACTTCGGGCACTAGGCGGGGTACACCCTGGACAGGGTGCCAATCCATCGCAGAGCACACACACATACACACACTTACACACCCAATCACACACTACGGGCAATTTAGGAACGCCAATTAGCCTAACCTGCATATCTTTGGACTGTGGGAGGAAACCGGAGTACCCGGAGGAAACCCACCAAGCACGGGGAGAACATGCAAACTCCATGCACACAGAGACGGGAATCGAACCCAGACCCTGGAGGTGCAAGGCGACAGTGCTAACCACTACACCACCGCGCCGCCTTTTGAAATTACATTTAAGCATAAATTCATATAAAGTCATAAAATCACGAATGAAATCTACGAAACAAAAGAATCGATGTGCAAAACCAGAAGGTTATGTTTATAGGATTTTCACAAACCTTGGCACAGGACACTCTCCAAAACTGCGATGTGTCCGTTCCAGAAATAGGCTGCGTTCAAATTACAAGCCACATTAGTTGTGACAGTTCATATTCATAGTTACAAGTGACTTTCATCTAACCCTAATGTGAATACGTCTGTGCTATGAAACGGCAGGCATCTGCACATCTGTACATCTTACTCAGTGAAATGATCTCAAATACTTTTTCCATTTCTGTCTGTTCCCTGCAGTTTTGCTTGGACAGACTCATTCCTCCAAAAAATAACCGATTTCACTTTCCCCTCCACTGGCTACCTTTCCATTGTCCTCCATTATTGAAATGAAACCCCTGTGCTGTCTGTGCTGATTGATGACGTCAGTGCTACGTATGCGTGGAGGCAAAAAGTTGCATGAATTCTGATCTGTCCGTTCTCATCATCTAATCTGACAAAACATCGATCTGCGCATTCAGACAGCCTTAAAAAAATCACATCTGAGTCAGATTTGGGTGAAAAAAATTGGATTTTAAATGTACATACATTGATCAAATTATGCCTTTAGTATTATCAGGTTCTGATATTTATATATTTAACGTTTACAGAAGTAATAAAGGAGATCATAAAATAGGTGCCTTGGTGGCTTAGTGGTTAGAACTGTTGGCTTGCACCTCCAGGGGCTGGGTTCAATTCCTGCCTTAGGGTCTGTGTGTATGGAGTTTGCCTGTTCTCCCAGTGCTTGGCTGGTTTCCTCCCACAGTACTCCAGTCGAATAGAGTAGACATAAGGATTAGGCGTATTGGTATTTTATTGGCAAAGTGCCCGTAGTGAGTGAATGAGCGTGTGAGTGTTTTATGTATATGTGTGTGAGCCCTGTGATGGATTGGCACCCCGCCTCGTGTCTTCTGGGATAGGCTACAGACCCATCCCTGGACCTGCATGCACGATAAAGTGGTATAGACAATGAGTGAAGTGCCAATCAGTCATTAATTATAGAGTGTGTTCAAGGCACAGCATTTTTCACTTCATAACAGGCAAGGTTCACACAGCTAGAACAACACTACAACTAAACAGTGAAAGAACTAAATGCTACAGTGCCAACTGAAAGTTTTCAGGCCATTTCCACATTTTGTTGTTTTCCACATTTTCCTTGTGTTTCACACTCATCTTACAATCAATTCAGATCTTCTTTTTTTATTATTCGACACACAATAGTCCACAATGACAAAGTAAAAAAGAGATGTTCGGAGTGTTTTGTTAATTTATTAAAAATAAAGACTAAAGTATCCCATTTACTGTACTTACGTATTCAGAGCCATCACATGGTACTTGTTCAAAGCACCTTCAGGCTCAACTGGGTTGGCTGGGCACAGACATTCTCAGGTCTCTCCAGAGGTGGTTCAAGTCCGGGCTATGGCTGGGCCGCTCCAGGACTTTAACAGAATTCTTCTGAAGGCACTGTGTTTTCTTGGTGGTATGCTTTGGGTCGTTGGCCAGGGCCAGGTGTAGCTCAGTGGTTAAGGCATTGGACTACGGGTCGGAAGATCCCAGGTTCAAACCCCACAACCGCCAAGTTGCCATTGTTGGGCCCTTGAGCAAGGCCCTTAACGCTCAGATGTGTAATGAGATAAAAATGTAAGTCGCTCTGGATAAGAGCGTCTGCCAAATGCCTAAATGTAAATGTTGTCTTGGAATGTAAACCTTCATCTCACCCTAAAATCCTGAGGTTCTTGGAGAAGGTTTTTACTCTTTATTTCTCTCAATCCATTCTCCCTCTTCAGGAACTAATAATTCCAGTCCCAGTCAAAGAAAACATCCTCACAGCCTGATGCTGCCACCACTGTGTTTGACTGTAGGGATGGTTTAATAAGGTGATGTTCAGTGCCTGATTTCCTCCACACATGGTGTGGGGAATGGTGTCATCTGACCAGAGGATTTAGTTTCCCTTGGTCAGAAAGTCCTTTATGGGCTTTTTGACAAACTTCCAGCAGGCTGTGGCTTTGTCTTCTGGACCTTCTGGACGCTCTACCATAGAAGCCTGATTGGTTGACCCTTGAGTTACCTGCCTGACCAAGGCCTTCTGTCCCTGAATACTCAGCTTGGTTGGGCAGCCAGATCTGTGAAAACTATCACTTGTTCCTTATCTCTTACGTTTGAGAATGATGGAGGCTTCCATGTTCTTGGGCACTTTCAGAAAGTTTCTTGTATCCTTTCCTAGATCTGTGTCTTGACACAATCCTGTCTACAGATAATTCTCTCGACCTCATGGCACTAATAGTATTATATTATATTATTATTATATTAGGCAGCAAGTATACCATCAGTTTTTGGAGTTGTTGTTTTATAAGGATCAAAAATGGTTTTAAAAAATGAGGCTAAATTGTGATGACTGGGTCAGCGGATCTCCACAGCAGGTCTTGTTTGGTGTTCCTAGTATGCGGCAGGTAGAACCTACCAAAAGTAGTATTAGTAGACAAATGATGGATAGCTTGTTTTGGTCCGGTCCAACAGAAGAGCTATTGCGGCACAAATTGCTGAAAGCATTGGCTTTGATAGAAAGGTGTCAGGACACTGCATATCAGTTTGTTGTGTATAGGGCTGAGTAGCCACAGACTCAGGACACTGCATATCAGTTTGTTGTGTATAGGGCTGAGTAGCCACAGACCATTTAGGGTGCCCATGCTGACCTGTGTCTACTGTACCAAAGCAGGTACAATGGGCACACGAGCATCAGAACTGGACCATGGAGCAATGGAAGAAGATGGCCT
Source organism: Channallabes apus (assembly GCA_030522415.1). Classification (NCBI taxonomy): domain Eukaryota; kingdom Metazoa; phylum Chordata; class Actinopteri; order Siluriformes; family Clariidae; genus Channallabes; species Channallabes apus. The sequence continues at coordinate 11,889,571 of CM060107.1, forward strand.
TGTCTGAAAAAATTTTATTTTATTTTACTATATGGATATCCCGCTGAGTAACTTACCTGGGGAAGAGATGCCAGGGGTAGCTCAGTGGTTAAGGCATTGGACTATGGTTCAGATGATCCCAGGTTCAAACCCCACAACCACCAAGTTGCCACTGTTGGGCCCTTGAGCAAGGCCCTTAACCCTCCAATACTCAGATGTGTAATGAGATAAAAATGTAAGTCGCTCTGGATAAGAGCGTCTGCCAAATGCCTAAATGTGAGAGATGGTACCAGAATGGACTATGGGAAGAAGGCAGAGACAGTGTGATGGTCTGGCCAATGTTTTGCTGGGAAACCTTAGGTCCTGCCATTCATGTGGATGTTATTTTCACATGTACCACCTGGCCGAGTACACCCCATCATGAAAACAGTATTCCCCGATGCAAGTGACCACTTTCAGCAGTTTAATGCACTTTCTTTACACTGGAAACTTTGCTTAAGAATGAATGGAATAAATAGAATGGAATAAATGAAAAATGACAAAGAATGGTGTCGGCCTCCAAATTCCCCAGGTCTCAACCTATTTGAGCATCTGTGGGATGTGCAGCGTTAAGTGAGACCTACAGTACACAATATTAAGTAGGATGTTTTAATGCTATATGGTTACTCAATATGCGTGTGCGCATGTGTGTACGTGTATACGCGCGCGTGTGTGTGTGTGGACCTTGGCCGACCATATTCTCTTGCACACTATTTGCATGGTTTATGTCCCTCAGAGGTTATTCAAAACAGAACAACTTGCTTTTGCATGTATTCATCTACACCTTTCTGAAATGATTTTATGCTAGAGGTCAGGGGTGGAAAATGTGCAGAGAAATTATACTTTATATTATAGCAAAATGTGAATTGTACATCAAAATGTTTCTTTAGTAAAAGTGGAACTATCCAGCCAAAAGCAAAGGACTTAAAGTGAATAAAGTTGTTAGTCTTTCGCCTACTCCCGTTGACGGGTCACCACAACGGACCATCAGATCAGCACAACAACTTGGCACAGGTTTTAAGCCAAATGCCCTTCTCGATGCAACCCTCCCATTTTATCTAGGCTTGGGACCGACACCACATTCAGTGGCTTGGGTTATGAACTTTGGCTGGAAATTGAGCGAGGGCCTTGGGTTAGGGTTAGGGTTAGGGTTAGGAGCCACCGATGCCCTAACGTGAATAGCATTACTATCTTTAAACATAAATAAGAATTAAAAAGTAAATGTTTTAATTGATCAAAGAAAGTTAATAATGGGAAAAGTAACTTGTAGTTCATACCATAATGTCTTAAATAATTTTTAACTAACTATGTTATCATTGTGCCTGAAAACATCATTCAATCATTGCTAAAGATGGAGTATCAATCCAGCGCAGGGCACACACTCACCCATACTATGGTCAATTTGGAAACATCAATTAGCCTAATCTGGACCTCTTGGGCTGTGGGAGGGAACCGGAGTACCTGGAGGATCTCACAGAAAGCACAGGGAGAACACATAGACCTTAGGCAGCAATCGAACCCTGACCATGGAGGTGTGAGGCCGCAGTGCTAACCACTAATCCATTATGTTGCTTCCTACTAGAATCAATGCTGGTCTAACATGATATTAGAGGGAAAACACACACACACACACACATAGGCATACTTATAGGGCTGTAAGCCAGGTCATGTTAAATTAGATGAAGTTCAAGATTTCTAGGGAGGCAAAAGGATTTTATAGAAATCTGTTTACACCATCATTATGATACATTTTATTGCAGTAGGACTATGGGCACATCTTGAAATTTAATACGGCTGTCCAGTTGATTACACATTCTCAGACACACTGCTAGGAACTACCCACACTGTGTACCACATGTATTGCTCACACTTAATAATATGATGAGTGTGTCTTTTATACACTCAGGAAATTGAAGCTAAACTGAGCCATTTCAGATAACGGTAGTGCAAAGTGTCATTGGCTAGATAAGAGATGCAGATTTGTAATGAGTAGCTTGAAGGTCTACAATGAAATGTAAGGAGTAAATTCAGTGAATTCATTGGTGCCCAAGTAAAGTTTAAGTATGGCCAAAAAATATGTATAAGTATTCAAGAATTGTATTGTCCAATGCAGCGGGACAGTGGAAGTTCAAATCTGTGCTCTGGTGTGTTTGTTTCTGGTTTGCATGTTCTTGGAGGGCTTTCTCCGGGTAATCTGGTTTCTTCTAACAGTCTTGAGACATTCATTGTAGGCCAACTGGTGTTTCCATATTGCCCATAATGTATGATTAGGTGCAAGTTTGGCACCCCATCCAGGGTGTACCCTGTCTTTTGGTGTAAGCTCCCTGGAATAGACTCCAGGACCCCTGAAATCATACAAAGCAGCCAATGGATGGATGGATTTTCCAATGTTGCCAGAGATTTCTCAACTTGTGAAAAAGTTTTTTTCTTTCTATAAATATTGCTATTTATGCAGTATAAATACTGTGTATCTAGCGTACTTCTGAAAACTGCTTTTAGACTATGCAGTTGTCCTGAAGATGATCATCGACTCCCTGCACAAGGAGCATAAGCTCCAGAAGGTGCTGTATTGAAGCATATTCATGGAAAGTTGACTGAAGGGAAAAGTGTGGTAGAAAATGGTACCTGACCAACAGGGATCCTTAAGAGAATCCAAAGCTGTGTGAAGACCTTTGGAGGGCTTCACAGGCTCTTGTGTGTGTAGATGTCTTCAGGAAATGTGCTACAACTGTTGCATTCCTTGTTTCAAGCCACACCTGAACCAAAGACAATGGGAGAAGTATCTTACCTGGCCTCAGGGGAAAAAGAACTGGACTGGTGCTTAGTGGTCCAACATCCTCTTTTGGGAATAACCAACCCCAACCCTAATCCTAACCCATGTCCTGGAGTCTGGAGGTAGAGTGGAAAGTTACAGAATTCAAGTTGCAGTGTGATGTTTCCATAGTCAGTGATGATATGGGGTGTCACGTCATCATGCAGGATCATCGACAGACTCAAACTCTTGAGCATTTAGTACTGTTAGACTAGAATCAGAAAAGCAACTATGACGAGACCTGAGACAGAGAAGATTGGCTCATTTCCACAGCTGGAGATGAGGCTAGCAGTTTATTATTACCAACATTGAAAACTACAATAATTAACATAAAAAGAACAGACACAGCCAGAGACAGGAAGAGAAATACAGTACCTGAAGAAAATAAAAGGTAGAGATTTGATCACGAGAATCCTTAGAGGCAGATTGAATGTCAACATTTATACAATATTATTTAGTTTCACTTCCCTTTTTTTTTTTATCTGTGAATAGAAACATCAGTAAAACAGTCATGTGTGTGCCATCATACACACATGCCTATGCTGTTTGCTTCTTTATGATGATGATGATGATGATTATTATTAGTAGTGTTGTTGTTCTCTTAATTCATTCTGTGTACCTCACATAGAGTCATGATCCCTAATTCAGACCCTATTTAAATCAGTTTCAATGAATAAATATGATGTACTGTATGATATTATATATTTATTAAGTTTATAATAAACTATTATAAACTTCCACAATATATTAAATCTGTAAGAAGTATATTTTGCTCATTGAATACTTTATTATATTACTTAAGATGAAAAAGCAAGCTTTTCTTTTACGTTAATAACTAGCGCAAGCAGCTATCATTAATGGGAAAAGAATTTTTAGAAATAGTTCAAAAGTTAAAGCCAGAAAAAAAAAGCTGATCAGCTTTAATGTAATCAGTGATATTATGATTCCAGATACTTTTTTAGTTATCAGCCCCTGTTGTTAATCGGAGAGTGAATCATAGATGAGAAATCCAATAAGTAGATCGGATAAAGTTTACGTTTTGGTCTTGGACTGTTGAGTAGGGTTAGGGTTCGGTCCAGTTCGAGCTCTACCCTGCCAGGCTGCCACTGTTGGACCCTTTTTGCAAAATCCTTCACCCCCAAGTGCTGAGATACATACAATCGGGGATCAAGCTGGTAACCCCACCCTGTAAATAACTGCCACTGAAACAACAGATATATCTACTAGGAGGGGAGTATCTATTGCCCGATGTGCCATATGGCATGTAGACAAACCTTTTCTTTTCACCCCGTGGTTGGTGGTGTTTCTTCTCGGAACTCCTAAGTCCAAAGTCACGCAGATTCAACTAATTGGTGTTTCCGATTGCTCATAGTGTGTAAGTGGGTGTCCCCTGGCATAGGCTCATAGGCTATACAGGAAAGTGCTATAGAGAGTGTTTAAGCAAGAGAGAGTGGATTGTCAGGAAGTAACGTACTTTGGTCTGGGATGAATCCGTCTGTTACAGTCCATCTAATAAGTTTGCATTAGGTGACATCTCTGGATGAAAAGCACCACCTGAAGACCAATATAACATATTTTAAAAGCTGGTCTACTATTTATTATTTACTATATGCAAAATGGCTATAACTTTACTTAAGCAAATCACCATTGTATGATTTTAATAAAGCAACTCCTACGAGCTCTGGTTCCAGAAACTTCATGGCTATAAAACTTGACACAGATGCAAATTTCACTACAGTCAAATCCAACCTGATCAATGAATACTGAATAGTATAAATACATTTAAGAATTTAATATTTTGTGTTTCTTATCATAATTAAAAAATTTTTAATATATCATAATAAGAGACCTTGGTTATTATTTTAAGATCTTTTCACCTAAATCTGTTGTTGCTGTTGTAGTCTGGATGGTTATAGGTTTCAGTGTATTCCGTGTGAATAAAATGTCACACTGGTCATTTTATTTTAGCCAGGAACTCTGAGATAGCTAAAATCATGTATTATTTGGGGCATTTAGGAAATAAGAAGCAAACAAGAGCAGTGCTATTGTAGGCAAATGTGCCGTACCTCACTAAGGTAATTTGCCTAAAAGCAAATAGGCTGCGCCTCATGTCCCTGCATCAGCCGTTTCTCAGCCATGTGTGTAGCTGTAACGAATGTAATAGATCGGTAAGTGAGTGGGGGAGAAAACCTGCCTACTACGAGGTTCTTTTTCCTCTCTCCGGGATGCCTGAGACTAAAATCACACAGTGGAGTGGAGATTAAAACAACAGTCCCATCAGAAAAGTGCAGGTTATATCTTTTGAAACCTCCCGAGAGACAAAATCGACTGTTGTGTACATTGCGATTTCTCCTGACTGTTTCAGTTTATTAGCACCTGAAGGTTATGACTTAATCAATGTCTTTAAGCAGAAAGAAAGTCAGGAAAAGAATGATAGCTAATGATCTTCACATAAGGCACACGCAACAATATACAGATCATGTTGTGATCATTTGAGGACATTTAAGTCTCAATCAGGAAGTTATAATAATAATAATAATAATAATAATAATAACACCTTTTACTTACTTTCAATAATTTTAAATGAATCTCACATCTCATAGTAGGTGCATATTTCAAGCCTTTCAAGTCTTCAAGTCTAAACTGGATAATTATCTATTTTAGTAAAATGTCAGCCTTAAGCTAGTGAAAACAAACATTTGAAGAGCATTCAAGTCAAACCGTGACTTTTGATTGAGCAGAATAATAGAACACAGTTATTCCCTCCAACACTGATCCCAATGTTTCACTAGTGCCATCAATTAGAATTTTTTTCTCAGTACACCGGAGCCGTGATTCTACTGCTTATACTTCATATCTGAAACGCTGGCCTTCCAGGAACCCCTTTAATGGTCCAAACGTGGTAATAGGTTGTACTGAGGTCTAAATGCCGAGTTCCTGTAATGTGTAAGTGATTTTTGTAATTAAATGCGTGTACAGTTCCCACAGACAGATGCATCTCTTGTACAAGCTGGCAACAAGGTATTCATGGATTTTCAAGGATCAGTCGTTCCACTCTCTGAACGTTCATGGGAATGTCTTGAGTGGACTCTTAGCCACCTCGGCCGGGATCGATATTCAGGGATGTACAGCCTTCTGTAAGGCTGTAGGACTTTCTGAGATTATGTGAACCTTCCTATGTCTCTATCTCTTAACTCTCTCTTTGTTCTTTGTCACATGTCCATGAAACAACCCCCTTGCTGTGATTCCTTATTCCGTATATGGTAATACATTATATGACTTGCTGGAACCATTTTGTCTAATCAGAATATGTCAATGTTCTTCTTATTGTCTCATATCTCTCATACATAAGTCTCCATATGACTAATTATTTTTGTTCTACCTACAACATTCTAATTACTTTTGTGTCTTGGTAACAGATGTACAGTAAATCTCCAATTGGTACAGGATGGAAATTGGAAATCAAACCAAAAAGGAGTCAACTGTAAAGTCTCTTCACCTTGTACAATATCGGAAACTGTACAACAACTCATTATTACACTGGTTACCATGTGAATTGTAATGTCGGTTGAAAATATGCACGCACTTCAAATCTGATGGCTGCAAAACCCTCCAAAAAAGTTGGGTTCACCAGTGTGCAACAGCATTGTGTATGTTCATAACACTTTTTTTTTTTTTTTTTTAGCATTAGGGCTATGAAGAGACCAGTCAAGTTTAGCCAGCAGGACTTTCCCTCATTTTTCTATCATGCAGTTCTTCAGCTGTGCAATTGTACAGGGTCTTTGTTGCCATATTTTGCACTTTATAATGCACCACACCTTCTCTTTTGGAGCAGGCAGTCCAGTCTAGCACCTGTACTCTGGGTTTAGCAGCCATGCCTGTGTAATCTGAGCAGAATGTGGTTTGGCATTGTCAAGCTGGAAAATACAGGGATGTCTCTGGAAAAGATGGTGTTTGGGTGGCGGCATATGTTGGTTCAAAAAGAACATATTTTTTTCTGCATTAATAGTGCGCTCACAGATATGCAATTTCCCCACGACACTGGCACTGGCACTGGTACACCCCATACCGTGACTGATGCTGGCTTTTAGACCCTGATGATGATCACAGCTTGGATGCTCCTTTTCCTCGTTGACCCAGAGAACATGACAGCTGTTGGTTGAAATGAAAATTTGAAATGCTGACTTGTTCAGACAACAAAACATGTTTCCATTGTGCCACTGTCCATCTCATCCCAGAGAAGTCTTGGACAGCAGTGATGTATGGCTTTCTTAAATGTATTGACAAATACGTCTGTTAATGGACAAACCTTTTGCAAATCCACATCATGATATCGACTGCAGAAACATGATGACTAAGCTTTTAGATTTGACATGTTTTGTTGAATTTCTTGATTATTTGGTGTACTATCATTGGGGAACGTTATTCTGAAATAGGTCATTTCCTGTTGGAGTCTCGGCCCGTCCTTTCTTTTGAAGACCAGGTCTTTCACTGAAACTCCTTGTACACAATAGAGTATAATGTTTCACATAATTTGCAGCTGTCATATTGTTAATGGCCTTAAATGAGTCGTCTCTCCACTAGATATTTGCATATTTAGTTATTATTTCTAATTTCCATACTGTCTCAACTCCTTTGGAACGGGGCTTGTACTGTATTTGACACGTACAGGCACATCCCTGAAAAAAAAATGACATATTCTGTCTAACATGTGACTAAACTAGAGATAATTTCAGACGTATCATTTTCACTTTTATGTCTTGAAGTCCTGCTTGTTTTTATGTCCATCGGTTTTAAACCTTTATTCACAAGAAAGTTCAGTACAAGCAGTGGTGTCAAAAGTATTCACATTCATTACTTGAGTAGAAGTATAGATACTAGGGTTCAAAAATACTTCTTTAGAAGTTGAAGTATCAACACAAGCTTTTTACTTAAGTAAAAGTGTAAAAGTACTGGTTTCAAAACTACTTAAAGTATAAAAGTAAAAGTAACGTGAGGGGCGACAAAAGCATTAAGGTCTCGCTTTCTGATCATGCAGTGGGGGGGTGGGGGGTGGCGTTGTGTGCGTTCTGATCATGTGACGAGAGTAACGAGGCTATTTTTAAAATGTAAGGAGTAGAAAGTACAGATAATTGCTTAAAAATGTAAGGAGTAGAAGTAAAAAGTCGGCTGAAAAATAATTACTCCAGTAAAGTATAGATACCCAAAATTTCTACTTAAGTAAGGTAACGAAGTATTTGTACTTCGTTACTTGACACCTCTGAGTACAAGTCCCAGTTTGACTTGAACACCCCTCGCAGTTTCATAAAATAACACATTATGAGCACTTATTTGTAATAATAGTAATACATTTTATAGGCAAACTGCACTATTATGACTGTTATGGTGTTCCAGGCAGTTAAGGCCCAACCCATTCAAAAGGCACGTTCCTTTTCATGTGGGCAAAAAAGGCAAAACACACAGATCCCCCTGTTTTTATGAATATGCATGCAAATGTGGACGAGGCTTTAGTCATCTTTAGGATCTCTCATACACAGACAAGTACAAAGCCCCGGAGTGCTCACATAGTCATTATCATAATTTTTTCTAGTTTGCTCACTTTTGTTTGTTATTAAATCATGCTTATAATAATAATAATAATAATAATAATAATAATAAAATGGGAACAAATTCTATCTGTTATGGATGAATTAAAAGAGAAGAAAAAAATAAATTGTGGGAACAAATTGTTTCTCTGTCACACAAATTAACAAAAGGTGGGAACGAATTAGATCTTGCGTGCATGAATCAACTTCAAACCAAAGTGTTAGAAAGAATTGTGTGCAAATCTCTTGTGCATGAATTCACACACACACACACACACACACACACATACCCACCAACAACAACAAAAAAAAGTGGGAATGTATTATATCTTGTGATCATAAATGAACCAAAACTTTGGAACGGATTATATCTTGTGCACAAATTACCCAAAACATTGGGACGATTTCGTGAAATGAGTGAACAAATTAATACGAAGAAGAAGAAGGAAAAAGAAGAAAGCTGCATCCTGGGGTCTGTAGAGGAATAAATGAGGGTGAAAAAATACAACCACATGAACTACGTGAGAGAAAAGCCAGATAAAAGAAAATCATGTAGACGTAGTGTAAAGCACATGCAGTACATTCCACATAGCAACTTTTGCAAAATGTACAGTATGCGAATATTCAGGACGTAAAATGAATAAACCTGAAAAAGTAATGCCAGTCCACTTAGCAGTGCCAAAGTCACATGATGCATTCAAGACTAGAAAGTAGAGACGGAAAACTTAAAAAAAAAATAATAATAAAATTGAAGTTGTATACATGACATCAGCATTGAGGACTACAAACAGGATAAGCACATTGTTAAGCGATGCAGTGTTGCGACATTCTTGGCAGAGCTCCTGCATCTCCTCAATCCTACTGTAACCTGTCTTAATGCCCCCACCCGCCGTCAGTTACGCTGTACAGCGCGCCATAACATCTATAGACGAAAAACTTTAAGAGTGTCTGAGAACTGTGTTAATTCCCTGCAGGCTGCAGAGCAGAACAGGAGAGACGGGTGTCAGTGTGAGGTCCTTTAAGGACACGGCAGGTTGTGCGAGGACACACGGAGAGGCGCACAATGGAGCCGGTGTCTGGTGTGTCTGGGGACGGGGGTGTGGGAGCTGTATCAACATTAAATACAAAGCCCAGAAGAACAGAATGTACAGTACAGTATGTGCTCTGTGTGTGTGTTAAAAGTATATATATATAGTGTGTGTGTGTGTGTGTGTGTATTAAAAGTATATAGCGGTGTTAGAGCTGCCTGATTAAAAGGTGTGTACACCCCACCCATTTTTATGTCATCTATGACCTAGATAAACTTAATTGTGTGTGTGTGTGTGTGTGTGTGTGTGTGTGTGTGAATGTAACCAAACACATTTGGCAAGGTACAACGCTGACACAATAGAAATGCCACTCTGATTAACATGCTGCAATACCTCCTGAGAGGACCAGGAGAACATGGGGCATCAGGGGACACTTAGTGTCCTTACACACCACACACTTTATTCTCTGTGTGTGTGTGTCTGAGAGAGAGAGAGAGAGAGAGAGAGAGAGAGACTTTTAGGTCTCATTGCATGTGTGTGTGTGTGTGTGTGAGAGATTTTTTTTCCACTTCATTTGTGTATGTGAAAACCAGGTCAGTCAACACTATACATGCTTTCATCGTATCTAATGTAAAACTGTCTAGTCTATACCGTTGTGGTCTGTGTGTGTGTGTGTGTGTGTGTGCGTCTTGAAAAGCAGGTCAGCCCTTGTTGCTGTGCTGTGATCCTGGACGTTCTCTATGTCCTTATACAGTTTTGCCAAAGGCGTATTTTTGCCACATAATTTTAGTCTGTAGGAAGTTGCCAGTTGTTCCTGCATGTCATCCGCCATATATTCCTGCTTCACACTATAAAGTTTTTATCATCCAGATGCAGGTCAAGAGATCCAGTTAGTGTTCATATGAACGGTCTGGAAAAATATGTAAAAAAAAAAAAATATATATATATATATATATATATTTTTTTTTTTCTTATTTGTTTTTTCCCCCTAATCTTATTCTACTGTCTAGTTTAAGTGAGCCTCATAATAGCCTCAGATTCCTGCTCTTGGCTGACAGGATGCTGAGATGCCTTTCTGCTCACCACAACTGATAAGAGTTATTATATCTTTCAGCTTCCTTTAGGCTCTGTTATCTACAGTATGTGCAAGGTGGTTGTTGAGTGCACCATGCTGCATGACTTCTCAGGAGATGAGCAGCTTCTGGAACATCCAAACCAGCCGCTCTGTCACCGAGAACCATGCTGGAACCGAAACAGAACGTTTTCATACATATATACAGTATATATTTTTAACACTGTTATGTTTCACGCTTATACAATATCGCCTGCCTTAACATGCATGTGAACTTGAGTAACATCCGATTCTTAATCCATAGGGTTTATTTGGATGTCGTTCCACCCCGTGCTTCAACTCTTCTGGGAAGGCTTTCCACAAGGTTTAGGATTGTGTTTATGGGAAGCTTTTGTTCTTCCAGAAGTGCATTTGTGAGGTCAGACTCTGATGTTGGACAAGAAGGAAGCCTTGGGGATGAATTAGAGTGGAGATTGTGAGCCAGGACTTCTCATCCAACATCAGAGTCTGACCTCACAAATGCACTTCTGGAAGAAAACAGTCAAAAATCCCCTAAAAAACGCACTTCTAAACCTTGTGGAAAGCCCTCCCAGAAGAGTTGAAGCTGTTGTGGCTCCAAAGGGGGCGGGGCCAACATCATATTAAACCCTATGGATTAAGAATTGGAGTTAGGAATTGAAACGTTAACATGCACATGAAGGCAGGTGAGTGGATACTTTTGGCAATATATTGTATTTTAATGGTTTTACATCTATTTTTCCGCCTCATCATTCTACACATAAACATGATTCCACAATGATATCCTGTTTTCCTTAATTGTTTCTTCATGAAAGCTGTGTACACACTGTTGCCCAGCAATGCATCTGGCTAGCGTCTTAAATTTCAGGCTTCTCTCTGCATTTTTCTGGCCCTGAAACGAGCTCTGCCCCTGACTATCAGGCAGCTGTCCCTTTTCCCTTTTTACCCGAGAATTTACAGAGAAAACACAGTTTCAGCAGAGAGTGTGTGTCAGAGAAAGAGAGAGAGACAAAAATATTCAGATCTGGTCACAGCAAGGACAGAAAAACAGGTGTATACACATATGGAGATAGTGTACATTGTGTCTGACCTGCTTTTTTAAATCTGGCCACACACACACACACACACACACACACACGTCCACACACACACACACACACACACACACACACACACACACACACACACACACACACACACACACACACACACACACGATATAGACTAAACAGTGTAAAGGCTAAGTACAGACAGGGTGTGTAACGTCATAGCAGCAATGTCTGACCTGCTTTTTTAAACTTAGCCTTATTGCATCACCCACAGTAAGTAAAACACACACACAGTAAGTACAAAGAACAGTGTAATTTTGTATATTGAGACAATGGAATTAAAAAAAAATAAGTAAGCTAAAACAGTAACAGTCTGTACTATTATTGTAATGTTTTACTTTTACTTTGCAGATATGTGAGACTAGAAGTGTAAATATAAATACACCTATGTATTCAAATCTTTTTCTTCTCATCATTCTGCACTCAATATTCCATAGTAACAAAGTAAAAGCATGTCCTCACATTTTTGATCAACCTATTCCTTATTATAACGTATGCTAACGTAAGTTTACCCGTCGCCTACTGTAATACTCGTCCAAAGCACCTTTGGCGGCAATGACAGCCCCAAGAATGTGTGTGAATGATGCTACATGCTTGGCATACCTTTCTTTGGATGATTCCTCCACTTGCAGAATTGTTCAAGATCAACCAGGTTGAACGGGCAGGGTCAGTGCACAGCCATTCTCAGGTCTCTCCAGAGATGGCTCAGGACCGGACCACTTCAGGACTCCAGGAGTTGTTCCGAAGCCACTCCTCTCTGTTTTCTTAGTGGTATGCTTCGGCTCTTGGTCTTGTTGAACTGTAATTCCAGCCTAAGATCATGAGGACTCTGAGAAGGGTTTTATTTTATCTGCACCACTTTTCCATCTATACTAATAACTAATCTTTCCAGTCCCAGTTGCAGAAAAACATTCCCACTGCATGATGCTGCCACCACCATGTTTTACGTAAGAGATGGTTTTAATAAGGTAGTGCTTTATTTCCTGATGCCAAATAGTTCAATTTTTGTTTCATCAGACCAGAGGATTTTGTTTCTTGGCAAACACCCAGTGGGCTGTCATCTGCCTTTTATTGAGGAATTCATTCTGTCTGATCTCTCTACCAGAGAAGCCTAACTGGTGTCGTGCTACAGTGATGGTTGTCCTTCTGTAAGTTTCTCCATTCTCCACAAGGGAACACGGGAACTCAGGATCTCAAATACAGTATAGTGTCCTTTGGGCTCTTGGTTACCTCTCTGATGATGGCCCTTCATCCCTGATTACTCATTTCATGCTCTTGAGAACTTTCAATGCTCCAGAAAGTTCACAATCAGTGTCTTGACCCAATCCTGTCATTGGTCTACAGATAATTCTCTAGATCCCATAGATTTGTTTCCACTTTGACATGCACAATCTATTGTGAGACCTTATACAGACAGGTCTGTGCAGTTATTAATTATCTCCAATGAACTCATTTAGGCACAGGTGGGCTTCAAACAAGTTGTACAAGCTTCTCAAGGATCATTGATAGGAGCAGGATAGACCAGAGCTTAACTGCAAGTGTAATAACAAAGGGTCTGAATACTCAGGAAATCTACATGAACATATTACTACACACACACACACACACACACACACACACACACACACACAATTATAATTTCTCGTGTCTTTATTAAACATTCACAGTGCTGGAGGAAAAAGTAAGTGAACCCTAATATTAATTACTTCAATGGAAGCTAATTGAAGTCAGTATTTTGCACACCTGGAGTCCAGTTAATGAATGAGTTTGGAGATGTGCGTTAGATTGATAAAAGGCACTCAAACATTTCAAGTTTGCTGTTCATAAGTAGCATCTGCCTTGCATGGAGAAGAACTCTGAAGACATACGATCTGCATAAGGCTGGGCAGGGGGACAAAGTAATCCATCAGTCGACAGTCAGACCAACTGTGTATAAATGAAGACAGTTTTGTACTTTGGCTACTGGTAATGGTGTAGACGTGGGCGCCCAGCCAAGATGATTCCAAAAGCACAACGCAAAATCCTCAATGAGGTAGAAAAAGAACCCAGAAGTATCAGCTAAAGGCTTGAAGACATCACTGGAACTGGCAGTGTGTTTCTGTTCATGAGTCTACCATACGTAAGTCATTGAACAGGCAGGGTGTCCGTGGCAGAACACCATGGAGGAAGCTGCTGCTCTCCAAAAACACATTGCTGCATGCTCGAAGTTTGCCAAAGAGCACCTTGGCAATCCACAACGCTACTGGGAAAATGTTTTGAGGACTGATGAAACAAACGTTGAATTGTTCGGGAGGAATACTCATCACTATGTACATGGGCATAGCTTATCAAAACATCATCTGAGTAATGAACTATGGTGGAGCAAGCACCATGATTTGGGCTGGCTCCGCTTCATCAGGATCTGCACCTCTTGCCATCATCATAGGGTTGTAACTTACAGTGGTGTGAAAAACTATTTGCCCCCTTCCTGATTTCTTATTCTTTTGCATGTTTGTCACACTTAAATGTTTCTGCTCATCAAAAACCGTTAACTATTAGTCAAAGATAACATAATTGAACACAAAATGCAGTTTTTAAATGAAGGTTTACGTTATTAAGGGAGGAAAACAACTCCAAATCTACATGGTCCTGTGTGAAAAAGTGATTGCCCCCCTTGTTAAAAAATAACTTAACTGTGGTTTATCACACCTGAGTTCAATTTCTGTAGTCACCCCCAGGCCTGATTACTGCCACACCTGTTTCAATCAAAAAATCACTTAAATAGGAACTACCTGACACAGAGAAGTAGACCAAAAGCACCTCAAAAGCTAGACATCATGCCAAGATCCAAAGAAATTCAGGAACACATGAGAACAAAAGTAATTGAGATCTATCAGTCTGGTAAAGGTTATAAAGCCATTTCTAAAGCTTTGAGACTCCAGCGAACCACAGTGAGAGCCATTATCCACAAATGGCAAAAACATGGAACAGTGGTGAACCTTCCCAGGAGTGGCCGGCCGACCAAAATTACCCCAAGAGCGCAGAGACAACTCATCCGAGAGGCCACAAAAGACCCCAGGACAACATCTAAAGAACTGAAGGCCTCACTTGCCTCAATTAAGGTCAGTGTTCATGACTCCACCATAAGAAAGAGACTGGGCAAAAACGGCCTGCATGGCAGATTTCCAAGGCGCAAACCACTTTTAAGCAAAAAGAACATTAAGGCTCGTCTCAATTTTGCTAAAAAACATCTCAATGATTGCCAAGACTTTTGGGAAAATACCTTGTGGACCGACGAGGCAAAAGTTGAACTTTTTGGAAGGTGCGTGTCCCGTTACATCTGGCGTAAAAGTAACACAGCATTTCAGAAAAAGAACATCATACCAACAGTAAAATATGGTGGTGGTAGTGTGATGGTCTGGGGTTGTTTTGCTGCTTCAGGACCTGGAAGGCTTGCTGTGATAGATGGAACCATGAATTCTACTGTCTACCAAACAATCCTGAAGGAGAATGTCCGGCCATCTGTTCGTCAACTCAAGCTGAAGCGATTTTGGGTGCTGCAGCAGGACAATGACCCAAAACACACCAGCAAATCCACCTCTGAATGGCTGAAGAAAAACAAAATGAAGACTTTGGAGTGGCCTAGTCAAAGTCCTGACCTGAATCCTATTGAGATGTTGTGGCATGACCTTAAAAAGGCGGTTCATGCTAGAAAACCCTCAAATAAAGCTGAATTACAACAATTCTGCAAAGATGAGTGGGCCAAAATTCCTCCAGAGCGCTGTAAAAGACTCGTTGCAAGTTATCGCAAACGCTTGATTGCAGTTATTGCTGCTAAGGGTGGCCCAACCAGTTATTAGGTTCAGGGGGCAATTACTTTTTCACACAGGGCCATGTAGGTTTGGATTTTTTTTCTCCCTAAATAATAAAACCCCTCATTTAAAAACTGCATTTTGTGTTTACTTGTGTTATCTTTGACTAATAGTTAAATGTGTTTGATGATCAGGAACATTTTGTGTGACAAACATGCAAAAGAACAAGAAATCAGGAGGGGGCAAATAGTTTTTCACACCACTGTAGATGAAGATCACATGTTATGATAAAGTATTCCAAGGGATTCACATACTTTTCCTCGTCACTGGAAAGGTCTCTGGCACTGGGATGGATCCTTTTTCACCTATGGCCTGTGGGATTTGGCCTCCGTGGCTCAGACTTTTTTGATGTGCAGTATTTCATGGATTCTTGGTTGGATTTGATTGACACCTAGGTGTGGTAGTCTGACTTTGAGAAGTTCATTCAATAATTTTCTATACTGCTGATTCTGGGGTGGCGGGGGGGAGCTATCCCCAGATACTTTTAGTTGGGGTACACTCTGGGTAGGACAGGGTGACAATCCATCACAGAACACTCACAACACACAGTACAGGCAACTTGGGAACAACAATTAACCTAATCTGCATGCCTTTGGACTGTGGGAGGACACCGGAGTACCTAGAGGAAATCCAATAAGCACGTGAACATGTGCTTATTGAGAACATCCAGACTCCACGCATGCAAACACCGAGGCGGGAATCAAAAAAGGTACAAGGCCATTAAGCAACTAAGCCACCATGCCGCCTAGAGAAGTTTTAAATTGAAAATTAAGTACAATTTCAGTCGGACCAATATGGTTGCATGTATTTTTATTAATTAGTCAATCAGACTAACACAACATCATGGAAATGCACTGAGTGAATTTTAGCTAGTGAGTTGTTTCTTAAGCTGCTTTTCAGCATAAAGTAACTTCTTTCTTTTTTTATTATTATAATTTTTTGGGTTTCAAAATTTTTCTCCCCAATTTAGTCGTGGCCAATTCCTCCCCGTCACTAGGGGGCTCCCACATTAAGGCTACCACTACCACTCAGTCGGGAGGGCGAAGACCATCACGTGTTTCCTCCAAACCGCTTGACGCCAGCCGACCGCATCTTTTCGAACTGCTTGGCTCACGCACCGCTAGGGGCGAAGTAACACACTCGGAGGAAAGCGCTAGCCGCTCCTTCCGCGTGCATGAGCTCACAGACGCCCCAGATTTTCTGTAGAGCCGTGATTAATGTGGGAGCGCAAGTACCTCTCATCCCTCCCCCCTGAGAGAGTTCGGCCAATCAGCTCTCTCTAGACCTCCGGCTGTGAGAGGAAAACAGCATCACCCGGGGTTCGAACCAGCAACCTCCGGATGATAGGGCGAGCGCTTTACCACTGCGCCACTCGGAGGCTAGCATAAAGTAACTTCTGAAAGTTTTTTTTTTTTTTTTTGGGTGGGGTGTCGACTTGGAAAATATGAGGATCACACAGGAGGAGGCCTGACCAACAGATAAAACAAAAAAATTAAAAAAAGATATAGACACAAGATTCCCTTTTTTTAATAACAAAACAATGACCAACTGCTGGGTTTATATCTAAAAATGAAGTAAACTGGGTTTTGTTTAACTGACTAACAAAAAACACACAAAAGGAATTACATTCCAAATGAAAAGTCATACTAATATGAAAATCATTAGCAATCGAAACCTGATAAGAACCCCGATGACGAGGTGCTGTACAGTAGCTATACTGTACATGCTGTAATGCCGGTTCACCTGGACACGTTCGGTTTGGGAGACTGTGAGTCTCTCTGTTGTCTACTAATATAAAAAGTAAAAAAAAAAAAAAATTACTCAGCTCAGAGAAAGTAAAACTAATTTGTGTGTGTGTGTGTGTGTGTGTGTTAGAGAGAGAGAGATGAGATGACATGACATGAGATCCTGAGACGGTTTGGCCTTGTTCAGGTGGGAAGCTCTGAAGGACAAAAGCCCTTGGCCCAGACTCACCGAGTGTGACTTCACACTGAATAAAGAAAGTAGCACACTGCACACTGTGTCAGTGTGGCCTTTTGTGCTCTCCAGACGCTTTGTGTGTGTGTGTGTGTGTGTGTGTGTGTTAGTGGAGCAGGTCTGCTGAGACCCATGGTAGACAGTTGCAATGATTTCAGAGCCCTGAGACACTCTATGATCATCTATGAAAACACACACACACACACACACACACACAGAAACCTTCCAGCGCTGATATCTCCAACTGTTCGCATCAACTGAACAATAATTACATTTTTAAATGTGCAATCTATATAATTTTATTATTAACGAGAGCTGTTATCATCACTGATCTGGTTTTCGATATTCTAGTAGCCGTATTCTTCGAAGGAACAGTTGAGTGCAGAAGTTTTTATCCCCTTGGCAGGGATTGATGGCTGGCAGATGGTGGTCTGGATGTCGACTTAGCAAAGTGTTTCAGTGTTACAAAACCAAGTCCTCGTACAAATACTGTAGCAGAACATTTAGAACATGTATAAAAATAGCTGAAGGTCAGTGACTGTAGCTTTCTAAACATTAGAAATATTAAGGACAAGAGTTTTTTATTTATTTATTTATTTATTTATTTATTTATCTGAATAGTGAACTAATGATAAAAAAGAAATGATGACAAAAACATAATGTTTAAGGCCGTATGAACAGTGAAGACGTATCTAATCGTCAAATATTAAAAAATGTCTTCCTTCTAGCTATGACCTAATCATTAATGTGCCACCATACAGTAATGTAAGTTTTTAATTTATAAGCAAGTAATGTTATCAGAGGTTTACAAATTGAATTGCTAAATAAACCTGCTCATTGGTGTATGAGTGCATTCATTCATTCATTCATTTTCTATACCGCTTAATCCTGTGTTCAGGGTCGCGGGTGTATGAGTGCAAAATAATTGAAATCCACCACTGTTGTTTATCTAATAATAATAATAATATGAAAATGAAATAAGACTGCATCCTAGAACGAAGCAACAAAGAAAATAAGACACAATTGAAAAGATGCAACCAAATGCTTGGTCTTATTCAAATCATTGAAATATAATGTATAAGGGAATGTTGTTGGTCTTTCGGCTGCTCCCGGCAAGGGGTCGCCACAGCGGACTATCCAGTCCGCACTACAACTTGGCACAGGTTTTATGCCGGATGCCCTTCCTGACGCACCCCTCCCATTTTATCCGAGCTTGGGACCGGCACTGCATCCAGTGGCTGGGGTTTGGACATTGGCTGGGAATCGAACCCGGGCCTTCCGCATGGCAGGCGAAACACCTACCACTGAGCCACCAGTGCCCATAACGTATAAGAGAATATTTACATCATATTCATTTTGGCACCAATTTAGCCGCACGGTGGCTTAGTGGTTAGCTCTATCGCCCTACATCTCCAGGATCAAGGGTTTGATTCCCGCATGGAGTTTTCATATTTCTCCATATGCTTGGTTAGTTTCCTCCCACAGGACAAAAATATGCAGACTAGGCTAATTAGCATTCCCAAAATTGCCCATAGTGTCTGAATGTTTACTGGACAATGGTAACACTCTTGGCCTCCACAGTCCCTAGTTGGACAACAGAGGTTACAAAATGGATGGATGAATAAATGATAAATTCTGATGTCTCCCACTAGGTGTCACAGGGACATAATTGTTAGCACTCTGGCCTCACACCTCCAGTGTTGAGGGTCAATTCTCACTTGGAGTCTGTGGCTACGTTCCATTCCGAAGTGCACTTCACAGGGTGCTCCCTACTCCCTGCTCCATTTGCAGGGAATGTCGGTGAAGGGAACTTCCTTCGACAAAACTCCACCATTCGGAACACGCTGCAAAGTCACCAGCGCAGATGTCACATCCTCCGCGTGTTACCATGGTAACGTAAGCACCTCGGATAACTGTCGCTGCTGCTGTGGAAATTTCACACTACGGTCATTAAATATTGAATATTTATTGAAACCAAACTGATACCATTATAAAACATACTATTGATACATGTATAACTTGTAAATAAATTCATTCATTCATTCATTCATTTTCTATACTGCTTAATCCTGTGTTCAGGGTCGCGGGGGACCTGGAGCCTATCCCAGGAGACTTCGGGCACTAGGCAGAGTACACCCTGGACAGGGTGCCAATCCATCGCAGGGCACACACACACACACCCAATCACACACTACGGGCAATTTAGAAACGCCAATTAGCCTAACCTGCATACTGTATCTTTGGACTGTGGGAGAAAACCGGAGTACCCGGAGGAAACCCACCAAGCACGGGGAGAACATGCAAACTCCATGCACACAGAGACGGGAATCGAACCCAGACCCTGGAGGTGCAAGGCGACAGTGCTAACCACTACACCACCGCGCCGCCCTGTAAATAAATTATTGATTAATAATAATAATTGATTAAATATGTATTTTACATATTACTAGCCTATATAATAATAAGTATCTCTTGATTAAATAAATATAAAAATGTTTAGTTCTTTTAATATTGTCCTAATTAAAAATAAATCATTCTTTTTCGAGCTCCATTTTTTCCACGCTTCAGCGAGACGCAATGACTTTTGGGAAATTTTTCATTCCTGGAGCCTATCCAAGGAGACTTACTGTAGGGTCCACCCTGGACAGGGTGCCAATCCATCGCAGGGCACACACACACACACCCAATCACACACTACGGGCAATTTAGGAACGCCACTTAGCCTAACCTGCATATCTTTGGACTGTGGGAGGAAACCGGAGTACCCGGAGGAAACCCACCAAGCACGGGGAGAATATGCAAACTCCATGCACACAGAGACGGGAATCGAGCCTGGCTGGGAATCAAACCCAGACCCTGGAGACAGTGCTAACCACTACACCACCATGCTGCCCAAAATCATGTACTGTATAATATCTATAATAAATTATTAAAAGTAAAACGGATTCCACTTTGGGTTCCAACCAGTCTGGCCATTCGCCTCTGACCTTTCTCATTAACAAGATGTTTTGGCCTGCAAAACTGCATCCTTTATGTTTTTCACACCATTCTGAGTGAACTCTAGAGAACAGTGAACTCTATTTGTCGAACATTTCCAGGAAATCCACACACAAAAAACGAAAGCCCATCTGGTACCAACAACCATGCCACTGGTAAGTCAAAGAGATCATCTCTTTCTCTGTTTTTTCTTCATACTGTTGTTCAACATTAACTAAAGCTCCTGATTTGTATCTGCATAATTTGCAATGTCTTGCACTAGACCTGCTGTTATAAAACACAAATCGAGATGTTAAAACCACGTCCTCTAAGTGAAAATACGTACGAGGCCTACATCGATCGGATTTGTTTGTCCAGCACGTCCTAAAGATCTAATTTACATCTGGGGAAATCTGAAGACCAGGTGAAACTCTACTGTATGGGCCAGGGGTAGCTCAGTGGTTAAGGCATTGGACTACGGTTTGGAAGATCCCAGGTTCAAACCCCACAACCACCAAGTTGCCACTGTTGGGCCCTTGAGCAAGGCCCTCAACTGCTCAGATGTGTAATGAGATAAAAAATGTAAGTCGCTCTGGATAAGAGCGTCTGCTAAATGCCTAGATGTAAATGTATGTCATGAACCTCACATCATTTCTGAAAAATATATTTGCAGTGTAGCAGGGTGTATTATCTGACTGGAAGATGCCACTGTCATTAGGGAACACCTTATTTCTATGAAGGTCTGCAAGAGTGTTTAGAGACATTTAGGCGATATACAGTATATTAAAGTAACACCCACATGAATACCAGGACCCAAGGTTTCCCAGTAGAACATCGGCCAGAGCAACTCACCGCCTCTGCTGGTGTGCTTTTCTCCCATGAGTACTCCGGTTTCCTCCCACAGTCCAAAAACATTTAGTGTGGGCTGTCCGCTGCTTCCAAATGACCTGTTAGTATGTGCTTGTGTGTGTGTGTGTGTGTGTGCCCTGCTTGTGCTCTGGGATAGGCTCGAAGCCCCACTGACCCCCCACTATATAAGATAAGCAATATGAAAAACAGATGGATGGATGAATGAATATATACAGTATACATATTATACATACAGTATAATGTCCTGTGACAAAAAAAAAAAAAGGTTAGGCAATTACAATGATGCAATTTAACATGACTGGTTAATCTAGTATTGTGCAGAAAGTGCTGTGTGGAATTGCAGAAGTGCTGCAGAGTCCACACTACTCCCTCCTTTCTGAGGAAATCGATTGGGTCGAAGATAAAATGTCACACCTGAGAGCAAGATTCGGTTTCCATTTTCAGCCTGCATGTGCACTTTTGCAGCTTCGCTGTCTGCGTTCAAGAAGTTCCTCTGTTATGGGAGATGTTATGATTGGAGATCATTTACATTTAGACTAAATAAAGAGAGAGAGAGAGAGAGAGAGTGAGAGGGGGAGAGATGGCATGGAGATAAACTGAAAATGGAGAGTGTGAGGAAGGAGAGACAAGGAAGTAACACACCTTCAGTCCGCAGCATGGTGCTGGGGGAAGAGGAAAACAGACGAGGTAGGAGACGCGAGAGGGAGGGAGTGGTAATAAAACTAAAGGAGGGACTGATGGATGAAGAGAGTGAAGGAGGGATGGGACGTCCCCTGAGTGACCCAGTGAACAGCAAACAGGCAAACAGGCCAAGACTGCTTTCAACACTCAATGCACACACACACACACACACACACAGAATGCCTGGCGTCAACAGTGGCAGCCTCGTGTTGGAATAACACACCTTTGTCTCCAAGTAACATGCTGCCATGTTTCCAGTCCTCTACTCAGAGACATGGAATTGGAACACAGTCCTGTTCCTCTACATAGAAACATAGGGTATATTTTAGATGTTAAAAAAGGACACATTGAAATAAAGTCCCTGCAAATGACAGATTTTGACCCTAATCGCATGCGAAAATGTTCTGGATCAGAAGATTCCACGCATCAGCAAATAATCAGAGTGTGTGACCGCTGTGTCAACTTGTCCATTTGCAATTGCAAGCGATAAAGCGTTCCCTTCCTGCGTGGATGTGCATCAAGGAGTCTTTTTGGGTGAATGCCATTTCAATTGATTTTTCTCATTTACTCATCTTCAGTATTTGCTTTATTCTGGTCATGGAGCACAGCCCAGGATCACTCAGACTAAGGAAAGCCATCTCGACTTGGAGCAGTGCGACGGCAACGCTACCTGCTGCAACACACCGTAGATTTTCATTTTATGCAAATGACATGAGACATGATAAAAAAGACAAATTCAAATGATCGGCACGGCTAACATCTCCTTTTACTCTAAGCATGTCAGACTGCACAATTTACTTCTCATGCAAAAGGGTTTCGGGGCGCAGGCCACACCCACAGGCAAACAATCAGAGCGGGCAGCACGTGGCTCCGAACACATTAATGACCTCGGAGTGTGAACACGAATCGAATCAATACTTCATAGGACTGATTTACGCTGCCTGAATGCAGTCACATCACAAACAATTTTTTTCTTTTTTTAAATAATTGCCGATCGGTGATAAGAGAGCTGTGCAGTGTGATATCACGATGAGATAAAAGTCTCAGGTAATGACCCAGCTGTGTCTTGTATAGGTCTGGACAATACAAGACATGAGAAAGGAATGTAAATGAAAGGAATCGGATCGATGATGTCTCGTATGTTTTATTAACAGCAACATTAGAGAACGAACCGGCAACATGGAATGGTTAAGCAATACCACACTAGAGGAAGAGATGCTGCACTGAATATCAGCATGGCTGTGATGCTGTCGTAGATATCTCTTCAATTCAATGCAATTTTATTTGTATAGCGCTTTGAACAATTGACATTGTCGCAAAGCTTGTCGCAGATATCTTGGATAGGCTGAGGATATCACAACCGTGCTGATATTCACTACAACGGCACAACCTCGATTGTGATATTGCGTTTATACAACAGTTCTACAAACAGCATTTAATATCAACAAATTATGATTTGTTTGTCCGCACCTGGTGAGACTAATTAACCGCGACTGGCGGAGCCGGCGACTGTTGGCGACCACGACTGGTGAAAGTAATAATTCATACCAGTACTATGTAGCCAAAAGCGGGGAAGAATAAAGCACTAGACAGCCTTGTAAATCTCCTATAATATAAAGTGTACACTTATTTTGTTTTAGAATAGCCTCAGCCATGGGCTTAATGTATAAGGGGAATCAAAACTAGCCAGTACACCCCCATATCATATAATAATAATAATAATAATAATAATAATAATAATAATAATTCATTCATTTTCTATACCGCTTAATCCTGTGTTCAGGGTCGCGGGGACCTGGAGCCTATCCCAGGAGACTTCGGGCACTAGGCGGGGTACACCCTGGACAGGGTGCCAATCCATCGCAGGGCACACACACATACACACACTCACACACCCAATCACACACTACGGGCAATTTAGGAACGCCAATTAGCCTAACCTGCATGTCTTTGGACTGTGGGAGGAAACCGGAGTACCCGGAGGAAACCCACCAAGCACGGGGAGAACATGCAAACTCCATGTACACAGAGACGGGAATTGAGCCTGGCCGGGGAATCGAACCCAGACCCTGGAGGTGCAAGGCGACAGTGCTAACCACTACACCACCGTGCCACCAATAATAATAATAATAATAATAATAGTAAATTAATTAAAATGACCAACCATTATAAAAGAATAACACCTTACGCCTCCCTCTCCGCCTTCCTATCCTTGGACACTCCTACATGTGTCTCGATGGGACATGACATCTCGACTACCGCTTAGTGTTGAACCCAAAGTTATGCACTTGGCCTCATCTACTGTAACTAACTGTTCTGGGGTTTAATCCCAAGCAGCATACTGTAATATGGAAAAGTAGTGCACTACGTAGGGTGTAGTATCCCTTGTTTTCACACAAGCAGTGCCCTTGACTAGGGCGGCTCCTGTGAAGCTGAATGATACTTATCAATAAACATCCCGGTGCCGTTATTCTGTATCCTGTAAAACGCCTCTCATCCCATCAAATCGGGAAACAAAACAAAACAATCAGACATGAAAGGACTTAATGAGAAGGAGGCACGACAAGTCTTTGCAAAAAAAAAAAAAAAAAGACACACAGAGGTAAAGATTGAAAAAAAAAAAAAAATCAGGAACTAAACACAAAATAGGTGCAAACAATCAACACAGTAATAGGGTGATAAACGAGCGATAAGACTAGGGGCGAAGACGAGACAAACCGCACATGGCTGTATAAACAAAACATAACAGGAGCTTTAATACAAAACACAATAGCAGCGCTGCCCATAGTGTGCACGGAGGGACAATTCATCACACCATCCATTCATCCATCCAAGCCTATCCTTTTAAGCTCACGGTGGGACTGGAGCCTATTCATTGCAGGGCACACACACACACACACACACACACACACATAACGGGCAAATTTGCAAACAACATTAGTGGTTTTGAATCATAGGAGGAAACTGGAGTACCTGGAAGAAACCCACTAAGCATGTGAGAACATGTAAACTCCATACACACAGACCCAAGCCAGGAATCGAACCCTCGACCCTGGAAGTGCAACGCAACTTCTCAGGTTCAAAAATGTACTGTATATCCCTCTCAAAAACATTTTGACATAAATCACACCTCCATATCCATAATCTATCCAAACAGGTCTATAAATCTCAGTACAGAAAATATCCTAATTTACGAATTAAAATCAATCGTGCTTATCATTTCTACACCCAGAATGCTCTTTTGGCTAAGTGAAGTGACCGGCTCTGACTCGCCTGACCGGAAGATTCTCGTGTGAGTTTATAGTTCAGGATTACCTGAATAGCAGTCAGTCCTGTGTGTAGGATCTGCATGATAAATGAGGAAATCAATAGAAACTTATCAGTGTTTGCTTTTCGAATTCAAAGCTAATTTTGAAAAAAAAAAAAAAAAAGGCTGATGGTCGCCCAATCATCTTCACAAACATGTCGGAAAGCCTGATAGGAATCTGATAACACACACGTCATGGCCTCTTCAAAGATAACGCTGAGATCATTATTGCTATTTTTGGCCTTACTGACCATACTGAAATGAAAGAACGAACAAAAACACCACACCCAGCATCATTTGGTGAGAATATAAAGAACGATATCATTCTGCCGTTTTTCTTCAGGCCGGTTGTGACTAATAACCGAGAACTCCGATTACTCAAGACTGTTTCTATTTATTCAAGCATGGTACATTAATTTGATCTAATGACTTTAATGACAGGATTATCTCTCTCTCTCTCTCTCTCTCTCTCTCTCTCTCTGTCTCTCTCTCTCTCTCTCTTTTTCTTTCCCCACTGTCTGAAAGTGTATGTAATGATATAAACGTGTCATTTCATTTTATATCCAATGATCCACTGTGTTAAAAACCCAAATACCACCATATGTCGCCATAAAAGACACATCTCCCTCTCTCTCACACACACACACACGCACACACACGCACACACACGCATGCACGCACGTACACACGCCGAATTCAGGATTTAAAGGAATTTCCACTGGAGAGTCATCACTGCTGGTGTGATTTATTCCAGGACTGAGCTCTTTCTAAAAAGAGCATCAGGAAAGTGTTCATTTCACTCAGGAGAATTTGTACAGAAGATACAGCATGTCCTCTCTCTCTCTCTCTCTCTCTCTCTCTCTCTCTCTCTCTCTCTCGATTTAACTCTCCTGTGTACAATTCAGGAGTCAGTTTAGCTCTTATTAGAATGAAACAGACTGAGCGTTTTAGCTCTAGTTTCCATATGCTCTTAATTCATGCTTATAATATAACGGTAACTACACTCTTAGAAAAACAGTTCCTATCTAATGCCTGAAAGCGTCATTTGGTTTGGCTCTTTAGGGAAATCCTTAGAGGTTCTATATAAGACTATACGACAGACAGTCAGTCTTTTAAAAAAAGGTCACTTTTGAAATGTTAACTATGATATAAATGATAATAATAGTAATAGGTGGCACAGTGGCTTGGTGGTTAGCACTAGTGCCTTGAACCTCCAGGGTCCGGGTTCGATTCCTACCTCATGTTTTTCCCGTGCTTGGTGAGTTTCCTCCGGGTACTCCGGTTTCCTCCCACATTCCAAAGACATGCAGATTAGGCTAATTGGCGTTCCCAAATTGTATGCACACCCTGTGATGGATTGGCATCCTGTCCAGGGCGCATACTCCGCCTCATGCCCTAAGTCTCCTGGGATAGGCTCCAGCCCCCCGCGGCTCTGTATACAGAATATAGCGGTATAGACGATGAGTGAGTGAGTGAGTGAGTAAGTGAATGAGCAATAATAATAATAATAATAACCTATGAATGTGGTGCTGTTCAATTTACTATAATTCAATGTGACTTTTAACAATGGATAAGAAGCAGCTTTACAGGAAGAAAAAATCTGGATATAATAACATAAGCATTCTTCCAGGCTGATTTCTTCCTGCCCTGACTGAGGATTCATGCAGCCTGTCAGTTACTGTAATGTCAGGTGATTCATACCATGTGATTCAGAATTTGATGTCCATTTGGGATGATATTTTTCATCCCGTGTCATCGACACATCCGTAACACATCATCAGCAGTCACTGAGACGCTGCATGTGAAATACTGTCTTGGGTGTAATGAGTTATTTATCCATCATCCATTTCCCCTCTCAAAAGGAGGAGGAGGAGAAAAGACATAGCACAGTAATGGTATACATGCATATGCATGTACAGTATATAGACATAAAAAGACAAACGATATTACCTTGTCACTTGTGAGTGTATTTTTCCAGTATGTTGATTTACCACAGTATGTGTAATGTAAGTGTTGGAAATGTGTGTGTGCTGCCTCGCTGTATACAGTGTTCATATTGTTCACGCAGCTTTTCAAACATATCCTGGAACAAAGGTTGCTGCTGCAGACTCCTGCAAAAGGAAGCAATTTGTTCACGTAATGCAGGGACAGTTCTTGGCGGATCTTCACAATTGAACACACTCTCCTTTAGCATTCCCCACAAGTAGGCATCAGGTGGAGTATGATCGGGGGAAATGGTAAGGAATTGTTCTGTTTTTTTTTTTTTTTTTTTTAAACTTGTACCCATTCACGACCACTTCTGTAGGAGCGGAAATAAAACTCAAATACGAATCCTTTCTCCTCCGTCAAGAGACCCTTTCCAACAACAACTGCACAACACAACTTCATTTGCAATTAAATTTTCAATGCTTCATTGAGATGCACAGGTTTCAGTACTGCATATTTTGCCCGTACCATATATCATATACCATATAACTGTTTTTTTTCTTTCATTTGCAATCATATGCCAGCAACTCAATGCATTCGGGCACGTAGACATTGTCAAGACGGTCTGTTGAAGATCAAGCCGGGTACGGGGAAGAAAAGTGATTCTCATGACTTTACAGTAAATGTGACATGATTGTTGTTGGTGCCAGACAGGTTGGTCTAAGTATTTCTGAAACGGCTGATTTACTGGGATTTTCCTGCACAACCATCTGTAGGGTTTACAGACAATGGTCTGAAAAAGAGAAAATATTGAGTAAGTGGAAGTTATCTGGGTGAAAATGGCTTGTTGATGCCAGAGGTCAAAGGAGAAAGGCTAGACTGGTTTGAGCTGGTAGAAAGGCAGCGGTACCTCAAACCTCGTATGCCGAAGAGCACCTCTGAATGCACAACGTGTTGAACCTTGAAGCAGATGAACTACATCAGCAGAAGTCATATATCAGCTAAGATGTCATCCGATGTCAGGTAAGAACAAGACATTAAGGCCACAAATCCCATGAGCTCACCAAAATTGGACAACAGAAGATTGGAAAAACATTGCTGGTTCTGATGAATATGGATTTCTGCTGCGACATTCGATGGTCGGGTCAGAATTTGGTGTAAACGACATGAAAGCATCGATCTGTCCCGCCTTGTATCAACGATTCCAGCTGTGGCAGCTGGTGGTGCTGTAATGGTGTGGGGGAGATGTTCTTGGCATGCTTTGCCCCCCCCCCCCTTTTCTTAACCAACTGACCATTGTTTAAAAGCCACAGCCTACCTGAGTATTGTAGATGAACTTGTCAATCATGTTACGCCCACAGTTTGCCCATGTTTGGTATTTAGAGGAACAGCGGCACAAACCAAGGGGAGAATTACAGAAATGAGAAAAAGAACTACTTCAAACACATAGACGTGATGAAGACATCTACTTAGATGTCCTTATGCGCCTTAAGATTTCTCCAGAAGGACAGATAAAGAACGTTTAAGGGTATCCGTATTATTACTACTAATGAAAATAAGCGAATACGGATTTATTCATAGACTATAACCTTTAAAGGTTCTTCGAGTGTTCTTTTGTTAATTAAGTGGTCTTTAGTTTCCCTGATGAACTGTAACTCTATCCAAACCTGCTTTTGTAGGGTATGTAGATGTTCAGAAGGACAGTCAAGAAAACCTTCAAGAGGTTTAACCTATTATTCTGTGTGTTTGTAAAAGGATGTATTTTATATAGTTGTTTTTACCACTATTACTATCATTTTGTGTGTGTATGTGCATCCCTCTCTCTCTCTCTCTCTCTGTGGGTCTGTATGTGAGAGTGTGTGCACGCTGGGTGGGTGTTGCTCAGTGTCATGTATTCAGCCATTTAAGTTCCACATAATGACTGCATCGTTGTCTCATCGGCTATACCGCTTTATCCTGTATACAGGGTCGCGGGGGGCCTGGAGCCTATCAGATGAGACGTAGGGCACGAGGCAGGATACACTCTAGATGGGGTGCCAATCCAACACAGGGCACACACACACTTACAGTACTAACACTCACACATACACTACGGCCAATTTGGGAACACCAATTAGCCGAATCTGCATGTCTTTGGACTGTGAGGAGGAAACCCACCAAGCACAGGGAGAACATGCAATCTCCATGCATCCAAATGTCCAATAAACCACCAGGCCGACTGCAGCTCAGTGTGATAAAATTTTAAAAAGGTATGGTAATTTAAAAGAAAAGTTAGGAACTAATCCGACATGTATAATGCATGTAAGTGTGGAATAAATTTGAAAAATTAATAAATAAATGCAGCCCTGCATTCCTGTTGCTGAGCAGCTTTAAGGTGATTTTTAGGACAATGTCTCCTCCTAGTGGTCCAAATAATACAGTATATGGCCCCTCATAATAAACCTTCCATATCTGTAGTGTGTATCAAACTTAACATCCATACAGTATGTAAGAAAGGCAAAACTAATTAGAGTTAATACAGACAAGTTTTATGGATTTGGCCAGAGGAGCCAAAATAACAGATGTTAATAACTGAGTATTATAATGTCAAGATGAAATTTTATTAAGGGTAGACATTTGTTAAAGGAAAATTAAAGCAACAAAATAAATAAATTAAGAAAAATTAAGAATGCGGGTTTTGCTAAAAAAAAGTATTTAGTCAGTCAGCAATTGTGCAAGTTCTCCCACTTAAAAAGACGAGAGATTATGATGTAATTTACATCATACTGTAGGTTTACCTCAACTATCAGAGACAAAATAAGAAACAAAATCCAGAAAATCACATTGTAGGATTTTTTATGGATACATTTGCAAATTATGGTGGAAAATAAGTATTTGGTCAGTAACAAAATTTCTTCTCAATAAATTGTTATATACTCTTTGTTGGCAATGACGGAGGTCAAACGTTTTCTCTAAGTCTTCACGAGGTTTTCACACACTGTTGCTGGTATTCTGGTCCGTTCCTCCATGCAGGTCTCCTCTAGAGCAGTGATGTTTTGGGGCTGTCGCTGGGCTACACGGACTTTCAACTCCCTCCAACGATTTTCTATGGGGTTGAGATCTGGAGACTGGCTAGGCCACTCCAGGACCTTGAAATGCTTCTTATGAAGCCACTCCTTCGTTGCCCGGGCAGTGTGTTTGGGATCGTTGTCATTCTGAAAGACCCAGCCACGTTTCATCTTCAATGCCCTTGCTGATGGAAGTAGGTTTTCACTCAAAATCTCACGATTCATGGCCTCATTCATTTTCTCCTTTACACGGATCAGTCGTCCTGGTCCCTTTGCAGAAAAACAGCCCCAAAGCATGATGTTTCCACCCCCATGCTTCACAGTAGGTATGGTGTTCTTTGGATGAAACTCAGCATTCTTTCTACTCCAAACACGAAGTTCTATTTTGGTTTCATCTGACCATATGACATTCTCCCAATCCACTTCTGGATCATCCAAATGCTCTCTAACAAACTCCAGACTGGCCTGGACATGTACTGGCTTAAGCAGGGGGACACGTCTGGCACTGCAGGATTTGAGTCCCTGGCGGTGCAGTGTGTTACTGATGGTAGCCTTTGTTACTTTGGTCCCAGCTCTCCGCAGGTCATTCACTAGGTGTGGTTCAGGGTGAGATCTTGCGTGGAGCCCCAGATCGAGGGAGATTATCAGTGGTCTTGTACATCTTCCATTTTCTAATAATTGCTCCCACAGTTGATTTCTTCACACCGAGCTGCTACCTATTGTAGATTCAGTCTTCCCAGCCTGGTGCAGGTCTACAATTTAGTTTCCCGTGTCCTGTGACAGCTCTTTGATCTTTGGCCATAGTGGAGTTTGGAGTGTGACTGACTGAGGTTGTGGACACGTGTCTTTTATACTGATAACAGATGCCATTAATACAGGTAACTAGTGGAGGACAGAGGAGCCTCTTAAAGAAGCAGTTACATGTCTGTGAGAGACAGAAATCCTGCTTGTTTGTAGGTGACCAAATACTTATTTTAACGAGGAATTTACCAATTAATTCATTAAAAATCCTACAATGTGATTTTCTGGATTTTTTTATTTTGTCGCTCATAGTTGAGGTATAGCTATGATGAAAATTACAGGCCTCTCATTTTTTTTAAGTGGGAGAACTTGTACAATTGGTGGCTGACTAAATACTTTTTTGCCCACTGTATGTTTGTGTGTGTTTGCGTGTGTGTGTGTGTGTGTGTGTGTGTGTGTGTGTGTGTGTGTGTGTGTGTGTGTGTATGTGTGTGTAGGGGTGGTGGTGGTACAGTACATGGAGGCAGAATTAAATGAATTAACATCTTCTGTGAATTGATTAAACGTGCAGTAGAATCCAACATTTTACCTAAATTACTGACATCACTGTCTCCATGCGTTACCCTCTGGACGTACAGTACATGTAGGCACCTCTGATAAGTGTTGCTGCTACTGGGGAAATGTTACACTACTGAAATTAAATGTTGAATATTTATTAAAACAATAATAATAATAATAATAATGATAATAATAATAATACATTTAATTTATAATGCACTTTATATTTGAAACAAATCTCAAAGTGCTAGAGAACTGTAAAAAACAAAAAAGTAAAACAAGAACTGACACCATTACAAAATGTATACTAAGGTTTTTTAAACACATGAAAAAATATTTAATTAATTTAAAAGATAATAATTATGTATAAATTATAATAAATATATAATTATAATAAATATATAAATCCCTTTTTGAGCTCAATTTATTTTTTCCACACCAGAAAGCTGATGGGAAAATTTTTGCATATTCAATTAAATCAACGTTGATGAACCATTGTTCCATACACCATTCACACACTTCCCTTTGAACTGAGGGTTTTCCCACTTTTCACAATGTCATGCAGAAATGTAGTGAAGTACAAAGTACAGATATTTGTTGTATGATGTAGTAGAGTAATAGTAAAAAGTATCAACTAAAAAAAAAGTATTCAATTAAACAGATACATGAAATATGTATTTAAGTACAGAAACAAAGAAAATGTACTTAGTTACCGTCCACTTCTGCTTCAAAATTGTTAACTAACAAAGTGGAATGATGTACCCAGTGACTGTATATGTGATTGGAAGTGATAACAGGGCTTCAGGGATTTAATTAACAACTCCACAAAATATTTTACAGAATAGTGTTTTGTCATTTAATAAGGATGTTACATGGAGTGAAAAGACGAATTTTATTGATCATGAGAGTAATTCTCGTGCTATTTGCTCAAGAGAGTACAAAACAAGAAGTGACAACAATGAACACCTTTGGTAACACGTCTGGATAGAAACAGACGAATAATATAATAATAACAAAATGTATATAATAATAATAATAAAATTATATATAAGAGGGCCTATAGAAAGTGTTAGAGTGTGTCAATTATAAATATGAGGTAATGATAGGCAGACAAAACTGTAAACCATTTTAGGTAAAGAGCTGTAGTTTTGTGCTGCAGAGGACAGTGCCATCTAGTGGTGGGTTATAGAATGTCTACACAGCTCCACTACAATGCTGCTTGCTGTGAGGATAAGTGGAAGTACTTCAGGTACAGCAACTTAATAAACCAATATTTCACATATGCACATTCTAAATGCCTTGCTAATTTAAAAGCAAATCATAAAATAAAGATTTAAAAATACAAATGAATGTTTTTTTTTCTTTATCAGAAGGCCAAACAAGATTTCAAGAAACAGTTTAAACTACAGTTAAGTAAAGAAGAACAGTAACTGGTCAACATATCCCAAAATGAGCAGTTCATTTAATAATGGTTCTTACAAAGTCAACCCCGAAGCAGAATATATAAACATGTTTATAGTGGTTGCTTATGTATTAGTGCCCGATGTTGTTTTGTCACACTTAATCTAAGAGTAACAAGGGCTGTTATCTGAAATAACTAAAGGTCAAAGCTCCTGGGTGGTTAAAGGTAAAAAAACAAAAAAGAAAAAAGAAACTTTAGAATTCCAAGCATTGATTTTGTTTTGGTTTTGATGTTAAGGCACAAAAATCATAACCAGTGCGAAATAAGAGGTTTTTAAGGAAGAATATTCTCTTCAAACGTAAAAACCCGAGTGCCACAACAAAACTTATCAGACTGAAATGTTGTTGCTACCTGCAAGTTTATTCAAGTTTACTCTGTTTACATGCCAAGGTAAAATCTTTGGTTGACTTATAGATATAAACATGATCGCAACATGCAGGTTAGTCACGTCTAATGCTGTAACATTAACTGTAGTTAAGTTACAATTTACGTTGGAAGTATACATAAACTAGGTTATAGTAACTCAGAGCCCTAACCTGAGCTCACACTGTCCCAAACTATAATTTTGGCATTTGCGACATCAGTTAAGACATCTACTTTATCCATAACACAAGTATTTTTTCCAAACATTGTTAACATATAGGTTACTTTACTTACTGTATAATCTCCTATATCACAATTCCAGTGGTTCAGAGGTTTATATACTGTACACTCAGTTGACTGTGCCCTCAGCAGCTTGGAAATTTCTGACAGACTAATTTACATCATTTGGGTAAACTGGGGATGAATTTAAGATGTACTTTCAAACTTGGGGCTCTTTGTTAGACATAATTGGAAAATAAAAATAGACCTCAGAAATAAATATTATGAACATCCACAAGTCTTGTTCATCCTTGGGAACAATTTCCAAATGGCTGAAGATACTACATTAATATGCACCAGCAATACTATAAACATCATGGCACCAGGAATCATACCAGACATGTGTTTTGGTACAAAAAGTACAAAATCAATCTCGGAACAATAGGAAAGGAAATGGTGAAGACTCTGGAGAAAACAAGTACAAAAATATATCAATGTAACCCCGAAAGAAGTCACTGCTGCCTCTGCAATAAAAAGGCAGACTAGATAGATAATGCAACCATGGGGGGTGGGGGGGGGGGCGCAATCCAGTGTCTTCTTGTGCCAGTCCCTAGTCTGGATAAATGCAGAGGATTGTGTCAGGAAGGGCATCCGATGTAAAAACATTTGCCAAATCAATGATGCGAATCAGAAATATAATTTCCATACCGGATCGGTCGTGGCCCGGGTTAACAACGACCGCCACCGGTGCTGTTGACTTACAGGGTGCCGGTGGAAATTGGGCTACTGTTGGTAGAAAAAGGAGAGGAGGAAGACGTGTTCGAAATCAGAGAGAGAAAAGGAAAGGCAAGAGTTTAGGAGTGAAAGTAGGGACCTTGAATGTTGGGACCATGACAGGGAAGGTAAGAGAGTTGGTTGATATGATGCAGAGAAGGAAGGTGGATATACGGTGTGTCCAGGAGACCAGGTGGAAAGGTAGCAAGGCTAGAAGTTTAGGATCAGGGTTCAAATTGTTTTACCATGGTGTGGATAGGAAAAGAAATGGAGAAGGAATCCTGAAATCCTTTTTTATCCTGAAAGAGGAATTTGTTAGGAATGTTCTAAAGGTGAAAAGAGTATCAGACAGGTTGATGAGTCTAAAGCTGGAAATTGAAGGGATAATGTTCAATGTTGTTAATGGCTATGCCCCACAGGTAGGATGTGAGTTAGAAGAGAAGGAGACATTCTGGAGTGAGTTAGATGAAGTGATGCAGAGCATCCCCAGAGGTGAGAGAGGGGTGATTGGTGCAGACTTCAATGGACATGTTGGGGAAGGGAACAGAGGTGATGAAAATGTGATGGGCAGGTTTGGTCTTCAGGACAGGAATGTAGAAGGACAGATGGTGGTGGACTTTGCA
This sequence comes from Channallabes apus, assembly GCA_030522415.1. Lineage (NCBI taxonomy): Eukaryota > Metazoa > Chordata > Actinopteri > Siluriformes > Clariidae > Channallabes > Channallabes apus. The sequence goes on from CM060107.1 coordinate 11,924,588, forward strand.
AAGAGGATGGAAATGGCAGTAGTAAATACTTTCTTCCAGAAGTAGCAGGAACATAGGGTGACATAAGAGTGGAGGCAGAAGAACTCAGGTAGACTACGTCTTGTGTCAACGTTGTAATCTGAAAGAGATCAGTGACTGCAAGGTGTTGGTGGGGGAGAGTGTAGCCAGACAACACAGAATGGTGGTGTGTAAAATAACCCTGGTGGTGAGGAAGGTGAAGAGGTCAGAGGCAGAGCAGAGGACAAAGTGGTGGAAGCTGAGAAAGGAAGAATGTTGTGTAGTCTTTAGGGAGGAGTTGAGACAGGCTATGGGTGGTCAGGAGGTGCTTTCAGTTGACTGGACAACTACAGCCAATGTGATCAGGGAGACCGGTAGGAGGGCACTTGGTGTATCATCAGGTAAGGGAAAAGTGGACAAGGAGACTTGGTGGTGGAACGAGGAAGTCCAGGAGTGTATACAGGGAAAGAAGCTAGCTAAGAATAAGTGGGACTCTGAGAGGACTGAAGAGAGTAGACAGGAGTACAGGGAGATGCAGCGTAAGGTGAAGGTAGAAGTGGCAAAGGCCAAACAAAGAGCATATGAGGACTTGTATGCTAGACTGGACAGTAAGGAGGGTGAGATGGATCTGTACAGGTTGGCGAGGCAGAGAGATAGAGATGGGAAGGATGTGCAGCAGGTTAGAGTGATTAAAGATAGAGATGGAAATGTACTGACAGATGCCAGGAGGGTAATGGGAAGATGGAAGGAGTACTTTGAGGCGTTTATGAATGAGGAAAACAAAAGAGAACAAAGAGTTGAAGAGGTGAATGTTGTGGAGCAGGAAGTAGCAAATATTAGTAAAAGTGAGGTGAGAAGGGCGTTGAAGAGGATGAAGAGTGGAAAGGCTGTTGGTCCTGATGACATTCCTGTGGAGGTATGGAAGTGCTTAGGAGAGGTGGCAGTAGAGTTTCTGACTAGTTTGTTTAATGAGATCTTGGAGAGTGAGAGGATTCCAGAAGAATGGAGGAGAAGTGTATTGGTGCTGATTTTTAAGAACAAGGGAGATGTGCAGAGCTGTGGCAATTACAGAGGCATAAAGCTAATGAGCCATACAATGAAGCTGTGGGAAAGAGTAGTGTAAGCTAGGTTAAGGGCAGAGGCGAGCATTTGTGAGCAGCAATATGGTTTCATGCCTAGAAAGAGTACATCAGATGCAGTATTTGCTTTGCAGATGCTGGTGGAGAAGTACAGAGAAGGTAATAAAGAGTTGCATTGTGTTTTTGTAGATTTAGAGAAAGCATATGACAGGGTGCTGAGAGAGGAGCTGTGGTGTTGTATGAGGAAGTCTGGAGTGGCAGAGAAGTATGTTAGAGTGGTGCAGGACATGTATGAGAGTTGTAAGACAGTGGTGAGATGTGATGTAGGTGTGACAGAAGAGTTCAAGGTGGAGGTGGGTCTGCATCAAGGATCGGCTCTGAGCCCCTTTTTGTTTGCTTTGGTGATGGACAGGATGACAGATGAGGTTAGACAGGAGTCTCCATGGACTATGATGTTTGTCAGATGACATTGTGCTTTGTAGTGAGAGCAGGGAACAGGTGGAAGAAAATTTGGAGAGGTGGAGGTATGCTCTGGAAAGCAGAGGAATGAAGGTTAGCCACAGCAAGACAGAATGGATGTGTGTGAATGAGAGGGACCCAAGAGGAACAGTAAGGCTTCAGAGAGCAGAGGTAAAGAAGGTGCTGGATTTTAAGTGCTTAGGGTCAATGGTCCAGAGCAACAGAGAGTGTGGAAAGGAGGTGAAGAGGCGAGTACAGGCAGGTTGGAATGGGTGGAGAAAAGTTTCAGGTGTGTTGTGCGATAAAAGAGTATCAGCAAGAATGAAAGGAAATGTGTACAGGACAGTGGTGAGACCAGAGGAAAAGACAGCAGGCAGAGCTGGAGGTAGCAGAGCTGAAGATGTTGAGGTTCTTCTTGGGAATGACAAGGATGGATAGGATCAAGAATGAGTTCATCAGAGGGACAACCCATGTGAGATGTCCGTCTGTCCTATATTATCTATACCTTGCAGCCAGGCACCACAGCACACCTTTAGAGACATTGTGGAGTCCACGCCTTGATGGTTCAGAGTTGTTTTGGTGACACTTTGGCAGAGGTGGAAAGTAATGAATTACACATTTACTCGTATTACTGTAATTGAGTAGATTTTTTTGTGTACTTCTACTTTTTAAAATAGTTTTTAAAATCTGCAATTTTACTTTTACTTATGTTTTGTTTAAAGTATTGTACTTCACTACATTTTAAATCATATTCGCTACTGAGTAAGAAATAAATGAATGGAAATGAAAAATAACTAAAATAATACAACGGGGAAGGGAAAAAAATTGCACCCCGGAAACCACTGCACTGATTGATTGATGGAGAACAAATGCGCTAAATTCACAAGACCGATGGAGATTGACAAAACAGATGTCAGTGATGGGGTCGCTGATGAGTGGACTTACCCTGCCTGCACACAGTACAGGCCTCCACGTAGGCCTTTACATCCACCTTGATGGATGGCCACCAAAACCGCCGCTGCAGGAACTCGAGTGTACGAGCAGTTCCTGGGTGGCATGTCAGGGTGGACCCATGGCCCCACTGCAAGACCCGGGCCTGAGCAGAATGAGGGACATATAGGCGCCCTGCTGGACCGCCTCCTGGATCTGGCTCATGAGCTTGAGCCCCCCGCACCTCTCAATCTAGATCCCACTGGAGGGGTGCAACGATCTTTGACCTCCGGATAATCTGGGCCAGCGGTTTCTCCTGTGTCTCGGGGGAGTAAGCGGGACAGGGCATCAGGTTTGACATTCTTGGTGCCGGGTCTGTAAGACAGAATAAATTGAAAACGATAAAAAATAAAAATAAAAAAAAAAACAACGACCATCGAGCCTGCCGAGTTTTGAGTCGCTTAGCTTTCTGGAGATATTCCAGGTTCTTGTGGTCCGTGAGAATGTGGAACGGATGCAGAGCCTCCTCAAGCCAATGGCGCCATTCCTCCAGTTTTACCGCTAGCAGCTCTCGATCCCCCACATGGTACAGTAGTTGCGCTCTGCATCTGAAAGACGATGAGACATGAAAGCACAAGGATGCAATTTACTGTCCTCACCTCACCATTTGTGACAGAATGGCCCCTACGCCTACCACCAATGCATCTACTTCCACGACAAAAGGTTTTTCTGGGTCAAGGATAGAGAGGATGGGAGCAGAAGTGAAACATCGTTTGAGATCCTGGAAGGCCCCTGATGCTTCTGGACCCCAGAAGTCCCTCTTCCCTTAGTCAGCGCTGTCAAGGGAGCCACTACAGAGCTGAAATTCCTAATGAACTTCCTATAAAAGTTGGCAAAGCTAATGAAGCGTTGGACCTCCTTTACTGACATGGGAATGGGCCAATTCAGGACAGCCTCGACTTTCTTAGGGTCCATCTCCACATGGCCAGGAGTGACAATGAACCCAATAAACTGAGCCTGGGTGGCATGAAACTCACATTTCTCGGGCTTCATGTAAAGATGGTTATGAAGAAGTCTCTGGAGGACCCTGCTAACATGCTGCTTGTGCTCCTCTAGTGATCTTGATAAAGTGAGAATATCATCCAGATACACAAAGACGAATAGATTTAACATATCCCGAAGAACATCATTTATTAGGGCTTGGAATACAGCAGGTGCATTTGTGAGTCCAAAGGGCATCACCAGATACTCATAGTGACCTGTGGGGGTGTTGAAGGCTGTCTTCCATTCGTCACCCTGCCGGATCCGAACAAGATGGTAGGCATTGCGAAGATCTAGTTTGGTAAAAACAGAAGCCTCTTGAAGTAACTCAAAAGCCATGGCCATGAGAGGAAGGGGATATCGATTCCGAACAGTGATCTTGTTACGGGTCCGATAATCGATACACGGCCTGAGACCCCCATCTCAGGGGGAGACAGGGAGAAGATCCAACCTCTTGGAGGGGAGGAACCAGGGAGCAGGTCAATGGCACAGTGGCATAGGAATGGTGAGGTGATAGGGAGGTGGCTCGGGATTTGCTAAGCACTGCCTTGAACTGATGATAGCACCTGGGCACTCGAGAGAGGTCAATAGGCTCCTGGAGCTCAGGACTGGGTGTGGGTGGACTCAGAAGTAAGCAGGTAGGTTGGCAAGTGATGCCCCAGCTGAGAATAGTGCTAGCAGCCCAGTCGATGTGGGGATTGTGGGTGTGCAGCCAGGGGTAACCAAGGATGACAGGGAACTCAGGAGAGTCAATAAGATAGAAGGTCTCCTTCTGCTGTTGTTGAAGAATGGTAAGTTGCACGGACTGAGTGGCCTCTGTTACTCTGCTCGGTTCCAGCGGCCTGCCGTCCAATGATGTCACTGCCTGGGGGTGAGACAGGGGTTGTGTTGTTATCTTGAGTTGTTTAGCCATTGACAGGTCCAGGAAATTGCCAGCAGCTCCAGAATCGATCATGGCTTGGACTGGAAGCTGGTGACCCTCCCACGACAGAGTTGCCGGAATGGCTAGGACAGCGTTAGTAGGAGGACCTCTAATTTTCCCCATCACAGCCCTCCCACAGCTGGGTCGGGGGCCCCCCCATTTCCTGAAAGCTCAGGACAAGAGGAGCGAAAGTGGCCAGAAGATCCACAGTAAAGACAAAGCCGCTCCCTCATGCGGCGTTCCCTTTCCTTAGGAGTGAGGCTGGAGCGACCCAACTGCATGTTTTCCAGGAAATCACAATGCTGGTCAGGGACAAGGGGCACTCTGGGGGGCACACCAACTGGTGAAGCAGACCTGCTCATAGGTACTTGGGCTAGAGGTGCTTTACAATGAGCCAACCTCCGCTCTCAGACGATTGTCCAGACGGATGGCCAGGGTAATGAGGGACTCGAGATCAACAGTTGGCTCATGGGGGGGCTAACTCATCTTGTAGGGACTCCGACAACCCTCTCTGAAAACAGACCATCAGCGCCTCATCATTCCATCCACTTGTCGCTGCGATGGTCCGAAACTCTATGGCGAAGTCTGCTGCACTACGGGAGCCCTGTTGGAGGGTAAGCAGGCGCTTGGAAGACTCTCAACCACTGACTGGATGATCAGACTCGCTGGAACTCCTCCTTGAAGGTCACATATGAGTCACAACAGGCATCCTGGGATTGCCACACTGCAGAGGCCCAGGAGAGTGCTTTGTCTGAGAGAAGGGTAATCATGTAAGCAATCTTCAAGGGGTCAGTGGGGAAACTTGAGGGCTGGAGCTCGAAGGTCAAGGAACACTGGGTGAGGAAGCCCTGACAGGAATTAGGATACCCAGTAAAGTGTTTGGGAGGGGGTAGGCGAGGCTCTGAAATGGGAGTAGACCCCTGGGATGGCGCAGTGAGGACTGTGAGGAGCCAGGGAGCCGTTCCGCAATCTGGTGGATGGAACTTGTCACCTCCGCCAGAAGTTGAGAATGCTTAGCCATCAGCTCTTCCTGTCAGCTGAGAATGGCCTCGTGGCGCTGGAAGGATGATTCATGTTGAGCCACCACCCTCATCAGATCCCTAGTACCGACTGTTTCTGGGTCCATGAGTGACTTGGTTTTTCTGTCAGACTGGGGGCTTGAACCCCAAGACACAGGTGATCTAAATAACTAATGAGAAAACACAAGGAAGAACTAAGGCTAAGGGAAACACAAATGACCTCTAGAGGCCTGGAGACAAACTACAAGAAAAAGGCTGACCTAAGGCTAGGGGAACACACATGACCTCTAGAGGCCTGTAGAGAAACAGCAAGAGGAACACAAGGCTGACACCACCACCAATGATTTCAAGCACAACAAAGGGAACAGATTTATTATGCGAGGGTGTTCCATCCCCCATCCGACCCTACTGTTACAAAAAAAAAAGTAACTCAGTAACTTTTACTCTGAATACATTTTTAATGAGCTACTTTTTACTTTTACTTGAGCAGATTTTTTATAAAGGTAACTTTACTTGTACTTCTGTAAATGTTCACTAAAGTAACAGTACTTTTACTTAAGTACAACATTTTATTACTCCTTCCACCTCTGGACTTTGGCGGGAATTTGTTGTTATAACTGATCAGTGTACTTAATTATATTAATAATAGGTGTGCTAAATTATAATTCAATTACAGTACGACATCTGTTTATGGTTTATGGTTATAGACGGACACACCAGGGATATAAAGCACTAGTTCTTTTGTGATGACTGAATAAGTAGTTTTATTTGTCTTCGCTAATAGGTTTGGCTCTTTAGCTTGTGCTTTAAGTTTGTGTGTGTGTGTGTGTGTGTGTGTGTGTGTGTGTGTGTACATAAATGATCAATTTCTGAAATAGTCAAGTTCATATCCAGCATTGTTTCTAAAAGCATATGAGCATATGAGATGATAAAAATTAAAATTATAAAAATTAACTGTTCATAATCATGAAAGACTTGTGTCATTTTAATGCCAATTCGGTAACTCTTATGGCATTCATCAAAAGCAGAAGTGATAAGACAAAATTTTCAAAACCTTAAAATGGATATACAAGAATAGAGAAATTACAGACTCTTCATCTCTCAATACTGATGGTAAAATGTGTCATGTGTTATAAACTCATTATATTGCTGCAATCCACTATTTATCAAGTGACTACAGCATCCCTTTGGAGCATCACTTCACTCTAAAGAGATGAAAAACATGAAAAACAGTACTTTTGATGGAATAATTAATGCACACTTTCATGTGAAGATTTTTGACTTTTTGCTGAATTATGGCAGCATGTGCTGCCAATGCTAAGTACTGTATGGAAACACATTTACCACATTCCCCCAATCTTATTGTAACTCTCACACTAATACAGAGTTATTGTGTGAGTTTTGCTTCTGGGGTTAGATGGAGATTTTCTGTAAAACTTTCTCAGGGATTTTTTCTTGATATTCCTGAAAAAAAAAAAACCCCTCAAAATATTATCATAGAAACTAGTCAGACAGTTAGTGTATTAATCAGCTGATGTGAACAGAAGTTGGTGTTTTGTAGCTGTTTTGTAATAAGAGGTTTAAATGGATGGAGACAGCAGTGAGTTTAGAGCAGCAGGGTTTTTGTACGAGCACTAAACCTGTGTGTATGATCGTGCTAAACATCCATACAGTATGTAAGAAAGGCAAAATTAATTAGTGTTGATATAGACAGGTGTTTTATGGATTTGACCATCAGAGCCAAAATAACAGATGGCTATATTATAATGTCAAGATTAAATTTTTATTAAAGAGGTCCTATTATGCTTTTTCAAATATGATCTTTCATGCAGTGTGTCATGTACAGTAGCTGTAGGTGAACATAAACTATCTGCACTATCTGTGGTGCTGACAGTGCACAATAAATTAAGTTTTTGTCTATTAAAAAAAGAGTCGGCTCACATTCACCTAAACGAGTCATTAGCAAATCTATTTTTACTCTGCTACGGACATAATAGTGTTGTGTCATTTAATAAGGTTGTTACGTGGAGTGAAAAGACAAATTTTATTGTTCCTGAGAGGAATTCTGGTGCTATTTGCTCAAGAGAGTACAAAACAAGAAGTGACAACAATGAACACCTTTGGTAACACGTCTGGATAGAAACAAACTAATAACAATATATAAAATAAAAAAAATGAGAGGGCCTACAGAAAGTGTTAGAGTGTGGCAATAAATATGAGGTAATGGTAAAGTTTTGTCTGTAAACCATTTTAGGTAAAGAACTTAAAACATAGTTTTGTGCTGCAGAGGACAGTGCCATCTAGTGGTGAGACAGAGTATCTACAAAGAGCCACTATTTTGTTGCATTGATTTTGTTTTGATGTTAAGGCACAAAAATCATAACCAGTGAGAAATAAAAGAGGTTTTTAAGGAAGAATATTCTCTTCAAACTTTTAATTCAAACATCTGTTTATGGTTTATGGTTATGCACAGACATACCAGGCATATAAAGCACAATTTTTTTTGTGATGACTGAATAAGCAGTTTTATTTGTCTTCGCTAATAGGTTTGTCTCTTTAACTTGTGCTTTAAGTTTGTGTGTGTGTGTGTATGTGTGTGTGTATAAATGATCATACAAACAATTTCTGAAATAGACAAGTTCATATCCAGCATTGTTTTTAAAAGCACATGAGAGAGATGATAAAACTTAATTGCTGTCAACATTTACTCTGACTGGGATGACTCACGGTTGTTTAGTCCTTGAAGTGATCGGATGGTCAACCGTGGCCTACTTCTCTGCCACCTGCCCTGTCTTGCAGACACATTCCACTCCTGGGGGAGGGAAAAAGAGTCAAAAGCACAAACATCGAACAAACACGCTGGTGCACAACAGTGAACAGACAAAGGGCTACAGGCCCATGGTGACTCTGGACGAGCTGCAGAGATCTACAGCTCAGGTGGGGGAATCTGTCCATAGGGCAACTATTAGTCGTGCACTGCACAAAGTTGGCCTTTATGGAAGAGTGGCAAGAAGAAAGCCATTGCTAACAGAAAACCATAAGAAGTCCCGTTTGCACAGCAAACATGTGGAAGAAGGTGCTTTGGTCAGATGAGACCAAAATGGAACTTTTTGGCCAAAATGCAAAACGCTATGTGTGGCGCAAAACGTCTCGGGTTACTTTGCTGTAACCCTGTTCCCTGAAAGGCGGGAACGAGGTGCTGCATGAAACGCTATGGGAAACATCATGTCATGTTGCCCGTTGTGAAGCCTGGTCTGGTCACTACCAAACATGCCAAATTTTGGCTTACATAACCTCGGTCAGGTGACGTCATCTGATCAGACGCAGCTGCAGGTTATAAATAGTGATGAGCTGGCGACAACCTCAGATTAATTTGTCTGAATGGATGTCCAGTCACGTGGCAGTGCGGCATTGGGACGCAGCATCTCGTTCCCGCCTTTCAGGGAACAGGGTTACAGCAAAGTACCCCGAGACGTTCCCTTTCAAGGCTCCACTCGATGCTGCGTGAAAACGCTATGGGAACGAGAATACCAACGCCGCCGCACTGCAAGTGTCTGGACCCCAAGGTTGTGTAGCATGTGTGCACAAGGCTGGTTCGGTGGACGTAGGTCTGAAGAGCACATACTGGGCACAGTAGGTGATGATGCAGAATTGCCTTGACGGGCCAGGGGCAGGTCCAGGCAAGATGGGGAGACTGACAAGTACGCAGATCTCCGATCCTCTTGAGAGAGGAAATGGCCATAAGAAAAGCCATCCTGAGGGTCAGAGGCCTGTCAGGTCCTGACTCTAGTGGCTTCAATCAGAACGTGTAGTATGGCAGACTGAAATAGCGACCGCGTATGTTCTGAGGGTACTAGGGCACAAGCCCGACGACAATTCTCTTGGAGAAACTCCAGCACTGGAGCAATTCAGCAGTGGACTGGGTCAACCTGCTTAGCACACACTGCATGTACTGGACATAGTCAGTGAAGTCTCTCCTGTTCGGAAGCTGTAAAGGTGGAGGACAGGATGTTTCAAAAACAATATCGGACGATAGTTGAGTGAGAATGCAGTTAAGTACGTCCTGAGAGTACTAGGGCATAAGCCCGAGGACAAGCTGTTTTTGAAGCAGCTACAGCACTGAAACAATTCGGCAGTGAACTGAGTCTACCCGCTTATCACACACTTGCTGCAGGGGAATACCTCTTGCTAGTGCAATAGATGAGGCGATCTCCTGGTTGAATGAGCCCCGATTCCTAGAGGCGACGTGGTACTGTGCGGCTGATAGGAGAGGGTAATAGCATCTCTCACCCAATAAAGGGCACATACTGGACACTGTAAGTGAAGTCTTTCCTGCTCCGAAGCTGTAACAGGCGGAGGACAGAGGCTTAAAGCAATATGGGCTGAAACACTTTGTATGTATGAATCTTTCACATACATTCATTTCTGAGGGCATAAGCTCTTCTAGGAGACGGAGCCCTAGAATAGTCTTTATTACGCTGGCTGGAAGACCAGCTTGACTGGACAGTACAGATGCTCCCTATTTATATGCCCTGAAATGTAAATCGCCCTGAGGGAGAGGAATCTGGTGCGCTAGTTGTTTAGCGGCGCGAGCACAGTCCGCTCTGGCAGTAATATGTGAGACTGCAATAGTGTTGCACATCCGCACTATGACATGGTAGCCTCTCAATTGCTGGAGGAAGTGTTTTAGGGCCAGAAATGGGGCCATCATTTCGAGGCAATTGATGTGCCGCGTGAGAAGAAAGCCTCTCCAGCTCCCTGGGGCTGGACGGTCATCTAAAACCGCACCTCAGCCCGTGAGGGAAGCGTCTGTCGTTAGCATCTGCGATGACAAGACGAACTTAGACTGGGACCCAGAGTAGAAAACGGGGTCTGAGCCACATACGGAGGGTACGGAGCACCTGGCGCATAACCCTTATTGGGGATTGGCCCTAGGTTGAAATCCCCTATCTTAGCCACATCTAAAGTGCTCCCATGTGCAGACGGCCCAAAGGTGTCACTGTGGATACAGCTGCCATGAGAACTTTGCTGGTCTAGCTTGATTTCCTTGTCTCAATTTTAGAACCAAAGATGAGCTAGGACGACATGCTGTTGTCGAAGCGCTAGCTACTGAGACTGGGCCAGCCAGTCGTCTATGTAATTCAATACATCCATGTCGAGAGCTAGACCAAATGGAAGGATCCGATACTGGCAAGCTTCGCCCCCGAAGTGAACCATAGGTCCTTCCCTATATTGTGGCAATATGAAAGTAAGCATCCTTCAATCGATTGTCACAAATCAATCGCTTGTTAGGATTTGAGAGCAATCACTTAGACAGTCAAATTTGAAACTGAATTTATTTATTTTAGATGGTGGTACAAACCACAAAATCTAAAAATTGGACGCAGCCCCCCTGTTCCTATAGGAACTAAGCAATATCGACTGTAGTAGCCTGACTCACTATCTGGTAGGGGAACATGCTCTATGGCCCCGTTCCTCCAGCAGCTTCTGTCAGGAGGTGCGTGCTTTCCGGTTTCATGGACGTGGAGACCATGCCATTCTGAAACACGGAGAGTGATGTGATGCGGCGGGGCGGGGGGAGTTGGTTGGGGGTGTTGTTAGCCGTTCGGCATCCTGAAATACAGCAGGAATTAAACCGAAGAGCTAACATGTCGTTGAGGACCGGTGTCATCTGAAACACCAAAGGCGGCGGAACTAAACATCGGTCCCGTGGCTTGCCCGGGGGAGCATGTTCTTAAAGAAGAATGTTACGTGCTCTTCCCCGGGGGGTCACCCCCACAACCCTGGCGTAAGCCTTCAGGGCCTCTTCTTAGAGAAGAAGACGGCGCGGCAATCTGAGCTTTTAGAGGCGGTCTGTGAGGGGCGGCGAGCCGTACCCCAGTCTTTACGGGGGGGGGGTTTGCGTGGCTACTGACTCTCTCTTTTGCGCCTCTCGCCTTTCTGCGAGACTCAGATTTGGTCGAGGCTGGGTGGCCGACGGCCTCGACTCCTGAGCAAGGAGAGGGAGAAATTTCACAAAAGCCTGTTCATATAGATTGGCATCTCGAAACCTGGTGGCGACGGAATTAACGGCGTCACCAAATAAGCCTGATGGTGAGACAGGGACATCAAGGAGGAATGATCCTTATCCTTGATGCCCATCAGATAAGCCATAAGTATCTTTCTGCACACACCAAGGATGCCATAGAACGGCCGATAGCACAGGCAGTTTGTTTAGTCGTATGCAGGGACAAATCAGTAGCCCGGCGTAACCCTGGGAATGCCTCTTGATCCACGGTGCCGCTCATGCTCAAATCATTCAGCAGATCAGCCAGGTACGCTTGCAAAACCGCCATGGTGTGCAAGGAAGCGCCAGCCTGACCTGCTGCTTGAAACGCCTTCCCTACCAGGTTAGAAGAAATTCTACATGGATTGGAGGGGAGGGTTGGCTTCTTCAATGATGATGATGTTCCAGGAGTGAGATAGCTAGCTAGCTTCTCCTCAACCTGGGGCATCACCACATAGCATCGTGTCTTCGCATCAACGATGTTCGAAAAGGCTCCTGTGGCCAATCAATGTCAAGTCTTTCGACTGCACGCGTTATGACTTCCAGCAACCCCTCATACTCTCTGTCATCTCTAGAGGATCGTTCTGAGGTGGCTGCTGCCATTTCTACAGAAGCAAAGGAAAGGGTCTCTTCCCTCGACTCACGAGAAGCACTGGAGTGCGCTCGTGAAGTGGAGGGAGAGACTACGTGATCGGGGAGGAGGCGAGAGAAAGGAGAGGCTCTGTCTCTCGTGCCTCGGCCAGATCAGCCTGCGGAGAGATAGTTCTCACACGAGCATATAACTCCGCCATTTATCTCGGTAAGTTAAGCTTCTCTTTGTTTTAAATGTATTAAATGTATTTTGTGCTTGCACACGTTGCATCCACAATGTCGTGAAGACAAATGACCTGAGGTTGTTGCCGGCTCACCACTATTTATAACCTGCAGTTGTGTCTGATCAGATGACGTCACCTGACCGAGGTTATTCATTCATTCATTCATTCATTTTCTATACCGCTTAATCCTGTGTTCAGGGTCGCGGGGGACCTGGAGCCTATCCCAGGAGACTTCGGGCACTAGGTGGGGTACACCCTGGACAGGGTGCCAATCCATCGCAGGGCACACAGGCATACACATACTCACACACCCAATCACACACTACGGGCAATTTAGGAACGCCAATTAGCCTAACCTGCATATCTTTGGACTGTGGGAGGAAACTGGAGTACCCGGAGGAAACCCACCAAGCACGGGGAGAACATGCAAACTCCATGCACACAGAGACGGGAATCGAGCCTGGCCAGGGAATCGAACCCAGACCCTGGAGGTGCAAGGCGACAGTGCTAACCACTACACCACCGCGCCGCCCTGACCGAGGTTATATAAGCCAAAATTTGGCGTGTTTGTACACACATGCTTCACAACGGGCAACATAACAAGATGTTTCCCATAGAGTTTTCACGCAGCATCGAGTGGAACCTTGAAAGGGAACTAACACTGCACATCACTCTGAACACACCATCCCCACTGTCAAATATGGTGGTGGCAGCATCATGCTCTGGGGGCGCTTCTCTTTAGCAGGGACAGGGAAGCTGGTCAGAGTTGATGGGAAGATGGATGGAGCCAAATACAGGGCAATCAGGGAGACTGGAAAAGACTTGAGACTGGGGCGGAGGTTCACCTTCCAGCAGGACAACGACCCTAAACATAAAGCCAGGGCAACAATAGAATGGTTAAAAACAAAACATATCCATGTGTTAGAATGGCCCAGTCAAAGTCCAGATCTAAATCCAATCAAGAATCTGTGGCAAGTTCTGAAAACTGCTGTCCATCTAAACTGACTGAGCTGGAGCTGTTTTGCAAAGAAGAATGGGCGAGGATTTCAGTCTCTAGATGTGCAACGCTGGTAGAGACATACCCTAAAAGACTGGCAGCTGTAATTGCAGCAAAAGGTGGTTCTACAAAGTATTGACTCACGGGGCTGAATAATTACGTACACCCCACTTTTCAGTTATTTATTTGTAAAAAATGTTTGGAATCATGTATTATTTTCGTTCCACTTCTCATGTGTACACCACTTTGTATTGGTCTTTCACGTGGAATTCCAATAAAATTGATTCATGTTTGTGGCTGTAATGTGACACAATGTGGAAAAGTTCAAGGGGGCCGAATACTTTTGCAAGCCACTGTAGAGACACAAAAAAATGGCTGTTTTAATTGTAGACCAAGTCCAAGTAAGAGGGACGGTCTCGTCATCGTAAAGGGGCTTGCGTAATTGAGTAAACCTCAGTGCTTAATGCTGCCAATAAGGACACCCTTGCTTGCTGAACAGATTTGAGAAGAGATGTCCATAAAAACAAAGATGTCACCACGTTTTTGGCAGGGTGTGTGAAAAGAGCTGTGGTCCCTCTCTTTCCAGGAAATAAAATATACCTCCTCTCAGATTCTTAGTGTACTGTAGATCCAAATTTCTGTTTCATTGTTCATTTTTCTTCTACTTTTCATTATACAGATTATAGTTTGTTTTTTATACTTGTTGTAATATCGCTCTAATTTTATACAGCAGTGTCTACAAGAACATCAACCCCATTACAGATTATAAAACAGTTGCAAATTCTGTATGACCTACCTCCATACCCACTTCTCCACATCACTGGCATAGAAACAGCACTAACATCATGTTTTCCTGCATTAAGACTGACTTTAATAAGTTTTGGATTAATTAATTTATTAATATATAAGATTTTATTATAAGCTGTTATGCAAATTATGACAAACATAAAAAATAGAAGTGAAAGTGTACCTTCTCACAAAGTTCTATAAAAAGACAGATATTCCCAGAAACACACACACACACACACACACACACACACACACACCAATGGCATGAAACTCTGATTTGCATGAGTCCCAGAATAGATTAAGACTTTCAGCAGATGTTCATGGTTCTTTAGCTAAACTCAGTAAAGCTCAACACACCGCACTGCTCAGCCTTAAATTATTACTGGACACAGATATCAAGGAAGAACAAGGACACCTCTCTCCTACTAAAACACAATACAGGGCAAACCTGGCAAAAGGAATCATGAAAGCCAAATACAAGTATAAAATTAAACATTCAAATGCTCAAACTACAGACATACAGTATCAACTCAACACTCTCAATCAGCAATTGCTCAGTCCCTAAAAAAACATCTTTTGTGCGATCTTTGATCAGGGAAAACTGAAAATATAGGACCAATAAAATAAGCTTCCATCCAGTGACCTGCGGATCATCTGTGCTCCACCCTGAGCAAAGTAAAGGCACATAAATCTGGTAAAATGTCAAGCTGCTCAATTTCTTTGTTTTAAAGAACATCAAAAGGGCAGTGGTGGTTCAATCAGTTAAGCAAGGTTGAGCAAGGCCCTTAACCTTGCTGAACCTTTGCTCTGACCCCAGCATCCTACTGTAACTGGGCAATTCAAAAATAATTTCACTGTGATGTAAGATATACTATATATAAAAAATAAATTATCTTATTTTAACCTGTCCTTAGCCCATGCAGTGAGCTTAAACTCCCAGACAGCCCCACCTGTGCCATGATCCAAGACAGCAACCATTATTCTGTACCACTGCCAAAAAACATGCCAAAGTCATGACCCTCAACAATTTATGCCTAATTGCTCAGTGTAGTGTGCTGACAACAATGTGTTCCTTCGACACCCATAAGATCCTTAATTTATTGATCCATTTTTCATATCACTTATCCTGTGTTGGAGGGATGGAGCCTATTCCAGTTCAAAAGTTGGAAGACTCCATGGATGGTATGCCAAGCCATTGCTGGGCACAGGCATGCATTTACATGCTCATACCCATTCATACAATAGAAGCAATTTGGAAATTCCAATCAGCTTACAACAGATAACTTTGAACTGTGAGAGGTTACATCCAAATCCAATGTACACAGACTAGAGGCAAGAATTGAAACACCAACCTGTAACGGTTAACCCCTAGATGGCGCCAGAGCGCCATTTATATTTATGTTGTCTTTTGTGTTGTAGTTTGGTTTTTGTTAAGGTTTCACTTCATTTCCCAGTTTGCACCTCGGTCAGGTGACGTAGAAGCTCACCTGAACCGAGGGAAGTTAATTTGATTGTGTTATGTTTAGTTCTTTAAATAGCCTGGCTGGACTCCAGTCAGGCGTCTAGCAACCGTTACAGAAAGTTTAGTTTGTGTTGGAGTGTTTTTGTTTTATGTTTTGTTTGGAATTAAAAAATAAAAGGACTTTGTTAACCGTCAGCTCGCCTCTGCGATCATGCCTCGCAAACACGGCCGACACAGACACAGATCAGTAGTGAAACGTGACAGATTGCTAGACCTACCAAGAGGCATGGCGGAGGATCCCCTCCTGAAGTTTTTTGGGGGGGGCGCGGTGGCCATCTCGCCCGAGCTGACGAACTGGCGGGACAGCGAGGAGGAGTACTACGGCTGGGACTACAACATCGGGCTGGTAGAGGACGAGGAGGAGATGTACCGCAGCTGTGAATACAGATTGCTGGAGGAGCAGGAGCACCTGCGAGAGAGCAGCGAGGAGAGAGAGAGAGAGAGACACCACAAAGCTGGGAGGGCTGCAGGCTCGCCATTCGGCAGACGCCATTCAGGGGCGACGCGGCACGGGGTCACGTGGTTCCCCGCACTGGCCGGAAGAGAAGGGCGAGGAAGCCCAAGTACAGGAAAGAAAACCCCAGGCAGAGCAGCAGCAAAGAGAGGAGGAGCTCATGTGGTGGATTCCGGAGCCGGAGCGGGTGAGTGAAATGCTGGAGCATGTAAAGGAGCTCCAGCAGATGATCCTCCACTTCCAGGAGAACCGCGAAGCGGGCTCGGAGCTTTCTCCTCTCTCGCAGACACTCAGCAGCGAGCTAGCGTGTCAGCAGCCGCTGACCGACGCACCCGTCCTACCGCCGCCTTCCAGCTTCAAGGACAGCGAGCCAGCATGTCAGCAGCTGCTGTCCGACGCACCCGTCTTACCGCCGCCTTCCAGCTTTGAGGACAGCGAGCCAGCGTGTCTACAGCTGCTGTCCGACGCACCCGTCTTACCGCCGCCTTTCGGCTTTGAGGACAGCGAGCCAGCGTGTCTACAGCTGCTGTCCGACGCACCCGTCTTACCGCCGCCTTTCGGCTTTGAGGACAGCGAGCCAGCGTGTCTACAGCTGCTGTCCGACGCACCCGTCTTACTGCCGCCTTTCGGCTTTGAGGACAGCGAGCCAGCGTGTCTACAGCTGCTGTCCGACGCACCCGTTTTACCACCGCCTCCCGGCTTTGAGAACGACGTTGAGCCGTCGTTGAGCGTCGTGCACGCTCCAACGCTGCAGGCGAGCGCCGTGCACGCTCCAACGCTGCAGGCGAGCGCCGTGCACGCTCCAACGCTGCAGGCGAGCGCCGTGCACGCTCCCACGCTGCAGGCGAGCGCCGTGCACGCTCCCACGCTGCAGCCGAGCGCCGTGCACGCTCCCACGCTGCAGTCGAGCGCACTGCACGCTCCCACGCTGCAGTCGAGCGCACTGCACGCTCCCACGCTGCAGTCGAGCGCACTGCACGCTCCCACGCTGCAGTCGAGCGCACTGCACGCTCCAGGGCCGACGTCGAGCGCACTGCACGCTCCAGGGCCGTCGTCGAGCGCACTGCACGCTCCAGGGCCGTTGTCGAGCGCACTGCACGCTCCAACGCCCGCGTCGAGCGCACTGCACGCTCCCACGCCGTTTACGAGCGCAGTGACCGCTCCCACGCCGTCTACGAGCGCAGTGACCGCTCCCACGCCGTCTACGAGCGCAGTGACCGCTCCCACGCCGTCTACGAGCGCAGTGACCGCTCCAACGCCTGCGTCGAGCGCAGTGACCGCTCCAACGCCTGCGTCGAGCGCAGTGACCGCTCCAACGCCTGCGTCGAGCGCTTCTCCAGCTCTGCCGCCGCCGAGCACGCTTCCAGCTCTGCCGCCGCCGAGCACGCTTCCAGCTCTGCAGCAGCCGAGCACGCTTCCAGCTCTGCAGCAGCCGAGCACGCCTCCAGCGCTGCAGCCGCCGAGCACGCTTCCAGCTCTGCAGCCGCCGAGCACGCTTCCAGCTCTGCAGCCGCCGAGCACTTCTCCAGCTCTGCAGCCGCCGAGCACTTCTCCAGCTCTGCAGCCGCCGAGCACGCTTCCAGCTCTGCAGCCGCCGAGCACTTCTCCAGCTCTGCAGCCGCCGAGCACTTCTCCAGCTCTGCAGCCGCCGAGCACTTCTCCAGCTCTGCAGCCGCCGAGCACTTCTCCAGCTCTGCAGCCGCCGAGCACGCTTCCAGCTCTGCAGCCGCCGAGCATGCTTCCAGCCCAGCAGCCGCAGAGCATACCTCCAGCCCCGTCACCCAGCCTCCTGGATAGGAGGCTAAAGGTAGAACATTGGGTTGGGTGTCCGGGGCCTCCGGTGATGCTCCGGAGGAGCATTTTTGGGAGGGGGGGTAATGTAACGGTTAACCCCTAGATGGCGCCAGAGCGCCATTTATATTTATGTTGTCTTTTGTGTTGTAGTTTGTTTTTTGTTAAGGTTTCACTTCATTTCCCAGTTTGCACCTCGGTCAGGTGACGTAGAAGCTCACCTGAACCGAGGGAAGTTAATTTGATTGTGTTATGTTTAGTTCTTTAAATAGCCTGGCTGGACTCCAGTCAGGCGTCTAGCAACCGTTACCGAAGGTTCAGTTTGTGTTGGAGTGATTTATGTTTATGTTTTGTTTATTCTTGAAAAATAAAGAACATTGTTAACCGTCAGCTTGCCTCCGCGATCATGCCTCGCAAACACTCCAGACAAAGAGGGATTCGTGACACAACCAAGGATGTACGTACTGTACAATGCTCCTGTAATGACAACAGCATAACCATGCCTGACCATCAACAGGCTTAAAAGAGCTGCATGCACACCCCTACTGTATATACACGTATTATAGTGAGGTAAAACAAATGGTTTGCTTTAATTTGCACGATGGAATGTAAGTTTATGGATTTGACCCTTTTGTATGGATGCTGGATAACAACCAGAATCCACTATTACTCGGAACCTAGTTAAAACTTGGTGACAAGGTTCCAAATAGTTGGTCACCCTGTAGCTAATTGTAAAAGATGTAATACGTAAGCAGAAGAAGGTATCCAAGTGTAGAAAACACCCATTCTGTAAACTTATCTGCTTTCTGGTTATCTGCTGTTCACAGAACAGATTTACATCCATTACTTTTATGCTAGATAGAATTAAGATTAAGCTGAACTAAGGTTGATTGACGTTGTATCATAATAAATCAACAGTACAAATCACATTTATGTTAAATAATAAAAGTAAGAGCATTTCCAAACTCATAACACGATTGGGACTAACCAGTTGTATGGTCATAAGAAAACATCTTGTTAGTGAAACTAATCAAGAAAAAGACAACTTGCTAAAGATTGGACTTTGGAGCAATGAAAAAAAGTCATGTGGTCTAATGAGTTTAGAGGGATGGTTAACTCAGGAAGGGAAGTACATGAAGCGATGCACACACCATGCATAGGGCCCACTGTACAAGCCTCTATGGGTAGTGTTATGATCTGGGGTTGCTTTAATTGGCCCAACTTAGCAATTAAAATAACTACGATTACACTGCATCAAACAGGTAATCTACACTGAAGTTTGAAATTTTTTATTTTTTTAACTTCTGTCATTCTTCTACGCATTTTTGCCGCTGATTCTGTTCCAAGCACTTCTGAAAGATTCTTACTCTGGTACAGTTGCTAAGTTGGTAATATTTTGGCTTTCAATGATATCTGTGGATGGATATTTTTCTGGAGTAGAATGCTTGTACAACATTTTTTTTCTTTTTGTGAAATCAATAATGGATCGCACTTATAAGTGTGCAAAATAAATATGCACCCACGAATTTTTAATTATTAATTGAGTGCTGCTGAAATTTTCCAAGGCCTCTCAACATCCCGTTAGTGATCCTAATTGACAACAGCTGGTAGCTTCCCTGTGCTGACATAAAAAGCATTTGGGTACCAACACTTAATGAAATAACCCACACACAGTACAATAAAAAAGTTCAGTGTAGATCTGAAAAAGAGGATGGGAGATTTACACAGGTCAGGAATATCTTTATGAACCATTTCTGCAGATTTCAAGATTTCCAAGAATTTAAGTTTGTCAAGGGCTAAGAGAAGACCCAAATTGTCACCCTCAGCTGATGAGCTCAGATGGTTAGGAACAACCCAGAAACTGCCAAGGCAAGGGTCTACAATTACCTGGACACTGCTGGACATTAACTGGACATTAACTGTAACACTAGTGTCCATGTGTACAGAGTTTTACATTGACTTTGCAGGACAAAGAACAAGGCAAAATTATGATTAGAGGAATCATTAGAAGGAAAAATGTGAGACATTTAACCCCAGGATGTGAGGGTTAACCCCTAGAGGGCGCCAAACGCCCGTTTGTTTAAGTTTAGTTGTAGTTGTTTTTTGTTAGATTAACTTCAGTTCCCAGTGTGCACCTCGGTCAGGTGACGTAAAGGCTCACCTGAACCGAGGGACGATAATCATGTTTAATTATGTTTGTTATAAATAGCCTGGCTGAACTTCAGTCAGGCGTCATTCTTTAGTTCAGTGAGAAATTTGTGTTGGGATCATTTATGTTGCTTTATTTAAATAAAGACACTTTGATTTTGAACCGCCAGCTCGCTTCCTCTGCGTTCATGCCACGCAAACACACCCGGCGCAGACGTGACAGAAAGAAAGACCGTCCAAGTGGCATGGCGGAGGATTTCCCCCTAAATGATTTTTGGGGGGGCGCTAGCACGATCTCGCCCGAGCTGGCGGACTGGCTGGAGGACAGCGAGGAAGAGATGTATCGCGGCTGGGATTACAGCTTGCTGGAGGAACAGGAGGACTGGCAGGAGAACAGCGAGGAGCAGAGAGTGAAGGAAGAGTGACAAAGCTGGGAGGGCTGCAGGTTCGCCATTCGGCAGACGCCATTCAGGGGCAACGCAACACGGGGTCACGTGGTTCCCCGCACCGGCCAGAAGAGAAGGGCCAGGAAGGCCAAGTACGGCGGTGACGCGGGGGAAATAAAACCCCAGGCGGAGCAGCAGTGGAGAGAGGAGAATGAGCTCATGTGGTGGATTCCTGATCAGGAGCGAGTGAAAGACCTGCGGGAGCAGGTGGAAGAGCTGCAACGCATGATCCTCTACTTCCGGGAGAGCCGCGAAACGGGCTCTGAGCTTTCTCTTTCCTCGCCAGAGTTCGGCGGTAAGGAGGAAACAACATGTTCCGTGCCTTCGCAGGACAGCGAGGGAGAGGCGTTTGTTCCGCCGCCGCTGCCACGCTCCAGCACGGAGCAAGAGGCATGTCCCGCACAGCCGCCAATCCTCTGCACGGGAGAAGACTTGTTTCCTCCGCCGACTCCGCCTGTGCGCGTTGCGGAGGAATACCAGCAGTGGCTGGCGCACGTCGAAGAAGCGTTTCTCCTTCCGCCTCTCAGCGATGAGGACGTCATGGCGGCGCCTCCGTCCCCAAGCTCCGAGTCAGTTCTGCAGCTGCTAACAAGCACGTCCGCGCCGCAGACATCAAGGAGCTTGGTGGGCATCGTTCTGCCGCCCCCTCCAGGCTTTGAGGATGACGCGCCGGCGTTGAGCTCCGAGTGAGCTCCGTCGCCGCCGTCGAGCTCTGAGTCAGTTCCGTCGCCGCCGTCGAGCTCCGAGTCAGCTCCGTCGCCGCCGTCGAGCTCCGAGTCAGCTCCGTCGCCGCCGTCGAGCTCCGAGTCAGCTCCGTCGCCGCCGCCTCTCCAGCTCGTCTGCAGCCGCCGAGCACCTCTCCAGCTCGTCTGCAGCCGCCGAGCACCTCTCCAGCTCGTCTGCAGCCGCCGAGCACCTCTCCAGCTTGTCTGCAGCCGCCGAGCACTTCTCCAGCTCGTCTGCAGCCGCCGAGCACGTCTCCAGCTCGTCTGCAGCCGCCGAGCACGTCTCCAGCTCGTCTGCAGCCGGCCAGCACGTCTCCAGCTCGTCTGCAGCCGCCGAGCACGTCTCCAGCCGTCGAGCACGTCTCCAGCTCGTCTGCAGCCACCGAGCACGTCTCCAGCTCAGTCACCCAGCCTCCAGATCAAAGAGAAAGAGGTAGAACAGTGGGGTGGGTGTCCTGGGCCTCCGGTGATGCTCCAGAGGAGCATTTTTTTGAGGGGGGATACTGTGAGGGTTAACCCCTAGAGGGCGCCAAACGCCCGTTTGTTTAAGTTTAGTTGTAGTTGTTTTTTGTTAGATTAACTTCAGTTCCCAGTGTGCACCTCGGTCAGGTGACGTAAAGGCTCACCTGAACCGAGGGACAATAATCATGTTTAATTATGTTTGTTATAAATAGCCTGGCTGAACTTCAGCCAGGCGTCTTTCTTTAGTTCAGTGAGAAGTTTGAGTTGGGATCGTTTATGTTGCTTTATTTAAATAAAGACACTTTGATTTTGAACCGCCAGCTCGCTTCCTCTGCGTTCATGCCACACAAACACACCCGGCACAGACGTGACACAGGAACACTGTTCCAACTGTTTACACACTGTTTAGTGTGTTCCAAACACACTCAATGTAGTTATAAATCCAAACCAGAATTGATGATTTCTGAGCTTGTTGATGGCGATCAAAAGGATCTGTTATAGGTAAAAACTTTCTTTGATTATGCTGCCATTAATTAACAATCCTATGCAAAAACATTTTTTTTTCATCCAGTGTTGCATAAATTTTTATGGCCAATAACTTGTATTGAGTCAAACTACTTTTACTTCCCCAGCACAGTGGAGACCACCTGACTGTTTGATGCAGCGTAATCGTGGTTGACTTCTCTCACCGCAAATGACACTATGGATTTTCACTCTGAGGCACAAAGTACATAATGCATCTGTACTGTACGTTTAAATCAGTGACCTAGAGGGTTTTGACAATGTGTGCATGTGTGCGTGCGTGTGTGTGTGTGTGAGTGAGTGTGAGTAAAAGAGCGAGTCTGTCATTGTGTTGTATCACATCCTCCAACTCAACACCTGCAGTCGCTCCCAGCTGCAGCAGTGCAGTCTCTCTACAATCAGGCTGAGGGTTTTTTTTTGTACGACTCTATAACACTGTGGTAGTACCAAATGCTACTGATGTAATGTTCACTCTGACAGTAGTAATCTGCTGTATCTTCAATCTGGACTCCACTGATGGTCAGAGTGAAATCAGATCCAGATCCACTGCCACTGAAACGAGGTGGAGCTCCTGACTGTAGCTGATTTACAAGTTTAATGAGGAGTTTAGGAGCTTCTCCAGGTTTCTGCTGATACCAGAATGAAGTCTCACCAGTTGACCACTTGTTCACTTCCCGACTGGTTCTACAGTTGATGGTGACTGTTTCACCTGGAACAGCAGATTTCACTGCAGGAGTCTGAGTTATTGATACTTGGCTTCTGCACTCTGTAGCCAAAAAGGAAAAAGAAAGAAAGAAAATAATGCAGCATATTGAAATATTATAATTAAAGCAATAAGTGTATTTGTATGAAGAGATGATTTGTAGAGATAAAATCTGAAGCACTGTCTGACCTTGAGTCCAGAGGATCAGTGTCCAGATGAAGACGGGGATCAAAGTCATGGTAGCTGTGGGTGAAGTTGCTGTAGCAGCAGCTCTCAGTCATGAAGTGTTAAAGTCACAGTGCTATAAACACTCCCAGAGCACTGAAGCATGTCCTGCTAATGCAAAGTGTCCTCAAAGTATGGAAACACCTTTACCACATTCCCCCAATCTTATTGTAATTCTCACACTAATACAGAGTTTTGCTTCTGGGGTCAGATGGAGATTTTCTGTAAAATAATTTTAGGTCTAAGATGCATAAATAAGTGAATTAGAGAGAGAAGCTTAAACTTTCACTGGATGTGTTTGTACTGAATGTTACTGAGTTTCTCACTGTAGTGGATTTATGGTGGAAGAAGCAGCATCAGTGTTGGCAGTGAGTAAAAACACAAATGATTCTGACTGTGGATTATTGTAGGACTTTTATTTCTTATGATATTTCAAAAATCAGTTCATAGAAGGATTGGTGGAATTATACATGGTTTAGCTAAAAAAAATTGTCATATCTTACAAATTTCTCAAGGCATTATGGGTACATTTTATGAATTTTCTGCTTTTATTGTATGTAATTTAAAAGCATTAAGAGCTTGCTTGACCTTTCTGTCTTTTAAAAATCAAAACCACAGAATAATATCTTAGAAGCCAATTAGAGAGCAGAGGTGTCAAGCAACGAAGTACAAATACTTCGTTACCTTACTTAAGTAGAAATTTTGGGTATCTATACTTTACTGGAGTAATAATTTTTCAGCCGCCTTTTTACTCCTACTCCTTACATTTTTAAGCAATTATCTGTACTTTCTACTCCTTACATTTTAAAAATAGCCTCGTTACTCTATTTTTATGATAAGAACGTGCAACTGCCCCCCCCCCCCGGTCGCATGATAAAAACGCGCACAATGCACAACCACCCCCCCCCCAATCGCGTGATCAGAACGCGCACAACCCTCCCACCCCCCCCAGTCGCATGATCAGAAAGCGAGACCTTAATGCTTTTGTCGCCCCTCACGGTACTTTTACTTTTATACTTTAAGTAGTTTTGAAACCAATACTTTTAAATTTTAACTTAAGTAAAAAGCTTGGGTTGATACTTCAACTTCTAAAGAAGTATTTTTGAACCCTAGTATCTATACTTCTACTCAAGTAATGAATGTGAATACTTTTGACACCACTGTTAGAGAGTTAGTGTATTAATCAGCTGATGTGAACAGAAGTTGGTGTTTTGTAGCTGTTTTGTAATAAGAGGTTTAAATGGATGGAGAGAGCAGTGAGTTTAGAGCAGCAGGGTTTTTGTACGGCCACTAAACCTGTTTGTATCACTGTCTTTTTGGTGGAGGAACCAAACTGTCTGTGGGCCGTAAGTAACCTGCTTACTAATGACTTATGTTGAGATGAATAAGTTTAATGGAATGATGCAAATAATTATTGTTCCCTTTCAAGGCTTCACTCGATGCTGCGTGAAAACGCTATGGGAACGAGTTTGTCGCGTTGCCGGTCGTTGAAGCATGCTGTGAAAACACGCCAAAGTTTTTGGCTATATATAACCTCGACAGGTGCCGTCATCTGTTTAGATGTAGGTGGAGGTTATAAAAACAGGTGAGCCGGCAACAACCTCAGATCATTTGTCTTCAGAGCCTTGTTGTGAAGCGTGCTTGTGATAAACCAGCAAAATAAGAAGGTGTTTAACTCACCAATTTGACGAGTTTAAACCAGATATCCCTCCGTGTGTGATAATCCATATCGGAGTGCGATCTCTATGCTGCTTCGACTAGTGCTGCGCGCGCCGCGCATTCCGTGAGAAGCTGCGAGCCGCCGCGCATTCCTGGCTTAAAACTCGTGCATCTGACAGAGCTGCGGCAGACGGAGGTAAGAAAACTCCTTTCTTCCGCGTTGTCATCACGAGGATTCCTCTCTTGTTTACCGGAGATGAAAATAGCCTTAAGCACTTAAAAAAAAAAAAAAACCCAAGCAGTAGACGGCAGCTTCTGTCGGGTGGCGGGGGGCGGAGCCTCAATGACGCTCTCCCGCCCCCCCACCCCCTCTTAGCTCTCTTCATATGAGTTAACCCTTTCATGGAGTAAGCTGTATTCATGCTGTGTTTTTCCTGCCATCGACTTATTTGTTTATTTAAATATAGTCGATGTGGAAACGCGGGATTGTATGATGACGCCCAGATAACAGAGACGCTTCACAGGCTATCTCTCTCCTGGGACATCATCCTCCCTGGTAAGCTTATACTTCCTTTCTAGCTGTGTAGACTTTTATCTTCCCTGGAGGGAAAAGCTTTTCAGGCAGTGGGTCAGCTTGGTGCTCCACTGCACACAGGAGGTCAGACTGATTTAATATATATATATATATATATATATATATATATATATATATATATATATATATATATATATGTGTGTGTAAAATAAAATAAATGGGGGTGGCCCCCCAATAGGGAGAGGCACCCAGAATTCCTTTCTAACGAATAAGTGTTCTCCCTGGCACCCCCAGGAGGTCGGTGTTTTGCTCCCCCACCACTGGTGTTTCGGGCATCACCAGTCTCCAATAGGCTGTTAGTTCTTCGGTTTTTCCTCCCATGCTTCAGGATGCCGAACATCTAACATCCCCCCCCGGTTTAACCAAGCTGCCGAAACTTTTGCCCTTTTATGAGAAACTGGCAGCGTGGAAGCTACTGCCAAGTATATCTCCTTGGGTACTAAGCACTGGAGAGATGAACTACAGGATTCAGTTCTCACTTCACCCTCTGTGTTTTCAATGGCATGGCCTCCACTTTCATGAAACCAGAAAGTGCGCATCTGCTGACAAGCTGCCGGGGAAGGGGGCCATGAAACATGTTCCCCCACCAGACAGTGAGTCAGGCTACTACAGTCGGTATTCTTGGTTCCCAAGAGGAACGGGGGCTGCGTCCAATATTTCAGAGTCTGTGGGCTCTCCCGCTACCTGAAAATCAATGAATACAGTTCAATTCTTGACTGTAAAGGTGATTGCTCTCAACCCTACCAAGCGATTGTTTCTGACAATCGATTTAAGGACGCTTACTTTCATACAGAAACATTGCCACAACACAGGGAGATCCTGAGGTTCGCTTTCGGGGGCGAAGCTTACGAGTATCGGGTCCTTCCATTGGTCTAGCTCACCCGCACACATACAAAATGCACGGATTTAGCCCTGGTTCTTATGGGAGTCCCAGGGCATCCGGTGGCTAGTGTTTCGACATCAGCATGTCGTCCTAGCTCATCTCTGTTCTCAGGACTGGGACCCAACGCCACGAAAGCGTGCTCTTTCCTGTGCAGAGGACAACACATTGGGTGCCATATGGGATTCGGTCGTAAGCGGGCACAGCTGTCTCCCGCTCGTATCGAACCCATTCTCAACACCCTAAAGGAAAACAAGCTAGACCAGAAAGTAACCATCACTTTCAGACATCCTAGCTCTCATGGCAGCTGTATCCACGGTGACACATTTGGGCCTTCTGCACATGAGAGCCATCTAAGTTGTGGCTAAGAATCAGGGGATATCACTAGGGCCAATCCCCAATATGGGTTACGCGCCAGGTGCTTTGTACCCTTTCTACGTGGTTCAGACCCCGGTCTCTACTCTGGGTCCCACTCTAAGTTAATCTTGTCATCGCTGAGGCTAATGACAGATGCTTCCCTCACAGGCTGGGGTGCGGTCTCTGATGACCGTCCAGCCCAAGGGAGCTGGAGAGGCTATCTTCTCGCATGGCACAGCAATTGCCTCGAGATGATGGCTCTATTTCTGGCCCTAAAGCACTTCCTCCAGCAGTTGAGAGGCTGCCATGTCCTAGTGCGGTGGACAACACTATGGCAGTCTCATATATTATCGCCAGGGCGGACTGTGCTCGCGCCGCTAACAGCTAGCGCACCAGGTTCCTGTTCCTCAGAGCGATTTACATTCCAGCATGGATGCGGGAGCAGTAGTACGGTCCAGTCTATCTCTGACACACGGGGAATGGGAACCCCACTCCGAAGTAGTCAGGGAGAGATTTTCATGTAGCAAGGCGGACCTCTTGCCTTCTAAGATATGCTTCGCCTTTTACTGCTCTTCAGATTTACGTCCACCGCATCAGCTAGTGGCGTAGGTCAGAGCAGCTTCTACATGTTTTGGATGAGGGATGCTACTGCCCTCTCCTATGAGGCGCGTGGGCTCACTTCGCCTCTGGGAATCAGGGCTCTTTCAACCCTGGGGATTGCCTCATGTATTGCATTAGCAAGAGGTATTCCCCTGCAGCAAGTATATGCTAAGCAGGTAAACCCAGTCCACTGCCGAATTGTTTCAGTGCTGGAGTTTCCCTCCTCGGGTCTGTGCCGTAGTACTCTCAGGACGTACGTAACTGCATCCTCTCTCAACTATCTTCCGAAAGTTCCATAAACCCAACAGGCACCCTATTGCTCTTGAAGCATTCTGTCCTCTGCGCTTACAGCTTCGGAGCAGGAGAGACTTCACTTGCTGTGTCCAGCTTGTGCTCTTCAGATGTACGTCCACTGCATCAGCTAGTGGCGTAGGTCAGAGCAACTTCTACATGCTCTGGATGAGAGATGCTATTGCACTCTCCTATGAGGCGCGTGGGCTCACTTCGCCTCTAGGAGTCAGGGCTCATTCAACCAGGGGATCGCCTCAGCTATTGGATTAGCAAGAGGTATTCCCCTGCAACAAGTGTGTGCCAAGCAGGTAGACCCAGTCCACTGCCAAAATGTTTCAGTGCTGGAGCTTCTGCAGGAAAAGCTTGTCCTTGGGCTTGTGCCATAGTACCCTCAGGATTTTCTTAGCTGCATTGTTTGAAGCCTTCTGTCCTCCGCCTTTTACAGCTTCGGAGCAGCAGAAACTTCACTTACTATCCAGTATGTGCTCTTCAGATTCACGTCCACCGCATCAGCTAGTGGCGTAAGTCAGAGCGCCACTATACTGGGTGAGAGATGCATATTGCCCTCTCCTATGAGGCGTGTGGGTTCACTTCGCCTCTGGGAAGCAGGGCTCACCCAACCAGGGTGATCGTCCCAGTCTCACCAGCAGGAGGTATCCCCTGCAGTAATTGTGTGGCGCGAAGGGTTGGTTCCTCCCCGCACACATTTCTTACATTTATAAATCTGGATGTTCATGCTACTCCGGGCTCACTGCCCCCGAGTTAGCTGCCCAGGCATAGCTCTGAGACCTTCTTGGCTTTGTGCGCACACGCTACACAACCTTGGGGTCCAGACACCTGTAGTGCGGCGGCGTTGGTATTCTCGTTCCCATAGCGTTTTCACGCAGCATCGAGTGAAGCCTTGAAAGGGAACGTCTCGGGTTACATTGCTGTAACCCTGTTCCCTGAATGGCGGGAATGAGATGCTGCGTCGCAATGCCACACTACCGCGTGACCGGACGTCCGTTCAGACAAATTAATCTGAGGTTGTTGCCGGCTCACCTGTTTTTATAACCTCCACCTACATCTAATCAGATGACGTCACCTGTCGAGGTTATATATAGCCAAAAACTTTGGCGTGTTTTCACAGCATGCTTCAACGACCAGCAACGCGACAAACTGGTTCCCATAGCGTTTTCACGCAGCATCTCGTTCCCACCTTTCAGGGAACAGGGTTACAGCAATGTAACCCGAGACGTTTTCAACGAATCCACCTAATGAAATGTGATTTTAGATCAAAATCTTTCTCAAACTTTCTTATTTTAGAATCTGACATAGTGAAGCTGACTACAGTGCTAGTACGTAGCTAACGTTAATTTGCATTTACAAACATGTTATTGACATGGTTTTCCTGTAGTTAAATGTTAATGTTTAAAAATAATTAATTTAGATGATATATTAAAGCTGTATGTTAAATGCAGTTTCTTCATATTATTAATTTTTTTTTTTTTACATTTTTCATATTGCTGAGTAAAAAAACTTTTTAAACATCCAATGATAACAGTAATATTAATTATTATAGATCTTAGATGAAAAATGATTTGAACTACATGGAAAATGTTTGAAGAATTCAGTTCTGTTCTGTAAGATATAAAAGGAAGTGAAACACAGTGAACTGAAATGAAGCCTGACTGACTGACAGCTGTCCATTCCTGTCTCATGTGTGCATGTGTGTAGGTCTCACCCGGCCCAGTGTGACGGTGCTGCCCCCCTCCAGTGTGGAGCTGCAGCAGGAGAAGGTCACACTCGTGTGTGTGGCCAACAAGGGCTTCCCCTCGGACTGGAGGCTGACCTGGAAGGTTAATGGGAACAGCTGGACCTCGGGGGAGAGTCACAGTGCTGATGTTCTGCACACAGACGGCCTCTACAGCTGGAGCAGCATGCTGACCCTCTACTCGGAGCAGTGCAGGAACAAGCTGGTGACCTGTGAGGCCTTCAAGGAGAACCAACCTACTGTGGTGAGCACAGTGACCATAGAGCAGTGCTTAGAGCTGTGAGCTCACACACACTTTACTCAGCTCATATTCTACTGCTTCACTGTGTCTTACACCTGACCTGTAATGCTTATATATAACTCTTTCACAATATAATTAGTGTTCTTAATGTGAGCACAGACAAGCATCAGTTCAACTCAACTTTTCTTTTTAATTAGCACCTGAATATGTGTTGTGTGTGTATAACTGCATTGCCATGCTTTGAATTATTTATAATTATATAATTATATAATATAAGTTATTTGCATTATGAAATATTCGCTTTACATTAATAATCATGCATCCTACGCAAATTATGATTGCATCACTTTCAATAACTTATTTTTGTAAGGGTTCACCCCTATAGGGTGCCACTGCGTCCTTTATTTGGTTGTAGTTTGTTTTAGTTACTGTATGTTTAACTTCAGTTCCCAGGATGCACCTCGGTCAGGTGACGTAGAAGTTCACCTGAACCGAGGAAGCTAATTTGAGTTCTATAAATAGCCTGTTTCAGTTGAGAGTTTTGTGTTTCATTAATCGTCGTTAGGTTTGTGTTGGTGTTTTGTTTATTTAAGTTAAAGAGTAGTAGTTTTCCTGTGGACTTAAATAAACCTTATTATTGAACTGCAAGCTCGCCTCCTGCGTTTATGCCACAACAACACCGACACACACCCATGCACCGTGACAGAATGCAACACCGCAAATGTGCCATAGCGGAGGGCTTTCCCCTAGATAATTTCTGGGGGGGAGCTATTACCATCTCCAACGAGCTGGAGGACAGCGAGGAGGACATGTACCACAGCTGGGAGTACAGCTTGCTCAAGCAACAGGAGCACTTGCTGGAGAGCAGCGAGGAGCGGAGAGAGAGAGAGGCACCACAGAGCTGGGAAGGCTGCAGGCTCGCCATTAGGCGGACGCCATTTGAGAGCGACGCAACACGGGGTCACGTGGTTCCCCGCACCGGCCGGAAGAGAAGGGCCAGGAAGGCCAAGTACGGCGGTGAGGTGAGGGAAGTAAAACCCCAGGCGGAGCAGCAGTTGTCATGCACACGCAATCTGCGCCCGGCACTAGGACCCGGAAGTAAGACGGGCGCAAAACCAGGAAGTATAAAAGAGGTAAACAAACGATGGCTTACCGCTCAGTCATTGAGTTCGGCCCATGTCAGCTCCAGTTGTCGTTTCAGCAAACCGTGAGTACTCACATGTTGGTTCCGTTGTCTTTTGCTATTGTGTGTGTATTTCTAGGACGCGGGTTAGATTTGTGTTTTTCCCTTGCTCCGTTTTTGTGAGAGTCCTTAAACTAAATCGCGTGGTTATCCTGCCTGCTCGCTTCTTTCCGCGTTTGGGTTTATCCTCCACGCTACATTGGGCTAACCGCTAAAGCTACGTCTTCTGGTCACCTCAGGTTAGTCCATCTTGACAGAATGACTGAGCCCTCCGCGGTAAACCCAGCGGATTACGCGAGTCTCTGCGACGTTGTAGATCAGCATGCGGCGTTAATCAATCAGCTAACCGGGGATCTCGCTTCCCTCCGCCGCGAGATCGCTGAGCTCCGGCGGGAGAATACGAATCTCCGCGCGGCTGTTGATGACGTCACTGCTCGATCGCACGCCGCGGAGGCCGCGGCGCCGCATCCCCCCCCCCCCCCTCCTTCTGATGTTTTTCTTTCTCTACCAGAGAAGTGGAACGGCACGGACGGGAAGTGCAGCGTATTTTTGACAGCTCTCGATCTGGTGTTTGAGTTTAATGCCACCAAGTACTCCACCGATCGCCTTCGCATTGCTCTTCTCGTTTCGTTGCTAAAAGGGCAGGCAGCAGAGTGGGCCACGGCAGTTCTCCAGGCGGACACAGACACCGCCCACTCATACAATGAGTTCACCCACCAACTTAAACTAACTTTTGAACATCCAGCGGGCGAGGTGGAGACCGACACCAGACTTTACCATCTGAGGCAGGGAGGGCTGTCCGTGAGCCGCTATACGGCCGAGTTTCGCACCCTCGCCGTTCAAACAACATGGGGCGATGCAGCGCTCCGGACATCCTACTACGAGGGACTGGCTTCTCGAATCAAGGACGAACTAGCCGGGCGAGAGCTTCCTGCGACCCTGGAGGGTCTGATCCAGCTCGCTCTCCGGATCGACCAGCGCCTCCTCTCTCGCCCGAGGCCAGCCCCTCGCACCCTGCCACCTGCACCCCACTTCGCCGTCACCACTTCACGGCCCGCACCCGCCTTCACCGTCACCAGTCCACGTCCCGCAGACTCCGCCTCCTACGCCACCCCAGGACATGTCGGTTCTCCACCTCCTGCCGTGGTTGACACCGGAGCCGGGGAACCCATGCAACTAGGACGCGCCTCCTTGACCGCTGCAGAACGGGAGAGACGTTTCCGTGAAGGGCTCTGCGCCTATTGCGGGTCAGCCGCACATCACAGGGCAACCTGTCCTTTCAGGCCGGGAAACGCCCAGGCCCGGTGAGAGAAGAGAGATACTCGCCGGGTCACCTTCGTCTCTCCACCATCACCACCAATTCCTCCCGTCTCACGGTTCAGGTACACCTCCAGGTTGGCCACAAACGAGTCCGAAGTGCTGCATTCATCGACTCCGGGGCAGCAGGTAACTTCATTGACTCCGCATATGCCAAAACCCTGGGGGTTAAACTCGAGGCGTTATCCCAGCCCGTTCACATCACCTCTGTCGACGGTCGCCCCCTCTCCACCAGCCCAATAAACGCCCGAACCGAACCCATCACCGTCTCCATCAACCAGCACCATGAAAAGCTAAACTTTTTCGTCACCTCCATCTCCTCACCTCCCATCATCCTTGGACATCCCTGGCTGCTCCAGCATGACCCTCTCATCTCC
Source organism: Channallabes apus (assembly GCA_030522415.1). Classification (NCBI taxonomy): domain Eukaryota; kingdom Metazoa; phylum Chordata; class Actinopteri; order Siluriformes; family Clariidae; genus Channallabes; species Channallabes apus. Next base: position 11,956,933 of record CM060107.1, read on the forward strand.
TGGACCCAGAATCGGATCCTCCAATGGGGCGCGACCTGCACCGAACTGTGCCTACGGGCAACGGCTGGGACGTGCTCTAGGGAGTCCGAGGCCCCCGACGTCGACACCAACGCCATCCCAGAGCCGTATCGGGACCTGGCGGAGGTCTTCTGCAAGAGACGAGCTACTCATCTTCCTCCGCATCGACCCTACGACCTCACCATTGACCTCCAACCCGGTGCAGTCCCACCCCGCGGCCACCTCTACTCCCTCACACCTACAGAGACGCAGGTCATGGAGGAGTATGTGACCAACGCCCTTCGCCAAGGCACCATCAGACCCTCCTCCTCACCTGCCGCCGCGGGGTTCTTCTTCGTGAAGAAGCGGGGCGGTGAACTTCGTCCATGTGTCGACTATCGGGGGCTAAACAATATAACTATCAAAAACCGACACCCATTGCCTCTTACCAACTCAGCCCTGGACGCCCTCTCTGGCGCCACCATCTTCACTAAGTTGGACCTCCGGAGCGCCTACAACTTGGTGCGCATCAGAGAGGGCGATGAGTGGAAGACGGCCTTCATCACCCCTACTGGGCACTATGAGAATCTCGTCATCCCCTTTGGACTGTGCAATGCCCCCGCCGCCTTCCAACACCTCATTAATGACATCCTTCGCGACATGCTCGGGCGGTGGGCGTTCGCCTACCTGGACGACATCCTAATCTACTCACGCACCATGGAAGAACATACCCAGCATGTCAGGGCGGTTCTAAAGAGATTACTCGCCCATCAACTGTACTGTAAGTTGGAAAAGTGCGCTTTTCACGAGCGCTCCACCACGTTCCTGGGTTTTGTCATCTCGCCCCAGGGTGTGGCCATGGACCCGCAGAAGCTAGAGGTTGTGCGTCATTGGCCCCTACCCAAGACCCTCAAGCAACTTCAACGGTTTCTCGGGTTTGCGAATTTCTATCGTCGCTTTATCCGGGACTACAGTACAGTTGCCGCCCCCCTAACCGCTCTGACCCGCCCTTCACCTCTCCCTTTTCACCTCAACCCTGCAGCTGTCTCCGCTTTCAAGTCACTTTGTCACCGCTTCACCACAGCACCGATTCTCCTCCATCCAGATGTCAGAAAATCATTCGTTGTGGAGGTGGATGCTTCAGATGTGGGCGCTGGAGCTATCCTCTCACAACGAGGTCCAGATCAGAAACTACACCCATGTAGTTTCTTCTCCAGAAAATTTGACTCCACTCAGCAGCGATACGGGGTAGGGGACCGCGAACTGCTGGCCATAAAGTGGGCTCTGGAGGAGTGGCGTCACTGGCTCCAGGGCGCCAGTGAGCCATTCATAGTCTGGACGGACCACCAAAACCTCATAACCATCAAGAACCTGAAACAGTTAAACCCACGACAGGCGCGGTGGGCCTTATTTTTCGAAAATTATGATTTCCACCTCTCGTACCGCCCGGGCTCCAAGAACACAAAAGCGGACGCTCTCTCCCGACAGCTGGAAGTGGACATTCCCCGGGCGGACCCCGCGCCTGTCCTTCCATCATCCAGGATCATCGCCCCACTCCAACTAGACCTGGAAACGAGAGTTCGCCAGGCGCAGGCTACAGAGACCGAACCGGCAGGTGTGCCACCTGGACGACTCTTTGTGCCCGAGAGGATGCGATCAGAAGTCCTCCAGTGGGGTCATTCCTCTCCCATCTCAGGACACCCGGGCACTCGACGGACGCTCCAATTTCTCCAACGAGACTTCTGGTGGCCCTCCCTCACGAAAGACGTCCAAGAGTTCGTTCAGGCATGCCCAGTGTGCGCCAGGGCCAAAACCACCAATCAACCAACCCCCGGTGAACTGCAGCCACTCCCAGTTCCTCGACGGCCCTGGACGCACATTGCCGTCGACTTCATCACGGGCCTGCCGGCCTCCGAAGGAAAGGACACCATTCTCACCATCGTCGACCGGTTCTCTAAAGCCGTGCACCTGGTGGCTCTCGCCGGACTCCCGTCAGCCAAAGGAACAGCAGAGCTGATTTTAGAGCACGTAGTCCGTCTGCATGGGTTCCCCAAGGACATCGTCTCGGACAGAGGGCCCCAGTTCACAGCCCGGTTCTGGAAAGCCTTCTGCCGTCTGATCGACTCCACCTGCAGTCTCTCATCTGGATATCACCCACAGACTAACGGTCAGACGGAGCGGACCAACCAACAGCTGGAGCGCTACCTGAGATGTTTCGTAGCTGATCGACAGCGCTCCTGGGCGCACTATCTCATCTGGGCTGAACTGTCACACAACCTCCACACCTCCTCTGCCACCAACCTAAGCCCATTTGAGGTATGTTACGGTTTCCAACCTTCGATGTTCAACCACCCAGAACCGGAGGTTGATGTACCGTCCGCCCAACAGTTGGTCCGCAGATGTCGGCGGCTATGGATTACAACCAACCGGGCCATCCAACGCGCCAACGCCCGCTACACCCACCAACACCGCCGTCGACATCCTCCGGGACGATTGTACCATGTAGGTGACAAGGTATGGCTTTCTACAAAGAACCTCCACCTTCACATCGAATCAAAAAAACTCTCACCCAGATTTATCGGACCATACCGCATCACCCACAGGATTAACCCTGTCACCTACCGGCTCCAGCTGCCTGCGGCGCTCCGGATCCATCCAGTCTTCCACCTGTCTCAGTTCAAGCCCTTCATCACCTCACCCATGATTCCACCCACCCCCCCAGCTCCTCCTCCCCGGATCATCGACGGCGGTCCCGCCTACACCGTGCGCCGAATCCTCGACTCGCGCCCTCGGGGTAAAGGTACGCAATACCTGGTGGACTGGGAGGGCTATGGCCCCGAGGAGCGATCTTGGATCCCGGCCCGGTTCATTCTCGACCCGGAGCTAATTCGGGACTACCGTCACAGGGTATCCTCCGCCCCAGGACCGTCAGGAGCCAGTCCTGGACAGGGGGGTACTGTCATGCACACGCAATCTGCGCCCGGCACTAGGACCCGGAAGTAAGACGGGCGCAAAACCAGGAAGTATAAAAGAGGTAAACAAACGATGGCTTACCGCTCAGTCATTGAGTTCGGCCCATGTCAGCTCCAGTTGTCGTTTCAGCAAACCGTGAGTACTCACATGTTGGTTCCGTTGTCTTTTGCTATTGTGTGTGTATTTCTAGGACGCGGGTTAGATTTGTGTTTTTCCCTTGCTCCGTTTTTGTGAGAGTCCTTAAACTAAATCGCGTGGTTATCCTGCCTGCTCGCTTCTTTCCGCGTTTGGGTTTATCCTCCACGCTACATTGGGCTAACCGCTAAAGCTACGTCTTCTGGTCACCTCAGGTTAGTCCATCTTGACAGCAGTGGAGAGAGGAGAGCGAGATGATTATGGTTATGTTCAGAACTGAATCGGGAGCGAGTACGAGACCTGCGGGAGCAGGTGGAAGAGCTCCAACACGTAATCCTCCAGTTCCAGGAGAACCACACTACAGGCTCTGAGCTCCGGGAGAGCCACGCTTCAGGCTCTGAGCTCCGAGAGAGCCACGCTACGGGCTCTGAGCTCCGAGAGAGCCACGCTACAGGCTCTGAGCTCCGAGAGAGCCACGCTTCAGGCTCTGAGCTCCGAGAGAGCCACGCTACACGTTCTGAGCTTCCTCTTCCCCCGCCTGCGCTCTTCAACACGGAGCGAGACGCGTTTCCTCCACAGCCGCCGCTCTTCTGCACGGAAGAGGACGCGTTTCCTCCGCCGCCTCCGCCGGTGCTCGACATGGAAGAATACGAGCAGTGGCTGTGCAGCCAGGGTGAAGCGTCTCTCCCTCCGCCTCCCAGCGATGAGAACATCATGCCGGCGCCGCCGTCTCCAAGCCCCGAGTCAGCTCTGCAGCAAAGAAATGTCACTTCACCGCGGCTGACAACAAGGAGCCTGGAGAGCATCGTCCTGCCGCCGCCTCCCAGCTTCGAGGACGGCGTGCCGCCACCGAGCCTCGCGTCAGCACGACCGCCGTCGAGCTTCACTCCGGCTCATCAGCCGCTGAGCTCATCAAGCGTCGCTGCAGATCTTCAGCCCGTCGCTGAGATGGTCATGCCCGCTCCTCAGCAGAGGGCAATCACAGGCCCAAGGCCAGCTCCGTCACCCAGCCTCAGCGACAAGAAAGAAAAGGTGGGACATTGGGGTGGGTGTCCAGGGCCACCGTCAATGCTCCGGAGGAGCATTTTTAAAGGGGGGGTGATGTAAGGGTTCACCCCTATAGGGTGCCACTGCGTCCTTTATTTGGTTGTAGTTTGTTTTAGTTACTGTATGTTTAACTTCAGTTCCCAGGATGCACCTCGGTCAGGTGACGTAGAAGTTCACCTGAACCGAGGAAGCTAATTTGAGTTCTATAAGTAACCTGTTTCAGTTGAGAGTTTTGTGTTGCATTAATCGTCGTTAGGTTTGTGTTGGTGTTTTGTTTATTTAAGTTAAAGAGTAGTAGTCGCTCTCCATGAAGAGCTTATGTTTTGTTTTCCTGTGGACTTAAATAAACCTTATTATTGAACTGCCAGCTCGCCTCCTGCGTTTATGCCACAACAACGCCGACACACACCCATGCACCATGATAATTTTCTCATGAAAACACCTCATTAGTGCACATTTTCAGTTTCAACTATTCTGTCCACTATATACAAATATTATATAATTATTATTTTTCACTCTCACTCACACACTCATTGTCTATGCCGCTTTATCCTGTGTACAGGAGGCTTTGGGCACGAGAAGGGGTACACCTTAGACAGAGCAGTCTGAAATGGTATCGGTTGTGTAGCTACTGTATGCTGAAATAAAGCTTCAATGTGGAAACCAAATTTCTGTTTACTGAACTAAAATACCTGCGGCCATTATTTGGAACAGCAGCTGTAACAGCAGGCTGCGTGCAGTGCTTTGTTTTCTGCTTGAGTGAGTTTGTCTGAAGAACCATGAACATCTGCTGAAAGTGCTGATCTATTCTGATACTCAGAGCTGTTCATGCAAATGTGTGTATTTCACTGAGTTAAGCAGTCACTTGCAGTTTAGCAATATTTGCTTGCTTGAAAATAAGGTAAAGCTTAGGGCTAGTTTAGCTTCTTAACATTTCTCACACCTTAATACTCTATATGTACAATTGAAGCATTCTGGCTAAGTTGCCTGGTAACACGGCAAAGAGTAATGAAATACTATTTGCCTTAAGATTATAACAGAAGAATATGCATGTAAGAGAAACTGGCCATAAAACTACTGTAATAACTGAACCAAGTGGAAACAATGGATATGGGGCGTGGACAAGACACAGCTATGTAATTTGTTGGACAAACACATCATATTCGAGCCTGCCCTAGACCGTTTGTCTCATGACACATGAAACCAGCAAAGAAGAGAAATACCTGAACTACAGTGAAGCACATAGTGTTGCACTCTATGAAACACCAGGACAGGAATGGGTGCAGGGTCGAACAATTATATTATCTGTTTTCAAATTGTTTACCACGAACGTCCTTTGTTTTTATTGCCGTCTAAATTATACTGCTTTTTTATCATTTATATTTAGAAATGAAGTTTTTTGTTGTCCATAACACTCAGGAAGGTGCTGCTCTCATTTTTTGTTCTGTAGCCCATAGTCTCAGATCAGGCCTAGTTAATTGGTGACTATCCAGAACCCAGGCGCCAGGGAGCAGACAAACAGGCTAATCCAATCGTCTGCTAGGTGCACAGTCTTCACTCAGATTTCACAATATTGAAACTGAAACCCATTAAGTCTATTTCAGTAATTAAATTTATATAGAGACCACAAATTCAGTCCACACTGAATACACAGCCAGCACCTCTGATCTAAGGACTGATAAATATTAGATCTCTTGCATCTAAAATGCTTACTGTTAATTAAACTATTACAAATGAGGAGTTTTATATACTATGCTTGACAAAAACCTGGATTAAACAGAATAAGTACACTGTAAAAAAAATTCTTGCTACTCCAACTAAAAAATTTCTAGTGACCTGTTGCATCTAAAATTTTTAGTTGGCTCAATTTAAGTTGTATAAACTATTTTGTTTTTGCTGTCCTGATTACCTCTAAATGTACACACAAATTGAAATAAAACATTCTGTCAACTAAATGTTCTATGCTGAATAAACATGCCTAGTTAGGCCAACAAGCAGTCTCAAATTGAAATATAATGTTGTGTCAATTAAATGTTCCAAGTTGACTGAAAGGTATATTTTGAATTGGAAATTATGCTTGCATAATTATAAAATTAACATCTTAAAGTTTACTTGAGTAGGTTATTCACTGTGGCCACATTTCAAATAACATGACACATTCTTCTAAATTTGAATATTTTTTTAATGTAAACTTTAAACACCTGTTAAAGACTATCAACATTGATGAAGTGCAATCCAGCTACTCTATTTCAACAAATAAACAACTGCTGCATTGTTATAACAAAATATGCAAATAACATTCCAAAATGCAAGAATGAAACTGTGCCCTTAACATTCATGTTACAAAGCTTACTAATATCACACTCAGTCAAAACAGTATACTGGATAAATAGACTTCTGCCTTGTAGAACAAAACATACTGATATTTCTCAGTAAAAACGTGCAGTGGCTTATTTGAAAATAAAATATTTGCTTTAACTCAGAAATGGTTTAAGATATAAAAAAAAAATGTTGTGAAATAATTTTGCCAAGCTCCAAGATTGTTTGCAGATGCAGGAAGCACTGTTTCCCAGATATTCTCCCTAATACCTGAAATACAAAAAGAAAAATATATGAATAACTAATTAAGTTACCGTTTGTAGTTGAAAACCATTAAAAATCCTAGACAAAAAAATGTCCGTTTAGCCATTATAACCGTTTTCAGACACTATAAGGTTAATGAATGATGAAGGAGTGAGAACATTAAGCTCCCTCAGTGGCGCACTAACGCGCCGTCTTTTTCAAATAGCCTTTGAAATTATCAGTCATTAAAATGAATAAAATGTATGTAACGTAATTAAACTTTAGCGGTTTCATAGATTAACATTAATATCAATGTACATACCATGTGAAAAAAAAAATGCGTTAGGAGCTGAAACGAGTGCATTGCCAGATAACTACTGTAACACTCCAAATTATATAAATAAACACTCGAAAATATAATGTTATAAAGCTTGCTGCTGGATAATATATATGTTATAAAGCTAAAATTGCTGATTACTTTGCAGGACAGTTAGTTTCCATGAAGTACTCACCATTTCGGGAGGAAATAGCGGGAAGTTCGAAAATTCTGGAAGAACGCTTTTGCGCATGCGCAGAGGTCCCTCTTGTTCGTCCAACATAAAATTGTTTGTGTGCAGTTAAATGTTTCATGAACACAGTTATACTCGTTGCCTTGATGAAACTTTCGCAGTTGAGTAATGAAATTTATACAATCATTGAGAAAACATATTTTTCTTTTTTGACACCAGCATTATATTAGCCCAACATATATTTCTTTGTTCCAACAACTATTTTCAGGATTTATTTTTTACAGTGTATGTAGCATTGAATGAAGCTAGTCCTTCTTGATACAGCTACATACATCAGCCTTGGCTAACTGATAGAGGAGGAGACGTTGCAGTTTAATGATAATTTGACGATCATACAAAAACACGACACAAATTGAACAAATTTGAAGTTTTCTATACTAACATAAGCATAGCCACAAATAATAATTCTGCTCAGTTGATTCTACTAATTATTATTTCCAGACCTCCAGGGCCATATTTGCAGATATCCTCTTAAACCTAGGGTTAAAAATACTGACTTCAACCCCTGTCAGCTGTCCAACTACAGGCTGGTATCAAACCTCCCCTTTATCTCAGATACAGCGCTAGTTATAGTAGTAAATTACCTCCTCAAAGTTGTATCTCTTAGACACCATAGAGCATAATAATCTTCTTCATAAATATTGTGAAATTAAGGGAACGGCACTCTCCTGGTTTTGATCTTATTTGACTAATTGTTATCAGTTTGTAGATTTAAATGGTAACTATTCTGCATATTCTAACGTGAAATTTTATGTTCCACAAGGTACAGTTTGAGGCCTACTGCTATTTTCTCTTTTTTGCTATGCTTCCTCTCGGTTGTTATGCTGATGACACACAGTTATATGTCTCAGCAAAGCCAGATGAGAAATGCCAGCTTAAAAATGTTGCGCAATGTGTAAAGGACATATGGTTAAAATTAGTTCATGCTTTTATCATCTCAAGGTTGGATTATTGTAATGCCTTACTGTCTGAATGTTCAACTAGCTCCAGTTAGTCCAAAATGCAGCAGCCAGAGTCCTCACTAGAACCAGAAGATAAAGATATTTTATCCACATTGCATTGGCTCCCAGTAAAATTTCACATTGATTTAAAAATATTACTATATTATAAAGCACTAAATGGTTTCATGCAACAGTAACTGATTAAACGGCTAATGACTTACAAGCTGCCACACCTACTTCAATCAAAGGATCCAGGGTGTTTGTCAGCACACCATATTATGGAAACTTATTATGGTGAATTATCTGTGTATACTGTCTTCCCCACTCTCATTGCTCAATCAGCTTTATGGACAGAGTAACTGGTTGCTTTATTGCCCAGGGAGCCCAAATGTTTCCTACTTCCCCCTCTTTTAGTTATGCTGTCATAGTCCTGCTGGAGTGTTATTGTTGAGTATTATTTCCACTCATATGGAAGTGCTAGTGAATGTGGAGTGAGTTTGAAGAAGGTGGCAGAACAATAGCTTCCCATACCCGTACCATTCTCCCAATCTTACAGCTACTTACAACTAACAGCATACTTGTGGGGAATTTTAAAGGAGAGTGTGTTCAACTGTGAGAACTGCATTAAGTGAGCAAATCGTCGCCTTTGAAGGAGTCTGCGGTGGCCTTTGTTATGGGTTACAGGTGCATCCACGGTGATACTTTTGGGCCTTCTGCACATGGGATTGTTTCAGTTGTGGCTAACAGCCAAGGCTGTCCACGATTCGTCCTCTGCAACTGATCCAGAATGCAGCAGCACGTCTCGTTTTTAACCTCCCCAAGTTCTCCCACACCACCCCACTCCTCCGCTCCCTGCACTGGCTTCCTGTAGCTGCCCGCATCAAATTCAAAATTCTGATGCTTGCCTACAAAGCTAAAAATGGCCCTGCACCCACTTACCTCTCTGCTCTAATCACACCACGCACTGCACCACGTTCCCTCCGATCCTCCAGCACTGCTCGCCTCATCCCACCATCTCTCAGGGATCGAGGGCAACGTTCATCCAGGCCCTTTTCTGTTCTGTCCCCCCGCCCCCCAAAAAAATAAAATAATAAAAATCCCTCTTCCCAGTTGTGTTGGACTAATGGCACTTAGTTATTAACCAAGTTAACTCAGTGTAAGTATGTATCCAGTGATGTTAACTTTAAAGCACTTTTTGTAAGTCGCTCAGGATAAGAGCGTCTGCCAAATGCCTAAATGTAAATGTAAATGTAAAGGGCCAATCCCCGGAGGCAAATAAGGGTTACACGCCAGGGGCTTCATACCCTTTCTATGTGGTTCAGGGTGCGGTCTTAGATGGCCGTCCAGCCCAAGGGAGCTGAAGAGGCTATCTTCTCCCGTGGCACATCAATTGCCTCAAAATAATTCTGGCCCTGTAACACTTCCTCCAGCAGTTTAGAGGCTACCATGTCCTAGTACGGGTGGACAACACTACAGTAGTCTCGTAAATATATCTCCAGGGTGGCCTGTGCTCGCGCTGCTTAAACAAGCTAGCACAGCAGGTTCTGCTTTGGGCACAGGATAAGTTCCTGTCCCTCAGAGTAATTTACATTCCAGGGCATTATGAATGTGGCGATAGCTCTGCTCCTGGGAGTCCTGGCGAGGGTCCGTCAACAGGGTCTGTGCTAGGGCTTCCTCCACTAGAAGAACTTATGACCTCAAATAGAGTGTATTTGAAATTTGGTGCATGGCAAAACATGTAGACCCAATCCACTGCCGAATTGTTTCAGTGCTGGAGTTTCTGCAAGAAAATTGCCCTCGAGCTTATGCCCCAGTATTCTCAGAACGAACGTAGCCACTATTTCGGCTTGTCATGTTCTGACTGAGGGGGCTCTGTGGGAAAGCACCCTTTAGTTGCCCGTTTTATTCATGATGCTAATGGGTTGAGACCGCCCACTAGAGCGATGGTCCCTTCTTGGGACATAGCTATTTTGCTCGAAGGTCTGATTGACACCCTTTTCGAACCACTAGAGTCAGCGCCTGTCAGGCTTCTGACTCTCAAGATGGTTTTTCTTATGGCCATTACTTCTTTGAAGAGAACTGGAGATTTGCAGACTTTGTCAGTCTCCCCATCCTGCCTAGACTTTTCCCCTGGGCTAGTGTAAGCATTTTTTTATTAAATATATTTGTGCATGCAATAATATGGCATGCAACAAGAAATTAAGTAAAAAAGAACATAGAGGTGCGGTAAGGAGAACAGAGTCGAGTCAAGGATGTGATGTCACAGTAGCAAGGACATCATGTTCAGTGTGCAGTATGAACTCAAATGAACTCTAGATATGCTTAGTGGACAGTGTGTGTACCCTAGAACACATGATGTAATCTTTGTACACTGAGTACCCAAAAGCACCTGATAAGAGAAAGTCCCTGGACATGATGTAATGTCAGCAGACTAATGGGTTGATCTTAACTGTGATGTCAAATTAAAGGAACACAGACAAATAACCAAAATGTATAAGAAAATAAGTGCCACCCCTATATTTTAAAGTAAACAAAACAGGTGAAAAGATAATGGAAAGTTATTTGCAATAGAAATAAGTTATAATGGGAAAAATATGGAGTCAGATGACGAGGTATAGGAAGGTAGAGGAGAGTATGATTGTAATGGGTTAATAATTTGGTAAGAGATGTACAGAGGAGGGGCAAGGTGAGCGGCCCTCGCCCTTGCAAAAACTGTATAAAAAGCATGTATGGCAATTTCAGATCAGTCTGTTCTTGGTGATGCTTGGATTCACAACATTTTCAAGGCTGGTTCACTTTTGTAAGGGACTGCCCCTAGAGGGCACTGGCTGTGTGTTTTTTGTTTGTAGTTCTATTAGAAGACTCAGTTTCCCAGAAGGCACCTCGGTCAGGTGATGATGAAGTTCACTTCTGGGTCAAGCATTAACATTGTCTAGTGGGCTTTAGTTTTGTTTTGTTTATTTATGTTGAACTGGCTCTGTAGGTTTGTTTTCTGTGTTGTATGTACTTCAATTGTATCTTTGGTTTTACCTGTGTTTATGTACAGTATGTATTGTGAAGTGTATTTAGTGTCTTATTGTTTCCAGTGACTCCTGTTTGTTTCTTCCTCATGTCTCTAGTGTCTCTCCCTGTCGTTAGTAAAAGCTCTAAGCCTGTGTGCCTTCTACGTGTGTGATATGTTCATGGTGTTTAGTGTGTGTGGAGCTGATACGGTGTTGAGTCATGTTGTGTTGTTTTTTATACAATAGGTAAGTAGTTAGCCTCTGTGTGTCTCTCACCATTTGAGTGTCCCCTAGCCTAGCCTTTGAGCATCCCCTAGCCTAGCTTCTGTTCCTCTGAGTCCCTAGCCCTTGTACTTCTGTGTCCTGAGTCCCTAGTGTTGTATGGTTAGCTATTAGGTAAGTGTAGCTATGTGCATGTCTAAAGACATGCTTAGCTAGATGTATGTGTAGCTGATTGCCAAGGTTAGCTAATAACCATGTTCAGCCTGTCTCTTGTCTCTCGTCTAGTCCCCGTTTTCAGCTCCATGCATAGTTTGTACGTACTATGAGTTTGTGTCAAAGCCTTTGTCACAACATCTTTTGTTCAGTGTCCCAGGTATTAGAGTCTGTCTGTCAATCAAGCCTGGGTTACGACCTAGAGTTTTAGTCTTGTGTGTTAAGTTTCCAGAGCTACCTTTGTGAGTGTTATGTTTCTTGTACCCTTGAGTGTGTAATGTTACCTGAAACCCCTGAGTGTGATGTGTTCAGAGCTAGTGTTTTGTTTCAGTTTTAGTGTGTTTAGTTTATTTGTTAATAAAAGACTAAAAGACACCACACTAGTCAAGGCCATTCTGCATCCTCACCCGAACTATCTTGCGAAAGTTCCATTCTCAACCATGCACCCAGTTGTTCTCGGAGCATTCTGTCCTCGTCCTTTTATAGCTCCGGAGCAGGAGAGACTTCACTTACTGTGTCCAATAGTCACGACTGTGTCGCACTAGCCAGTGGCGTAAGTCAGAGCAGCTTTTCATATGCTATGGGGGCCGCAACCGGGGGGCAGCCACCACTAGACAAATGCTGTCACATTGGGTGAGAGATGCTATTGCCCTAGTCTACGAGGCGCGTGGTCACACTTCACCTCTAGGAATCAGGGCTCATTTGACCAGGGAGATTGCCTCATCTATTGCGCTGGCAAGAGGTGTCCCCTTGCAGCAAGTGTGTGATGTGGCAGGTTGGACCTCTCCGCACACATTTCTCAGATCAGCTCATGGGTCCTCGAGTCAGCCTCCCAGAGCTAGGTCTGAAACCTCCTTGGCTATTGTGCGCACATGCAACACAACCCTGGGGACCCAGACACTTGCAGTGCAACGGCGTTGGTATTCTCGTTCCCATAGCGTTTTCACGCAGCATCGAGTGTAGCTTTTGAAAGGGAACATCTCGGGTTACTTTTCTGTAACCCTGTTCCCTGAAAAAGCGGGAATGAGAAGCTACGCTCCAATGCCACACTGCTTGCGTGACTGGACGTCCTTTTAGACAAAATTGACCTGAGGATGTTTCCGGTTCACTCCTATTTATAACCTGCAGGCGCACCTGGCCGAGGTTATATAAGCCAAAATTTGGCGTGATTGATACACACATGCTTCACAACCGGTAACAAAGAGATGTTCCCATAGCGTTTTCACGCAGCATCTCGTTCCCGCTTTTTCAGGAAACAGGGTTACACCAAAGTAACCTGAGATGGTTCCTCCCATGTTTCTTTCTATTGCCATTTCAGGGAGTTGTTCATTTCCAGTCGATCCTTGGCTTGCTCATCAGGGACAATCTAATAATTTTGATACATACAATTCCTTACACATTTCATATTGATTTCCATAAATTTCATTTGATTCTGTAAAGTTAATTTGCGACAATGACCATTGCTAAAAAGCGTGATACAAATAAAATCGACTTGTTTTGAATTGAGAGTAAAAAAGAGCAACTAAAAAGTGACAAAACAATCCTTCAGTGCAATTTAACTGTGTGATGTAGTTTAACAAATGATGATCTAACTAGATGGGGGAAAAATGTGATGGGCGTGCGCCCAAATCTACTTGATCTTGAGCTTGCTCCACATTATAAAAGCAAGGCGAAGAATTAGGTCCGGGGTGCGAGAAGAACGTAATGTGGTGGAGCATGGAAGAGTGCATGCGAGTGAGGCGATGTGACATGCCCCAGGGACTTTAACCCTCTGGGGTCCAAGGTGATTTTGAGGCCCTTGAGATGTTTGGACATGCTCTGATATTTGTGCTTTTTTCAGCTGCTTATAATATATTATTGACCAACCTGTATTTTCCTTATAATCAGCACAAACTGTTCTACAATAATACATGACCAAAATGAATGTATGTGTTTGCATTTTTTAGGAAAAAAATATTATGCGTGGTTAGTAAGTTTTGTGAAAATAAAAGTAGCTGAAATAAGGCCATGAAACTCATACAGAACATTTGTTCACAAGACTTTTGAGAACTGGGCTGGTGGACTAGTGTTTTTGCTTCAAAATGATGTGAAAATGATCTTGTTTACTTGCTCACAGAAAACAATATAGTGATTAACACTTTTTAAGTCACTTTTTGAGTGTAAAGGGACTATGTGAGAAGGCGTCAACTACTACATCATACTGCATCATTACTAATGCAGTGATTCACACCTGAGAAGACAAAGGCCTGAATAATGAGATGCACAATGAGACATCAGACAGGTATGTGACTGAGAGAGGAGAGTTACAAGAAAGAATCTGAGGACAAAATAAGTTTATATATTTTCAGTGTTTAGGTTATTTGAAAATGTATTTGACACACACAAAAAAAACTTGAGATTCACTTGCGAGTTCAGTTTAAACAGTTAAACTTTTTAGCAGCATTACTGCAGTAACTATAACAGAAAATATAGCTAAAAATATTATATAAAATAATATATTATATAAAATATAGAAAACAACAACAGCTACACATCGTAATGCCACTCCAGGAAACAGTTCCTTTTGACCTGAACACCTGAAGTGAACATCACAGGCTTTGCATTTCCAAGAAGTGTCCTGCCGCTTACCATGCTTTGCTTTGCAAAGCACACAGGCAACCAGCAATGGCAGCTGGCACATGGTGAGCACTGATCCGTTTTGGTGTTGCTTTTTTCTGTGGCACACCACACAGCTCTGCAATTAGTTCTCAACTTCACCATGGCCATGTAGAAGAGTAGGCCAATGCAGCAGTACATCTCACTGATGCTGATGTCTGTCCATTTATATTTATGGCCCTTTGCACGTGCCCTGGCAGCCTGAGCACTGGTGTTTTGACACAGAGTCGGCATAGCACTTTCAGTAAAAAACATCATGAAGAGACTCATGGGAGTATGAGCATCACATGGTGTTATCTGTGGTCCAGGTCCCTGTGCAGGCAGGAATCTCAGAGCCTGTGGACCCATGTCAGCATCAGTCTCTGTTCTCCATGACTGAGTAGGCTGCTTATTTTCTTTTTCTTTCTTTGCCACAGGTTCTGTAGTGCTGAAATAAAAAGGGCATGCTCTTTACACAAACTTTCATGAAAATGTTTTATAGTAATTACTGCAGTTGTTTAGAACAAATGACTTTACCAATAGTGTACTATATTTTTTCTACAATACACTACAGTTTACTATGATGAAAAAAACAAAACAAAAACAAATATAAAAATAAAATACAATAATATAATTATAATATTATATAATATAGTTATATTTAACTAACATCTATGATATACTGAATGTGCACTTACTCATGGTTCTCCAGTGAACTCGAAACTGAACGACACTTGCGTGTCTTTGATGCAGGCACAGTCCTAAACACAAACGAAAATTGAAACTTGAAGAATGGACGCGCATACAATCATACATACATCAAACAACAGCTGGTGAACAATTTGACCATTAGAAACACGGTATAAACAATACAAAACACGTGTGTGTGTGTGTATATATATATATATATATATACAGTATATATATATATAAGTAAATAAAACTTTAGACAGATCGAAATCTGATTTTATTGCGTGCTTGTAAGTGTACATATTTCATATTTTAACCAATTTTACTCTTGCTGGCATTTAGTATTTTCCAAATGTACATATAAAATATAGAGCAATGATGGTGAGAACAAAAGACTTCCTCGTCAGGAATTACATCCTCCGTTGAGTCCAGACGTTGTTCAAAATAAGATGTTGCTCGTCTGAGTCTTGCTCTTCCTCTGATGAGAAAGTAAATTCTTCATCACTGTCCAGAGCCATGTGAAGCGCTTCTTCACCCGTGTAGCGTGACATCATTCAAACGCGCAGAAAAAGTAAGTAACTCTATGATGAAGCTTATTGTTTTATGCCCTGGGGGCGTGTATATGATTACCTGCCTCACCTCAGTTCATTTCCATATGAACAGCGCGCGCGCAGGGAGGCGGGAGCGCATTAGCTGTAATGAGCCGATACAAGAGAATCTGTACCACTCCTTACTTTCATACGGATTACATAAAAACAGATTATTTGTTTTCAAGTTGAATTGGTTAATGTAAAAGTAGACCCTTTAAGCTTTCTATAGATATATTTCTCATGTCTGTGTGTGCAGTATTCACAGAGTTTCAGTTCATTTTAGTGACGTGTTTCAAAAAGATTTTCTCGGAAACTGAGACGGCTGAAAGCGCACCCTGTTTGTTTTCTTTATTTTATTAATGCACAAAGTTTTATTTTTAACATGTGTGCATACAAATAAAAGTAGACACTTTACAGATTCAATTAATATATAGATCTTGTCTGTACAATCAAAACTGTAAGTGTAATTTAAGTTCTTATTGGCGTCATCAGGGGAAAACGCCTCAAAACGCATATATGCGTGCGCAGACCTCAACAGGCACATAGGGCCGTACGCAGTAAAGACTGCCCTCGACAACGAACCGACGAGCGTCACAGTCAACAGCACCTCCATCGAAAGCGTAGAACAAATGCTGATACAGCAGTTCAACCATGACTTTCCCAAACGAAATTGTGATGATAAGGCCGAGTGGTCACAGGAAGACTATCAGTTTTTAGACTCGGTGAATAACTCTCTGCAGTTTATAAATAATCACTACCACATCGGCCTTCCACATAAAAAGGCAGTCATTCAAATGCCCCATAACTGAAGTGCAGTCATGCAGCGCGCATTATACCTTAAAAGAAAACTAAATAGTAACAGCTCCTTTCACGAGGAGTATACAAACTTCATGAATGACATGCTTAAAAAGGGTCATGCAGTCAGGGTTCCTACACCTCACTTAAATCGTCAATATGGCCAGGTGTGGTACATATCTCACCATGCGTTTATCATTCTCAAAAGAATAAACTAAGGGTGGTTTTTGACTGTGCTGCTAGCTATAAGGGAGTATCACTAAATAGCGAGCCCCTACAAGGACCAGACTTAACAAATTCACTCATCGGCGTGCTCACACGCTTTAGACAAGAGAAGGTTCCAGCAGGTTTTCCAGCAGCGGAAAGCCACGCTGGAATCGACGCGGACCGACACTCACCTGTCCCAGGTAAATTCTCGGCATGAGAATTCTCCTACAACCTCAACCCCGCGTGTTTCTCTGCCCAGGTCCAACACACCAAGGACGCATCCCGCCCAGTGTTCCTACACCCCGGCGCCGGGATATCACGGACCCTGGATACAGCAGCAGCGGAAGAAGCACGCCAAGCCCCGGGCGAGGACCTCTCCACCACCACCACCCGTCTTCGACATCTCGACCCAAAACCGCTTCGCTCCTCTCCGCGAGATGGCACACGACGTCCTGGTCATCGGAGACTCCATCGTTCGTCACGTGCGTGCTACCGCGGCTAAAGGTAAGGTGCACACACGCTGTTTACCTGGTGCACGTGTTCTTGATGTTGCTGCACAGGTGCCTGCTGCCCTGAGGAGGAACATTGGAGCTGTGGTTCTTCATGCCGGCACGAACGACACCAGGCTGAGGCAGACGGAGATCCTAAAGAAGGACTTCAGGAGCCTGGTCGAGAAGATCCGCAGCACATCACCCACGACAAGGATCATCGTATCTGGACCGCTTCCCACATTTCAGCGAGGAATTGAGAAGTTCAGTAGATTATTTGCTTTTAATGAATGGTTACAATCTTGGTGTCAACAACAGAAATTACGCTTTGTTGATAACTGGAATGTTTTCTGGGAGCGTCCTAGGCTCTATCACACCGATGGCCTACACCCTAGCAGAGCTGGAGCAGCGGTCCTCTCTGACAACATCTCCAGAACACTACGAACCATCTGACTGGCGGTAAGTCATACTGTAGATTCCAAACATATTAGACACATCACAACTCACCGTAGTGATAGACGAACACACATAGCTTGTCCTATAGAAACTGTGTCTGTTCCCCGAATACTGAGAAAAAAGAATAAATTTGTTAAATTTGCCCGAAGCAATCTGATAACCATAAAACAAGAAAAAGGCAAAATAAGTAGTCAAAATCCACCTCTAAAGTTTGGACTACTCAACATTAGATCCCTTGTGCCTAAAGCACTTATTGTTAATGAAATTATCTCAGATTATTGCCTTGACGCACTCAGTCTCACTGAAACCTGGCTTAAACCAAATGAATATTTTGGTCTGAATGAGTCTACTCCGTCAGGATATTTCTATAAGCACGAGCCCCGTCTAATTGGTCGCGGTGGTGGTGTCGCCACTATCTACAATGATGTACTCACTGTTACCCAGAAAATAAGGCCCAGGTTTAATTCATTTGAAGTGCTTATCATTAATGTTGCACTAAATGAAATACGTAATAAACCCTTGCTATATTTTACCTTGGCCACCGTGTACAGACCCCCGGGGCCATATGGCGATTTTCTTAAAGAATTTGGACATCTGCTATCAGACCTATTGGTTAACTCTGACAAAGTATTGATAGTAGGAGACTTTAACATTCATGTAGATGATGCTAACGACGCTTTAGCACTCACATTTATGGATTTACTAAATACATTTGGGGTTAAGCAAAATATAATTGGAGCAACTCACCGCTTTAATCATACGCTAGATTTAATTATATCCCATGGTATAGATGTCTCTAATATAGAGATCATACCTCAAAGTGATGATATCACAGATCATCACCTCCTGACATATACTCTACCCGTAGAACAGATTAGCTGTGTCTCCCCACGCTATCAATCTGTTAGAAATATGAATCCCACCACTAAAGACAGATTCACAAGTAATCTGCCGGATCTGTCCCAATTTATTATTAGACCCCTAAATGCAGATGATCTAGATGAAGTGACTAGCAGCATGGGCACTATTTTTACCAGTACATTAGACACTGTTGCTCCCATCAGATTAAAAAAAGTCAGAGATAAAACATTGGCACCGTGGTACAACAGTCATACTCGCGCCCTAAAGAGAGCAACCCGTAACCTCGAGCGAAAATGGAGGAAAACTAAATTAGAAGTTTTTCGAATTGCGTATAAAGACAGTAGGTGCAGCTATAGACAGGCTCTAAAAACTGCTAGGACCGAGCATCTTAGCCAACTGATAGCAAGAAACCAAAACAATCCCAGGTTCTTATTTAGTACAGTGGCTCGCCTAACAAAACCTAAGATGCCCGCAGAGAGTATCCCATCACAGTTTAGAAGTGAAGACTTTATGGACTTCTTTAATGAAAAAATCAATAATATCAGGAAGAAAATAATGGAGGTTCAACCTCTAATAGTATCTCACGATCCAGTTCAGCCTATAGCTTCACATTTAGATTTTCACTGCTTTACAGGTATAGGACAGGAAGAGCTGTATAAACTCATCACCTCGGCTAAATCAACAACGTGCCTGTTAGACCCAATCCCAACCAGATTTTTAAAAGAAGTGATGCTTACGGTTGGAGAGCCACTCCTAAACATTATTAATTCTTCATTACATCTAGGTCACGTCCCTAAACCTTTCAAGTTAGCAGTTATTAAGCCGCTTTTTAAAAAATCTAATTTGGACGCGAATGAAATAAAAAATTACAGACCGATTTCAAACCTCCCGTTCATATCAAAAATACTAGAAAAAGTAGTATCAGCTCAAATTTGCACATTCTTGCAGGATAACAACATCCTTGAAGAATTTCAGTCAGGTTTCAGGCCCCATCATAGCACAGAAACTGCACTAGTTAAGATTACAAATGACTTGTTTTTAGCTTCAGACCAAGGCTGCATCTCATTGCTAGTCCTGCTCGATCTTAGTGCTGCATTCGACACTATAGATCATAATATTCTCATAGATCGCTTACAAAATTATATAGGTATTCAGGGACAGGCACTAAAATGGTTTAGATCTTACCTGTCTGATCGCTACCATTTTGTAGATCTAAATGGAGAACCGTCTGGTATAATGCCAGTGAAATATGGGGTCCCACAAGGGTCAGTTTTAGGACCTCTGTTGTTCTCAATATACATGCTTCCCTTGGGTAACATCATTAGAAGACATGGGATTAGTTTCCATTGTTATGCTGATGATACCCAATTATATATCTCAACTAAACCAGACAAAATACCTAAGTTGTCTAGATTAACTGAGTGTGTCCAGGACATAAAAGATTGGATGACCAATAACTTTCTTTTATTAAATTCAGATAAGACAGAGATATTACTTATTGGCCCAAAAACCAGCACACAACAGCTTTCACAATTCAGCTTGCGCTTAGAAGGATGTACTGTTATTACCAGCTCAGCAGTAAAAGATCTGGGAGTAATATTAGACAGTAACTTGTCTTTTGAAAATCACATTTCAAATATCACAAAAACAGCCTTTTTCCATCTTCGAAATATTGCTAAACTTAGGAACATCTTATCCGTATCTGATGCAGAAAAACTAGTTCATGCATTCATGACCTCCAGACTGGACTATTGTAATGCATTACTAGGTGATTGTCCTGCATCCTCAATAAACAAGCTTCAGTTAATCCAAAATGCAGCTGCCAGGGTTCTCACTAGATCCAGAAAATATGATCATATAACCCCAATATTATCATCCCTGCACTGGCTACCTGTTCAGTTTAGAATAAATTACAAAATAGTATTACTTACATACAAGGCTTTAAATGGTTTAGCTCCCACATACCTAACCAGTCTTCTGATACGCTACAATCCACCACGCGCCTTAAGATCACAAAACTCCGGACTTCTGGTAGTTCCCAGAATTTCAAAATCTACAAAAGGGGGTAGGGCTTTTTCATATTTAGCTCCAAAGCTTTGGAATAGCCTTCCAGACAGTGTTCGGGGAGCAGACACGGTTTCTCAGTTCAAAAGTAGACTCAAGACGCATCTTTTTAATCTGGCATACACATAACTCATCCCAGTACTCATACTCCAGTACACCTATACCGAATGGCAACTACGCTAATTCTCCCCATCTGTTCTGTATTTCTCTACCCATCCCGAGGCATCGGGAGATTTTGCCAGCTTCAGTAGACAAAGGCTGACCCTGCGAGGTTCCTGAGGCATCCAGAGAAGGACCAGCTCCAACTGGATTCAGCTTTATGTTGGTTGGAGCTACACAAGCTGCTCCTGTGCTTCCAGTGATCCAGACCTCATCTGCCCTCTGCACCTACTGACTCGTCCCTATGCTGAACTGGTCTTCATGACAATTTAAATAATTTCTGTCATATTGAATTTTCACCTGCACAACACACAAGATGTTATATCATTTCTATCTGTTATCGCCCAAATGAGGATGGGTTCCCTGTTGAGTCTGGTTCCTCTCAAGGTTTCTTCCTAATGCCATCTCAGGGAGTTTTTCCTTGCCACCGTCGCCGTCACCCTTGGCTTGCTCATCAGAGAAATTTCATTCATTCGTCTCATTATTATCTGCACATTTTTCTCACACATCCACACTTCCAATTATTTTCTTTTCTATAATTATTATTATTATTTGTTTTTATTTATTTATTTTCTATTATAATTGTATTTATTTATTTATTTATTTATTACTTTATATAATTATTCTATATATATATATATAATATAGAATTTTTTTTTTTTTTTTTTTTTTTTTGTTAAATTTCTTTAATTTTTGTGAAGCTGCTTTGAGACAATGACCATTGTTAAAAGCGTATTATAAATAAAATTGAATGAATTGAATTGAATTGAAAAAGGTTGCCATGATGGCAGACATGGAAGCCATGTACTATCAAGTCAGAGTCCCTGAAAAGGACACAGATCTGCTGTGCTTCTCATGGTGGCCGAACAGAGACGTGAACCAAGACCTAGTTGAGTATAAGATGGTAGTTCACTTGTTCGGTGCAAAATCGTCTCCTAGCATTGTTAACTTTGCCCTTAGAAAGACAGCAGAAGAAAACCGCAGCAATGCACCTGCTGTGGCAGTTAACACAGTGCTCAAAAACTTTTACGTCGACGACTGCTTGAAGTCTGTTTCAAGCCGTGATCAAGCAGTCGCCTTATAGAACGGTCTCACAAGCCTCTGCGCAAGTGGAGGGTTCAACCTCACCAAGTGGGCAAGCAACAGTCATGCCCTACTGACTTCCATACCCGAAAGCGAAATGATCAAAGACATGAGAGACTTAGATTTGAATAAAGATGCACTCCCCGTCGAGAGAGCTCTAGGGGTGTTGTGGTGCATCAATTCAGACATGTTCAAGTTTAAGATTAGTTTAAAAAAACGACCGGTGACGAGACGAGGAATCTTGTCAATCACTAGTTCAATTTATGAGCCCTTGGGTTTCCTTGCACCTGTTATACTGCCAGCTAAAATTTGAATGCAGCAGTTATGCAAAGAAAAACTCGCATGGGATGACGACATTCCCGAGCAGTTTGCAAAAAGATGGAAATCCTGGCTGCAAGAGCTGCACCAACTGTCCGAGTTCAGTGTAGCCACAGTGATGCATTCCTATGAAGCCATCTTACAAAAACTTCTGTCACACTACAGTGAACAGACACACTGTAAATTCCAATAGCTTTGCTGGCTCGCATATAAATAGTAAACTGTACTCAAAAAATTAAAACTATACTTCTTACAAGGTTTTGTTGAGTTACACTTAATTGCAGGGTGAGTAAAACAATTTACCTAATAGTTTTAGTGATGCTTACTTGCAACACATAAGTAGCAACAAATAAAGAAATGACGTTGTTGTACCAGTGAGAGGCAGCAGAGCACTCAAGAATAATGAAGAAGTAAAAAAAATGCGGGGGAAGAAGAAGCAAGAAGCAAGAGAGCATGCGTAGTAGAATTTGTGCGTGCTCGGCTCGTGAACGGGTGAATTGGCGCCAATTTTCTGATGTTGAAGGAAGTTTTTAACATCGGAAGCTTCGTTATGGTTTTTAGTTACATGTTAGATTAAAATGTGTAAGAATAGTGATGATTTGAGTTAGATTTCAACTGTAATGTGAACACTAATAGAAAGTTAACTCAAACAATGATTTTAAGTCAACAGTACTTAAGTATACTTGATTAAAAAGTTGTCCCTACAAACTGTGCTAAGTTATGCCAACTAAACATTAATATTCTACTTTACTTGGAAATTTTAAGGCAATCGGTTTCCTCACTTTTTCTAAGTAAGTCAACTTATTACATTTTACAGTGCACAAACACACACACACACACACACACACTGCGTCACTCTCGTGTCCAGACTGTGCAACAGCTTTTTCCCACAAGCGATCCGTCTTCTCAACAAAAAGGGACTGGACCGATAAACACTCACACACACACACACACACACACACACACACACACAAAGACACACACATACAAACACACACACATACAAACATTATCACTCAGCTTAACTACCTCAAAACATTGAGTCTGGACTGACTAATCAACACAATGCGCAAACACACTGACCTACACCACCAAACTATCATACAGACCAAACTGTAAATGCTCTTTTGCACAATATTCATCACTGGACTACTTTTTGCACTAACTTCTTAACTTCTCAATTCTTGCTGCTATGTTAAGTTAAGAAATGTTTACTGTTTCTCGACTACCACAACCCATCACCACAACACCTTATTATTATGTTATGTTGTCGCACTGTTACTTTGTTGCTTTTGTTTGCACATTTGCACTTTATGTTGTCTGTTGTCTGAAAAACCCTGTAGCTAGTCTTCCTTAGCTAGTTAGTTTCTTTTAGTTAATTTGTTGTAATTTATGTTAGGTCTATCTGTCTTGTCTTTGCTAGCCAGCTAACTAAGCCTCTTAGTTAGCTAGTTTAGTTGTTCTGTAAATTTATATTGCATGTAGCACCTTGGTCCTGGAGGAACGTTGTTTCGTTTCACTGTGTACTAACTGTATATGGTTGAAATGACAATAAAGCCTACTTGAACTTGAACGTGTTTAAACTCTGTGATGTTTCAGTTAAAACGTGTGACTGTACACACTGCAGAGGACTGGAGGAGAAATAACACCAAATGATGGACCAGTGATGAGATTCATCTCTACATTCAGAAAAACACAATATACCTGAAATAAGTTCATAATGTTGCTCAGATCTAAATCTCCTCTGCAGTTAGTCTGAATCCTGCTGAATTAAAGTGAATGACTAAACTTCTGTCATTTCTTCACTACATTTATGCAGACAAAATTATTAATTGTAAATGTTGACATTTGGAAATGTTAAGCTTCTCTCAAATTTATTTATTTTTGTATCTTGGACCTAAAAGTGTTTTTTTTTTTTTTTTTTAAACAGAAAATCTCCATCTGACCCCAGAAGCAAAACTCCCACAAACTCTGTAGTAGTGTGAGAATTACAGTAAGATTGGGGGAATGTGGTAAAGGTGTTTCCATACTTAGAGGACACTTTGCATTAGCAGCACATGCTTCAGTGCTCTGGGAGTGTTTATAGCGCTGTGACTTTAACACTTCATGACTGAGAGCTGCTGCTACAGCAACTTCACCCACAGCTACCATGACTTTGATCCCCGTCTTCATCTGGACACTGATCCTCTGGACTCAAGGTCAGACACTGCTTCAGATTTTATCTCTACAAATCATCTCTTTATACAAATACACTTATTGTTTATTGTTATATTTCAGTTGCTTATAATGTATGCTTTTTTTCTTTAAAAAAAAAAATAATAAAAAAAAAAAAAAAAAAATATATATATATATATATATATATATATATATATATATATATATATATATATATATATTTACAGAATGCAGAGGTCAAGCCACAGTAACTCAGACTCCTGCAGTGAAATCTGCTCGTCCAGGAGAAACAGTCACCTTCAACTGTAGAACCAGTCAGGCAGTGAACAAGTACTCCTCTGGTGAGGCGTTACACTGGTATCAGCAGAAACCTGGAGAAGCTCCTAAACTCCTGATTAAACTTGTAAATCAGTTACAGTCAGGTTTTCCAGCTCGTTTCAGTGGCACTGGATCTGGATCTGATTTCACTCTGACCATCAGTGGAGTCCAGACTGAAGATGCAGCAGATTACTACTGTCAGAGTGTACATGACATCACTGGCTACTGGTTCACACAGTGTTATAGAGTCGTACAAAAACCTCCCTCAGTCAGATTGTAGAGAGACTGCACTGCTGCAGCTGGGAGCGACTGCAGGTGCTGAGTTGGAGGATGTGATGCGACACAATGACACTCTGTGGAGGAGAGGAACCACACCACACTAACTCACAACTCACATTAGAAATCTCTCAATAATCATAACACCACAGTAGACAGAGTCAACACACATCCACTCTGAAAAATCAGTTTTATAATTTTATAAATTATTGTGGTCCTATTTCTCATGACTGAAGCTGTTTGGTGCAAAATTGGCTCTTTAGTTTCTCCTAACATTTGGGATTGGAACTGGTGTTCGTTCACTCCACTACCTGGTACAGACCCCATTCCATATTATTTAGTGCCACTGTGTTATTTATCTACTTTCTGTCCTTTCTCTCATTCAGATCTTGTACTGTCTCATCTTAGCATTTCATTCTTTAAATCTAATATTAAATTCCACACAGTTACCCATCAGTCATTGTCGTCAGCTCTGAGACCTCATTTCCTCTTTTTTAAAGTGTAACCCCCTTCAGACAAGCATGCAGTCCTTCTGACTCCCTCTCCCTCTTTCAACCCCTATATACCAAGATTTAACAACTCTTCTTTAAAACACAAATGTAAACATTTTGAACATGGTCATCCATCATTAACAGCGTGAGGAATCAGCATTCTGTATGAATCAGGATTTTCAGACATCTCATTAGGGATGACAGCTGTGAAACTAAATCTCACAGCTGAGAAGTAAGTGGCACACAAAAGAACGGAATGCTGATGTGGGGCACATAGTCTGGCTGGCTGATCAAAATGCACTAAGGAGCCAGTACAAACTAGCCAGAGTGATCAAAGTCAATTCAGACCACAAGGGTGTTGTCAGAGACGCATGTGTGAGAGTCTTTATATTCTCACTCTGAATATATAGTACTCACTCATATATATAGAATATATATATTCTCACTATGAATCTTTATATACAGTACGTCTATATGAGTATTTTCATGTGTGTGCTGCACCCTGATCTTTCAATCCCGTGTGTTGCAGCTCTCAAAGGCTGTCTGCAGGTTTTCTGAGGTTCTGGGTTCTGTGGTGGACGTCTCCTCTCTTTTTCTCCTCGGTTTAGCTGTAGTGCTATCATTATGTATTGGTGTGTGTTTAGTTGTCGGTATGTCTTTCGGTGTCAGTGGTGTGCAGATCTGTCGGTCCTGTACTTCTTCACTCCAGACATTAGTCCGGAGGCAGCATTAGGAGCCCGGTCGCTGTTAGCACTGAATATTGTACACACATCAGGTTTTTCACAGCTCCATGTAAACAGCTTCGCATTTTATATCTGATATCCGCACTCAAAGCACCTCAGTCACCCCTTGGTGGCAAAAACAGTGAAGCAGTTCTTCCCCTCTTTACACTTAAAGTTCACATTAAAAGAAGTGTTCCTTCTTTGTCATTTAAAGCCATTAAAATCTGCTGGCAGAAGAACTTGAACTGCCGATCCACTCACATATATTCCCCCTCTTTGTCAGTGTACTCATGAAGTTTATCTAGGTTCCACCACCACTTTATTCATCCAGGAGGCAGAGTAGATGTTTTCATACCTAACCTGCTCTAACACCACTAGCAGCACCTCCTCCACCTGTACTCCATCCTCACATCTACAGTAATGTCACATTGGAGAAACACAACTCAAGAATGTCTCTTGACCAGCCTCAGAGGCCATGATGCCCCGCTCACTCTCTCTCACTCTATAAACCTTAAACTTTTTTTTAACCAGTAACTAATAAAAATAAGTAAAAAAACATCAGTCTTTCAAAAATTTGGCCAGATGCCAAACAGCCTTCCACACATTCTCCTCACACCAAGCACATATAGATAGAGAGAAAGGGAGAACAGTTAGTTATTGCCACAGTCACATGTATTAGCTGACATTTCCCCTGAAATTCTTAGTTTAGGTCCTGTCACGGGGAGGCGCAGAGCGAGATGGATCCAAATGTAGAAAAATTACAGAAAGGGAGAGTCAGTTTTAATAAACAGGAGATCAAAGTGCGAGGCATCAAATCCGAAAATGTTAGATGAGAAGTCGAAAACCAGAAAAGGAATCGCGGGGTCAAACCGACAGTTCAAAGAGCGAGCCTCTAATTGTTTGATAGTTTTACTTGTCCAGTTTAAAACTGTGCCATTCTTGTTTTGGCATGTAACGACCTCTATTCTCAACTTGACTAAAGATTTGTCTACATTATTTGCAGTGCCTTGACCCCTATTAGGTTTCAGGTCTTTAATAATAATTAGAAGATCCATTATATATATATATATATATATATATATATATATATATATATATATATATATATATATATATAATTAGGGCCAGGACTTTAACACGTTAATTTAGATTAATTAATTACACAAAAAGAACGCGTACATTTTTTTACGCATTTTAATCGCACTTATTTTTGCACCGCGGAACGTTTCTCACTGGATGAGTTTCGGCGGACCGATTATACTGAAGCACCAATGAATGGATGGAAGCGTCAGGGTTTAAGAGTCAGGGTTTCCAATGTTCTGAATGTACTTGAAAGTATTGTGTTTTTCTTAAGAAAACAGTTTACAGAAGGTCTACCTACCTATAGGTATAGGTATCTATTGCTGCAATTAATGGCAATATTGCACTGGTCTGTTGGACTTGGTTGAACAAAAATAAACAATATTTTGTTGCTTAAGCTTACAGTATGTATTCAGTCATTATTCAATGGTATACTAAAAATCCATATGAAAAAACTTACTTCTCATGTGATTAATTTCGATTAATTAATTACGAAGCATCTAATTAATAAGATTATTTTTTTAATCGAGTCCCGGCCCTATATATATATATATATATATATATATATATATATATATATATTTATTATTATTATAATTTTTTTTTTAATGATACAAATGAATATAATCCCTGATCCACTGCAATGAAGCATGTTCAACCTCTACAATATTTTTGCTCTTTTCTTTCCTCATGAGCTATCTCATTACAAACTCGACTTTGTCTTCTCTATTTCTCCTAAAGCTAACTTAGGAGAAACAAAGAGACATAACTGAAACACAACCTGAAGCATACTTGAGAAACATTTGAGAAATCTGAGATGTACATGAGAAATAGAAATGCATTTAAAGGAGAAGCAAATGAGCCATATATAAGACCATAATGAAATTAAAGCCAGGTATAAATAAGATGCATGAAACACAAATGAGGGCTTCGGCACTAAGGAGGAAAGGAACTACCAGGCCCCCGTCATCAACAAGAGCCCAGTGGAGAGAGTGAGCAGCTTCAAATACCTCTCTGGTCACATCAGGACCTGTCATGGTCCTGCCACATCAACATCATGGTGAAGAAGGCCCTGCAGCATCTCGACAGGGGGCATCTTGAGAGACTTCAGACTGTCCTCCAAGGTGCTCAGGAACTTTTACTCCTGCACCATAGAGAGCATCCTGATGGGAAACATCATGACCTGGTTTGGAAACAGCACCATGCAGGACAGATAGAGGGTGGTGCGATCAGCTGAGCGCATCATCCGCACCGAGCTCCCTGACCTACACTCGATATACAGAAAGTGGTGCTGGACCAAGGCCAGAATGATCGTGAAGGACCTCAGCCATCCCAACAATGTACTGTTCTCTCTTTTGGAGTCAGGAAAATGCTTCCACTCCCTGAAGGCCAACATAGAGAGACTAACGAGGAGCTTCTTCCCGTAGGCGACAGGGTCTCTCAACCAGATCACTACTCAGGACTAAACCATCTCTGCATTTTTGCACATTGCACAATGCACAGTTATGGACATTTTACAGGACTAATCCTCCCTGCATCTTTGTAAACTGCACAGTAATGGACACTCATGGACATGTGTACACTCATTCACAGTTGCACATACCCCGGACGTTCATGGACATTGTACATTGCACATTCATGCACATTTGCACTTTTGCACATTGCAGATTATGGACATTTATAGACCATGGACATCTACACAAGCATGCACATTTGCACACTTCTTGGACATTTCCTCTTATTTCCATTTAAATTCATCTTTATATTTTACGTTTTTTTTTTAAATAAATATATATATATATATATATATATATATATATATATATATATATATATATATATATATATACACAAATCTGGCCATTAAGAACGCACGTTTCGAGAAAAGGAATCCCGTGACTGGCCGCAGCTGCGCGCGGGAAGCTGTGAAAATGCCCTTCATTACCTGTAGGGGGCAGTCGTGTTTCAGTCTGAAGTATTGTGAAGCCGAAAATGTGTTGTCTCTCTTAGGCGCCCATTGACAGCAAGCGACAGAGCTCATACTGTAAACGTGTCAAGCTCAAACTGATATGTATTTATTCTTCATTTTTTTCTCTCCTTCAATGATGGTACTTCTTTGACTGCCCTTTCTCCATTCAGAATTATTATTATTATTAGTAGTAGTAGTAGTTCTCCAAATTTATTATTGTCATTATTCTTATTCTTATTGTAACGCACCCGCGCGTGTGTGCAAAAAGACTACAAAGATGTATGATATGTTAGCCTAAAACATTAGTGTGTTAATGCGCTCTAAATATACGGGCACTTGTGTGGCTCAGTGGTTAGGTGATCCGCCTGCCATGCGGAAGAACCGGGTTCGATTCCCGCCAGTGCTAAATGCTATTTGTTTGTACTAAATGCATGTTTGCAATTGAGGTTTTTTTTTCTTAAGCTATGAAACACATTAGCATTCACTTCACAGTTGCTATATTTTAATGATCATAAGCAAAAAGTGTAAAACATTTAATATTTACATTATCACATTTATTCCATTTTCACCCAGAGCGGGATTCGAACCAGGGTCTGGACGATTTTATACTATTATTTAAGCAACGCCACACCACATGGAAAGCCGCAAAAATGCTTCAATTTCATTGGCTGTCACTGAGTGTCAGCTATTCACAACTGGCCCGCGTCCTCTTCATTGATCCATGTCTGACCTTGTTGGGGACGTATCTCTTTGTTTTTGTTGCGGATCATGGGACAATGCAAAGTTTTTCTATATCTCCAACCAAGTTTTTGCCTGATTCGATGAATTGATCTCTCACTGATGTCCACTCCATTTTCACGCCACAGTTGTTTTTTCACAGGGCTTGCAACCATTTCGTCGTTTTGGCTAGTGATGGTTTCTATGGCTGCGACATCGGCTCTGTTAAATAAGTGCATAACATTAATTTACATTTTTGACATTTAAAGCCTAACAAACACATGACAGTGTGTAAGACAGAGCTACGTACCGATACATTTTGCGAGGGTTGCGTTTGCGTGATGTCCGTTCTTTATAATGTTAACACGGATATACAGTGGTGTGAAAAACTATTTGCCCCCCTCCTGATTTCTTATTCTTTTGCATGTTTGTCAAACAAAATGTTTCTGATCATCAAACACATTTAACTATTAGTCAAAGATAACACAAGTAAACACAAAATGCAGTTTTTAAATGAGGGGTTTTATTATTTAAGGAGAAAAAAAATCCAAACCTACATGGCCCTGTGTGAAAAAGTACTTGCCCCCTGAACCTAATAACTGGTTGGGCCACCCTTAGCAGCAATAACTGCAATCAAGCGTTTGCGATAACTTGCAACGAGTCTTTTACAGCGCTCTGGAGGAATTTTGGCCCACTCATCTTTGCAGAATTGTTGTAATTCAGCTTTATTTTAGGGTTTTCTAGCATGAACCACCTTTTTAAGGTCATGCCACAACATCTCAATAGGATTCAGGTCAGGACCTTGACTAGGCCACTCCAAAGTCTTCATTTTGTTTTTCTTCAGCCATTCAGAGGTGGATTTGCTGCTGTGTTTTGGGTCATTGTCCTGCTGCAGCACCCAAGATCGCTTCAGCTTGAGTTGACGAACAGATGGCCGGACATTCTCCTTCAGGATTTTTTGGTAGACAGTAGAATTCATGGTTCCATCTATCACAGCAAGCCTTCTAGGTCCTGAAGCAGCAAAACAACCCCAGGCCATCACACTACCACCAACATATTTTACTGTTGGTATGATGTTCTTTTTCTGAAATGCTGTGTTACTTTTACGCCTGATGTAACGGGACACGCACCTTCCAAAAAGTTCAACTTTTGTCTCGTCGGTCCACAAGGTATATTCCCAAAAGTCTTGGCAATCATTGATGTTTTTTAGCAAAATTGAGACGAGCCTTAATGTTATTTTTGCTTAAAAGTGGTTTGCGCCTTGGAAATCTGCCATGCAGGCCGTTTTTGCCCAGTCTCTTTCTTATGGTGGAGTCGTGAACACTGACCTTAATTGAGGCAAGTGAGGCCTGCAGTTCTTTAGATGTTGTCCTGGGGTCTTTTGTGGCCTCTCGGATGAGTTGTCTTTGCGCTCTTTGGGTAATTTTGGTCGGCCGGCTACTCCTGGGAAGGTTCACCACTGTTCCATGTTTTTGCCATTTGTGGATAATGGCTCTCACTGTGGTTCGCTGGAGTCCCAAAGCTTTAGAAATGGCTTTATAACCTTTACCAGACTGATAGATCTCAATTACTTTTGTTCTCATTTGTTCCTGAATTTCTTTCGATCTTGGCATGATGTCTAGCTTTTGAGGTGCTTGTGGTCTACTTCTCTGTGTCAGGTAGCTCCTATTTAAGTGATTTCTTGATTGAAACAGGTGTGGCAGTAATCAGGCCTGATTACT
Source organism: Channallabes apus (assembly GCA_030522415.1). Taxonomy (NCBI): domain Eukaryota; kingdom Metazoa; phylum Chordata; class Actinopteri; order Siluriformes; family Clariidae; genus Channallabes; species Channallabes apus. Next base: position 11,988,408 of record CM060107.1, read on the forward strand.
GCCACACCTGTTTCAAATTCAAATTCAAATTTTATGTGACAAATAAAATTTGAATTTGAATTTGAAACAGGTGTGGCAGTAATCAGGCCTGGGGGTGACTACAGAAATTGAACTCAGGTGTGATAAACCACAGTTAAGTTATTTTTTAACAAGGGGGGCAATCACTTTTTCACACAGGGCCATGTAGATTTGGAGTTTTTTTCTCCCTTAATAACGTAAACCTTCATTTAAAAACTGCATTTTGTGTTCAATTATGTTATCTTTGACTAATAGTTAACGGTTTTTGATGAGCAGAAACATTTAATTGTGACAAACATGCAAAAGAATAAGAAATCAGGAAGGGGGCAAATAGTTTTTCACACCACTGTAAATTAATAAATTAATATAAATTAATTATAATTAATTAATTCATGAATTCTCTTCTCTCTTTTCAGACATCCCCAGACAAACCCGTGTTCTGTTCCATGATGTCGAGCTTTTACAACCGTCCCAGATAAAACACCCCCCTTATCGCGTTAATCCAATTAGCGTGCGTTGGATGTCTCCGCATTTGTAATGCCGGATAACTTTTTGCAATACACCGTTTATTCCAATTCGTGGAGTGCCCACATAAACTCGTTGCGTGAAGTCTTTTCTCGCTTAGACAAAGCGTCCTTAACAGTAAATTAAAAAAATGTGAATTTGGAAAAGCTGTTGTCACTTACTTAGGTAAGCAGGTTGGCCAGGGCTAGGTGCGCCCTGTTAATGCCAAAGTGGAGGCAATTAGGGAATTTTCTATTCCCAAATCCAAAAGAGAGCTACACCGCTTTCTGGGCATGATTGGTTATTACCGTGCCTTCTGCAAAAAAATTTCTTCAGTGGTATGCCCTTTAACGGACTTGTTGAGTGCGTCCAAAACCTTTGCTTGGAATGGTGAATGCTATAATGCTTTTAATGCTGCAAAAGATCTTTTATGTAGTGCGCCAGTTCTCTCCACTCCCGATTTTCCGAAACCATTTAAAATGGAGGTGGATGCGAGCGCATTGGGCGCAGGTGCGTTTTTTTTACAGCTAGCTGATGCAGAAATTGACCACCCTGTGTGCTATTTTTCCAAAACAATTTCAAAAACACAGCAACATTATAGCACAATTGGAAAAGAAGCCCTAGCATTACTCCTTGCTCTTCAGCACTTTGAAGTGTATGTTGGTGGTAGTTCTGTACCTGTAGTGGTGTATAACACTTTAGTCTTCCTTCTCCGAATGGCAAATTCGAACCAGCGGCTAATGTGGTGGTCATTGATCATCCAAGGTTTTAATCTTGAGATACGCCACAAAAGGGGAACGAAAAATATTTTAGCGTGTGTTTTTATGTGTGTTTTTAGTCAAAATTAGATTTTGACTTTTATGGGTGGAGGTGTTACATGCAGGTGTGGTGTGTGTGTGGCATGTATGTACGCATGTGTGGCTGTTTGCTGCGGCGTGCGCGCGCTCTTCTCTCTTCCTTTTCTCTCGCTCTCCCTCTCACAGGTGGCCCACCCTGATTGAGCGTGTGTGACGTGCGCCAGGATTGGTTGTTTAATCCATAATTTTTCCTTTTCGTTGTAGGTTAGTTAGTTTGCGGGAGGAGACTGGGAAGGCGTTTTGTTTATTGTTTTGGCCTTGGCCCAACCCTGAAGCCAAGAGCTTCCTGTATGTGTGTGTGTGTGTGTGTGTGTGTGTGTGTGTGTATGAATAAAAAAAGAAACCATGCACAGTTTTGGTTGTAAAGCTTCTTTATTATTTTATTTGTTCCTTATTGAATATTTAATAACGCTTTTCCCGGAACATTGTTGTGCATACGTTTTATGCTTATGGAAAACAGTGGAATGTACGGAACATTAACACCTTTACCGTGTTCAAATGAATAGAGTTACTGCATTATGTTTCAAGTCATCCTTAATTTACATTTTTCTCCTAATTATATGTCCACAAATACTTTGACAACATACTTATCAACTTATCCTCATACACTTAGCAACAAGTATCAAGAATGTGCAATTCATATGAATGTCAAATATGAGATGCGCGCACACATACACACACAATCTCTCCGCGCGAAAACAACGCGAGTAGCCTACAGTATAGACAGTACATGTATTTTTCTTTGGTGCATTTCTGACCGAGAATGTCTGCATTTTTATCGATAAATCGTGTTTAAAACCCCATTTTGAGGGGTTTAAAACGAATTAATAAGTCAGAGCAGACCTACATGAAAGGTGAGAAGTGGGATTACAGTACAGTAATTGAGCGCGCTGTCGCTGTGGCTTATTAAAGTGGAGATAAAATTTTAAAACTACTTACTAGTATAAAAATATAACACAATACAAAAACGTAAAAAAAAAGTATCACTGAACATATATTGGGTCATATTTGTAAAACAAAGAAACAAAGGAAAAACGGTAACAATGTCAATTTTAGAATCTAGAATCCAGAACATAGGCGAGAACAGCTAATTCACACTTTGGGAGAGTGAATAATTTGCATTTGAATGTTGTCTGGCAACTTTTATTTAAGCACACTCACAACGAAAAAACGTTGTGATTTTGTAAATGTTTGAAAGCAAATAAGGTGCGCTGTTCTGTATTGTTTTTGGTGAACTTGAGCGCGTCAGAAAATGAACGCAAACATTCTTTTTTTTTAAATGGTCAGAGACAGTCTGCTTGCTGTTTTCCCGACGCATTCATAATCATTAGTTTACTTCTGCCGGTGCGCTCTGAAAACCTCACATGACATCAAACATATTACACTTAGGCTACAATATGGATTATTTGTTTATTTATTTGTTTGTTTAATTAATTAATAATTATTTGAATGTACATTATAAAATGAATTATTACACAGACAATTCTTGTGCCAATAAAACAGATAAATTGTTAAATGAGAATCGGGTTGTTTTTATAACTGGATTATAATCCACTCTATCAGTTCTAATAACTACAACCATTGTAGTTTCCCTTTGCAATATTCAGTTTAATATATTTTTGTTTTATTTTTTAAAAATATGAATTGTCAAAAGATTTTTCATTAAGTGGGCTACATAGGTAAAAACAGTTGGACTATAATCCACTCCATCATTGCTACGTAATAACTACAACAATTCCCTTGGCAATATTCAGTTTGATCATTTTTTAATTAATAAATTATGAATTTTCATTAGCTTTTTCATTAAGTGGGCTACATAGGTAAAAACAGTTGGACTATAATCCACTCTAAACAATGGCAATATGAATTATAGACAATGGAATATAGAACGTGCGAGTTGGCGACCATGTATGACCATGTATGACGACCAAATAGAAATATTTTTTCATATACAACATGTATACTTTTATATTGTTTGTTTTATAATAAAATTAGTTTCGTTTGATTTTTCATCATAAACAATATATATTTGTATTATATATAAATGTTTATTTGCACATTGCATATTTGCAAATATAATATAAATCTAATATAATATTTGATAGCAATTCCCTGGCTGGGAATCGAACCCGGGTCTCCCGCATGATAGGCGAGTCACCTACCACTGAGCTACGAGGATTAATTGGAATAGCGCTGATTAAAACTATGTAGTAAATTAAAGAGGAGGATCACAATGCCGAATCGAAGTCTTGAGCCTAAACCTCATTTAAATTAAATGAACAAATATTATAAGTAAAAAAACAATAGCCCACGTTTACAAAACGTTTATAAATTATTTCCGACATGTTTCGGCCCGGAGTTATGCGCAGAGCGCCGGGAGATTTCCTGAAGCTCCGAAATCGCTAGGGCATTTTTTCTAAATAGACGCTATCTTTAATAACTGATGGAGGCTTTGAGCTGTATACACACGCATTTTTAAAGAGTTTAAAATGAATTAATAAGTCCGAGCAGACCTACTGTACATGAAAGGTGAGAAGTGGGATTACAGTAACTGAGCGTGCTGTCGCGTTGTATATAATATGAAGCACATATACACACATTCATCATGAAAGAGAGAGGGAAAACACATGCAGTCTTAACGGCCAGATTTGTATATATACATACACACTACCATTCAAATGTTTTACTCCCTCTGCCATCCGGACCTGTGTGATCCATCCTGGTGCCCCGTTTCTGGTTGGAGGTCTCGTCGCATGGATGCCCCGTGTGTCTCTTTGGGATGCGTCTGGTGTCTGGGGATGATTCTATCTACTTAGAAGATGGTTCTGGCCTCGACTGGTGTTGTCAGCTGTTTCTCTGAGGACTTGACAATTCGATAGTTCAGGACTGCACCCTTAATTCCTACTACATTTTCTAGTCTGTGAAGAAGAATACTATGATCAATGGTGTCAAAAGCTGCACTGAGGTCGAGTAATACAAGCATAGTTACACAACCCTGATCAGAGGCCAATAGGAAGTAATTTACTACTTTAACGAGTGCTGTTTCTGTGATGTGATGAGGCCTAAATCCTGACTGATACAGTTCATGTATGCTATTTCTATGTACATATGAGCATAGCTGCTCCGCTACTATCTTTTCGAGAATCTTAGAGATAAAGGGGAGGTTTGATATTGGCCTGTAATTAGACAACTGACTGGGGTCGAGGTCAGGTTTCTTAATAATCGGTTTATTTACTGCTAATTTAAAAGATTTTGGAACATACCCAATGCTGACTGAGGAATTAATTATTCTCAACAGGGGTTCTGTTTTAGCTGTTACTATCTGTTTAAGAAAATGTGTCGGTTTAGGATCTAATATACAGGTTGATGAATTTGCAGAAGAGATCAGTGAAATTAGTTAATTCTCTTCAAGGGGAGTAAAGTATTCTAGGTTCCGATCTGACATAGTTAGTTTAGCAGCTGCATAAATTGCATTGTCCAGTTTTGAAGCGTCAATTTTATAACGTAAACCTTCAAACCTTAATAGTTAACGGTTTTTGATGAGCAGAAACATTTAATTGTGACAAACATGCAAAAGAATAAGAAATTAGGAAGGGGGCAAATAGTTTTTCACACCACTGTAAATTAATAAATTAATATAAATTAATTATAATTCATTAATTCATGAATTCTCTTCTCTCTTTTCAGACATCCCCAGACAAACACGTGTTCTGTTCCATGATGTCAAGCTTTTACAACCGTCCCAGATAAAACACCCCCCTTATCGCATTAATCCAATTAGAATGCGTTGGATGTCTCCGCATTTGTAACGCTGGATAACTTTTTGCAATACACCGTTTATTCCAATTCGTGGAGTGCCCACATAAACTCGTTGCGTGAAGTCTTTTCTCGCTTAGACAAAGCGTCCTTAACAGTAAATTAAAAAAATGTGAATTTGGAAAAGCTGTTGTCACTTACTTAGGTAAGCAGGTTGGCCAGGGCTAGGTGTGCCCTGTTAATTCCAAAGTGGAGGCAATTAGGGAATTTTCTATTCCCAAATCCAAAAGAGAGCTACACCGCTTTCTGGGCATGATTGGTTATTACCGTGCCTTCTGCAAAAAATTTTCTTCAGTGGTATGCCCTTTAACGGACTTGTTGAGTGCGTCCAAAACCTTTGCTTGGAATGGTGAATGCTATAATGCTTTTAATGCTGCAAAAGATCTTTTATGTAGTGCGCCAGTTCTCTCCACTCCCGATTTTCCGAAACCATTTAGAATGGAGGTGGATGCGAGCGCATTGGGCGCAGGTGCGTTTTTTTTTACAGCTAGCTGATGCAGAAATTGACCACCCTGTGTGCTATTTTTCCAAAACAATTTCAAAAACACAGCAACATTATAGCACAATTGGAAAAGAAGCCCTAGCATTACTCCTTGCTCTTCAGCACTTTGAAGTGTATGTTGGTGGTAGTTCTGTACCTGTAGTGGTGTATAACACTTTAGTCTTCCTTCTCCGAATGGTAAATTCGAACCAGCGGCTAATGCGGTGGTCATTGATCATCCAAGGTTTTAATCTCGAGATACGCCACAAAAGGGGAACGAAAAATATTTTAGCGTGTGTTTTTATGTGTGTTTTTAGTCAAAATTAGATTTTGACTTTTATGGGTGGAGGTGTTACATGCAGGTGTGGTGTGTGTGTGGCATGTATGTACGCATGTGTGGCTGTTTGCTGCGGCGTGCGCGCGCTCTTCTCTCTTCCTTTTCTCTCGCTCTCCCTCTCACAGGTGGCCCACCCTGATTGAGCGTGTGTGACGTGCGCCAGGATTGGTTGTTTAATCCATAATTTTTCCTTTTCGTTGTAGGTTAGTTAGTTTGCGGGAGGAGACTGGGAAGGCGTTTTGTTTATTTTTTTGGCCTTGGCCCAACCCTGAAGCCAAGAGCTTCCTGTATGTGTGTGTGTGTGTGTGTGTATGTGTATGAATAAAAAAAGAAACCATGCACAGTTTTGGTTGTAAAGCTTCTTTATTATTTTATTTGTTGCGTTCCTGGACCCTAGACTGGGGACGTAACAGTATGTTCGTTCCTTATTGAATATTTAATAACGCTTTTCCGGAACATTGTTGTGCATACGTTTTATGCTTATGGAAAACAGTGGAATGTACGGAACATTAACACCTTTACCGTGTTCAAATGAATAGAGTTACTGCATTATGTTTCAAGTCATCCTTAATTTACATTTTTCTCCTAATTATATGTCCACAAATACTTTGACAACATACTTATCAACTTATCCTCATACACTTAGCAACAAGCATCAAGAATGTGCAATTCATATGAATGTCAAATATGAGATGCGCGCACACATACACACACAATCTCTCCGCGCGAAAAACAACGCGAGTAGCCTACAGTACATGTATTTCTATGTATATAGACAGTACATGTATTTTTCTTTGGTGCATTTCTGACCGAGAATGTCTGCATTTTTATCGATAAATCGTGTTTAAAACCCCATTTTGAGGGGTTTAAAACGAATTAATAAGTCAGAGCAGACCTACATGAAAGGTGAGAAGTGGGATTACAGTACAGTAATTGAGCGCGCTGTCGCTGTGGCTTATTAAAGTGGAGATAAAATTTTAAAACTACTTACTAGTATAAAAATATAACACAATACAAAAACGTAAAAAAAAAGTATCACTGAACATATATTGGGTCATATTTGTAAAACAAAGAAACAAAGGAAAAACGGTAACAATGTCAATTTTAGAATCTAGAATCCAGAAGATAGGCGAGAACAGCTAATTCACACTTTGGGAGAGTGAATAATTTGCATTTGAATGTTGTCTGGCAACTTTTATTTAAGCACACTCACAACGAAAAAACGTTGTGATTTTGTAAATGTTTGAAAGCAAATAAGGTGCGCTGTTCTGTATTGTTTTTGGTGAACTTGAGCGCGTCAGAAAATGAACGCAAACATTCTTTTTTTTTAAATGGTCAGAGACAGTCTGCTTGCTGTTTTCCCGACGCATTCATAATCATTAGTTTACTTCTGCCGGTGCGCTCTGAAAACCTCACATGACATCAAACATATTACACTTAGGCTACAATATGGATTATTTGTTTATTTATTTGTTTGTTTAATTAATTAATAATTATTTGAATGTACATTATAAAATGAATTATTACACAGACAATTCTTGTGCCAATAAAACAGATAAATTGTTAAATGAGAATCGGGTTGTTTTTATAACTGGATTATAATCCACTCTATCAGTTCTAATAACTACAACCATTGTAGTTTCCCTTTGCAATATTCAGTTTAATATATTTTTGTTTTATTTTTTAAAAATATGAATTGTCAAAAGATTTTTCATTAAGTGGGCTACATAGGTAAAAACAGTTGGACTATAATCCACTCCATCATTGCTACGTAATAACTACAACAATTCCCTTGGCAATATTCAGTTTGATCATTTTTTAATTAATAAATTATGAATTTTCATTAGCTTTTTCATTAAGTGGGCTACATAGGTAAAAACAGTTGGACTATAATCCACTCTAAACAACGGCAATATGAATTATAGACAATGGAATATAGAACGTGCGAGTTGGCGACCATGTATGACCATGTATGACGACCAAATAGAAATATTTTTTCATATACAACATGTATACTTTTATATTGTTTGTTTTATAATAAAATTAGTTTCGTTTGATTTTTCATCATAAACAATATATATTTGTATTATATATAAATGTTTATTTGCACATTGCATATTTGCAAATATAATATTTGATAGCAATTCCCTGGCTGGGAATCGAACCCGGGTCTCCCGCATGATAGGCGAGTCACCTACCACTGAGCTACGAGGATTAATTGGAATAGCGCTGATTAAAACTATGTAGTAAATTAAAGAGGAGGATCACAATGCCGAATCGAAGTCTTGAGCCTAAACCTCATTTAAATTAAATGAACAAATATTATAAGTAAAAAAACAATAGCCCACGTTTACAAAACGTTTATAAATTATTTCCGACATGTTTCGGCCCGGAGTTATGCGCAGAGCGCCGGGAGATTTCCTGAAGCTCCGAAATCGCTAGGGCATTTTTTCTAAATAGACGCTATCTTTAATAACTGATGGAGGCTTTGAGCTGTATACACATGCATTTTTAAAGAGTTTAAAATGAATTAATAAGTCCGAGCAGACCTACTGTACATGAAAGGTGAGAAGTGGGATTACAGTAACTGAGCGTGCTGTCGCGTTGTATATAATATGAAGCACATATACACACATTCATCATGAAAGAGAGAGGGAAAACACATGCAGTCTTAACGGCCAGATTTGTATATATACATACACACTACCATTCAAATGTTTTACTCCCTCTGCCATCCGGACCTGTGTGATCCATCCTGGTGCCCCGTTTCTGGTTGGAGGTCTCGTCGCATGGATGCCCCGTGTGTCTCTTTGGGATGCGTCTGGTGTCTGGGGATGATTCTATCTACTTAGAAGATGGTTCTGGCCTCGACTGGTGTTGTCAGCTGTTTCTCTGAGGACTTGACAATTCGATAGTTCAGGACTGGAACTTTCTACAAGTCTATCTGAGTCTCCAATAACTACTGGACTCCATTTTACATCAACTATTATAACATCAATTAACATCAACTATTATAGCTGAACCTAAGGCTTAACACTGTATAAATCCAGATAATTTCCTGCTATCTGTTTCACCCAGATGAGGATGGGTTCCCTGTTGAGTCTGGTTCCTCTCAAGGTTTCTTCCTATTACCATCTCAGGGAGTTTTTCCTTGCCACTGTCGCCCTCGCGCTTGCTCACCAGGGACTATCTGAACATTTTGATTCATACACATTCACATTCCATACAAACTTAAATAATTATTTTGATTGTGTAAAGCTGTTTTGAGACAATGTCAATTGTTAAAAGCGCTTTACAAATAAAACTGAATTGAATTGAATTGAATGTGTAGCTCGACAGAGAGACAGAGAGAGAGAAAGAGTGAAAGGGGGAGACAGGGGGAGAGAGGAAAGAGAAAGAGGGGGAGAAAGAGAAGAAGAGGAGAGATGGCAGTTAGGTATGGTCACAGTCACAATGTATAATGTGAATGTATATTTACATATAATACATGTATATACATACATGTAGAGTGCAAGCAGAGACTCCGGCAGGACTAACTATGACAGCATAACTAAAAGAGAGAGCCAGAAGGAAACACAAACATGAGGGCTCCCTGAGATGTAAAGCAAACAGTCACCTCACCGTCAACAAAACTGAGTGATCAAATGAGAGTGATGAAGACAGCATCTAAACATATCAGTTCACCATAATACTCTACGTCCATGAGTCCCCCCGATCTGCTCCTTTACCTAAGGCAAATCTATTTATAAAAATGCTTGGCTAAATAAATAGGTTTTTATCCTAGACTTAAACACTGACACTGAGTCTGAGTCCCGAACACTATTTGGAAGACTATTCCATAATTTTGGGGCTTTGTAAGAAAAAGCTCTGCCCCCAGCTGTAGTTTTCATAATACGCGGTACTGACAAGCAGCCTGCATCCTTTGATCGAAGTAGGCGTGGCGGATCGTAGGACACTAGCAATTCACTCAGATACTGCGGCACGAGACCATTTAATGTTTTATATGTCAAAATTAGTATTTTAAAATCAATGCAAAATTTTTTTTAAAGAGCAGATATGATAGGTGTGATGTGCTCATATCTTCTGATTCTAGTGAGGACTCTCGCTGCTGCATTCTGGACTAACTGGAGCTTATTTACAGTATGCATCTAGCTGAACAACCAGACAGTAAGCCATTACAATAGTCCAACCTAGAGGTGATAAAAGCATGAACTAGTTTTTCTGCATCGTTTAGCGACAGTATATTTCTTATCTTGGCAATATTTCTGAGGTGAAAAAATGCTATCCTGGTAATGTTATCTACATGAGCTTCGAATGAAAGTCTGGAATCTATAATCACACCGAGGTCTTTTACTGTTGCACTTGATGGAACAGAAAGGCCATCTAAAGATACAGTGTGATCTAAAATCTTACTTCTACCTGAACGGTAGCGGTCCTATGAATAAAACTTCTGTCTTATCAGGATTAAGCAGTAGGAAGTTAATTAGCATCCAATCTCTTATTTCCTGCACACATTTTCTCATCTGATTTTGATGAGACATATAACTGTGTGTCGTCAGCACAACAATGAAAACTAATATCATGTTTACGGATTATGTTGCCCAGAGGAAGCATGTAAAGGGAAAAAAGCAGTGGGCCTAAAACTGAACCTTGTGGAACACCAAACTCCACTAGAGAGCATGCAGAATAGTCACCATTTAAGTCTACATACTTATAATGATCAGTCAAATAGGATCTGAGCCAGGAGAGGGCTGCACCCTTAATTCCTACTACATTTTCTAGTCTGTGAAGAAGAATACTATGATCAATGGTGTCAAAAGCTGCACTGAGGTCGAGTAATACAAGCATAGTTACACAACCCTGATCAGAGGCCAATAGGAAGTAATTTACTACTTTAACGAGTGCTGTTTCTGTGATGTGATGAGGCCTAAATCCTGACTGATACAGTTCATGTATGCTATTTCTATGTACATATGAGCATAGCTGCTCCGCTACTATCTTTTCGAGAATCTTAGAGATAAAGGGGAGGTTTGATATTGGCCTGTAATTAGACAACTGACTGGGGTCGAGGTCAGGTTTCTTAATAATCGGTTTATTTACTGCTAATTTAAAAGATTTTGGAACATACCCAATGCTGACTGAGGAATTAATTATTCTCAACAGGGGTTCTGTTTTAGCTGTTACTATCTGTTTAAGAAAATGTGTCGGTTTAGGATCTAATATACAGGTTGATGAATTTGCAGAAGAGATCAGTGAAATTAGTTAATTCTCTTCAAGGGGAGTAAAGTATTCTAGGTTCCGATCTGACATAGTTAGTTTAGCAGCTGCATAAATTGCATTGTCCAGTTTTGAAGCGTCAATTTTATGCCTGATATTTATAATTATATTATTTAAAAAGTTCATGAAGTCCTCACTATTGCAAAATGTTGTTGTGGAGATTTCTGCAGTGGTCTTATTTCTAGTTAATTTGGCTACGGTATTAAATAAAAATCTAGGATTATTTTTGTTATTTTCTATAGGAGTGGAGAGATATGTTGATCTAGCTACACTAAGAGCTTTTCTATATTTCTGGATGCTCTCCTTCCATGCTATTTGAAATACTATCAATTTAGTTTGACGCCATGCTTATGATATGCTTAAATACACTTATGTTACTATAAAGAATTTAAAATGAATTAAACTTGTGTCCGTGTGTTTGTACGATAGACAGATTATCATTGTGAATAACTGCAACGCCTCCTCCTCTACCAGTTAACCGAGGCTGGTATATGTAGCTTTATCCAGAAGGACTAGCTGCATTTAGAGCTACATACTCGTCCTGTTTAACCCAATGTTTCAGTTAAACAGAGTATATCAAACGCCTGATCTGTGATAATTTCATTAACAATAACCGCTTTTGATGAGAGAGATCTAATATTTAACAGTCCTAGCTTCAGATCAGAGGTGTCGGTTTAGCTTCAGATCAGTGTGATCGGAGTTTGTGGTCTTTATATTAATTAAATTATTGAAACAGACTTTCTGAGTCTTTCTACATTTTTGCTTAGATCGGGGAACAGACACAGTCTCAATCTGGTGAACCCTGAGTGACGACTCTATGCAGCTAGCAGACGGTTGGTTTAGCCTGTCTGTCTGCTTCCTGGCCTGGGTTCGGATTGTCACCGATTAACTAGACCTCTACTGAGACTATGAGCTATACTACAGGAAATGAGAGCAGCACCTTCCCGAGTGGGATGGACAGCGTCCCGCCCTAACAGGCCAGCTTTGCCCTCAAAGGTCTTCCAGTTGTCTATGAAGCCCACATTATTTTCGGAGCACCACCTGGACATCCAGCGGTTCAGCGACCATAACCTGCTGTAAGCTACAGTATGTCGCCACATCTCATTGGGATGGGACCAGAGCATAATACTTCATCGGACATCGCCTTCGCTAATTTAAACACCTCTGTAAAGTTACTCTTACTAACCTCTGACTGACAAAGGTGTATATCATTAGCTCCAGCATGTACTACTATCTTAGAGAACCTGTGCTGTCCTAGAGCCCTAAGATAACCTGCTATGTCCGGTGATCTGGCTCCCGGGATACACCTAACCACTGCCGCTGGCGCCCCTAAAAGTCTAGCTAATTTCACGTGCCTCAGAATAGAGTCTCCTATAACCAGAGCTCTTTCAGGTTTCTCAGTGGGTGCAGCCCTGAAGAGAGCAAACTTGTTGGACACGTGAAGCGCAGAGGAGGTGTGCTCCGGTGGGCTAGCCTTAGCTTTAGCGTTGGCTGAACGAGTATGCCGCCGAGTCGTCACCCATCTCGCCCCGCTGTGAGGGCTCTAATGCCGGAGTCGGGTGCTGTTTATCTCCGCCTGCGGCACCCAGACTGTCCGCTACGGGAATAACGCTGCTCTCACACTCTCTAACACTCTCTAAAGTCTGGATGCGCTCCTCTAACGCTGATATCTTCTCCGTCAGAGTGCTAACTAACACACACCTATAACAAATAAAATTATCACTAATGACGGAGGAAGAATGTCTAAACATCCTGCACTCCACACACTGAACAAGCTCAATATTATCCATTTTACCGTACCTGAGTCTGAGTTTTTAGGTGTTCTGTGCTGAATTCCATTTGTTGTTTTTAGACGAAGAAACTCTCGCGTTGCGAAACTTTCATGGCAACAATACAAAAATCCATTCATACACATTCACATTCCATATAAACTTAAATAATTATGTTGATTGTGTAAAGCTGTTTTGCGACAATGACAATTGTTAAAAGCGCTATATAAAGATAATTTAATTGAATTATGTTTGAAAATTTTTCGTTGCTGCTGTAATGTAGAAATTTCCCCACTGTGGGACGAATAAAGGTATATCTTATCTTAACTTATCTTATCTTAGACGGAAAGTAGATAAATAACACAGTGACACTGAATAAACTGGAAATGGGTCTGTACCAGGAAGCGGAGAGAAGGAACACCAGCTGCAATCCCAAATGTTAGTAGAAAATAAAATAGCCAATTTTGTAGCAAACATCTTCAATCAAGAGCTAATTTAGTGTTTTATCAAAATAATTTATAAAATGATAAAACTGTAAATTTTCAGAGTGGATGTATGTTTACTCTGTGTACTGTGGTGTTATGATTATTGAGAGATTCCTTTCCTTCTTTTTTTTATTTATTTAGAATTTTTTGGGTATTTCCAATTTTCTTCCCAATTTAGTCGTGGTCAATTCCTCCCCGTCACTAGGGGGCTCCCACATTAAGGCTACCACTGCCACTCAGCCGGGAGGGCCGGAGGCCTCCGAACCGCGTGACGTCAGCCGACCGCATCTTTTCAAACTGCTTGCTCATGCTCACTGCGTGCGCGAGCTCACAGATGCCTCTGATTGCCTATAGAGCCGTGATTAATGTGAGAGCACAAGTACCTCTCATACCTCCCCCTGAGAGAGCTCGGCCAATCAGCTCTCTCTGTGCCTCCGGCTGTGAGAGGAAAACAGCATCAACCAGGGTTCAAACCAGCGATCTTTACCACTGCGCCACTCTGAGGCTTATTGAAAGATTTCTAATGTGAGTTGTGAGTTAGAGTGGTGTGGTTTCTTTCCTCCACCGAGTGTCATTGTGTCGTATCACATCCTCCAACTCAACACCTGCAGTCGCTCGCAGCTGCAGCAGTGCAGTCTCTCTACAATCTGACTGAGGGAGGTTTTTGTACGACTCTATAACACTGTGTGAACACATAGCCACTATGGCGACTCTGACAGTAGTAATCTGCTGCATCTTCAGTCTGGACTCCACTGATGGTCAGAGTGAAATCAGATTCAGATCCACTGCCACTGAAACGAGCCGGAAAACCTGACTGGAGCTGATTTGCTTTTATAATCAGTAGTTTAGGAGCTTCTCCAGGTTTCTGCTGATACCAAGCTAAAGGTTGAAAATCCCAACCTTGGTACACCTGGGGATTAGTTCTACAGTTGAAGGTGACTGTTTCTCCTGGATGAGCAGATTTCACTGCAGGAGTCTGAGTTACTGTGACTTGACCTTGACATTCTAAGATAAAAACAAACAAACAAACAAACTAAAAAAACAATGTAGCATCAATTGTAAGTAACTGAAATAACACAGATTTAATTAGATTAATAATTAGATTTAATTAGTGTTTTGTATTAAAAAATCAGTTCATAGTTAAAATCTGAAGCAGTGTCTGACCTTGAGTCCAGAGGATCAGTGTCCAGATGAAGACGGGGATGAAAGTCATGGTAGCTGTGGGTGAAGTTGCTGTAGCAGCAGCTCTCAGTCATGAAGTGTTAAAGTCACAGCGCTATAAACACTCCCAGAGCACTGAAGCATGTGCTGCTAATGCAAAGTGTCCTCTAAGTATGGAAACACCTTTACCACATTCCCCCAATCTTACTGCAATTCTCACACTACTACAGAGTTATTGTGTGAGTTTTGCTTCTAGGGTCAGATGGAGATTTTCTGTAAAAAAAAAAAAAAAAGTATAAATAAGTGAATTACAGAATATTAGTGGACAAATGAAAGTAGCAATAAAGCAAAAAATAATATTGTTTTATTGGTGATTTCCTGTTAATTATCAGCCATAAAGAAATATTAACATCATCTCAAAAATTAAAAAGAGATATCTTTACCCTGGTGTGACTCTTATTCATGGACAGTGAAGAGAGGTGTTCAAAAGATGAGTTCTAATGCTTAGATGAGTTGCCAAATCTTCTGATATAAAGTGTGTTGCATTTATGAGAGACAGGAAACAGTGAACAGTCAGAGAGCTGATAGGAGAGATAAGAAGAACTTCCTGTGAGATATATACAATGGTACACTGACTCTTACTCCTGATGATGTTCTGGATTCCAGGGAGTAAAACCCTGCTGATGTTTAGTCTATAAGTAATGTTCAGTGGACTGCAGCTTTAGCAGGAATGTTCAGGTGACCTTCTGTAGATGAAATGTGGCACTGCACAGGGGCAGATTAATTATTTTTTTCACGGAAATGTTTAAGGGGGTTTCCCTATAAAAGACTCACAACATTTAGGGATAAAAAAAAAAGTTAATAATTATGTGCTATTTATCAGCTGTGGGCTTTGAATGTCTATTTTCATTCTTTAATTTCTACATTTATTAACATGTGATGCAAATGACCTTTGACATTATGGCTTCCAAACCACTAGTTTCTGTAAAAATACAGCATTTATAAAATATTTATACAATATTGATCCATAATGATCCATTCTGGCTATATGTGTGAGTGAATGAGTGAGTGAGTGAGTCTGTGAGTGAGATTATATAAGTGAGTATGTGAGTAAGTATATGACTGTAGTTTAGGCCGGAGGTGATTTTTGATTCTGTAATTTGGATGAACTGAAGATAAACCTTGGAGGAAACTTTCACCAACTGTTACAGAAACTGACTGATTCAAGGCACAGGAGTTCTCAGGAATTTCTGCAAAACAAAGGAATTTCAATTATTATTAATAATAATTTTACTCTATCTGTAACTGTAAGCTTTAATTAAGCCAGGAATGAATGCCCAAATACTTATGTTTATGATCAGTGCATGTATTATTTTTTCTATTTTAATAAATTAATTTTATTTATATTACTTAACTGTCTGTTTAGAATAATATGAAATTCACGAATATGTAAATGTAGCTTAGGAACTCAAACTCATTTTGTGTGACATGTACAGTAGACGAAGTGTCTGAGTCTGTATTTACTTATAAAACTGTAATTTTTCAGAGTGGATGTGTGTTGACTCTGAGTCTGTTATGATTATTGAGTGATTTCTAACGTTAATTAGTGTGGTGTCGTTGCTCTCCTCCACAGAGTACAACACCACACTATCACATCCTCCAACTCAGCACCTGCAGTCGCTCCCAGCTGCAGCAGTGCAGTCTCTCTACAATCTGACTGAGGGAGGTTTTTGTATGACTTTATAACACTGTGTGAACCAGTAGCCAGAGATGTCATGGTAACTCTTACAGTAGTAATCTGCTGCATCTTCAATCTGGACTCCACTGATGGTCAGAGTGAAATCAGATCCAGATCCACTGCCACTGAAACGAGCTGGAAAACCTGACTGTAGCTGATTTGCTTTTATAATCAGTAGTTTAGGAGCTTCTCCAGGTTTCTGCTGATACCAAGCTAAAGGTTGAAAATACCAACCTTGGTACACCTGGGGATTAGTTCTACATTTGATGGTGACTGTTTCTCCTGGACGAGCAGATTTCACTGCAGGAGTCTGAGTTACTGAGGCTTGACCTCGACATTCTGGGGGGGGAAAATAATAAAATAAATTATGTATACGAAATATAGCATGAACTGAGAGTAACTGAAAACATCTGAATAGAAAGAATATGTATTTGTATTAAGAAAAGATGTTAGAGACAGCATCTGAAGCAGTGTCTGACCTTGAGTCCAGAGGATCAGTGTCCAGATGAAGACGGGGATGAAAGTCATGGTAGCAGTGGGTGAAGTTGCTGTAGCAGCAGCTCTCAGTCATGAAGTGTTAAAGTCACAGCGCTATAAACACTCCCAGAGCACTGAAGCATGTGCTGCTAATGCAAAGTGGAACCTCTCTTTATGGAAACCTGTGTGTGTGTGTGTGTGTGTGTGTGTGTGTGTGTGTGTGTGTGTGTGTGTGTGTGTGGTCACTGTAGTGTAACAGAGGTTTTTGTATGACGGTTTCATTAGAATGTATCACTGTGGTACACTTTTGGTGGCGGCTCCAAACTCATTATAAGAAGTAAGTGACTCCTTTTTCTAGAAGCTCAAAGATTTATTAGTACTTTTACACAATTTAATGAAATGTATAAATTTACTGTAAAATAATAATGACATTCATATAAGGAAAAAAACATTTTATATGAAGAAGAGAAATGTGATGTGAAGAGCAGAGCTGATTCTCTAAAAAAAAAATCAGCTTTTGTCTTAATTTGTAAAATTCAGTCTAAAACACTTTAAAAATCACTTTGTAAGACAAATTTGGAATATTAGTTTTTAGAGGATTATATTTTGCTTCGTATTTGTCTAATTTATCATTGTACTGAAAATGTGTGTAAGAATAAATCAAGAACATCCATCCATCCATCCATCTTCTATACCGCTTAATCCTGTGTTCAGGGTCGCGGGGAACCTGGAGCCTATCCCAGGAGACTTCGGGCACTGGGCAGGGTACACCCTGGACAGGGTGCCAATCCATCGCAGGGCACACACATACACACACTCACTCACACACTACGGGCAATTTAGGAACTCCAATTAGCCTAATCTGCATGTCTTTGGACTGTGGGAGGAAACCGGAGTACCCGGAGGAAACCCACCATGCACGGGGAGAACATGCAAACTCCATGCACACAGAGACGGGAATCGAGCCTGGCCGGGGAATCGAACCCAGACCCTGGAGGTGCAAGGCGACAGTGCTAACCACTACACCACCGTGCCGCCTTTAAATCAAGAACAATGTTGGTTTATTGTTTATTTTCTATTAATGATGAGTGACAAAATAATTAATAACATCATGTAAAAAGAATAATAAACAGAGATCACTTTACCGTGGTGTGATGGTCATTCATACACACTGTGTTTTGTTCAGAAAATGGAGATTTGATTTGTTTAGATGACGTTATGAGAATTCTACTTTGTTGCACGATGTGCAGATAAACTTGTGTATCTGCTCTACAGCCTTAATATCACAGAGTTCAGTATGTTAGAGTTCACATTAATATTAATATAACTGTTTGTGTGTGTGTGTTTTCTCCAGCTGGTCCGGTGGTGAAGCCCTCTGTGTCTCTGCTCCCTCCCTCCTCTCTGCAGCTCTCTGAGGGATCGGCCTCACTGTTCTGCCTGCTCTCAGCCTATTCTCCACAGGGGGCGCTGCTGAGCTGGACCGTGGATGGTGCTGAAGTGAACGAGGGGGTTGTGACCAGCACAGAAGAACAGAAGAACGGCTTCTACAGCCGCAGCAGCACCCTGACCCTCAACAAAGAACGCTGGGAAGAGGCCGAGGTGTTCGGCTGTACTGTCTCCTACCACGACACGACTCAGATCACCTCGTTCCGAAAGAGTCGCTGTGAAGCTCACTAGAAATCAAGTGTACACTTTAAAGCATTCTTAGTAGTCTAAAATGGTGTCAGTGATGTACTGTAGCTATGCTAAAATAAAGTTTTAATGTGGAAAGCATGTCTCCTTTTTCAGTTGTGAAGTGTCTTTGGCTGGGATTTGGAACAGCAGCTTAAACAGCAGGTCGAGTGCAGTGTGTGTGTTGTGCTTGAGTGAGTTTGTCTGAAAAACCATGAACATCTGCTGAAAGTGCTGATCTATTCTGAGAACTGTTTATGCAAATGTGTGTGTGTGTGTGTGTGTGTGTGTGTGTGTGTGTGTGTGTGTGTGTGTGTGTGTGTGTGTGTGTGTGTGTGTTCTTGTGTCATTGAGTATATCTGATGGTTAGTGTGCTACTGATTAATAACTATTAATGAATTGTAATGCATTCCACTAAAATATAAAAAAATTATTATTCAAGACAAAAACATTAGAATTTTTCTGATCATAATGAAGCATTTATTGGTTTTATTTAGAAAACAATAGAGTCTTAATAGAGTTTGATCTTTCTTTTTGAGTCGATGCACATCATAGGAAATTTCCTGAATGTAAATGTAATTAAATGAGTCTTCCACTGTAATGTATGAGCAGAGCAGGTAATGCACTACACACTAATCACTACTTACTTCCTGCTGTGTATTAAAAACACATGGCTCTCTCAGCCCACTTTGTAGCCTTTTATTCACATAAATGTATTCGATTCTTTCATCAAGTGAATGTAGAATTTCCAGCAAACAGTGTAAATGACGGCTGTCTCTCAAATCTCCTGATATCTGTTACTGAAGGTCTCCCTCTCCTCTCTTTAGAACAGAAGAAAGAGCTCGAACTGATATTTATTTAGTTCTCGTCATGTAGTGATGAGTCAGTCTGCTTCATCAAGCCCAGAGATAACAGACTGCTCTGAGTTAATCATGATTTATTTTATTATTATTTTTTGGGGGGATTTTTCCAATTTTCTCCCCTAATTTTAGTCGTGTCCAATTCCTCCTGGTCACTTGGGGGCTCCCACATTAAGGCTACCACTACCACTCAGCCAGGAGGGCCGAAGACTATCACGTGTTTCCTCCGAACCGCGTGATGTCAGCCGACCGCATCTTTTCGAACTGCTTGCTCACGCACCGTTAGGGGCAGATTAACACACTCGGAGGAAAACGCTAGCTGCTCCTTCCGCGTGTGCAAGCTCCCAGATGCCCCTGATTGGCTGTATAGCCGTGATTAATGTGGGAGCACAAGTACCACAAATGCTCAGATAGTCCCTGGTGAGCAAACCAAGAGTGACAGTGACAAGGAAAAACTCCCTGAGATGGTAATAGGAAGAAACCTTGAGAGGAACGAGACTCAACAGGGAACCCATCCTCATCTGAGTGAAACAGATAGCAGGAAATGATCTGCATTTATACAGTGTGTTAGATGGCAGGCAGTTCAGCTATAATAATTTATATTAATTGATGTTAAAATGGAGTCCAGGTAGTTATTGGAGACTCAGGTAGACTTCTAGAAAGTTCCAGTCCTGAACTATCGAATTGTCAAGTCTTCAGAGAAACAGCTGCCAACACCAGTCGAGGCCAGAACCTCGGGAAACAGGGGGAGAGAAGAAAGAGAAAGAGGGGGAGAAAGAGAAGAAGAGGAGAGATGGCAGTTAGGTATGGTCACAGTCACATAATGTACAGTATAATGTGAATGTATATTTACTGTAGAATGGAAGCAGGGACTCCGGCAGGACTAAATATGACAGCACAACTAGGGTTAGGGCTGTACCCTTAATTCCTACTACATTTTCTAATCTGTGAAGAAGAATACTATGATCAATGGTGTCAAAAGCTGCACTGAGGTCGAGTAATACAAGCATAGTTACACAACCCTGATCAGAGGCCAATGGGAAGTCATTTACTACTTTAACGAGTGCTGTTTCTATGCTGTGATGAGGCCTAAATCCTGACTGATACAGTTCTATGTAGATATGAGCATAGCTTCTCCGCTACTATCTTTTCCAGAATCTTAGAGATAAAGGGGAGATTTGATATTGGCCTGTAATTGGACAGCTGACAGGGGTCGAGGTCAGGTTTCTTAATTATTGGTTTCATAACTGCTAATTTAAAAGATTTTGGAACATAACCAATGCTGAGTGAGGAATTAATTATTCTCAACAGCGGTTCTGTTATTACTGGTACTATCTGTTTAAGAAAATGTGTCAGTATAGGATCTAATATACAGGTTGATGAATTTGCAGAAGAGATGATTGAAATTAGTTCATTCTCTTCAAGGGGAGTAAAGTATTCTAGGTTTGAATCTGACATGGCTAGGTTAACATCACTATCAATTACATTGTTCGGTTTCAAAGCCTCAATTTTATGCCTGATATTTACAATTTTATTATTAAAAAAGTTCATGAAGTCCTCACTATTGGAGGATGATGTTGTGGAGTGGTCTTATTTCTGATTAATTTGGCTACGGTATTAAATAAAAATCTAGGATTATTTTATTTTCTTCTGTAAGAGTGGAGAGATACGTTGATCTAGCTACACTAAGAGCTTTCCTATAGTTCAGGATGCTCTCTTTCCATGCTATTTGAAATACTAACAATTTAGTTTGACGCCATTTACGAGCGGTCTGTTTTAAAGTGCGCGTGTGATCGTTAGACCAGGGAGCGAGTTTCTTATCTCTAATAATTTTTCTTTTAGCTGGAGCTACATTATCTAAGCTACAACGAAATGTCGACTCTAAATATTCAGTCGCCTGATCGACTCTGGGACTCTGGTAACTCTGGGAGATTACTGATAAAACTCTGTGTGGTAGTTGATGTGAATGTACATTTAATACGGTAGCGCGGTGCTGTGCGGATATTATCACTGTGACACACTTGAATTGAGACAATTGTGAATAAATTTCTTATACTTAATCCGAAGAATATTATTAAATCTAAAGTGTGACCTGCTTCATGAGTGGGTCCTACTACACACTGATTTACGCCTACGGAGTCCAGTATGGACATAAATGCTGTTCTCAGAGGGTCTTCTGGATTCTCAAAATGAATATTAAAATCTCCAGCAATTAACACTTTGTCTAAAGAAATGACTAGGTTTGAGATGAAATCTGCAAATTCACTAAGAAATTCAGAATACGGCCCTGGAGGTCTGTAAATTATAATTAGTGGGATTGACTGAGCTGACTTAATATACTTAAATACACTTATGTTACTATAAAGAATTTCAAATGAGTTAAATTTGTGTCCGTGTTTTTGTACGATAGACAGATTATCATTATGAATAACTGCGACGCCTCCTCCTCTACCAGTTAACCGAGGCTGGTTGTCACGAACTAACCTGAGATGACCAGAAGATGTAGCTTAGCGGTTAGCCCTTTGTTGCATGAATGGTAAACCCAAACGCAGAAGAACACGAGTAGCCAGCATAATCACGCTATTTGGTCTAAGGACTCTCATAAAAGGAGAGCTAGGGAAAGACACAATCTAACCCGCGTCCTATAAACAAACACTCAATCAGGAAGCAATACCAAAATAGTGAGTACTCACGGTTTGGTGAACGATTCCGAAACGACATCAGGCGAACTCAATGACTGAGCGTTGTACTATCGTTTGTTTACTCCTTTTATACTTCCTGGTTCGTGACTGCATTATTTCCGGATCCTAGTGCCGGTCACGGGTCGAGTGTGCATGACAGTACCCCCCTGTCCAGGACCGGCTCCAGACGGTCCTGGGGTGGAGGATACCCTGTGACGGTAGTCCCGAATGAGCTCGGGATCGAGGATGAACCGTGCTGGGACCCAAGACCGCTCCTCTGGGCCGTAGCCCTCCCAATTGACCAGGTACTGGGTACATCTGCCCCGAGGGCGCGAATCGAGGATCTGTCGCACGGTGTAGGCGGGACCGCTATCAATGATTCGGGGGGGAGGAGCAGGGGGGGTGGGTGGAATCATGGGTGAAGTGATGAAGGGTTTTAGCTGAGATGTGTGGAATACAGGGTGGATCTGGAGCGCCGCAGGCAGCTGGAGCCAGTAGGTGACAGGGTTAATTCGTAGAGTGATGTGATATCGTCCAATTAATCTGGGTGATAGCTTTCGTGATTTGGTGTGAAGATGAAGGTTTCTGGTGGACAGCCATACCTTGTCACCTACGTGGTACAAACGTCCCGGGAGGTGTCGACGATGTTGGGTGGCGTAGCTGATGTTGGTGCGTTGGATGGCGAGATTGGCCTGGTGCCACAGCCGCCAACACCTACGAACCAACTGTTGGGCCGATGGGCCGTGGGTTCTTGGTGATTGAACATCGGAGGTTGGAAACCATGGCAAACCTCAAATGGGCTTAGGATGGTGGCTGAGGAGACGTGGAGGTTGTGGGAGAGTTCGGCCCATTTGAGATAGTGGGCCCAGGAGCGCTGGCGATCTGAAACAAAGCACCTCAGGTAGCGCTCCAGTTGTTGGTTGGTCTGTTCCGTCTGAACATTAGTCTGGGGATGGTACCCTGATGAGAGACTACAGGTGGAATTGATCAGACGGCAGTAGGCCTTCCAGAACCGGGTGGTGAACTGGGGCCCCCTGTCCGAGACGATGTCCCTTGGTAACCCATGCAGTCGGACTACGTGTTCCAGTATCAGCTCGGCTGTGTTTTTTGCTGATGGGAGTCCGGTTAGGGCCACCAGGTGCACGGCTTTGGAGAACCGATCCACTATGGTTAGGATGGTGTTCTTTCCTTCTGATGCCGGCAGGCCCGTGATGAAATCCAGGGAGATGTGCGTCCAGGGCCGGCGGGGAACTGGGAGTGGTTGGAGCACTCTGGGTGCAGGTTGCTTTGTGTCCTTGGCCCTGGCGCACACCGGGCACGCCTGAACGAGCTCGATGGTGTCCTTGCGGATGGAGGGCCACCAGAAGGCCCGTCTGATGAACGTGTGGGTTCGTCGAGTTCCTGGGTGTCCGGCGATGGTTGACGAGTGACCCCACTGGAGGACCTCCGTCCTTAGTTGTTGTAGCACGTAGAGTCGTCCAGGCGGCACGCCTGCCGGTTCGGTCTCTGTAGCCTGTGCCCTACGGACCCTGGTTTCCAAATCCCAGTGGAGGGGTGCGATGATACGAGATGGAGGAATGACAGGCACGGGGTCCACCCGGGGGAGTTCGTCCTCATACTGACGTGATAGAGCATCTGCCTTGATGTTCTTCGACCCCGGGCGGTATGACAGATGGAAGTTATATTGTTCGAAAAATAGTGCCCACCGTGCCTGTCGTGGATTGAGCTGCTTCAGATTCTTGATGGTGATTAGGTTCTGGTGATCGGTCCAGACGATGAACGGCTCACTGACGCCCTGGAGCCAGTGACGCCATTCCTCCAAAGCCCACTTTATGCCCAACAGCTCGCGGTCCCCTACCCCGTATCGCTGCTGAGTGGGATAAAATTTTTTGGAGAAGAAACTGCAGGGGTGCAGTTTCTGGACTGGACCTCGCTGAGAGAGAACGGCGCTGGCGCCCACATCCGACGCGTCTACCTCCACAACGAAGAATTTGTTGGCATCCGGGTGTAGAAGGATGGGAGCGGCGGTGAATCAGTGACAGAGTTCTTTGAAGGCGGCGATGGCAGATGGGGTGAGTAGAAACTGATGAGATGAGAACCTGGTCAATGTGGTTAATGGAGCGGCAACTGTACTGTAGCCCCAGATAAAGCGACGATAGAAATTCGCAAACCCGAGAAACCGTTGAAGCTGCTTGAGTGTCCTGGGTAGGGGCCAGTGACGTACAACCTCTAGCTTCTGCGGGTCCATGGCCACACCCTGGGACGAGATGATAAAACCCAGGAACGTGGTGGAGTGCTTGTGAAAAACATATTTTTCCAGCTTGCAGTACAGTTGGTGAGCGAGCAATCTCTTTCAAACGGCACGTACATGTTGAATATGTTCTTTGGTGTTGTGGGAGTAAATCAAAATGTCGTCCAGGTAGACAAACACCCATCGGCCCAGCATGTCCCGGAGGACGTCATTTATGAACTGCTGGAAGGCCGAGAGTGCATTGCAGAGTCCAAATGGGATGACCAGGCTCTCGTAATGTCCCGTGGATGTGATGAAAGCAGTCTTCCACTCATCACCCTCTCTGATGCGCACCAAGTTGTAGGCGCTCCGGAGGTCCAACTTTGTAAACACGGTGGCACCAGAGAGGGCGTCCAGGGCTGAGTTGGTGAGTGGCAGCGGGTGTCGGTTTTTGATGGTGATGTTGTTTAGCCCCCGATAGTCGACACATGGGCGAAGTTCGCCCCCTTTCTTCTTTACGAAGAAGAACCCCGCGGCAGCAGGCGATGTGGATGGCCGGATGGTTCCATGACAGAGGGCATTGGTGACATACTCTTCCATCGCCTGCGTCTCCGAGGTGGATAGTGAGTAGAGATGGCCGCGGGGGGGTACGGAACCCGGCTGGAGTTCTATGGCCAGGTCACAAGGACAATGAGGTGGGAGGTAGGCGGCCCATCTCTACAAGAAAACTTCAGCCAGGTCCCGATAGGTGACGGGGATGGCGTTGGTGTCGACATCGGGGGCCTCGGACTCCTTGGAACACGTCCCAGCCGGTGCCTGTAGGCAAAGTTGGCTGCAGGTCGGCCCCCACTGGAGGATCCGGTTTTGGGTCCACGAGATGAGGGAGTCGTGTCGGAGCAGCCATGGATAGCCGAGGATGATGGGAGGTGAGGCGATGGGGGTGAGGTGTAGCTGGAGCTGTTCTTGGTGCTGGTCGATTTGGAGGGTGATGAGCTGGGTTTGGTGAGTGATGGGGCTGGATGAAAGGGGCCGACCGTCAACCGATGTGATGCGAATCGGCTGGGATAACGCCTCGATTTTTACCCTCACTTCTTTGGCATAAGTAGAGTCAATGAAGTTACCTGCGGCACCTGAATCGATAAACGTGGTACTTCGGACCCGTTTGTGGCCAATTTGGAGGATTACCTGAACCGTTAGTCGCGAGATGGTGGAGTTGGTGGCGGTGGAGAGTTGGATCTGGCCCGGTGAGTCTCTCCTCCGGTTCACCGGGGCTGGGCGTTTCCCAGGCGCAGTGGGCAGATCGCCCGGTGGTGTGCCGCAGACCCACAATAGGCACACAGCCCTTCTCGGAACCGGCGTTCACGTTCGGCTATGGTCAGGGAGGCGCGTCCTAATTGCATGGGTTCCCCGGCTCCCGTGTCAACCACGGCAGGAGGTGGAGATCCGACTGGTTCCATACTGGTGCTGGTGAAAGCTGCAGGTGGTCGTGGGGTGATGTAGGAGAAGGTGGGTGCAGGCGGCAGGGTCCTTGGGGCTGGCTTCGGGCGAGACAGAAGGCGCTGATCAATCCGCAGGGCCAGCTGTATCAGTCCTTCGAGGGTGGCGGGAAGTTCTCGCCTGGCGAGCTCGTCCTTAATACGTGAAGCCAGTCCCTCGTAGAAGGATGTCCGGAGCGCGGCGTCTCCCCAGCTGGTCTGCACGGTGAGGGTTCGGAATTCCATGGTGTACCGGCTCACGTACGGTAGAGTTTGGTGTCGGTCTCCAGCTCGCCCGCTAGGTGTTCAAAAGTCAATCTGAGTTGGCGGGTGAATTCATTATAAGAGTGGGCGGTATCAGAATCCGATTTGAGAACTGCCGTGGCCCACTCAGCTGCCTGCCCTGATAGCAACGAGACCAGGAGAGCGATGCATAGCTGATCGGTGGAGTACTTGGTGGAATTGAACTCAAACACCAGATCAAGCGCTGTCAGAAACACATCACATCTCCCGTCCGTGCCATTCCATTTGTCTGGTAGAGAGAGGAGAACATCAGAAGGAGGGGGGGAGGGGGTTGCGGGGTCGCGGCCGCCGCAACGGGAGGCCTGCTAGCCACGCTAGGTCAGCCGCACGGAGATCCGCGTTCTCCTGCCGGATCCCCACAACGGGGATGTCTTGGAGGCCCCGGATCAGATTAGCGATCTCTCCGGTTAGCTTATCGATAAGCGCGGCATGCTGATCTACCACATCGCAGAGGTGCGCATAATCCGCTGGGTTTACCGCGGACGGCTCAGTCATTCTGTCACAAACTAACCTGAGATGACTAGAAGACGTAGCCTAGCGATTAGCCCTTTGTTGCGTGAATGGTAAAACCAAACGCGGAAGAACACGAGTAGGCAGGGTAATCACGCTATTTGTTCTAAGGACTCTCATATAAGGAGAGCAAGGGAAAGACACAATGTAACCCACGTCCTATAAACACACACTCAATCAGGAAGCAATACCAAAATAGGGAGTACTCACGGTTTGGTGAACGATTCCGAAACGACATTGGGCGAACTCAATGACTGAGCGATGTACTATCGTTTGGTTACTCCTTTTATACTTCCTGGTTCATGACCACATTATTTCCGGGTCCTAGTGCCCGTCACGGGTCGAGTGTGCATGACACTGGTGTATGTAGCTGTACCCAGGAGGACTAGCTTCATTTATAGCTACATACTCGTCCTGTTTAACCCATGTTTCAGTTAAACAGAGTATATCAAACGCCTGATCTGTGATCATTTCATTAACAATAACCGCTTTTGATGCGAGAGGTCTAATATTTAACAATCCTAGCTTCAGATCAGAGGTGCCGGCTGCGCATTCAGTGTGATCCGAGTTTATGGTCTTTATGTTAATTCAATTATTGAAACAGACTTTCTGAGTCTTTCTACATTTTTGCTTAACTCGGGGAACAGACACAGTCTCAATATAGTGAATCCTGTCACCGATTAACTAGACCGCTACAGGAAATGAGAGCAACACCTTCCCGAGTGGGATGGACACCGTCCCGCCCTAACAGGCCAGCTTTGCCCTCAAAGGTCTTCCAATTATCTATGTAGCCCACATTATTCTCGGAGCACCACCTGGACATCCAGCAGTTCAGCGACCATAACCTGCTTTAAGCTATGTCGCCACGTCTCATTGGGATGGGACCAGAGCATACTACCTCCTCGGACATCGCCTTAGTATAGAGTCTCCTATAACTCTTTCAGGTTCCTCAGTGGGTGCATCACTGAGGAGAGCAAACCTGTTGGACACGTGAAGCGCAGAGGAGGTGTGCTCTGGTGGGCTAGCCTTAGCGTTAGCTTTGGCTGAATGAATATGCCGCCGAGTCGTCACCCACTCGCCCCGCTGTGAGGGCTCTATTGCCAGAGTTGGGGGCTGGTTATCTCCGCCAGCAGCACCCAGACTGTCCGCTACGGGAATAATGCTGCTCTCACACTCTCTAAAGTCTGGATGCGCTGCTCTAACGCTGATATCTTCTCCCTCAGAGTACTAACTAACACACACCTATCACAAATAAAATTATTGCTAATGACGGAGGAAGAGTGTCTAAACATCCTGCACTCTACACACTGAATGAGCTGAATGGTAGACATTATAACGTACTTCTGTGTCGGAGTTTTAGTTGTCTCATCCCTCCCCCCTGAGAGAGCTCGGGCAATCAGTCTATGTTCCAATTTTCCTCTCTGTGCCTCTGGCTGTGAGAGGAAAACAGCATCACCCAGGGTTCGAACCAGCAATCTCCGGATGATAGGGCGAGCACTGCGCCACTCGGAGGCTGAGTTAATCATGATTCAACTACTTAGCATATATGTACAGGAATGCTGTGTATAACTTTTATCACATTTTTAATGTGTTGATGATGCAAAATATCAACCAAATGCAGTGATCTATATCTTCACTTATAAGTTGAGCAGAATAGCAGCAAAGTGCACCAGGATGACAAGAGAACAAGACACAAGTGAGACAAACTGATAATAAAACTTCTATAAAGACAGGACAAGAGAAAAGTGTTCTGAGGTCACGTATAAAACTGGGCCATTAACTGGAGAAATCAGATCACATTAAAACAACATATTAATGCTACATGATTCCTGACTCGATAAACCATCAAACAGGAGGGAGACCTGAACCACAGTACAAGAAGTAGTACTGCACTGTCTCACAAGCATGTTTACATCTACACCACTAGACACATCACCTTATCCAGAGTGACTTATAGACGTACATGTGCTTTTGTGGTCTACAATAAAACACATCCTCATAAACTAATAAAATATTATGAAGCTAAATTCCAGTTAGAGAGGAGTTAATATTAGTGCAGAAAGAAAACAATAGCACAAGATGAAGTTTTTCATTAGTGTTCATTTTAGTGCTTGGTGCCTGAATAAAGTTGGTCTTTGTTTGAAGCCTGATAGTGATGCAGATGTTCAGTTATTCAAAGGATGTTAATTCCATCACATGTGGGCCAGGACAATAAATTTTTTTTTAAATGAGATATCATAAGAGAGTCGGCATGGTGGTGTAGTGGTTAGCACTGTCACCTTGCACATCCAGGGTCCGGGTTTGAGTTTGCATGTTCTCCCAGTGATCGGTGGGTTTCCTCTGGATACTCTGGTTTCTTCCCACAGTACAAAGACCTGCAGATTATGCTAATTAGTGTTCCCAAAATTTCATGTAGTGTGTGAATGAGTGTGTGTGTGTGTGTGTGTGTGTGTGTGTCCTGTGCTGTGTTGTCCAGGGTGTACCCCGCCTTGTGCCCTAAGTCATCTTCACTGGAACTGGGATAAGCCCCCCGCAACCCTGAATACAGGATACGGTGTTATAGACGATATATGAGGGAGTGAGTGAGCATGAGGAGAGAAAGTTAGCTAGTTTTGTAAAACTACCCAACGTTTGATTGTCCTGACAGATATTGTTATACAATAATTCTCCTAACAATCACAAAATACATCATGATGCATCTCTAATGATATACAGCAACTCAGACATGCTGTAATTTAATTTAAGCTGAAGAGCTGCGAAACATACTGAGATTCACATAGAAACATTGGATGCTGAAAGAGACAGAGAAAGAAAAGAAGGAGGGGAGGATTGAGGGAATGAGGGAGAGCTATAGTTACTCATAGGAAGAGCATGGAGAAGAAGAGTGTAAAATACAAAGGAATGCTGTGAAAAGTGAAGTGGTATAACCCTGATGTCTCATGCTGGTGAAGGATCGATGGTCAGCTCCAAAAGGTTTACATTATTGTGTTTTAGAGGAGAGTCATTAAATCTCAGGATATAGAAGTTCAAGAAAGAGAGAGGAGTCAGGAGGACTGGAGGCTTTACTGAAGGGGGGTTACACAATAAAAAGAGAGAAAATTAGATCTCAGAGTTAAGAACAACGACTTATGGGTAATAATTTGACTTTTATATTAGATTAGAATGAAATGTTAAGATGAGACAGTACAAGATCTGTATGAGAAAAAGCAGAGAAAGCAGGAAAATAAGACAGAATATATGGTGTCACATAAGACTGTGAAGTGAAGCAGGTCTCAGTCTTATCAGGAAGTGGAAATAAGGAACACCAGTTTAATTCTCAAATGTTAAGAGAGAGTCTGTGAGGACACGAGGAGTTACACCAGTGACTGAGGGAGAATCCAAAGCAGGGCTGAAGTGTGTCCTGAAAGGGGAACAAGAAAAATACAACTAAAGCTGAGAGCAGATTATTAACGTTGACTGACATCAGGTCAGAATCTGAAACTAATATGGGTAGGATGAGTGATAGAGACTGAACAAAACAGAAGATTATCCACCAAACAGTTTCAGTCATGAGAAAAAGGAGCAGAAACATTTATAAAACAATAGAAGTATTAATTTTACAGTAGTGTCCATGGTGGACTGAGTGCAGTGTAGTGTTATGAATATTGAGATATTTCTACTGTAAGTTGTGAGTTAGTGTGGTGTGGCTCCTCTCATCCACAGAGTG
This sequence comes from Channallabes apus, assembly GCA_030522415.1. Lineage (NCBI taxonomy): Eukaryota > Metazoa > Chordata > Actinopteri > Siluriformes > Clariidae > Channallabes > Channallabes apus. The sequence goes on from CM060107.1 coordinate 12,018,764, forward strand.
TCACTGTGTCGTATCACATCCTCCAACTCAGCACCTGCAGCTGCAGCAGTGCAGTCTCTTTACAATCTGACTGAGGGAGGTTTTTGTACGACTCTATAACACTGTGTGAACACATAGCCACTGATGTAATGGTGACTCTGACAGTAGTAATCTGCTGCATCTTCAGTCTGGACTCCACTGATGGTCAGAGTGAAATCAGATCCAGATCCACTGCCACTGAAATGAGCTGGAAAACCCGACTGTAGCTGATTTACAAGTTTAATCAGGAGTTTAGGAGCTTCTCCAGGTTTCTGCTGATACCAGTGTAAGTAGTCACCATTTTAGTCCTTGTACACTGCCTGACTGGTTCTACAGTTGATGATGACTGTTTCTTCTGGACGAGCAGATTTCACTGCAGGAGTCTGAGTTACTGTGACTTGACCTCTGCATTCTGTAAAAATATACTGTATATTAAAATTCACCATGTAACTGAAACATTATAATACATAAAAATGTGTACTTCAATGAAGCGATGATTTGTATAGATAAAACCTGAAGCAGTGTCTGACCTTGAGTCCAGAGGATCAGTGTCCAGATGAAGACGGGGATCAAAGTCATGGTAGCTGTGTGTGAAGTTGCTGTAGCAGCAGCTCTCAGTCATGAAGTGTTAAAGTCACAGCGCTATAAACACTCCCAGAGCACTGAAGCATGTGCTGCTAATGCAAAGTGGAACCTCTCTTTATGGAAACATGTGTGTGTGTGCGCGTGTGTGTGTGTTCACTGTAGTGTAACAGGTTTTTGTAAGATGGTTTCATTAGAATGTATCACTGTGGTGGACTTTCGGTGAAGGAACCAAACTCATCATTGGTGAGTCACTTTTACTTCGTTTAGGAGTCTAAAAGTGAGGAAAAACTTCTGTTAATTATTTACATGAGTTGAAAAATAATGTGTATAGTTATCAGTAATATGTTGTGATTAAGTGTTAACCATAAAATACTAAAATATTAAAAGAGTGAATACAAAAAATATAATAAATATTCAGTATTCTCCAGCTGGAGAGTGGACGGACTCAGAGGTGAAGGACGGGGTTCTGACCAGCGCAGAAGAACAGAAGAAGGACGGTTACACACGCAGCAGCACCCTGACCCTCAGCAAAGCAGTCTGGGAAAAGGGGGAGGAGTTTGTCTGTACAGTCGCCCATGACGGTGTCAATCATCCGGTCACGTTCACAAAGAGCCAGTGTGAAGACTAACAGCTCCGAGATCAAATTTAACACTGAGCTGCTTACTCATCCATCTACAATAGAGTTTCAATTCTACACAATGCTGACATTTCTGTCTCTACTCTCTTCACTGTCCTGTTGCTCTTCCTGTAGTTTCCCAGAGGAAAATTTTACTGCTCAAAGCTTGCTCTTCTAGAACTCTAGAGACAAAGATGTAGTTCTCATTTTAACCTCAGTTTAGTTTCTATTTAGTTTCATACATTTCTGGTTTGTTTCTCCTAAAATTCACTAGGAGAAACAGGTGAGACAAGACATTTAGCAACTGGAGTCATCCTTGAGATGAAATGGCGATAACCTCGCTGTTATTAATGGCAAATTTTTTTTCTGCTTTGGAGAAAGGTGTGATATATAAAATTAATGTGTATGTGGTGGTACACACCAAAAAATTAGGTACCTCTTTTTTAATGCAGTTTAAAATTATTAATTATTTACTTTCAAATTATTAATGCAGTTTATTACAATGTGATTGTTCTATTGAACTGTAATGGATCTTTGTCGATAGGTGTTCCAAATAATTTCATTCAATTTATATTAAACTTACTGTATAGTTGACAAAATATGGGAAAACCTGTCAATATGACCCAGTATAGTTGAACAAGACTTATACAAAATACTAAATCAACGTTAACAGGATAAAAAAAAAAATAATAATAAATTAAGGACCCACAAATAAATTAAGGACATTAATTTATGTATCCAAGTGTACCTAATAAATGAATTAAAAATAAATCAATAGCTCAACAAAAAATGCTCAAACAAACAAGTTTGCTTTATTTGAAATGGCCCCATAACAAAATATATAGACACATGTAAATGTGTATATATTATAACATTTTCACATGTAAATTGTTAGTTTGTTAGGTTGTACAGAAAACATGGCAACCCAGTCAGCGGTGCCTTCTACTGCATTTCCTTTCTTTTGACAACTTGCATCACAAAAAATTAAACGCTTAACATTTTGGTTTTATACTTAAAAATAAAACATTGTACTTTAACTGAGCGATCACAATTGAGTATGGAGCGATATCGCGGACAATATTCAAATGCAATTGCAAATAGCATTTGCAATTGCGTTTCCCATATGTGGACGCACAAAGTGTGCCATAATTCAAATGCAATTGCAAACTTTGCATTACCGTTTGCTGATTCGCCTTTGCGAGCGCACACTGACTGCCAAATTTCAAATGAAAAAGAAAAGTCCATTTGCATTTGTATTTCCCAGGTCTTACACGTCATGAACCTGCCATATTTAAAAAGCTAAATCAATTATCACGTTTGCTTTTTCACTTTCTCTGCGCCGCGCGTCAAATCGGCCAAAATTCAAACGCAATCGCTAATCCATTTGCAATTGCATTTCCAACACGTTACACAGAAACCTGTCAATCAGCGTCAGGGGCGGGTCTATACTGTGGGGCGGGATTGTATGGGGAGTGACGTCACTCGCACTCGCCGACGAGGGGGATATTTGAGCACTGGAGGTGAACCGAGATTATCTCATTTGTTTATCAAGAAATAAACACACAAAAATGACAAATCGCATATTTTCTTGCTCCGGAGTGGACAGGGAAGTTTTTACAAATAAAAATATTTTTAGATCTTCTCCTGTTACAGCCTGCTGGAGCTAAATCTTTCAGAAACGCTGCGTACCGGTGTTATGCGCTAAAATGCCTCCCTGCCACTGATTGCACCCCCACAAAATCTCTGTCAAATATATGAGGACATCACAATCAAATATTCATATTATTATTATCAAATATAATATATGAGTATTATCACGAAGCGATTTTTATTATAAATAAGAAATATAAAAATATACATGTACAAACCCTGGCAAAAATTCTGGAATCACCCCTCTCAGAAGATGTTCATTCAAATGTTTAATTGTGTAGAAAAAAAAACAAGCACATACATGCCACAAAACTATTTTCACTCAACAATCCAAACTTCTGGCTGTATAAAACACTTTTAAAAAAAAAACAAAGAAAGATAACTATAGTCAACGACAACTGTTTTAACAACTTAAACAGAGGAAAAAAATATGGAATCACCCAATAAAAACACTACTTGTACTTTGTTGCACCACCTCTGGCTTTTATAACAGCTTGAATTCTCTGAGGCCTGGATTTAACTAATGTCCAACAGTATACTTCATCAGTCTGTCTCCAGCTTAGTCTTATTGCAGTTGCCAGATCAGCTTTGCAGGTTGGAGCCTTGTCCTGGACCATTTTCTTTCATTTCCACCACAGATTTTCAATTGGATTAAGGTCCGGACTATTTGCAGGCCATGCCATTGACATTATATGTATTTCCTGTAGGAATGTTTTCACAGATTTTGCCCTATGGCACGATGCATTATCATCCTGAAAAATGATGCTACCATCACCAAACATCCTTTCAATTGATGGAATAAGAAAAGTGTCCAAAATCTCAACATAAACTTGTGCATTTATAGAAGATGTAATGACTGTCATGTCTCCCATACCTTTACCTGACATACAACCCCATATCAATAATGATTGTGGAAATTTGCATGTTTTCTTCAGGCAGTTGTCTTTATTAATTTCATTGGAACGGCACCAAACAAAAGTTCCAGCATCATCACCCTGCGCAATGCAGATTCGTGATTCATCACTGACTCTAACCCTCATCCAGTCATCCGCAGTCCAAGATTGTCTTTCTTTAGCCCACTGAACCCTTGTTTTTTTCTGTTTAGATGTTAATGATGGTTTTCTTTTGGCTTTTCTGTATGTAAATCCCATTTCTTTTAGGCGATTTCTTACTGTCCGGTCACAGACATTGACTCCACTTTCTGCCCATTTGTTCCTCATTTGTTTTGTTGTGCATTTTCTGTTTTCAAGTCATATTGCTTTAAGTTTTCTGTCTTGGCGCTTTGATGTCTTTCTTGGTCTACCAGTACGCTTCCCTTTTACAACCTTTCCATTTGATTTGTACTTGGTCCAGATTTTAGACACAGCTGACTGGGAACAACCAAGAAGTTTGATAATTCTCTCCTTTGTTTCAACTGACATCTCTCGTGTTGGAGCTATGAGTTATGTCAATCATCTTGGTTCAACACATCCCTAATGTGTGCAAGCACTCTTTTTTAACTGTAGACTAATTAGCAGTTGTAGAAATGCAAAGTGCATGGTGATTCCATATTTTTTTCCTCTGTTTGAGCTGTTAAAACAGTTGTCGTTGACTATAGTTATCTTTCTTTGTTTTTTTTTAAAGTGTTTTATACAGCCAGAAGTTTGGATTGTTGAGTGAAAATAGTTTTGTGGCATGTATGTGCTTGTTTTTTTTTCTACACAATTAAACATTTGAATGAACATCTTCTGAGAGGGGTGATTCCAGAATTTTTGCCAGGGGTTGTACATGTATATTTTTATATTTCTTATTTATAATAAAAATCGCTTCGTGATAATACTCATATATTATATTTGATAATAATAATATGAATATTTGATTGTGATGTCCTCATATATTTGACAGAGATTTTGTGGGGGTGCAATCAGTGGCAGGGAGGCATTTTAGCGCATAACACCGGTACGCAGCGTTTCTGAAAGACTTAGCTCCAGCAGGCTGTAACAGGAGAAGATCTAAAAATATTTTTATTTGTAAAAACTTCTCTGTCCACTCCGGAGCAAGAAAATATGCGATTTGTCATTTTTGTGTGTTTATTTCTTGATAAACAAATGAGATAATCTCGGTTCACCTCCAGTGCTCAAATATCCCCCTCTTGGTCGGCGAGTGCGAGTGACGTCACTCCCCATACAATCCCGCCCCACAGTATAGACCCGCCCCTGACGCTGATTGACAGGTTTCTGTGTAACGTGCTGGAAATGCAATTGCAAATGGATTAGCGATTGCGTTTGAATTTTGGCCGGCTTGACGCGCGGCGCAGAGAAAGTGAAAAAGCAAACGTGGTGATTGATTTTGCTATTTAAATATGACAGGTTCATGACGTATAAGACCTGGGAAATACAAATGCAAATGGACTTTGTTTTTTCATTTGAAATTTGGCAGTCAGTGTGCGCTCGCGAAGGCGAATCAGCAAACGGTAATGCAAAGTTTGCAATTGCATTTGAATTATGGCACACTTTGTGCGTCCACATATGGGAAACGCAATTGCAAATGCTATTTGCAATTGCATTTGAATATTGTCCGCGATATCGTTCCATAATTGAGTCTGTTACACTGTTAAAAAAAAAAAAAAAAAAAGCGTAAAAAAACGGTCAAATGACTGGCAGCAATGGCTGCCACACAAAAACCGTAACATTAAGGTAAAATACTCTAGTTCATATTATGCTCAAAAACATTAAATTTACAGAAATTGTTATTTTATCTCTTACAGAGAAACACCGTCATTTTACAGATTTTCCCCTACATTTATACAATTAAACACCTTCATTAAACGAACAGCACTAGAAGTTTAGCAGTGAAACGCCATTATTTTACAGGTTTTTGCTAAATTTATACGATTGAAGACCTTCAATAAAGCAACAGCACTACAAGTTTAGCAGTGAAACGCCATTATTTTACAGGTTTTTGCTAAATTTATACGATTGAAGACCTTCAATAAAGCAACAGCACTATATGTTTAGCAGTGAAACACCATTATTTTACAGATTTTTCCCAAAATGTATATGATTTAACACATTCATTAAAACAGCACTAGACGTGTAGCAGCAAAATGTTTTTATTTTACAGAATAAAATTATTACAATCAAACACCTTCAATAAAGCAAAAGCATTAGGCATTTAGCAGGGAAACACTGTTATTTCCAGATCAAACACTTTCAAGCAAAGCAATAACAAAACCCCTGATATTTAATTTTTTTCTATAAATTCCTATGAATACACATGTTCAATAAAGTGTTAACACAAACTCAAGATTACAATATTTGTAAAAAAAAAAATAAAAATAAAAAAAAATATATATAAATAAAGATATATATATATATATATATATATATATATATATATATATATATATAAAAAATAGTCTGTATAACTGACAGTATAGTACAGGTATGATGCAAAATACAGTAAAAAGAAGTTCAGTTTTATAGCATTACAGTAAAATCCTAAAATGAAAAACAATGAAATATTTAGACTATTGTGCTAGAACAGTGAAACATTCTCTCTCACAAACTTAAACATTGCTGTGAAATATCCTAGACTAACAACCTATGAAGAAATGAACAATTTCAAACAATATTCTCAATGTTCCAATTAATGTTGGATTGGAAACTTTATTACAAATATAGTACAAATTGGTCCCCCTTTTAACTCTATTGTTCTTATATAAATGTATGTGTACAAATAACTTAAACTTTTAGTTCAGAATCCTAATCTAAAACATACCAAAATGGCAAAATGGACGGTCCAGTGTATCCAAGAAAGATGATCTTCCAAACAGGCAGTAAAGAACCGGATCAGGGTGGATTGGAAGAGAGAAGAAAAGAACACATTAAGGTCTTAGATTTAAAAGAAAAACGTGGCAGTATTAATAAATGAGCTTTGTTTACAGCAACAACAATAAGAATTAAAATAAGAATAAAAAATATCTTACCGTCATTGTCTCTTGAGCTTGCAGGTATTTTACATTTCAGAGTCTTCTCCTCTGTCCCTCAGAAAATGCTTTCCTCCTCACCTGTAGCTCAGCAGTGTGTCTTCACTCCTCTGAATTTACAAACAATTGTTTACCGGCTGCTGAGTCACACAATCCCTGCGCGCGCTAAACATTTGAAGGACGCCTGTTTCCCATTGGCTGGTTCATATCACGTTACGTCTGTACCTGAGCAATAAGCGTAGGCGTTTTCCGCATGAGGTCCCGCCCTCACTCGCGCGCTTATTTAAATGCACCAGTAATGAAGAGGTAATTAGAATATCTCCGCCTCCGGCTGCTGATCAGCCAATCAGAAACAATATTAGAATGTTCCCGCCTCCAGCTTCTGATTGGCTGTGGCAGTTAAGCGGTTAGTCCGTGGAGTTTTCTCTGACATTTTTGGTACAAAAATGACACCATAGTTCCCCTAATACAAGCTAAATGTAACTTAAAGCGATGCTTTAAAACAGCTACACAGCAAAGACATTATCATTGTGTCAGAATATGCAGGCATGCATTAAGAAAGCTGATGGCTAGATTGCCATGGTGATATTTCAGAACAACTGTAATACAAAAAATATATATTTTTGATAAGTATCAGTCTCCTAAATTCTCTTCACATTCTTTGAAGGCATGAAGCAGATACTATAGCCTACATGTAAGTGATAATGTAAGAATAATCTTTTAAAAAGTCATGAAAAATGCTAAACTTGCATCTTAGAACTTAAATATCAAAGTATTATAAAACTAATATGATTTACCTCAAAATTACAAAGAAAAACAATAAAATTTTTGTATGGACATTAACCTTTATCTAATGAGTTTTGTATTTAATTACAATTTATTATTGTAATTTTACATAAAGTTACACGTAATTTACAAAAACAGAAAAAACACAGTAAAAATTATACGGTATTTTTACTGTTAAAAAATGTGAAAAAAAGTTAATTTTTCAATATTGAAATAATACTTAAAAAAACAGTCGACTTCGTAATTTACAGACAATGTCTGTAATTTTACAGAGATTTGTATGTAGTTTAAAAAAAAGGAAAACTACTATAAAATTTGAAAGTTTTTTTCCGTAAATTTAGGACTTTTTTTTACAGTGTACCTAATCTCAACTTTTAGGACAGCAACAGCTAATCCTATGTATTCATTCTGAAAACCTGAACTACAAAATGTTCTACTCATAAGACTTTGCTTTTAGAACAGCATACAGTATGTAGCAGTATTCAGTACAGCTGTATAATACTGGAACAGCAAGCAGTATTTGTATGAGGGCTTTTTGTACATTCCTCCAGTGTGCCATATTCAAAAAAATATTTTATACAAAAAGTCTTTGAGGCCCTCATGAGACATTTGTTCATCAAAGCTTTTTTGGCTTTATTTTTTTCCACCGGTGTCCATCCATCCAGGGTACCACAGCGCATGACGTATGCTGCAAAAATAAAAGAAAGTACAAATAAATTCTTACATGCATTTTCTGAGGCATAAAAATGGGCAAATTGGTCCGATATGGCCATGAATCAAAGCAGGAAAAAAAATTCCATCTCTTGAGGTTGAATACATTTATAGTTGGTTACATGTCAATAAAGCACCTTATTTAGTTGAAGCTTCGTTTAAAAAAAAAAAAAATTAATAAAAAAAACCTTCTGAAAATTAATTGCCACCAGTCTGTGTATGGGTAGAGATGCTTCAAACTGGACAGTGGAATGAACTGTTGTGAACCAGCGTGTTGAAGCCCACTAGTGTAAGCTACCTTAGGCGTGACCGTTGTACATAGGAATAAAAGAAAAAACATTTATAAATAAGGGATGTCCGTTGAGTCACAGTATAGGGCTAGACCATGTTGTGGGCCTTAGTTTCGTTCTCTGGCTCTAAACCCTTTGCCATGTTGTATGAAGAAATACAGTATCCAAAAATATAAGTTTGTATTTATTTTATACATTGTAGAACAATACTGGAGATTATAAAACTTATTTCATAACACTTGGAATTAGGTGAATAAGTAACAATTACAATCAATGATGGTTAATGATGGTTAGCCATTCTGGAACAGTTCTTGCAAGAACAGTATTGTCAAGTGCATTTGCATAATCCATCAAGCACCATGATGAACCTGTCTCTCATGAAGACCTTCCCAGGAAAGCAAGACCAAAATGTACCTCTGCTGCAGAGGAGAAGTTCATTTAGAGTTACCAGCCTCAGAAATTTACCAATTCACACACAGCACCTCAGATTAGAGCCGTTATGAAGGATTTACAGTTCACAAGTAGAAGATCTCAATACAAACTGTTCAAAGAGATTATTGCATATTCTGGATGCCAGTGTAGAAAGAAATTAAAACCCAAAAAAGACTATGGAGTTAAACTTTTGACTAGTGGTATATAAATTGTAAAATAAAAATTTTATTGTAAACAATAAAATTTGAAAAAGTCTAAGTAAAACAATACAAAAAAGGAAGCACAAATATAGAAATACTTACTTATGTCAGGAACTAACCCGGGATGACCAGAAAGGCGATAGCTTTAGCAGTTAGCCCTGTAGCATGAATGGTAAACCCAAACGCGGATGGACACGAGCGGGCAGGATAATCACGCGATTTGCTATAAGGACTCTCACAGTAAATGAGCAAAGGAAAGACACAATCTAACCCTAGTCCTATAAACACACACTCAGTCTGAAAGTAAAGCCAAGGAAGTGAGTACTCACATGAACGGGAACGATTCCGAAATAGCCTGGGCATAACTCAATGACAGAGCGATGTGCGGCGCCATCTTGTATCCTTTTATGCTTTCAGGTTCGCGGCTGTCTTGCATCCGGGTCTTACTGCCGGCCGCGGCTGAGTGCGCATGACAGTACCCCCCTGTCCAGGACCGACTCCGAACGGTCCAGGGGTGGAGGATACCCGGTGACGGTAGTCCCTAATGAGCCCGGAGTCGAGGATGAAGCGAGCTGGAACCCAGGACCGCTCCTCGGGGCCGTAGCCTTCCCAGTCGACCAGATACTGGTCGAGGATCCGTCGCACGGTGTAAGCGGGACCACCGTCAATGATACGGGGGGGAGGAGCAGGGGGGGTGGGTGGAATCATGGGTGAGGTGATGAATGGTTTTAGCTGGGAGGTGTGGAAGACGGGGTGGATCCGGAGCGCCGCAGGCAGCTGGAGCCGGTAGGTGACAGGATTGACTCTGTGGGTGATGCGGTATGGTCCAATGAATCTCGGTGACAGTTTTTTTGACTCGGTGTGTAGGTGGAGGTTCCTGGTAGGGAGCCATACCTTGTCACCTACGTGGTACAACTGTTCTGGAGGGTGCCGACGGCGGTGCTGGGCCACATAGGTGGTTTTGGTACGTCGAATGGCAAGGTTGGCTTGGTGCCATAGCCGCTGGCACCGGCGAACCAACTGTTGGGCCGATGGTACATCAACCTCCGGTTCTTGATGGGCGAACATCGGAGGTTGGAAACCATAGAACACCTCAAATGGGCTCAGGTTGGTGGCGGAGGACACATGGAGGTTGTGAGACAACTCCGCCCACTTGAGGTAGCGGGCCCAGGAGGGTTGACGATCCGACACGAAACATCTCAGGTAACGCTCCAGCTGTTGGTTGGTTCGCTCCGTCTGACCATTTGTCTGTGGGTGGTAACCGGAAGACAGACTGCAGGACGAATTGATCAGACAGCAGAAAGCCCTCCAGAACGGGACGGTGAACTGGGGACCTCTGTCCGAGACGATGTCCTTAGGGAACCCATGCAATCGGACTACGTGCTCCAATATCAGCTCGGCTGTGTTTTTGGCTGACGGGAGTCCGGCGAGGGCCACCAGGTGCACTGCCTTGGAGAAGCGGTCCACGATGGTGAGTATGACGTCTTTTCCTTCCGAGGCCGGCAGGCCCGTGATGAAGTCGACGGCAATGTGCGACCAGGGCCGACGGGGAACTGGGAGTGGTTGAAGCTCCCCCGGTGTTGGTTGTTTGGAGTCCTTGGCCCTGGCGCATACTGGGCACGCCCGGACGAACTCGGTGGCCTCCCTCCTCATCGAAGGCCACCAGAAAGCCCGTCCCACGAAGGTGAGGGTTCTTCGGGTTCCCTGGTGTCCCGCGACGGGTGAAGAATGGCCCCACTGGAGGACTTCGGGCCGGAGTTGAGTGGGAACGTAGAGCCGTCCGGGCGGCACGCCTGCCGGTGCGGGTTCGCTGGTCAGTGCCTGGCGGACCCTCGTTTCCATGTCCCAGTGCAGGGGTGCGATGATCCGGGTGGGTGGAAGGACAGGCACGGGCTCCGCCCGGGGCGCCTCTCGCTCGTATTGACGGGAGAGGGCGTCGGCCTTGGTGTTCTTTGACCCCGGGCGGTACGAAAGATGGAAGTCGTACTGTTCGAAGAACAGGGCCCACCGTGCCTGTCGTGGGTTCAGCTGCTTGAGGTTGCGGATGGTGAGGTGGTTCTGATGATCCGTCCAGACGATGAACGGCTCACTGGCACCCTGGAGCCAGTGACGCCATTCCTCCAAAGCCCACTTTATGCCCAACAGTTCACGGTCCCCTACTCCGTATCGCTGCTGAGTGGAGTTAAACTTTTTGGAGTAGAAGCCACAGGAGTGTAGCTTCTGGTCTGGACCTCGTTGTGAGAGAACAGCGCCGGCGCCCACTTTCGACGCGTCCACCTCCACAACGAATGGTTGGCTGGCATCCGGATGGAGGAGAATCGGGGCGGAGGTGAAGAGGTGACAGAGTTTGTGGAAGGCTGAAATGGCGGTTGGATTGAATTGGAAAGAATGGGTTGAGAGCCTGGTCAGTGCAGTAAGTGGTGCTGCAACTGTACTATAGCCCCGGATAAAGCGACGATAAAAGTTCGCAAACCCGAGAAAGCGTTGGAGCTGCTTTAGTGTCCTGGGTAGGGGCCAGTGACGTACAACCTCCAGCTTCTGCGGGTCCATGGCCACACCCTGGGGCGAGATGACAAAACCCAGGAACGTGGTGGAGTGCTCGTGAAAAGCACACTTTTCCAGCTTACAGTACAGCTGGTGGGCGAGCAATCTCTTAAGAACAGCTCTGACGTGTCGGGTGTGTTCTTCGGTGGTGTGTGAGTAGATGAGTATGTCATCTAAATAAACGAACACCCATCGGCCTAGCATGTCCCGGAGAACATCGTTGATGAACTGTTGAAAGGCCGAGGGTGCGTTGCAGAGTCCAGACGGAATAACCAGGCTCTCGTAATGTCCAGTGGGGGTGATAAAAGCCGTCTTCCACTCATCACCCTCTCTGATGCGCACCAAGTTGTAGGCGCTCCGGAGGTCCAACTTCGTGAACACGGTGGCACCAGAGAGGGCGTCCAGGGCTGAGTTGGTAATAGGCAACGGGTGACGGTTCTTGATGGTGATCTTATTTAGCCCCCGGTAGTCAACACACGGACTAAGTTTGCCCCCTTTCTTCTTCACGAAGAAGAACCCCGCGGCCGCCGGTGAGGAGGATGACCGGATGGTGCCATTGCGGAGGGCGCTGGCGACATATTCCTCCATAGCCTGGGTCTCGCTACTGGAGAGGGAGTAGAGATGGCCGCAGGGGGGGTTGGAACCTGGCTGGAGTTCAATGGCCAGGTCATATGGACGGTGAGGTGGCAGGTGGTTGGCCCGGCATTTACAGAACACCTCCGCCAGGTCCCGATAAGGTGGTGGGATGGCGTGGATGTCGACGTCGGGGGCCTCGGACTCCCTGGAGCACGTCCCAGCCTGGGCCCGTAGGCAGAGGTCGGTGCAGGTCGGCCCCCACTGAAGGATCCGGCTTTGTGTCCAGGAAATCAGAGGGTCGTGCTGTAGAAGCCATGGGTAGCCGAGGATGATGGGTGGAGAAGAGATGGATGTGATGTGAAACTGAAGTGATTCTTGGTGCTGACCGAGGATGAGAGTGATGGGTTGGGTCTGCTGGGTGATGGGGCCAGATGTGAGGGGCCGCCCATCGACAGAGGTGATTTTCATTGGCTGGGATAACGCCTCAATCTTGTGTGGCCAAGGTGGAGGGGTACCTGAACCGTGAGTCGAGACGTGGTTGGGTTGGTGGTGGCCGAGAGGTGGATGGTGCCTGGTGAGTCTCTCCTATCCTTCACCGGGGTTGGGCGTTTCCCGGACGGGATGGGCAGGTCGCCCGGTGGTGCGCCGCTGAGCCACAGTAGGCGCACAGTCCCTCATGGTAACGCCTCTCGCGTTCCGTCACGGTCAGGGAGGCGCGCCCTAGTTGCATGGGTTCCCCGGCTCCAGTGTCAACCACGGCAGGGGGTGGAGATCCGACACGTCCGGTGAAGGCAAGGGTGACGGTGGGTGGTGGTCTTGGTGCAGTGTAGGTGTAGGTGGGAGCTGGCGGCAGGGTTCGAGGTGCTGGCTTCGGACGGGAGAGAAGGCGCTGGTCAATCCGGAGGGCTAGCTGGATCAGCCCCTCCAGTGTGGCTGGGAGTTCTCGTCCGGCTAGCTCGTCCTTAATGCGATTAGCCAGTCCCTCGAAATAGGACGTCCGGAGGGCTGCGTCTCCCCATGAGGTCTGGATGGCAAGGGTGCGGAAGTCGGCGGTGTACCTGCTCACGGACAATCCTCCCTGCCGCAGATGGTAGACCTTCGTGTCGGTCTCCACCTCGCCCGCGGGATGTTCAAAGGTCAATTTAAGCTGACGGGTGAACTCGTTGTACGAGTGAGCAGTGTCCGTGTCAGCGCGTAGGACTGCCGTGGCCCACTCCGCTGCCTGCCCTGATAGCAACGAGACGAGTAGTGCAATGCACAGCCAGTCGGTGGAGTATTTGGTGGTATTAAACTCAAACACCAGTTCCAGCGATGTTAAGAACACACTGCATTTCCCATCCGTGCCATCCCATTTATCCGGTAGTTCTAGAAAAACATCAGAAGGGGGGTGGGGGGTTGGTGCGGCGGCGCGGCCGCTGCGGCGGGAGGACCGCTAGCCAGCCCATCAACAGCCGACCGGAGGCTCGCGTTCTCCTGCTTAAGCTCCACAACCTCGCGGCGCAAGGCCGCGATGTCTTGGACGCTCCAGCGCAGAGTATCGAGCTCCGCGGTTAGCTTATTGATGAGCATATCATGCTGGTCAACCACATCGCAAAGGCGCGCATGATCCACTGGGTTTACTGCTTTAGGCTTTGTCATTCTGTCAGGAACTAAGCCGGGATGACCAGAAAGGCGATAGCTTTAGCAGTTAGCCCTGTAGCGTGAATGGTAAACCCAAACGCGGATGGACACGAGCGGGCAGGATAATCACGCGATTTGCTATAAGGACTCTCACAGTAAATGAGCAAAGGAAAGACACAATCTAACCCTAGTCCTATAAACACACACTCAGTCTGAAAGTAAAGCCAAGGAAGTGAGTACTCACATGAACGGGAACGATTCCGAAATAGCCTGGGCATAACTCAATGACAGAGCGATGTGCAGCGCCATCTTGTATCCTTTTATGCTTTCAGGTTCGCGGCCGTCTTGCATCCGGGTCCTACTGCCGGCCGCGGCTGAGTGCGAATGACAACTTAGGATCCCACTGACTTTGGACTTGTCCAGGACTGTTTTCCCTTCTGGCACCTTTCCGTGCTTCCCAAATGCCACTGCATTTTGGCACTCCGCTGCAGTAAAGAACTCATCAAAAAGAAGATAAAACAAGCGAAGGCAGTCCTTCCGGGCCTCTGCATGGATTGCAACTAGACGGGTAGAGGACAGAAAAAGACCAAATTCTGAATACAGCTCTCGCTTCCCAGATCTGTTTTATTTAGCCATACCACCAGCCTGAGGTTGTAGCTGTTCAACTTTTTCCAGAAAGCTGTTTAATGCTTCAAGTTGTTCACCACCTGTAACAGAAATTGAATTGATACTTTAGAGGGATACAGAGAGAAGTTTAAAAATAAATAAATAAATAAATAAATAAATAAAAAACGGGCAGAAGTTTAAAAACAAAGATTTTATTACAGTTAAATCTCTTAATATTTTCTAAATAAAGCACACGATATGCCCAAAATTAGTTTACTTAAAACTGTAGTTTAAAAAATATATATTAATAATTACAATGCAAGAGTGCATCGTCATTTACTATTAATTACATTTAACTATATGCTTCACTGGAATTCTAATCAGACGCATCATGGCCATGTTCATGGGGGGTGGGGTGTGCTAAGGGGAGGCCTGTAGGATCCAAGCACATACTGCATTAACATGCTGATATTCAATATGATATCAGATTGGATTGGATATTGGGGGGTGGGGATTACTTACCAATACTACACAGCACCTCCTCAAGTTTCTCTTCCATTAATTTTGCCAGCTCTGGCTTATAGGCCTCACATGGCTTCCATGCTCAGTCACCCCTTGATTTTGTTCTCACACATGGTTCTCCATATTCTGGTACTGGAGCAATGTCATTGATAGAACTAGCTGCATAGGAACTAAAGCTTGAGTTCTCGTATTCAGAACTACTAGCTGTGCTCTTCTCTGTAGGACAATTTTCAGGTTCAATGGGACTGTACAACATTTTATAAAAACTTTCTTTGGCTGCAAGTTTACTTGGAATTGTTGGCTTCCGATGCTCAGCTGAATTTGTTAAAACAGGCCTCTGTTGCAACTGGTTGAAAGACACTGGCTGTGCAGTGTGATGCTGTGGATACTGTGGATTGTTAGAAGAGGCTGGATAAAGAAAGGCTGGTACTCTGATGGGGTACCTGATAGGTGATAGTATGGCAGGAGGGGTGGAGATGACTGGGTGGCTAGTGGCTGGTATAATGGCAGAGAAGGTGATCTCTGGGTGGTTGGTAGCGTGGAAGGGAAGGTGGAGTTGATGGGGTAGCTGGAAGGGTGGCAGGGGAGGTGGAGATGACGGAGTAGCTGGTTGCTGGGCGAGACCGTGCCCTAAAGAATTTAGCCATTGCTGTCCAGAGGTGGACTGAACTGCTGGAGGCAGTGATGAGCGGTTATAGAATCTGAGCAGCTGTATCTCTTTTTAATTTGGCTCTGTAGAACTTGTTGTCAGACCACCGTGCCAATACTACTTCTCCCGGTTTCAGATTTCTTAAACAAGCAATAGGTTGATCATCTTTGTTTAATATATCAGTGAAATTCAAGATGGCGCCGGTGAGGTCGGCTGCCATCACGACTGCTCCGACCACCTTTTCTTTGTTTTTGTTATTTAAGTTAGTTTTCAGTGTTTTAAAATCGGCAAAATCACCACCATTGAGTACATTAGGTATGATAGAGACATTCTTGTTTCTATTGGTATACAATGTACTCACAATTCGACGTTTTTAACTCCGGATCCGAGCGGGCCGAGTGAGATCCTGAAGGAGAACAATGGACGCGACGCGAAGCGGAGGCCTCGAAGGAGACGAGCTGGAGTGAGGAACCGGCTCAGAGCCCGTGCACACCGCACACCTCTGCCTAGCATCCTGCTCGCCAACGGCCAGTCACTGGAGAACAAACTTGATGACCTCAGGGCCAGGATAAAGTTCGAGAGAGACATTCGGAACTGCAACCTTCTCTGCTTCACCGAGACATGGCTGAACCCAGCGGTGCCAGACCACGCCATACAACCAGCCGAGTTTTTCTCGGTTCACCACATGGACAGGACGCGGGACTCGGGGAAGTCAAGGGGAGGCGGCGTGTGCTTAATGGTGAACAACAGCTGGTGCAACAGCGCGAGCGTTGTTCCTCTTACACGCTCCTGCACACCAAACCTGGAACTACTGTCCATCATGTGTCGTCCTTTTTATCTTCCACGGGAGTTCACATCGGTCATAATCAGTGCCGTTTACATACCACCACAAGCGGACACTGAAACTGCCTTATGCAAGCTGCATGAGGTGCTCACACAGCACCAGACACAACACCGGGACGAACTTTTATCAGCACATCACCTACCCCACCAGGGGCGAAAGGACACTTGACCATTGTTATACCATGGTCAAAGACGGTTACAAGGCACAATCTCGTCCAGCGTTTGGTAAATCCGACCACGCCGCCATCTTCCTCATGCCAAAATATAAACAAAGGCTGAAACAGGAAGTTCTGGATCAGAGGGAGGTCGCGCGCTGGACGGACCAATCGGTGGCCGCGTTACAGGACGCACTCGATGACGCAGACTGGGACATGTTCAGAAACAGCTCCGATGATGACGTCAGCGTGTTTACGGAAGCGGTTGTGGGATTTATTGAAAAGCTGGGAGACGATACGGTAGAGAAAAAGACTATCAGAACGTTTCCCAACCAGAAGCCGTGGGTGGATAAAACCATCCGCGACGCTCTGAGATCTCGCACAGCTGCCTACAACACGGGACTTGCGTCGGGGGACATGGAACCGTACAAGGCTGCGTCATATAACGTCCGGAAGGCGGTGAAAGAGGCGAAGCAGCGCTACGGGAGAAAACTAGAGTCACAGCTTCAACAGAATGACTCTAGGAGCCTGTGGCAGGGACTAAGAACAATAACGGACTATAAAGCACCAGCATCCGGTATGACGAACGCGGACGCGACTCTGGCAGACGAGCTGAACACATTTTACGCTCGCTTCGAGGCTGCAGCTAAAGACGCTAGCAATGCTAATGCTAACGGCGCTAATGCTAACGGCGCTAATGCTAGCAGCGCTAACGGCTGCAGACAGGAAGACACAGCCAGCACCGGGAACGCGCTCATCATCTCCGAGCAGGACGTGAGGAGAGCCTTCAAGAGAGTGAACACCAGGAAAGCAGCAGGACCAGACGGCATCTCAGGTCGTATTCTCAGAGCCTGCGCAGACCAGCTAGCACCTGTGTTCACTGAGATATTCAACATCTCCTTATCTCAGTCGGTGATCCCCACATGCTTCAAAGAGTCCATCATTGTTCCTGTCCCGAAGAAACCACATCCTGCTTCCCTCAATGACTATCGCCCTGTAGCCCTCACCTCAGTAGTGATGAAGTGCTTTGAACGCCTTATCAGAGACTTCATCATTTCTTCACTACCCGACACACTGGACCCACTACAGTTTGCATACCGTCAGAACCGCTCCACAGACGATGCAATCTCTCATCTCCTCCACACATCACTCACTCACCTGGACACTAGGAAAGGGAATTATGTTAAAATGCTCTTCATCGACTACAGCTCTGCTTTTAATACCATAATTCCCTCCACACTCACCACCAAGCTGGAGCACCTGGGACTCAGCTCATCTATATGTCAGTGGATCTCCAATTTTCTGACTGGCAGACCACAGGCAGTAAAGATGGGCGGACATGTCTCAGCCACACTCACTCTCAGCACTGGAGCCCCCCAGGGTTGTGTTCTGAGCCCCCTGCTGTACTCTTTGTACACCCACGACTGCGTGGCCACTACCAACTCCACCTCCATCATCAAGTTTGCTGACGACACCGTCGTGGTCGGACTGATCACCAACAATGATGAGTCGGACTACCTAGAGGAGATTGGAAATCTGGAGAACTGGTGCCAGAGGAACAATCTCCTCCTGAACGTCAGTAAGGCAAAGGAGCTGATAGTGGACTTTAGTACAAAGCAGGAGAGGAACTACCAGACCCCCGTCATCAACAGGAGCCCAGTGGAGAGAGTGGACAGCTTCAGATACCTCGGTGTTCACATCACGCAGGACCTATCATGGTCCTGTCACATCAGCACCATGGTGAAAAAAGCCCGGCAGCGTCTCTACCACCTCAGACGCTTGAGAGACTTTAGACTGCCCTCCAAGGTGCTCAGGAACTTCTACTCCTGCACCATAGAGAGCATCCTGATGGGAAACATCACGACCTGGTTCGGGAACAGCACCATGCAGGACAGACGAGCTCTACAGAGGGTGGTGCGATCAGCCGAGCGCATCATCCGCACTGAGCTCCCTGACCTACACTCCATCTACAGCAAGCGGTGCTGGACTAAGGCCAGGAAGATCATGAAGGACCTCAGTCACCCCAGTAATGGACTGTTCTCTTTGTTGCGGTCTGGGAAGAGATTCCGCTCCCTAAAGGCCAACACAGAGAGACTGAGGAGGAGCTTCTTCCCGCAGGCGATAAGGTCTCTCAATCACACCTCCACACAGGACTATTAACATCTTTTTAAGCTCACAACACTGACTGGACAATCATGGACACATTCATACACACTTGCACTAAATATTTATACATCTGGACAATTGCACATGTCACTTTCATTAGTCACCTTTCATGCATATTTGCACAACCACTGACACTTTAAATTCTATATACATATACCCTATATTTCTATACTTTGCAATATTTTATTATGCCCTTATTGTACAGTTAATTTTACTAGTTAAATTTATTTCTTTAGTATTTCCTTTTTATTGATTATTTATTTTACGTACAAGCTTTTATTTTCTTTTTAAGGTCACTGGCGGTCGTGTAAGCATTTCACTGCATATTATACTGTGTATGACTGTGTATGTGACAAATAAAATTTGAATTTGAATTTGAAATTAAAAACATGCTACTTTATTGTATTTTTTATAATGTGGCAACACATGGTTTCTGCAGGTTTTAACAATTTAATACCTTTTTTAAAGACTTTTTACATCCATACTGGGTAATGGACAAGATACAACAAGATAATGCCAGACCACATTCTGCATCAATCACAACATCATGGCTGCGTAGGAGAAGGATCCGGGTACTGAAATGGCCAGTCTGCAGTCCAGATCTTTCCCCTATAGAGAGCATTTGGCGCATCATAAAGAGGAAGGTGCGATAAAGAAGGCCCAAGACGATTGAACAGTTAGAGGCCTGTATTAGACAAGAATGGGAGAGCATTCCTATTTCTAAACTTGAGAAACTGGTCTCCTCGGTCCCCAGACGTCTGTTGAGTGTTGTAAGAAGAAGGGGAGATGCCACACAGTGGTGAAAATGGCCTTGTCCCAACTTTTTTGGGATTTGTTGACGCCATGGCATTTTGATTCACCACATTTTTCCCTTAAAATTATACATTTTCTCAGTTTAAACTCTTTATTAAAAGAGTGAATACAAAAAATATAATAAATATTCAGTATTCTCCAGCTGGAGAGTGGACGGACTCAGAGGTGAAGGACGGGGTTCTGACCAGCGCAGAAGAACAGAAGAAGGACGGTTACACACGCAGCAGCACCCTGACCCTCAGCAAAGCAGTCTGGGAAAAGGGGGAGGAGTTTGTCTGTACAGTCGCCCATGACGGTGTCAATCATCCGGTCACGTTCACAAAGAGCCAGTGTGAAGACTAACAGCTCCGAGATAGAATTTAACACTGAGCTGCTTACACATCCATCTACAATAGAGTTTCAATTCTACACAATGCTGACATTTCTGTCTTTACTCTCTTCACTGTCCTGTTGCTCTTCCTGTAGTTTTGCTCGGCTGAAATAAAGCTTCATTTTGGACATTGTGTCTTCGTTTATTCCAGTTAATAGTCATTATCAGTGTGATGAGAGTGTGTTTAGCTGTAGATTCAGTGCTGTGTGTTGTGCTTCAGTGAGTTTGGCTGAAGAAACTTGAACATCTGGTGAAAGTGCTGCTCTATTCTGGGAGAAAGAGGATCACTCGGCCGTCTTCATGTGAATCTCACTTCCTCTACACTGCTCTCTGATTTACTGCTTAACACTGACTCTGTGTGTTTATCTGGGTGTGGAGCAGGAAGCTGCTTTCATCTCTTTCTTTAGTGCAGGATTTATGCTTGAGTGAACTGACAGGTAAAGACTTATTTTATATTAATAAGATGGAGGAGTTCAGATCCTCATCCATTCCTACTTGTGTCCAAACTGTACACTGAATTTAAAATCCACTTCTGACTTTCTCTAACCTCGGACTCCAGTAGACCTTCTGAGAACAGTGTTTATGTCCATTCTGGACCCAGTATGAGTAAATCAGTGCATAACAGGACACACTTATAAAGCTGGTCACACTCTTCAGATTAAATTTAGAAAATATAGTGACATTTCCACATGGGTGTGGTGAGGGAGGACATGCAGGAGGTTGGAGTGAAAAAGTAAGATGTGGTAGACAGAGTCAGATGGAGACAAATGGTCCGCTGTGGCGACCCCTGTTGGGATCAGCCGAAAGAAGAAGAAGAGTCATTTCCACATTTAACAATGAGCTGAAGTTCTTTCAGATCATTGTCTCATCTCATTTCTCAGTGCTGTAGTAATAATGTATGTGCATTGCCGTGCTGCCACATTAAACATACATTTCCATCAACAACTGCACAGAGATAGTAATCCCATAGCAAAGAATCTCAAGCAATAGATCTCATTTTAATCTCTTCTTTGTCTCCTAGACAGAAATGTGCTGTCTTTGAGACTTGAATAAGAATTAGGTGTTCTCTGCATCTACTCAAAGGTGTCTCAAATATGGTTCATTACCTCTAAATCTCAGAGATAGTTCATATTTGTCTTGTGTGCAACTCCTGCATTTTTTGTTTCCCCAAAGCAGTGTTTCCCACACATACCCACGTACAGTATACAGTGCTTGTAAACTGCATTTGTGTTTTTGAGTATGATCTCTGGAATTAATCTCTTCTTTTCTTAAAAAAAATATATATATATTTTACTACTACTGTAATGACGATGCAAAAATATAGAACTCACAAAATGTGCATATTGATATATATTATGTCCTTGATATAAAATGTTTGCTGACAGAGAGGGTTTTCATCACCTGTTATTTTATTTTAGACTGCATAGCTAATGTACACTATGCATTCTTCTTCTTATTATCATTATAGTTACACGTGATCTTATAAATCTGTTCTATTTCTTGCCTATACAATCCTTCTCAATCATGTGTGTATAGTTAGTTAAAATGAAATAAAATTGAGTTCTTCATATTGAAGAAAATATTTGTAGGGTTTAGATAATAATGACAACGAATGACTGTTGCACCAATGTATGTAGACAATTTATTCTAGACACAACGTCCAACGCATTCTTCACGATTAATATGTAATGTTTAGCTCTGGGTCAGAGGAGTATCAAGTCTATAACAATCCGGGTTAATTTAATTAACTGAATCAAAATTTATAATGTACAACTTTATCGACTATCCGTCCAGCATTTATCACAATTTAGTGTATCTTACCAGTTCTGCTTATTACGTGGCCAACGATGATAACACAAAATCTAGACTGTAATAGAAATCATTTGACTAACCTACGATACATGAAACTACATTACTTAAACGCACACACACACACACACACACACACACACATATATATATATATATATATATATATATATATATATATATACAAACAGTTTGGAAGGTGAAAATTAATTAGGTTATTCTAGTACGGTTTACTAGAACAAGTCTTGGGTTTAATCTTACGGTTTAGGTATGAAACGAGAACCAACTTCAGCAAGGTATGCAGCTTTGTTTGTTTACTTGCGTTATGTTTCATTCTCATCTGGTGGTTCGCCTTCAGCGAAGGGAATCACGGCGTTGCTAATTGGTTGGTGCGCTGTTGTGGAGATGACATCTTTCGGGAAAGCCCTTTGGTGAGATGTTGGTTGCTGTCAAGATGGACTAACCTGAGGTGACCAGAAGACGTAGCTTTAGCGGTTAGCCCAATGTAGCGTGGAGGATAAACCCAAACGCGGAAAGAAGCGAGCAGGCAGGATAACCACGCGATTTAGTTTAAGGACTCTCACAAAAGCGGAGCAAGGGAAAAACACAAATTTAACCCGCGTCCTAAAAATACACACACAATAGCAAAGACAAACGGAACCAACATGTGAGTACTCACGGTTTGCTGAAACGACAGCTGGAGCTGACATGGGCCGAACTCAATGACTGAGCGGTAAGCCATCGTTTGTTTACCTCTTTTATACTTCCTGGTTTTGCGCCCGTCTTACTTCCGGGTCCTAGTGCCGGGCGCAGATTGAGTGTGTATGACAGTACCCCCCTGTCCAGGACTGGCTCCTGACGGTCCTGGGATGGAGGATACCCTGTGACGGTAGTCCCGAATTAGCTGGGGGTCGAGAATGAACCGGGCCGGGATCCAAGATCGCTCCTCGGGGCCATAGCCCTCCCAGTCCACCAGGTATTGCGTACCTTTGCCCCGAGGGCGCGAGTCAAGGATTCGGCGCACGGTGTAGGCGGGACCGCCGTCGATGATCCGGGGAGGAGGAGCTGGGGGGGTGGGTGGAATCATGGGTGAGGTGATGAAGGGCTTGAACTGGGACAGGTGGAAGACTGGATGGATCCGGAGCGCCGCAGGCAGCTGGAGCCGGTAGGTGACAGGGTTAATTCTGTGAGTGATGTGGTATGGTCCGATGAATCTGGGGGAAAGCTTCTTTGACTCGGTGCGGAGGTGGAGGTTTTTTGTGGACAGCCATACCTTGTCACCTACGTGGTATAGTCGTCCCGGAGGATGTCGGCGGCGATGTTGGTGGATGTAGCGGGCATTGGCACGTTGGATGGCCTGGTTGGTCGTAGTCCAGAGCCGCCGACATCTGCGGACCAACTGTTGGGCTGACGGTACATCAACCTCCGGCTCTGGGTGGTTGAAGACGGTGGGTTGGAAACCGTGGCATACCTCAAATGGGCTTAGGTTAGTGGCAGAGGAGATGTGGAGGTTGTGTGATAGTTCCGCCCAAATGAGGTAGCGTGCCCAGGAGCGCTGACGGTCCGCTACGAAACATCTCAGGTAGCGCTCCAGTTGTTGGTTGGTCCGCTCCGTCTGACCGTTAGTCTGTGGGTGGTATCCGGAGGACAGACTGCAGGTGGAATCGATCAGACGGCAGAAGGCCTTCCAGAACCGGGCTGTGAACTGGGGCCCTCTGTCCGAGACGATATCCTTGGGGAACCCATGCAGACGGACTACGTGCTCTAAAATCAGCTCTGCTGTTTCCTTTGCTGACGGGAGTCCGGCGAGAGCCACCAGATGCACGGTCTTAGAGAACCGATCCACGATCGTGAGGATGGTGTCCTTTCCTTCGGAGGCCGGCAGGCCCGTGATGAAGTCCACGGCAATGTGCGTCCAGGGCCGTCGAGGGACTGGAAGGGGTTGCAGTTCTCCTGGAGAGGGTCGGTTGGTGGTCTTTGCCCTGGCACACACTGGGCATGCCTGAACGAACTCTTGGACGTCCCTCGTCATGGATGGCCACCAGAAGTCGCGCTGGATAAATTGGAGGGATCGTCGGGTGCCTGGATGGCCCGAAATTGGGGAGGAGTGTCCCCAGTGGAGAACCTCGGGTCTCATCCCTTCAGGCACGAAGAGTCGTCCAGGTGGCACACCTGCCGGTTCGGTCTCTGTACCTCGTGCCTGGCGCACTCTCGTTTCCAGGTCCAGTTGCTGGGGTGCGATGATCTTGGAAGAGGGGAGGACAGGCGCGGGGTCCACCCGGGGGGGGTCCACCTCTAGTTGTCGGGAGAGGGCGTCAGCTTTGGTGTTCTTGGGCCCCGGGCGGTATGAGAGGTGGAAGTTGTAATTCTCAAAGAATAATGCCCACCGCGCCTGTCGTGGATTTAACTGTTTAATGTTCCGGATGGTGATTAGATTTTGATGGTCCGTCCAGACTATGAATGGCTCACTGACGCCCTGGAGCCAGTGACGCCACTCCTCCAGAGCCCACTTTATGGCCAGCAGTTCGCGGTCCCCTACCCCGTATCGCTGCTGAGTGGAGTCAAATTTTCTGGAGAAAAAACCACAAGGGTGTAGTTTTTGGTCTGGACCTTGCTGTGAGAGGATAGCTCCAGCGCCCACATCTGAAGCATCCACCTCCACAACGAATGATTTATTGACATCTGGGTGGTGGAGAATCGGTGCAGTGGTGAAGCGGTGACACAGTGATCGAAAAGCGGAGACAGCTGCCGGGTTGAGGTGAAAAGGGAGAGAGGAGGGACGGGTCAGAGCGGTTAGGGGGGCGGCAACTGTACTGTAGTCCCGGATAAAGCGACGATAGAAGTTCGCAAACCCGAGAAACCGTTGAAGCTGTTTGAGGGTCTTGGGTAGGGGCCAATGACGCACAACCTCTACAGATGTCGCCATTAAAAACCTGCGTTTCGAGAAAAGGGATCCCGTGACTTGCCGCGGCTTTGCGCGGCTGCGTGCGGGAAGCTGTGAACATGCCCTTCATTACCTGTAGGGGGCAGTCGTGTTTCAGTCTGAAGTATTGTGTGTCTACTGAAGCCGAAAATGTGTGCAAATTAAACTGCGCATGCGTGTTTGGAGTCGCTGTGCCGGCGCTGTGTATCAGTCGGTTGTGGATCATCACGGAGGTTACAACACGGTGTGGCTGCCGCTGGAGTTTGTCGTGTTCGAGGTAAGTTTAGCTTTCTTTTTTGGATGTGATTCTCGCTTTCATGACTCCCAATTAATGTTCATCTTAATCTCAGGACGTACAATTAGCAATTTCAGTTTTTAATAGTGTGGAGATTCACAAAACACCGTTTTCGTGTAAAAACCTGAACCTACGGAGCCCCCATGGGTCCTGTGGTAAATAAATAAATAAATAAAATAATAACGAACCGAGCGCGCGGATTAATACACCGAGATGTGTGTTTCTTTCCCCCAACCCGAGTGAAAACGGCGTGTTCAGACAAAGCCTCGCCAGTTAGATGCCATTTCTGAACAAACTGAGTCGTGTGTGTTAAAGCATTAAATGGTAAAAGAGCACTAGCAATAAACGTTTTTTTTCTGAAGCCGGACTTTATTAATGAGTTACGAGTAAAGAACCTGTACATATGTTCATACAGTATTGACAGCAGCTCTAATTTACTGCGGTAAAGCCAGCCGCGGTTCAGAAAAACACGGTCAAGCCAGCCGCGATTGATTTTAGTGCGCGCGCATATTACAGCGATTACGGTAGTTTCATGAACAACACAGAGAGAATGCCCCATATCTGAAAAATGCTGCAGTAAAATAGTTTCATATGTGGTGTGTATATAGTATGGGACGTCCTGAATAAGAACTGATCATTGTTTTTTTCTACTTATTAGAAATGGGGTCTTTATACCCCTTTAAAGTGTAATAATGTCCAATATCTCAAAAATGCTGCAGTAAAATAGTTTCATATGTGGTGTGTATATAGTATGGGACGTCCTGAATAAGAACTGATCATTGTTTTTTTTCTACTTTTTTTTTATTATCATATAATGTGTGTACATTATATGGGATAAAAACTGACCATGGCGTTTTATACTTACTAGAATTTATTTTTTCATAGGTCTCTGAAGTGAAATAAAGGCATTTTATTTAACTTTTTTTCCCCATTGTGAACATTTGTTTATTTGACCTCTCTTCCAAAGCAGACGTTAATCCTCATTATAGAAAACATTCATTGAAGAATAACTGCTACTTTTGAACAGTAAAACAAAATAAAAATCAATTCTGGTATTTAGAAAGACTAAATACATTATTTTGTCTGTTTTCTACGAATTCTGCTGTAACTTATCTACATAAAACAATTATTTGAATGGTGAATATTTAAGAAAAATATTGTAACAGACAACCGTCAAAGTCACCAATAAATAACACGGATATTAAAGCAGAAATGCAAATAAATAAGCAAGTAAAAATTGACGAGCATGTTGTATTATCTCTCAGTCCTGGGCGTCTAAATGAAAAGCGCTCTGAAAGCGCGTTGTCTCTGTGTCGGTCCTGAAACTACCGTAACCACTGTAATATGTGCGCACACTAAAATCAATCGCGGCTGGCTTGACCGTGTTCTTCTGAACCGCGGCTGGCTTTACCGCAGTTCTAATTTGTCTAAATCGCATTGCAGACAATAAAAATAAGTCGAGTCATCCTGTGACCCTACATGCTTAATCTTTGCACACATGATTCTTGCTTCTCACTTTTTCCTTAATCCCTCACTGTTCTATCTTGTATTTTCTAACGGTGTCAGAAACTTTGTGTTAGTAGCACTGCTTGACGCCTTCCTCTTTTGTAATTTGCTTTGGATAAAGGCAAACTTACAAAAGATGAAGAAATGCCTGAATGTAGTTGTACGAATAAAAGATTATGTAATGATACAATGTAAATATTTTCACAGAAACAAAGTGTAAAGATGAGACGTGAATCTGAAGAGGATCTCTTTGATGATTGCCTGGTAAAGCATTGTTTTCTTATTAATTATACAATTTATTAATACCTTGAATATAGTGTTTGTTGTATTGGACAGAAGCATATAAATGCAAATGTATATATAAATGAGTAATTATTGAACGAATTTTCATGTTTGGACTAACCCTTTAAATACAAACTCAGCATTCATCATAGGATTTCCTGACACTGTAAAGCCATCTCATGCCATGTTTTACTGATGCAAGATAAAGCAATTTAACCCAAGTTTAACAATATGAAGTATATGAAGTGATGGTCATTTTTTTATTATCATTTATTTTTATTATTATTTTTTTCTCAATGAAGTCAGCACAGGTTGAAGCAATTCAGATTTTTTTGCTTCTCAAAATAAATGATTTATTTTCTTGTAAATTTTATGCAGGGGGACAGACGAAGTGACACCTTCTTAAAATCCTTGTCGTCCGTGCTGTTGAAGGGGAAGAACCGGTTGGTGTATCCATAATCCTTGAAGGAGAGGCTATTTTCAGAAAGTTCTTCTAGAACTTGATGGGATTAAGCTATCACCAAAAGTGCAAGCTTTAAAGATGAAGTTATCATCTTAAAACATTTGATTTGGCTTGACTACAAGTGTTTACATGTTGTGTTTACATGTTCAGCTTAAAATGTTTTCATGCATTAAGGTTTCAATGGCATACTTTTAAGTGCACAAGTCCAGAGTGCTGATTTGAAAGTTGCAACTTCACTGCTTCAGAGGGCTATTACGTTTTAACGTTTATTCTACAGTTTGTTTAAAGTATTTTCTGCTGCATTTTATTTCTAAATGAATGCTGTATTTTATTTATTTATTATTTTACACAATTTTGTTTAAAACAAGTATTTCAGGCCCTGGTGCCGTGCAGTTTTTTTCTATGGATGCAAATTTTAGCTGAATGCACTTTTATTAAAAAGACAACTTGGATCTAGACTGTGAATGTCACAAATATTTGGTAATGTTGGTGAATAAACTGTTTAATTATATTTTAGTTGTGTGATTTATGAAAGATATAGATGAAATAATTACTTAAGTTTCTTTCCAAAACATAAATTAGCAATGTTTACATTATTATAGGGAGTAATATAAATTGATAAAACCAAGTAAGGGAAAATCTCACAAAACATGTGTGTGTGTGTGTATGTATATATATATATATATATATATATATATATATATATATATATATATATATATATATTAGTTAATTCAGGGCTATTTATGATGGAGACACCTTTTTACGTTTTAAATATGTAAAACCTCCGCTGCGTGTATTCATTCACAGGCTGCAGCGCGCGCACAGAGAAATAGGAGACTGTGGTGTATGAGTGGATTGGAGAGAAGAGAGCTGTTCAGTTACTATAAAATATATATATATAAACATAATATGATCTTTTTGAGTTATAATGTTTTTTTTATTATTCATAAGAAAACCTTTCAGTTTTGTAAATATTCTAGTTATAGTGTGTTATTATTATTAGTTGGAGTCATAGGTAGCAAACCTACGCCCTTGTGTGTGTGTGTGTATGTATATATATGGAAATATAATTAATATTTTCGTGTTTAATTACAAAAAAAAACATTTTAATGGTTAGTGATTGTTGCAGACATTTACACTATTTTTGAGAACTATTAAGTTCTCCTTCAACGTGTCATAGCCGATAACTGCCCCTTTGAAGCCTTTGAATGGTGTTAAAAATACTTGCAAAACAAGTATTGCAGCCATACATTGGAGGGAACTTCTGAGGTGGTCAGTGATTGATGGCACGGTCGGTCGGAGGGGGTTGTGATCACACCTATAGATCTTTTGTTCTAGGCTATCGGTCAAATATCTCTCCACTTGGAAGCAAAAACATGCAAGGGATTTCAGCATCTCGACGCACATACTAAGCTGTTTATAAAGTAGACACTGTTTGGTTTTTCATTTTGTAATCTTTCCCGTGTTTACCGTGTACTGTACAATGTATATTCATTTTTTAATGAATTACTGTAAATAAACTACACATTCCGTTGATTTACCAGAAATGACTTTTCTGTTTTTTTTGTGTGCTAAACTAAACTTCAGGGTCAAAGTAATAGCGATTTTATTTGAAAAGTATTATATATTTACAATGCTGATAAGTTCAAGCTTAGATTCATATATAAACTGCTTCAAAGTCTTTCCGTGACCGCTGAAATCCGACAGACGCAGGGCTCAAGGGAGGTGTGTGTGTGTGTGTGTGTGTGTGTGTGTGCGCGCGTGTGTATGTGTGTGTGTGCGGGTTAGTGTGCCTGTCCTATTTCAGCGGATTTTTCCGCTACCGCAGATCAGTTTATCAACTTGTAATATATACATTTTAGGAATATATTAACATGTGCAGACATTTAAGGTTGCGCTGCCCTCTCTTGCCCCTGCGTAGAGCCTACACACACACACACACACACACATCTATCTATCTATCTATCTATCTATTATATAAATACACATTTGGAATCTGCATCTACATTTTCTGTTACAAGTATAGAATTAGGTTCAGCTGAGACTCATGATCAATGGTGTTAGGGTACTTATGTAGTGATAATTAGTTTCAGCCAGATCATTAAAACTAACAATGGACTATGACACTCTTGAGAGGGGATATGAAGGTGTTATTCATTTATTTATTCTCTACAAGGGTGCGAACAACAGTACAGACCAAACTATAACTCTCTCTTACTACTATAAAATATATTCTAGATATAAACAAACAAAATACAGCTTTTTTCCTCAGAGGTAAACGGAAAAGTGAAGTTGTTCAGCTGTCACTGCAGCTTCTTCAAAGTCTTCCCACTCCGTGACCACTGAAATCCGACACGACACCACGTTAGGCTACGTCTTGACTCATTTGTATACCGACGGTGATTGGATGTTTCCCGAGGGCTCAGGGGAGTGTGTGTGTCTGTGTGTGTGTCTATGTGTGTGCGTCCGCGCGGGTACTTGTTCTACTGTTATAAAAACTCTAAATATAAACAAACAAAATACAGCTTTTTTTTCAGAGGTAAACGGAAAAGTGAAGATGTTCAGTGTCACTATGCAGATGTTACACTCAGTGGAGTTACCGAAGTCATTGGTTTAGTCCTCATTGAGCTTTTGTTCCTCTTATGTGAGCATAAACAGTGAAACATTCCACAGGTTTAAAATACACCGCGGCCAAGTGAACCACGTTCCCGTCGAACGAAACGAGGCATAATCGTGGTGTTTGCTTCGCTTATGACACACCATAGTTTATTACCTGCTGTGGTAGATCTGAATATTTATTCAAACACAATAATAAAGCTTTATATCCTCAGGAGGGCTCAGTACATTGTTTTAGCGATAGTTTCACGGAAGCGAGTTCAGAACTAATCTAACCAAACCAAAAAAAAAATAGCTGGATAGTTTTGTTCTTCAGAAAAGATATCTGAAGTCACAGAGAGATCCTGCTCTGTAGAAGCTGCCTCAGTCTATTTGTGCAAATACTCCATCCCGCCCTTATCAATGATAGTATAGTAATGATGTCGCTGTTGATTATCTGTTCTTGTGCTTTTGAAAAATAAATATTTTTTTTCTAAGAACATGTAATAGGATGGTGTTTATTGCATGTATGTATGTTTTTTTGTAATAGGCAAGTATATCAAAATAATTTAACTGTTTAATAGACATGGGTGTTTTTTTTACAGATTCACTGTAAAACATGAAAATAATAATAATCTATTTGTGAGGTAGAATTAACCCAACATTCCAGTTAAAATGAACCAACAAACCCCAAACATATGGGTAGAACATTTGAACCATTTATGTGGTAGAATTAACCCAGCATTATAGTTAAATATGACCTAGCATTTGGATTGAATATTTAACCCATCTTGCTGGGTTAAATTAACCCAGCATTTAGTTAGTCCTATATTTACCCAGCAGCTATATATATATATATATATATATATATATATATATATATATATATTACATATATATATTACATATATATATTACATATATATATATATATATACACACACACAGACATGCGTGTGTCATTTTAATTCAAATGAACATTTTAATCTGTGCATGGGCGTCAACTCGCACGTTCTGTAATGTTCCATTGTCTTTTAGAGCCCATTACTAAAGCAGGTTACTAAAACTTGGCTTACTACCTATAAAAAATATTTCAATTTAACTCATGGGTCTCAATCACAGATGACACGACAAATTATATACTCTGAAACGTTCATTTGAACATTTAAAATGTTAATACAAAAATACAAAAACATGAATACTAATGTTATCATGGTGTAAATTATTAACATTAGGTTAGGTCCTGCCCTTAATTAATTCATATTATAATTACTTTTACATAGTATAGTTACTGGACTGACATTACCAAAACTAGCTATTTGATTTAGCCTTTCTAAAATCAACCCATATATCATTTATAATCAGAAAACATAAAACATATTATGATCTGTTCAACAGCCCATCTGTTTTAATTTAGTTTCTATTTTTTATTATTCATAAGACAACCTTTCAGTTTTGTAAATATTCTAGTTATAGTGTGTTATGTTTTTCTTTAGGTTAAACGGTTTTGAGAATTAGACCATCCAGCTTAGATAAATGTTATGTCATTGATAAAATCTGGATTAAGGATATTTTATTATATAATTATATATATATATATTTATTTTTTAGTTTCCCCCTGAGGGATTGCCACCTTATTGTGGTCTGGGGGTTTGCGTGCCTCAACACAATTCAGCAAATACAATACTGTTACTATACAGTAAGGCCAGGTAAAAACAGTGCTTGAACATGATGCGCCCCTCCCCCCACCCCGTGTTGTCTGGTCTAGAACGGCCCTGCCTCTGACCGTCTTTTGTCTTGTAAATGAGTATTCTCACTCACCTTCCAATCCCCCCAGCGCACACACTCTGTTTGTACTGTAAACTGTACTGTAACTGTGTTTGCTAGGGCACTTGGTTATACACAGTACTTTAATGTATGGAACACTTACTTAACTTACTGGTTTGGTTTAAATATCGCTTATTACCTTATTCAACAAAATAAATTCATTATTAACGTATTGAAGTATTTTAGTTAAGGACAAAAACTGTGCTTGTGTTTAGAACTGCTGAACAGCCGAAAACACACACACACCCATCCCCCCGCCAAAAACACACACGCACACACAGAGCAATTAACACCAGGAGTGGAAGGTGGAAGAATACCAAGTTTGTCGTTGCTCTTTTGGAGTTCTTAAAACCCAAAACATTTATTTATACTGAGAAAAAATTATCATGGGTCACAATCACAAACACAAATACATATAATCAAGTGTTTAACTGGTTTCATTTGTTTCTATGATCAATAATTATTATTATTATTTTCAGCCCAACTCTTTGACTATTTAAAACAAAGTTGTGTCCCATTTTTTGCCCATTGAAGTTGTTGGTTCAACTAAACAATTTTTAAATACCCAAACAATCCCCCAAAATTAAAACACGCAAAACATGACTTTAACAATTCAATTTATTCTTCCAAAACTAGTCAAAGTTAAAACAGTAATTTATATAAAACAGATGAATACATGTTGTCTTTTTGCTTAAAGTTCATTAAACAACCCGGATACACCAGCTGCTTATAAGTCTCTATCTATAGTCCTTTTACATTAAAATAAAAAATTTTCAAATATCAAAACTATTACATATTTGTTATTAATAATGTTATTACTTAACAGTTTAAGTCTTTGTTTCCCCCAAAGTACTGTATCAGACATTTTGCAGTTCTATGTTCAGAATATACAGTAGACCTGATCAAACATCATTCTAAAGCTGTCGGACTGTGACGTCATCGCTACCGCAGATCAGTTCATCAACTTGTAATATATACATTTTAGGAATATATTAACATGTGCAGACATTTAAGGGTGCGCTGCCCTCTCTTGCCCCTGCGTAGAGCCTACACACACACACACACACATCTATCTATCTATCTATTATATAAATACACATTTGGAATCTGCATCTACATTTTCTGTTACAAGTATAGAATTAGGTTCAGCTGAGACTCATGATCAATGGTGTTAGGGTACTTATGTAGTGATAATTAGTTTCAGCCAGATCATTAAAACTAACAATGGACTATGACACTCTTGAGAGGGGATATGAAGGTGTTATTCATTTATTTATTCTCTACAAGGGTGCGAACAACAGTACAGACCAAACTATAACTTATACTACTATAAAAATATAAACAAACAAAATACAGCTTTTTTTCCTCAGAGGTAAACGGAAAAGTGAAGTTGTTCAGCTGTCACTGCAGCTTCTTCAAAGTCTTCCCACTCCGTGACCACTGAAATCCGACACGACACCACATTAGGCTACGTCTTGACTCATTTGTATACCGACGGTGATTGGATGTTTCCCGAGGGCTCAGGGGAGTGTGTGTGTCTCTGTGTGTGTGTGTGTGTGTCTATGTGTGTGTGTCATTGTTTTAGCGATAGTTTCAAGGAAGCGAGTTCAGAACTAATCTAACCAAACCAAAAAAAAAAAACATCCGAAGCTTCAAATAGAATGAACGAACTAATGAAATTGATATATATGTAATTGATGTACTGTATACACAGACGTGTGTGTGTCATTTTAATTCAAATGAACATTTTAATGCTTTCTGATACACTTATCAACTTATCCACATAAACTTATCAACACATACTCTCCGTGCACGCACATACAATCTCTAAAAAAGTACAATTAATAACATACATATACAAATAAACAAATGTATATTGAAGTTTACGGTGAACGCAGAGTCGGGTAAGCACATGTGATGACGCGCGCGCCCTCACCTCTTGTTACGACTGCCTATTTGGCCAAAAAATAATTGAACGATATGCCTGGTCCTGGAAAGAGACAATAAATATATACAGTATATATTTTTTATACATTTATTGCATTGTTTGTTGTTTACAGTCAAGCCATTCACATACAATAAAATGTAAACATGAGATCTAAACTAAAAACTGTGCTCCCTGTGCTGGTGCTGGCAATATCATCTCTTTGTTCTGCTGTCTCCGGCTCCCTCCCTGGTCCTGAACCGTACCATACATACCAGATCAAGAACTTGAAGATGAAGATTATATCTCTGGTCTTCTCTCTCTGACGGGTTCCTCCCTAGTTTCTGATGATCTCAATTAGTTTGTAGTGTTGCTTGTCCAAGGAAACCAGTAATCTTGCTTGAAGTGGAGCAGATATAATTCTCAGAAACTCATTACTGATCTTTAAAAAAAAAAAAAAAAAAAGGTAAAAACAAAAATTGGACTGGCTCAAGTTCTTATGTTAGCAAATCTTAATTACAGTGTGTATAAAGTATAGAAAGCAGTACACTACAAACAGCAATCACTCCAAATTAGCTTGTTCTATGTTTACGTCACTTTCCTATTAATTTTTACATCGTTAACCAACGGTACTTAAATATAATTATTTTCTTCGGCGCCGCTGACTTACTGTATAAACTCCGGTGTTTTTGAAAATCACCACGTTAGTTAGCTAATGCTAATGCAGGTAATATAGGTGGTTTTAGCTACAGTAGCAAACACGGACACAAAACTCAATCTACAAAGTAGTTGTTCCTGACATAAATCATGAATTTGCTCATAGAAGAGAAACATTTAACATAGAAATGACATGAGTTTGCTTTCTTACCTGGTTTAAAGGAGTTTTCTTTGAGAATCTCCACCCGCATGTGATTCAGTCCGTGAAAATGCTGCGTCATGAGGTCATGAGACACGGTTTGAAGCAGAAATGTCCTTTGTGAATGGATTAGATTTAAGTTTAATCAGGGGCTTTAACTAACAGTAACTGAAATACAGGTTCTGATATCCTTCCTTACTTGTTTCAACGTCATGCTCCGGTTTGAGGCGGAAATAAAATTATACCGGCAAAACTATGGTCTAAAGACTGCGCATGCGCAAATCACACTCAACCTAATAAGAGTACCTTGATCAAAATGAAATATTTCACTTTGGTTTCCTGCTGTAAACAGCATTATACAAAAAAAAAAAAAAAGATTCACCCATAAGCATAAATTAGACACTTCAGTTAAAAAGAGCAAATTATTTTTTTTACTAATGGAATGAGAAAAAAAACACATTAAACTAGGTTTACTTTTTTCAGTGGATCCCTCAATAATTTCTGTCTCCTTTGCCTGTGTTTGATAATGTGAAGCACATATACACTCATTCATCATGAAAGATCTATTATAAAACAAAATAAAATTCATGTTCGCTTCAGCACTGTTCATCCGCGTCCTTACATTCATTGTTGTACTTGGTCCGGCTTTTAGATAAAGTCCTTCCATGCGCCATCTGGCGGATATTCAGTGAAGCGCAACACATTTATTTAAAATTCCCGAATGTTGCCTCCGGCAAGACCCGGCACGCCGCGCGCTAAATTGCGGCATCCCGCGGGAAAACACGCAGGGTTTTAAGGGCGACATCTGTAGCTTCTGCGGGTCCATGGCCACACCCTGGGGCGAGATGACAAAACCCAGGAACGTGGTGGAGCGCTCGTGAAAAGCGCACTTTTCCAACTTACAGTACAGTTGGTGGGCGAGTAATCTCTTTAGAACCGCCCTGACGTGCTGGGTGTGTTCTTCCATGGTGCGTGAATAAATTAAAATATCGTCCAGGTATGCGAATGCCCACCGACCGAGCATGTCCCGAAGGACGTCGTTAATGAAGTGTTGGAATGCGGCGGGGGCATTGCACAGTCCGAATGGGATGACAAGAGTTTCATAATGTCCGGTGGGGGTGATGAATGCCGTCTTCCACTCATCGCCCTCTCTGATGCGCACCAAGTTGTAGGCGCTCCGGAGGTCCAACTTCGTAAAGATGGTGGCGCCAGAGAGGGCGTCCAGTGCTGAGTTGGTAAGAGGCAGAGGATGTCGATTTTTGATGGTGAGATGGTTGAGCCCCCGATAGTCGACACAAGGGCGAAGTTCACCGCCTCTCTTCTTCACGAAGAAGAACCCCGCGGCGGCAGGTGCCGCCTGATGAGGGCCTGATGGTTCCTTGGCGCAGGGCGTTGTTTACATATTCCTCCATCACCTGGGTCTCGGTGGGTGTGAGTGAGTAGAGATGGCCGCGGGGGGGGATCGTACCGGGTTGGAGGTCTATGGCGAGGTCGTATGGACGATGAGGAGGAAGATGGGTGGCTCGTCGCCTGCAGAAAACCTCCGATAGGTCTCGGTACGGTTCGGGGATGGAGTTGGTGTCGACGTCGGGGGCCTCGGACTCCCTAGAGCACGTCCCAGCCGCTGCCCGTAGGCATAGTTCGTTGCAGGTCGCGCCCCACTGAAGGATCCGATTCTGGGTCCAGGAGATTAGAGGGTCATGTTGGAGCAGCCAGGGATGACCAAGGATGATGGGTGGAGATGAGATGGAGGTGACGAAGAATTTTAACTGTTCATGGTGTTGGTTGATGGAGACGGTGATGGGTTCTGTTCGGGTGCTGATTGGGCTGGTGGAGAGGGGGCGACCGTCGACAGAGGTGATGCGAACGGGCTGGGATAACGCCTCGAGTTTTACCCCCAGGGTTTTGGCATATGCAGAGTCAATGAAGTTACCTGCTGCCCCGGAGTCGATGAACGCAGCACTTCGGACCCGTTTGTGGCCAACCTGGAGGTGTACCTGAACCGTGAGACGGGAGGAGTTGGTGGTGATGGCGGAGAGACGAAGGTGACCCGGCGAGTATCTCTCTCCTCTCACCGGGCCTGGGCGTTTCCCGGTCTGAGCGGGCAGGTTGCCCTGTGATGTGTAGCTGACCCGCAATAGGCACAGAGCCCTTCACGAAAGCGTCTCTCCCGTTCTGCAGCGGTCAAGGAGGCGCGTCCTAGTTGCATGGGTTCCCCGGCTCCGGTGTCAACCACGGCAGGAGGTGGAGAACCGACATGTCCCGGGGTGACGTAGGTGGCGGAGTCTGCGGGGCGTGGAGTGGTGACAGTGAAGGCGGGTGCTGGTCGTGAAGTGGTGACGGCGAAGGTGGGTGCAGGTGGCAGGGTGCGAGGGGCTGGCCTCGGACGAGAGAGGAGGCGCTGGTCGATCCGGAGAGCGAGTTGGATCAGGCCCTCCAGGGTCGCAGGAAGCTCTCGCCCGGCTAGTTCGTCCTTAATTCGAGAAGCCAGTCCCTCGTAGTAGGATGTCCGGAGTGCTGCATCGCCCCACGTTGTTTGGACGGCGAGAGTGCGAAACTCGGCCGTATAGCGGCTCACGGGCAATCCTCCCTGCCTCAGGTGATAAAGTCTGGTGTCGGTCTCCACCTCGCCCGCTGGATGTTCGAAAGTGAGTTTGAGTTGGTGAGTGAACTCATTGTAAGAGTGGGCGGTGTCTGTATCTGCCTGTAAAACTGCCGTGGCCCACTCTGCTGCCTGCCCTTTTAGCAACGAGACGAGAAGAGCAATGCGAAGGCGATCGGTGGAGTATTTGGTGGCATTAAACTCAAACACCAGATCGAGAGCTGTCAGAAAAACGCTGCACTTCCCGTCCGTGCAGTTCCACTTCTCTGGTAGAGAAAGAAAAACATCAGAAGGAGGGGGGGGGGGGATGCGGCGCCGCGGCCTCCGCGGCGTGTGATCGAGCAGTGACGTCATCAACAGCTGCGCGGAGATCCGTATTCTCCCGCCGGAGCTCAGCGACCTCGCGGCGGAGAGAAGCGAGATCCGCGGTTAGCTGATTGATTAGCGCCGCATGCTGATCTACAACGTCGCAGAGACTCGCATAATCCGCTGGGTTTACCGCGGAGGGCTCAGTCATTCTGTCAAGATGGACTAACCTGAGGTGACCAGAAGACGTAGCTTTAGCGGTTAGCCCAATGTAGCGTGGAGGATAAACCCAAACGCGGAAAGAAGCGAGCAGGCAGGATAACCACGCGATTTAGTTTAAGGACTCTCACAAAAGCGGAGCAAGGGAAAAACACAAATTTAACCCGCGTCCTAAAAATACACACACAATAGCAAAGACAAACGGAACCAACATGTGAGTACTCACGGTTTGCTGAAACGACAGCTGGAGCTGACATGGGCCGAACTCAATGACTGAGCGGTAAGCCATCGTTTGTTTACCTCTTTTATACTTCCTGGTTTTGCGCCCGTCTTACTTCCGGGTCCTAGTGCCGGGCGCAGATTGAGTGTGTATGACAGTTGCCTGGTTACCGGTGGCTGTGCTCTGGAAAACTTATCCTGAGGTTTTCTTCATTGCGGGACTTTGGAGTTCTGGCACGAAGTCTCATTGAGTGTTCTTGAAGAGTGCATGATGCCAGCAGAGGCGGCGTAGTGCCCGCAAGGGCAGAAGCCCGAGGTGCTTGGATGAGGTTGTTGGAGGTTGCAAGTTGTAGTAGTGCATGTTGACTATTCTCGCTTAATTCCTTAGGGTTTTTGTCCCTTCAGGGTCAGTCCGTCCCATGGGTGATTGGTCCAATCGGATGTGGTTGCGGGACTTAGCCACGCCTCATGTGGTTTCCCCCTTTTGTGTATTCATTAGCCCGGTGTTTCGGCTGTCATGTGGGGCCCATCAGTTGGAGTTTTTAATACCTTTATAAAGTAATTTTGCATGGGCTCTGTACATGATACCTATTTCCGGTGTTCACCAATGTTCTTTGAATAAAGTCAGCTTTAGATTGATATCAAACATTACATATCTTACCCACTCATTCCGTCCTTAATCTAATAAAAGGGGTTTGTAAATGCTGATTACACCTTTTAAGTTCTGCAGAATAATCAAACATGCACACAGGAATAAAACATACTGAGTAAATATATGTATACGTGTCTTGCCCTACTGGCACACTTTAAAGATGGTTTAAAATAGTGTCCATGCCGTATGCCTTTGTTCATTGAAAGGCATGTGCTCTGGAGGTCAACGAGAGTGTCAAAATGTGACTTGGTGGTTCCCCCCCAACTCGGGGTGAAGCTTTAAAACTGCTCGCTTTGTTTACCGGATCGCCAATTTACACCCTTGTTTAGGGGTTTACTTCAAGGCATCTGGTCTTAGCGTGTCTCCAGGCACAGCAAACTTCCTGTCCCATGCCTTGTGAAGTTTCCTGCATCTTTTATAGACGCTCCTGTATGTTTGCGGATCAGATAAGATTATCGAGATGGCGACATGCAGGCTGGGAGAGGGACTCTGGAATGTGATCAATTGATTGATCTCCTTGGGAGCCCTGTTCATCCCTTTAATTGTACTGATAATTGTCGCTCTATATTGCACAATCCTGACTCATATACAGTATACAGTGGTGTGAAAAACTATTTGCCCCCTT
The DNA here is from genome assembly GCA_030522415.1 of Channallabes apus. Lineage (NCBI taxonomy): Eukaryota > Metazoa > Chordata > Actinopteri > Siluriformes > Clariidae > Channallabes > Channallabes apus. Next base: position 12,057,989 of record CM060107.1, read on the forward strand.
CCTGATTTCTTATTCTTTTGCATGTTTGTCACACTTAAATGTTTCTGCTCATCAAAAACCGTTAACTAGTAGTCAAAGATAACATAATTGAACACAAAATGCAGTTTTTAAATGAAGGTTTATGTTATTAAGGGAGAAAAAAAACTCCAAATCTACATGGCCCTGTGTGAAAAAGTGATTGCCCCCCTTGTTAAAAAATAACTTAACTGTGGTTTATCACACCTGAGTTCAATTTCTTTAGTCACCCCCAGGCCTGATTACTGCCTCACCTGTTTCAATCAAGAAATCACTTAAATAGGAGCTACCTGACACAGAGAAGTAGACCAAAAGCACCTCAAAAGCTAGACATCATGCCAAGATCCAAAAAAATTCAGGAACAAATGAGAACAAAAGAAATTGAGATCTATCAGTCTGGTAAAGGTTATAAAGCCATTTCTAAAGTTTTGGGACTCCAGCGAACCACAGTGAGAGCCATTATCCACAAATGGCAAAAACATGGAACAGTGGTGAATCTTCCGAGGAGTGGCCGGCCGACCAAAATTACCCCAAGAGCGCAGAGACAACTCATCTGAGAGGCCACAAAAGACCCCAGGACAACATCTAAAGAACTGCAGGCCTCACTTGCCTTAATTAAGGTCAGTGTTCACGACTCCACCATAAGAAAGAGACTGGGCAAAAACGGCCTGCATGGCAGATTTCCAAGGCGCAAACCACTTTTAAGCAAAAAGAACATTAAGGCTCGTCTCAATTTTGCTAAAAAACATCTCACTGATTGCCAAGACATTTGGGAAAATACCTTGTGGACCAACGAGACAAAAGTTGAACTTTTTGGAAGGTGCGTGTCCCGTTACATCTGGCGTAAAAGTAACACAGCATTTCAGAAAAAGAACATCATACCAACAGTAAAATATGGTGGTAGTAGTGTGATGGTCTGGGGTTGTTTTGCTGCTTCAGGACCTAGAAGGCTTGCTGTGATAGATGGAACCATGAATTCTACTGTCTACCAAAAAATCCTGAAGTAGAATGTCCGGCCATCTGCTCGTCAACTCAAGCTGAAGCGATCTTGGGTGCTGCAGCAGGACAATGACCCAAAACACACCAGCAAATCCACCTCTGAATGGCTGAAGAAAAACAAAATTAAGACTTTGGAAGTGACCTAGTCAAAGTCCTGACCTGAATCCTATTGAGATGTTGTGGCATGACCTTAAAAAGGCAGTTCATGCTAGAAAACCCTCAAATAAAGCTGAATTACAACAATTCTGCAAAGATGAGTGGGCCAAAATTCCTCCAGAGCGCTGTAAAAGACTCGTTGCAAGTTATCGCAAACGCTTGATTGCAGTTATTGCTGCTAAGGGTGGCCCAACCAGTTATTAGGTTCAGGGGGCAATTAGTTTTTCACACAGGGCCATGTAGGTTTGGATTTTTTTTTCTCCCTAAATAATGAAAACCCTCATTTAAAAACTGCATTTTGTGTTTACTTGTGTTATCTTTGACTAATAGTTAATGTGTTTGATGATCAGAAACATTTTGTGTGACAAACATGCAAAAGAATAAGAAATCAGGAGGGGGGCAAATAGTTTTTCACACCACTGTATTTATTAAAACATAATACAAAGAATGGTTAAAAATGCTTTGGGGTTTAAGGGCTAGGGTTCTCTGACAAATAGTTGCATCTACACTAAAGAGTGTTTAGTACCTTTTTACAGTATATACACTACCGTTCATAAGTTTTAGAACACTTTCTAACTCCATGATGCTTCCTGATTTTTTTTTCTTTCTACATTGTAAAGGAATGCTGAAGGCATCCAAAAAATGCATTAATCTCCTTTGAACAGTTGATATTGAGATGTTTCTGCTACTTCTGCTCTGTAAAGACTTCATAACGCCTCTAATCTGAGGTGCTGTCAATTGGTCATTTTTCAGGCTGATAACTCTAAATGAACTTCTCGTCTGCAGCAGAGGTAGGTTTTGGTCTCGTCCTCCTGGGACGGCCTTCATGAGAGACAGTTTCATTATGGTGCTTGACGGATTTTGCAAATGCACTTGACAATACTGTTCTTGCAGGAACTATTAGAGAAAGGCCGACCTCTGTGTCATAAAATAACAACTAACTGTTGTTTTTCTTGTTGTTACGTAATTACCTAATTCCATATGTGTTATTTTATAGTTTTGAAATCCCCAGTATTTTTGTAGAATGTAGAAAATAAATCACTAAACAAAAACAAAGAAATTTGCAAGTGTTCTAAAACTTTTGAACGGTAGTGTAGTTCATCCTACTCTTCACATACTGTATGGGTAGTTGGTTGGATCTCTAAAATGTGAAATTAATATAAAATAAAATACATACAAATTTTATATTAAAGGTCATATATATTTTTTGTTAGTTGTTTGTAGTAGACCACTCTTGTGCTGTAGATAATGCGCCTCCGCTGGCTACCACCGCAGGTATATTTTACACCTATGGGAAACACTCCCATGCGCTAAATATTTGACCTTTCTGCTTTAGAAATGCAATAATAACGTATCCAAGGAAGTTTCTCTTATAATCCACCACATGCTCAATGAAGATAATGTACGTACTGTAGATATGTAGGTTGGTAACAACTAAAGTCAATTACAAAATAGCTTTGTAATAGATAAACGTTTTATTTTGAAATCTAGGTTCTTTATTTAAAAAAAAATCCAACCACCAGTTATATTATCATACAGTACACCCAGGTTTCTTTTTGATCAACATGGCTAACCTTTTACCAGTGGTTCTCAAACTTTTTCTGTCATTCCCCACTTAAGGTGGTGAAGCGAATTTTCAAGCCCCACTTGTCAGCAAAATAATAACGAAATCGGCCAAGTTTACTGTTTATTGAAATATCAATTCCTAAACCAATACGATCAAACACCACCAGGTTAAAAAAAGATAAAATACACGTGCAATTGTTATAAAAGGCTTACGTTGTCACTTACAGTATCTTTGCATAACTGACCCCATGTTTATTAGCTGCTCATCAATCGTTTGTAGTTTTTTTTGCACTGGCCAATTCTGTATGCAACTTTGAATGAAGCCATTTGTGCTTTGCTGTCCACTGATTCAGATGTTCATGCGATTATCCTGCTGTCTGTATTCTGCCAGCTTTCTTTCAAAGAAGTCCCGTGGTTTATTAACGTGACTGGAGTGTGTTGTCTCCAAGTGTCTTCTTAATTTGTTGGGTCTCATGCGGTCTGCTGCCAGCAGTTTAAGACACAAAACACACACGGGTCTCTCTTCTGCCCCCACCATCACCACCATGAATCCAAGCTCAAGATAGGCTTCATTAGGGGTGGGCGATAACCAAAATCTTCTAACACAGGAGAAGCAATTTTCTAACTCAATAACGATATATATCACAATATAGCAATTTGTATCTGAAAATGCATAAATAAAAATGAAAACACAAAAATTGTTTTACAAAATTTTTTTTTTTTTTTTTATGTAATTTTATTTAAACTGTGAATTGCTGGGATTTGCCGCATTTTTTTTTTACTTTGGCCATATTCGTTTGGATGCTTGGATTTCAGATGATAGAAAAGGTTTGACGTGTTTCCACCACTTGTTAAAACAGTGCACTTGTGTACCTTCCAAATCACTTTCATCTCATTCGTATCACTTTTCTTATACACAAACCAATTCCACACCACAGACAAGGCAGCTTTTTTTCTTTACAATCTCCTCTTTGTTGGTTTTGTCACATGTAAGCAAACTCACTGCTGCTGCACTTCTTCCATTGTCGAAGTGTATGTGAAGCCAAACACATCAAAAGTGGGACGAAACCGCGGCACCCGATTGAACCAAATATCTGCGCAAATACAGCGCAGCTCGACTATATGGATAGCGCAGTGATGATCTGGTTTATTTGCGCAGCCCGGTGGATCGCGCAGCGCCGCTCGAATCACAAACCTGCGCGACTCACTGTGTTTTATTTAAAAACAATTTAATTAAAATGTCAGGACTGTTTAATATTGTTTCCGCCTTGCCATGCCTGGTTTGTACGTGCGCATCCCAGCGGGGAAAAATGTATTTTGATGGTCGGCGCAGTTTATTTCTGTCAGAGTCGCGCAGCGCTGCCCAGTGGCTCGCGCAGGTTTGTGATTCGAGCAGCGCTGTTCAAGTTTGTCCGACGTTAAACCGTTATTGTTCCACTATGGTTCCACTTTTTCTCCCGGCCCACAACTGATGTTATTTTAAATTTACTTGTATTAATGATCCATTTATTTGTGTGTGATTGTTTAGTTTTGAGCGTATGCTCTTCATTATCAATAAAGAAAAGCATGACTTAGAATAGGTACTTTACTGTTTTTCCTCCCGTTCATTGCGCCCCACCTGTCATGTCTGTATTCCCCACTAGTGGGGCGCGCCCAACACTTTGAGAACCACTGCCTTTTACAAATGTGTACACCTTAATGAATTTATACAAATTAAACTGGCAAATGGCTATCTTACTTTACATTCTGTACAAATGTCATTACCAATAAAGAACTAAAATACAATATACAGAATTTTTTTTTTTTAAAGTGATGCAATGAGATACTGTTTGTGTTCAGTGATTTCTGTATGCACTTATCATTGAAGGCCAAAAATGTTTTTGATTATACATTTATGACTGAATGTCAACATTTTCTCATGGCTAACCCAAATAAGCCTAAAGTACATATAGATTCTAATAAAGACATAATTTCCCACAATTTCTCCCACCCAAGCTCTAAGCCTGAAAATATTTAAGTGGCCAGTGTGTTAGACAAATGTGCAGGCAAAAGTCAGGAAAAAACACTTTATCCATCATCTAGTTCACTAACACTTGTGAGGTTGATTATTATTATTATTTTTTTAATGGTAAAAATCAGTCAACTGGTTACAGTACAATGGTACCTTGAATTACGAGCATAATTCCTTCCGGAAGTTGGCTCGTACTCCAAAACACTCGCAAACCAAATAAAATTTTCCCATAAGAAATTATGGAAACTCTAATTATTCGTTTCACAGCACAAAAAATAAAGGTGCGGTGTGCGCGTTCTAATCATGCGACCGGGAGGGGGGGGGGTGCGTTGTGCGCGTTCTTATCATGCGATGGGTGGGGGGCGTGGCGTTGTGCGCGTTCTTATCATGCGATGGGTGGGGGGGGGGGTGGCGTTGTGCGCGTTCTTATCATGTGACCGGGGGGGGGGGGTGGTTGCGCGTTCTGATCATAAAAATAGAATAACGAAGCTATTTTTAAAATGTAAGGAATAGAAGGTACAGATAATTGATTAAAAATGTAAGGAGTAGAAGTAAAAAGTCGGTTGAAAAATAATTACTCCAGTAAAGTATAGATACCCAAAATTTCTACTTAAGTAAGGTAACGAAGTATTTGTACTTCGTTACTTGACACCTCTGGCGCACACACATAAGTGAGGCTGAGGGGAAAATGGATTTTTAACCTTCTAATGAGACTTTATCACACAGTAAACCTTTCTTATTTGAATTTCACATAAACACACATTAACGGAAAGACTGTTTTGTTTGAAAATTAGCAAGGAACATCGCTAATGACATTCGTGTGAGTGCGTAATAACGGAATCACTGCTGTAAAGTAAAACAAACAAACAAATGAAACTGAACTTTACCTTTGAAAAGAATCGTGACAGAGCGGCGTTTCTGTGTAAAGCAGAGTGTGTGTGTGAGAGAGCACGCCCTCTCTGCTTCACAGTGTGTGAGAGAGCACGCCCTCTCTGCTTCACACAAACACACACACACACACACACACACACACAGACTAAACACGTGCTCGCATGAGATAGAGAGAGATACTAAGCAACTCCAGGAGTGGCAGACTTTGAAAAACTTGTTGGACATCCACCAAGAGAATACTGATGTACTGTAGCTGGAGAGAGAACTTTTCCTGGCATTGACCCATTCTTATAGCCCTTATATACTGTACAGCAAGAAACCAATTTTCCTTTTCATTTTTCATCTCCTTTTTGACTGGCAAATCAGTGTCCTGTATATTGTAATTTGTATATTTATTACACTGTACAGTATGCTGTTAATTGAGGATTTTTGATATGTTCAATAAAACTATAATATTTCTCATTTGTGTTTCATTCATCTCATTTATATCTGGCTTTAATCTCATTATGGTTTTATATATATGGCTCATTTGCTTCTCCTTCAAATGCAGTTCTGTTTCTCACGTACATCTCAGATTTCTCAGATGTCTTGGGTTGTGTCTCAGTTATGTCTCTTTGTTTCTCCTAAGTTAGCTTTAGGTGAAATAGAAAAGACAAAGTCGAGTTTATAATGAGACAGCTCAATTCAGTCTCATGAGACAAGAAAAGAGCAACAAAAATTTGCTTTGGGGCAGGCTGGAGGAGCTGTTTAGAAGAAACTGCAATAAAGTGGGATTAGAGAGAGTCGTTAAGGTGCAACAATTCCTTAAATGTGGCTTTCCTGGTGGACCTGTAAGCGCAGCATGAAGAATATGAGACAGGTTGAGTCTTAGATCTTTACCTCTGTGGGAAGAAGAATTTTCCACATGCAAACAGACACTTGGACGGCTCCTTCTAAGAGATCTTCTCTATCCCAAATTCGTACACACAAACATGTGTCCTTTGTCCTTTAAAACAAACAAACAGTACAGTACAGTATACTGTTTACAGTATACTGTACACAGTATACAGTGTTCTGTTGTTTCAGGCCCAGATGTTTTACTCTTTCTGTGTTCATATATCCTGCTTTGTAGAGGTTGTTTTGTTTCACCAATGTAGAGCTCTGAACACTTTTTACTGCCTTGGATCAGGGATATTATATTTATTTGTACTATAAGCGCAGAGGTTACTCGGTACGTTACCGTATATATGCGTTACATCTCCCCTCTTTCAACATAGTGTAACACTGTATGAATTCTACATTATACTGCTTGGGATGACAATAATATCAAAGGTAGAAGATTGTGAAATACAACTAACTTATATCTTACAGCATAATAAGGCTTGGCACGTTCAGATATTTTTGAAGAATACTTTGGCTGTCCTTGTTTCACGTACCTCAGTATCTCTTGCAATTTGGGATCAGCTTTTGCCCTGGTCTGTGTGTGTCCCTGTGTGTCCCTGGTCTGTGTGTGTGTCCCTGTGTGTCACCCTGTGTCCCCTTGTGTGTTCCTGTGTGTGTCCTTGTGTGTCCCTGGTCCCTGTGTGTGTGTGTCTGGTCTCTGTGTGTGTCTTTGTGTCCCTGTGTGTCCTTGTGTCTCTGTGTGTCCCCCGTCTGAGTGTGTCCTTGTGTTACCGGTCTGTGTGTGTGTGTGTGTCCAGTCTGTGTGTGTGTGTGTCCCTATCCCCATGTGTGTCCTTGTGTCCCCGGTCTCTGTGTGTGTCCCCGGTCTCTGTGTGTGTCCCTGGTCTCTGTGTGTGTCCCTGGTCTCCGTGTGTGTCCCTGGTCTCCATGTGTCCTTGTGTCCCTGGTCTCTGTGTCCCTGGTCTGTTTGTGCTCCTGGTCTCTGTGTGTCCCCCTGTGTATCCCTGGTCTCTGTGTGTGTCCTTGTGTCCCTGTGTGTGGCCTTGTGTCGTTGGTCTGTGTGTGTGTGTCCCTGTTTCCCCAGTCTGCGTGTGTCCCCGGTCTGCGCGTGTCCCCGGTCTGCGTGTGTCCCCGGTCTGCGTGTGTCCCCGGTCTGTGTGTGTCCCTGTGCGTCCTTGGTCTGTGTGTGTCCCCCTGTATGCCCCTGGTCTGTGTGTGTCCCTGATCTGTGTGTGTCCACCTGGGTGTCCCTGGTCTGTGTGTGTATCTGTGTGTCCCTGTCTGTGTGTGTCTCTATGTGCCCCTGGTCTGTGTGTGTCTCTGTGTGCCCCTAGTCTGTGTGTGTCTCTGGGTGCCCCTGGTCTGTGTGTGTCTCTGGGTGCCCCTGGTCTGTGTGTGTCTCTGGGTGCCCCTGGTCTGTGTGTGTCTCTGGGTGCCCCTGGTCTGTGTGTGTTCCTGGTCTGTGTGTGTCCCTGGTCTGTGTGTGCCCCTGGTCTGTGTGTGTCCCTGGTCATCCCTGGTCTGTGTGTGTGTCCCTGGTCTGTCCCTGTCCCTGGTCTGCCTGTGTCCCTGGTCGTCCCTGATCTGTGTGTGTACCTGTGCCCTTAGCCTAGTCTCTAGTTTTGTAGCTAAGTGTATGTTGGGCTAAAGACATGTTTAGCTTATTGCCATGTCTTTAGCCCTAGTCTCGTCTCCCCAAGTCTCTAGTCCGGTCTCTAGTCTCCCCATGTCTCTAGTCTCTAGTCCAGTCTCTCCGAGTCTCCCGTCTTGTTCCCGTTTCAGCAGAGTTGAGAGAGGGAGAGGAGTCAGGAGGACTCAAGGTTCGCCTGAAGGGCATTACACTTAAACTAGCGGAAATGAGGTCTCATGGCTAATGACAATGACTGATGGGTAACTATATGACATTTAATATTAGATTTAAAGAATGAAATGCTAAGATGAGACAGTACAATATCTGGATCTGAGACAAAGGACAGAAAGTAGATAAATAACACAAATCTGGAATGGGGTCTGTACTAGGAAGTGGAGTGAAGGAACACCAGCTCCAATCCCAAATGTTAGAAGAAACAAAAGAGCCAATCTCCCACCAACCAGCTTCAGTCATTAGAAAAAGGACCACAATAAGAGTGGATGTGTGTCACCTCTGTGTACTGTGGTCTTATGATTATTGAGAGACTTCTAATGTTAATTGGTGTAGTTCCTTTCCTCCACAGGTACCCCTTTTCCACTGCTCTGGTTCCCGTGCCGGTTTCCAATTTTGGAACCAGTGCCGGGCTTTTCCACAGAAAAAAATTAGTGCCGGTGCCCTAAAGTAAGCACCGGCACCGACCCCTAAACTCTGCTGGTCTAGTCGCGAGAACTCGTGACATCACGAACGGTGGGCGGAATTAGAGGGAGCATAAAAAAAAAAATGGCGAAGACCCAAAGTCCGTTAATATGGAGAGCGGACGAAACAAAAGGACATCCGCCGAGATTCAGCAGAAATTGGAAAGTCCTAAAAAAAAAGCGTATGAGGAAATAAGAGAAGAACTAATAGTCGCAGGCTTCGCATGAACAACCAACCAAATAGTGAATAAGCTAGTTGTCTATGTTGATCTCTTTCAGCAGTTTATAACACGTCGAATAAGCTGCCTTTGGATAATGAAATACATTTTCATAGTTTGGAGAATAACCAGTAAACTGACTTCAGAAACTTCCATGTTCGTTTCTGTTTAGTGGGCGTGGACTGTGACGTATTATCATGCAGCTCCCGCTGAGCTCCTGTCTAGTGTAAATGCGGGCGGCACCTGTCACCAGCACCAGTGTAGTGGAAATGAGGTAAGAGTGTCATTGTGTCATATTACATCCACCTGCAGTCGATCCCAGCTGCAGCAGTGCAGACTCTCTACAATTTGACTGAGGGAGGTTTTTGTACGACCCTATAACACTGTGTGAACCAGTAGCCAGTGATGCTATGGTGACTCTGACAGTAGTAATCTGCTGCATCTTTAGTCTGGACTTCACTGATGGTCAGAGTAAAATCAGCTTTCAGAGAAAAGTCAGAGATCCAGATGCACTACCACTGAAACAAGCTGGAAAACCTGACTGTAGCTGATTAATCAGGAGTTTAGGTGCTTCTCCAGGTTTCTGCTGATACCAGTGTAACCCCTCACCAGATGACCACTTGTTCACTGCCTGACTGGTTCTACAGTTGATGGTGACTGTTTCTCCTGGAAGAGCAGATTTCACTGCAGGAGTCTGAGTTACTGTGACTTGACCTCTGCTCTGCATAAAAATATAACGATATTGCATCAAGAAACTGAAAATCTATAAGAGAGTCAATAAGTGTATTTGTATGAAGAGAAGATTGTAGATATAAAATCTGAAGCAGTGTCTGACCTTGAGTCCAGAGGATCAGTGTCCACATGAAGACGGGGATCAAAGTCATGGTAGCTGTGAGTGAAGTTGCTGTAGCAGCAGCTCTCAGTCATGAAGTGTTAAAGTCACAGTGCTATAAACACTCCCAGAGCACTAACGCATGGAATTCGAATGCAAAAAAAGCATTTTCACTATGAACATGTGACATACAGAACTGAAACCAGTAAGACAAAAAAGTTGTGATAATTTGTTTTGAAGGTGTTTCCTTTGATACATTAAAAAGAGAAAGATTTGTGCTTTGTACATCATCAATGCAACTTCATATTAAGATTTTAGTGTTTCCTACAAAGTTTGAACAACATTTTTTTTATTTAAATGTCACATAGTTTGCTATTTTTAACAAGTTACCACAGGTTTCAGAGCTCCCTCCCATAATTTATTTTTCACACCTCAAATACCCTTGTTTTACTCCTTGTTTGAAACACCCTTTTGCCACAACAGTGACATTACTAAGAAACAGGTGCACAGGAGATGCTGTGCCAGTTTTCCAGAGATACAATACAATGTTTTTGCAATAAAAATGGAATTGAAAAAAAAAAAGCTTAGGTAAGATTGACTCTTACCCAAAAGACTGATGCTGTGAAAACCTAAACCTTTGTGAAACCCAAAAGTCACTTCAGCTAAGTATTTATTTAGGTGTGTGTACACTTATGGAACCTAATTATTGTCCAGTTTTATTCTTTGCTTTTTTTTTATCTTTTACTTAAATTTTTAAGTAGTGATTTGTAGGATATAGGATCCTCCCATATTTGTCTCATATTTCTGTGTTTTTTAACAGGTTTTGAGACACGTTTAAGTTGAAGCTTGTTCCAGACTCCATTTCCCAGCATGCACTACAATAGTCACATAGATGTAACTGTATTCACCTGCATCTTGTTTAGTTGATTATCCTGTCTATATATAAGCCTTAGGTTTGTTGAGGTTTTTTTTTTTGTGTGTGGCATCTATTCGGTTTTACCCGTTTTGTTCCCTGTATGGTTGCTCATACTTTATATCTTGTGTAGGTTAGCATTAGCCCTAGCTTCTAGACAGAGTTCCAGTACTCATGTCTATCTTTGTGCTAGTGATGGCCAGATGAAGCCTCATTTAGGTCTTGAGACTTTGGAGCTTCTGTATCATTCTGTAGTAACATCACTAGTTTGTGCATTGTGTTAGCTTTAAGTGTGTTCAAACTCCATCTTCATAAAAAACAGCCTACACTTGCATCACACATTCAAATTCAAATTTTGTCATATACGCAGTCATAAACAGTATGTGTAGGAGCCATATTTCATTTTTATAATTTTGTTGTTGTGTTTTCTATTTCAGTAGTTAAGCATTAAGCATTAAGTTTATTAGTTTAAGCTTTAGTATGATAATAGTAAGTTGTTCTGTGACATCATTCCACCTGTGACTTCATTCCATAGTTGCATGACTGTTGTGCATGGTAGAAATCAGTTAAGATACGGAAGTTGTGGAGAACATAAGCTTTTGACCGTAACTGAGATTGTAATCTAAAAGATATAGAAAATAAGTTATTGTAACCATAAACCAAGACTGTAAGCTACAAGATGTAACAAATAAGTTGTTGTAATCACAGTGGATTTATGCAAGAAAACTGTACGAACTGTTGAACTTTAATGCTGACAATAAAACAAAAGACAAAGAATTCAACGGACGTCCGATTTGTGAGTAAGAAGAAAGACACGCGTCAGAACTTGTGAATAACATGCCCATACAGTATGATGTGATATGCTTATACCACTGCTTGTGACCTTATAATCTGAAATAGAAATAAATTACGGAATGGGATAAAGAATAAAATATGGACAACCTTCTTTTAAAAATATAGAAAAAACTGCAGAGAAAAAGAAATTCTTTAAAAAAAAAAACCCTAACTGTACACAATATACACAATAATGCCTGTTCAAATATGGAATATGGATTATGGAAAATTGGCAAAAGTCTGCAAAATGAAATGGATATAAATGTCCAGAAAGTATGTCATGTTCAAAAATGAAATGAACAGACGTGTAAAAAATTAAATGAATTATAAATGTCCAGGGTGAGTGCCAATGTGCATGAATGTACAAATGTACAATGTCCATAAGATGCAGTGTGCAAAAATATGTTTTTAGTCCTGTGTGGTGTTTTGGTTGAGAGATTGTATTGCCTGCGGGAAGAAGCTCCTCCTCAGTCTCTCTGTGTTGGCCTTAAGGGAGCAGAATCACAACAGAGAAAACAGTCCGTTGTTGAGGTGGGTAACGTTCTTCACAATTTTCTTGGCCTTTGTCCAGCACTGCTTGCTGTAGATTGAGTCCAGGTCAGGGAGCTCTGTGCATCTCCTCCATATGTTAAATGATTTTACCATAAATGTAGTAAATGTTCAGAAACGTTATCTTGTTTTTTCTTTCTTTTTTATCACACACTGTAAAAAATAAATCCTGAAAATAGTTGTTGGAACAAAGAAATATATGTTGGGCTAATATAATGCTGGTGTCAAAAAAGAAAAATATGTTTTCTCAATGATTGTATAAATTTCATTACTCAACTAAGAAAGTTTCATCAAGGCAACGAGTATAACTGTGTTCATGAAACATTTAACTGCACACAAACAATTTTATGTTGGACGAACAAGAGGGACCTCTGTGCATGCGCAAAAGCGTTCTTCCAGAATTTTCGAACTTCCCGCTATTTCCTCCTGAAATGGTGAGTACTTCATGGAAACTAACTGTCCTGCAAAGTAATCAGCAATTTTAGCTTTATAACATATATATTATCCAGCAGCAAACTTTAGAACATTATATTTTCGAGTGTTTATTTATATAATTTGGAGTGTTACAGTAGTTATCTGGCAATGCACTCGTTTCAGCTCCTAACGCTTTTTTTTTTCAGATGGTATGTACATTGATATTAATGTTAATCTATGAAACCGCTAAAGTTTAATTACGTTACATGAATTTTAATCATTTTAATGACTGATAATTTCAAAGGCTATTTGAAAAAGACAGCGCGTTAGTGCGCCACTGAGGGAGCTTAATGTTCTCACTCCTTCATCATTCATTAACCTTATAGTGTCTGAAAACGGTTATAATGGCTAAACGGACATTTTTTGTCTAGGATTTTTAATGGTTTTGAACTACAAACGGTTACTTAATTAGTTATTCATATATTTTTCTTTTTGTATTTCAGGTATTAGGGAGAATATCTGGGAAACAGTGCTTACTGCATCTGCAAACAATCTTGGAGCTTGGCAAAATTATTTCACAACATTTTTTTTAAATATCTTAAACCATTTCTGAGTTAAAGCAAATATTTTATTTTCAAATAAGCCACTGCACGTTTTTACTGAGAAATATCAGTATGTTTTGTTCTACAAGGCAGAAGTCAATTTATCCAGTATACTGTTTTGACTGAGTGTGATATTAGTAAGCTTTGTAACATGAATGTTAAGGGCACAATTTCATTCTTGCATTTTGGAATGTTATTTGCATATTTTGTTATAACAATGCAGCATTTGTTTATTTGTTGAAAGAGTAGCTGGATTGCACTTCATCAATGTTGATAGTCTTTAACAGGTGTTTAAAGTTTACATTAAAAAAATATTCAAATTTAGAAGAATGTGTCATGTTATTTGAAATGTGGCCACAGTGAATAACCTACTCAAGTAAACTTTAAGATGTTAATTTTATAATTATGCAAGCATAATTTCCAATTCAAAATATACCTTTCAGTCAACTTGGAACATTTAATTGACACAACATTATATTTCAATTTGAGACTGCTTGTTGGCCTAACTAGGCATGTTTATTCAGCATAGAACATTTAGTTGACAGAATGTTTTATTTCAATTTGTGTGTACATTTAGAGGTAATCAGCAGAGCAAAAACAAAATAGTTTATACAACTTAAATTGAGCCAACTAAAAATTTTTGATGCAACAGGTCACTAGAAATTTTTTAGTTGGAGTAGCAAGAATTTTTTTACAGTGCATAGATCTGCCATTTTTACATGAGTGTGTAGACTTTTTATATCAATTGTGAGCATTTTGTCCAAAAAGAGCTTGTAGATGCGGTCATATTATTTCACCAGTTTTGACGCGTAGCTTTGTCTTAAAGTTTCACTCACACGACAGAAGTCCGATCTCTTTGTCTCTTGTAGTTTATTTTGTCAGCATCAAAGAATCAACACTTCATACAGTCGTCTTGAGTAAATCCACTGTGATTACAGACACCAGTTGCTGCATCTTGCAAATCTCTGACTTTTACAACAACCTGTTTGCTGTATCTTGTAAATTACAGTCTTAGCTTACGAATATAACAACACTCTTGCTGTATATATCCACTTAAGGGAGCTTACGGTTACAACAACCTAGTTGCTGTATCTCACATTCTTAGCTTACCGGGAGCTCACCTTAGCTGACGGTTACAACAACCTAGTTGTTGTATCTTACTGTACATTCCCAGCTTACGAGCTTACGGTCAAAAGCTTGTGTTTCCTTAGCCTTCCGCATCTAGACTGAACTCTCTAACATATGACAGTCACACCAATGCATGTACAGTAATAGTAAGAATGACATCACAGACCAACTTACGAGTGTCAAAATGGATGCATAACTTTTAAAGCTTATGGCTTATGTAACAAACTTAATGCTTAATGCTTTACTAATGAATAGAACAAGGTAGAATAAATGAAATAACAGCAAAGAAAATAAAATAAAATGAACACAACAACAAATTCATAACAAGTACGATATGGCACTTACAGAGCTAATATCAGACCTACACAGTTTTTCATAAGAGCAGAAGCATTAAACCACACCTACAGAATGTGTGTACCGATTTGGCAAAGTAAAGGTATCTTGGCAATTGTCTAAGGAAACATGTGCTTATCCATTCTCTTACATGATTTAAATATTTACACACCTTCAGCTTTTCTATTGTGTATTATTATGACTTAAAATAAAAATGCTCTTTATTGTGATTAAGCCTTGCAATTACAGTAAGCTGCTCAAAACTGCACACAGTTACAATAAATAACTGCCTAAGCTGTCCAATAAAGTCAGTGTCCCGGTAATGAAGGACATTAGTCAAGATGTAACTAAGAGGCCAGAGGTAAATCATAATGTTACCTTCACCATGCTTCGATATGGACTTTGGTTTCTGCCAAACACTGTGCATTGTTTAAAATCAGAAAGTTCAGTTTTAGACTTTTTGTTTTTTATTGGCGAATTGTTTTTCACCTTCATGGGGTGTTCAACTAAATGAGGTGAAGCTCCTATATCAAACTTGTTGGTCTAAATATTTGTTTAAGTATGTAGTCCATCCATCCATCCATCCATCCATCGACTTTTGATAGGAATCAGTTGCATCAGACCTAATTGAGGGCTTTTCTCAGCAGTCAACATGAATATTTCTACAATCAATACATTTCCATTTTGTAATTTTGCAACCACTGAAACTTAAATTTTAGCCTTATACACATTTAGAATATTCTTGGATGTTTTGTGTAGCTTCATAATATCTATCTAAGTGAATTTCAGTTGCTGTGCAAGGAGTGTGAATACTTATGAAACTGACACTGTGTGTTTAGCTGGGTGTGGAGCAGGAAGCTGCTTTCATCTCTATCAGATCCTCATCCATTCTCCTTGTGTCAAAACTGTACACTGAAATTAAACTGAAAATCATATTCGGCCTTTCTCTGAGAGCAGTGTTTATGTCCATTCTGTGCATAATAGGACACACTTATAAAGCTGGTCATGGATGTGTTGAGGGAGGACATGCAGGAGATTGGAGTACAAAAGTAAGATGTGGTAGACAGAGTCAGATGGAGACAAATGGTCCACTGTGGCGACTCCTAGCGGGAGCAGCCGAAAGAGGAAGAAGAGGCATTTCCACTGTCTGAAGTAATCTCAGATCATCTCATCTCATTTAATGTGTTTAAATAATGATGTATGTACATTGCCGTGCTACCACATTAAACATTCATTCACATCAACTACTGCATAGAGATTCCTTGTCATCTGTCAGAGTTATAAGCTATGATTGGAGCACTATCCAATGTCTGACCTCAGAGAACTTGATCAGGTGACTGAATGCTTAGAGTCAACATTATATTATACTTTAAATAATGTAGCTCAATTTTAAAGAAAAATTATTATAGAGAATAAACTTGCTCCCGCATGAAAAGTGTTTAGAAGAAACTGCAGTAGAGTGGGATTAGGGTGAGTCGTTAAGGTGTATGGAATGTGAACGTGTATGAATCAAATGGTCAGATAGTCGCTGGTGAGCAAGCCGCGGGCGACAGTGGCAAGGAAAATCTCCCTGAGATGGTAATAGGAAGAAACCTTGAGAGGAACCAGACTCAACAGGGAACCCATCCTCATTTGGGTGAAACAGGAAGCAGGAATTGATCTGCACTTAGAGAGTGTGTTAGGTGGCAGGCAGTTCAGCTATAAAAGTTGATGTTAATGGATGTTAATATGGAGTCCAGGTAGTTTATTGGAGACTCAGGTAGACTTGTAGGAAATTCCAGTCTTGAACTATCGAGCAACTGCAGCCAAAACAAGTCCTCAGAGAAACAGCTGCCAATACCAGTCGAGCTCAGAACCGTCTTCATAGTAGAGTGAAACCGGTCCCCAGACACCAGACGCATCCCAAAGAAACACACGGGGCATCCATGCGACGAGATCTCCAACCAGAACCGGGGCACCAGGATGGGTCAGACAGGTCCGGGGGGGGCAAAGGGAGTCTGGAGAAGAGAGAGGGGGGAGAGAGGAGAGGAGAGAACAGTTACATTACACATAATGTATAATATGAATGAATATTTAGTGTAAAGTACAAGCAGAGACTCTGGCAGGCCTAACTATGACAGCATAGCATAACTAAAAGGGAGAGTCAGAAGGAAACTCTCCCTTTGATGTAAAGCATATGTAAAGCAAACGATCACCTCACCGTCAACAAACCTGAGTGATCAAATGAGAGTGAGGAAGACAGCATCTAAACATACCAGTTCACCGTAATACTCTACGTCCATGAGTCCCCCAGATCTGCTCCTATACCTAAGATAAATCAATTTATAAAAATGCTTGATTAAATAAATAGGTTTTTAGCCTGGACTTAAACACTGAGACTGTGTCTGAGTCCCGGACACTATTTGGAACACTATTCCATAATGTTGGGGCTTTGTAAGAAAAAGCTCTGCCCCCAGCTGTACTTTTCATAATACGCGGTACTGACAAGCAGCCTGCATTCCTTGATCGAAGTAGGCGTGGCGGATCATAAGACACTAGTAGTTCACTCGGGTACTGTGGCGCGAGACCATTTAATGCTTTATGTGTCAAGAGTAGTATTTTAAAATCAATGCAAAATTTCACAGGGAGCCAATGCAGTGAAGATAAGATAGGGGTGATGTGCTCACATCTTCTGGTTCTAGTGAGGACTCTCGCTACTGCGTTCTGGACTAGCTGAAGTTTGTTCATGCATCTAGTTGAACAACCAGACAGTAGGACATTACATTAGTCCAACCTAGAGGTGATAAAAGCATGAACTCGTTTTTCTGCATCGTTTAGCGACAATATATTTCTTATCTTGGCAATATTTCTGAGGTGAAAGAATGCTATCCTGGTAATATTATCTACATGAGCTTCAAATGAAAGGCTGGATAATCTATAATCTATATAGATAATCACACCGAGGTCTTTTACTGTTGCACTTGATTGAACAGAAAGGCCATCTAAAGTTACAGTGTGATCTAAAATCTTACTTCTAGCTGAATGCGTGGCTTTCCTGGTGGACCTATAAGTGCAGCATGAAAAATACTGTATGAGACAGGTTGAGCCTAAGATCCCTACCTCTGTGGTATAAATATTCAATAGTAATAAATGTTTTTCACTTGTACATAGACGGCTCCTTTTTGCCCCTCTCTTCTCTGTCCAAAAGTCGAACATTCTAATCCTCAATCCTGTGTCTTTTAGGTGATGATATACTGTTGTTTCCGGCCATGATGTATTACTCTTGCTGTTTTGATACATGTAGAGCTTTGAACACTCTTGTCATGCTCCACGCCCTGTCTGCCGTCCTTTTCCCACGCTGTCACTTCCCCACGCGCTCATGTTTTGTCTAGCCGTCACGTGCGCTCTCACGCCCCCGTTTCCGCCCCGGCTGCTCACCTGTTCCTTGTTCCCTACGCTGATTTCTCCAGCGATTTAAGCACGCACACTGCGCTGCTTAAATCGCTGGATTATCTTGTGTTTTCATGCCCCGATCTTCTCGCGTTTATTTTCCCTTGATCTCACGTTGCCAAGTTCGCTTTGTTTCTCGTTTTTCGCTTTCGGTTTCTCATCTCGGATTTGTTTGCCTCGCCCTTTGATCTCCCGGTTTTGAATTAACGCTTCCTCTTTTGACCACGGCTCCCGCTTTACGATTTGGCTTAGACGCTACGCTGACTGATCACCCGGCATTGACTTCCGCATTCCGACCACGCTCTCGCCTGACATTGCGGCACGTCATCTGCACTTGGATTCACCTCGTTCCGTTCCGCTTCGTGACAGAATAATCCAGCCATCGATATGAATCCAGCAGATGTCGACTGCATGAATGTAGCACTGGAGCATCAGGGTGCTCCTCTTGGAGCTCACCACCAGGGGCTGCTCAACACCAAGCAAACCCTTGCTGACGTCACAACCCAGCTCCAAGGACTCCAGCTCTCTCCAACGCGACATGAGGACTCCATCATGCAACGCGAACCACGCCTCCCTGCCCCCCCGACCTATGAGGGTGACCCTGGTACATGTCGCTCATTTCTCTCTCAGTGTACGCTGATATTCGAGCTCCAACCCTCCACATTCTCCACCGAACGCTCCAAGGTGGCATATGTGATAACGCTGCTCTCAGGACAAGCTCAAGCATGGAGCACTTCTCTTTGGGACTCTCGCGACCCCTGCTGCTCCAACTACGAGGACTTCGCTGAGGAGATGAAGAGGGTGTTTGATCGCTCATGTCATGGAAGGGATGCTGGTCACAAACTGTTAAAGCTCCAACAAGGCTCGCGTTCGGCCTATGATTACGCCATAGAATTCCAGACCCTAGCTCTCTCCAGCGGGTGGAATAATCGTGCGTTGAGTGATGTGTTCTTTGAAGGACTGACAGAAGCACTTCAGGATGAGCTAATCTCTCGTGAACTACCGTCATCACTCCAAGATCTCATGGATCTGGCCGGCCGAGTGGATTCACGTCTCCGCCTTCGGAAAGGGGCCAGGATTGCACCACCTCGAGCCTTCCAGCGACCCCACCCTCAGGATGAACCCATACAACTGGGCAGAACCCGCATTTCACCAGAGGAGCGACGACGTCGTCGAGTGGAGGGAGCCTGCTTCTACTGTGGAAAATTGAACCATCTACTTAAGAACTGTGCAGTAAGGAGAAGGAGTCCTCAGGTTCAGCTGGGAGCACTGGAGGGCACTTCTCCAAAGAAACCTCCAGACCAACGCCGACTGCTTCCCATCTTCCTCATCCACGAACAACGAACCCACCTGGTGCAGGCACTGATCGACTCCGGTTCAGACCGTAACCTAATCAATGCCGCCTCAGCCAAGGCCCTGGGAATCCCTGCTCTGCCTTTAGAGACTCACCTCAAGGTTCAGGCCCTCGATGGGAGTCCACTTCCTTCTATCACCCACAGGACCCCTCTTCTCGGTCTAAGGGTCTCAGGTAACCATTCTGAGCAGACCTCGCTATCTATCATGGAGGGATCTCATGCCACGGTCGTTTTGGGCCTCCCCTGGTTGATCCGACATAACCCACAGATTGACTGGGCCGGAAACTCGATCTCAGCATGGAGCCCATCATGTTCCACGACCTGCCTACGCGCTGCCCTCACGTCATGCCCCGATCCCGCCCAGGCGGATGAATCACTGGAACTCACCCATGTTCCACCTGAGTATCACGACCTCAAGGCTGTGTTCAGCAAATCGCGGGCCATTTCTCTTCCCCCCCATCGGCCATACGACTGCGCTATTGATCTGCTCCCAGGCACCTCTCCCCCCAAGGGCCGTCTATACTCATTGCCACCCAAGGAACGCCAAGCCATGGACCATTACATCACCGAATCCCTCGCGGCGGGGATCATTCGTCCTTCTTCCTCTCCAGCGGGGGCCGGGTTCTTCTTCGTGGGCAAGAAAGACGGTTCCCTTCGTCCCTGCATAGATTACAGGGGTTTGAATGAGATCACTGTGAAGAACCGGTACCCCCTCCCACTAATGGCCACCGCCTTTGAGCTTCTCCAAGGAGCCAGGATTTTCACCAAGCTCGACTTACGCAATGCTTACCACCTTGTCCGCATCCGAGAGGGTGACGAGTGGAAAACGGCCTTCAATACCCCTACAGGGCATTACGAATACCTTGTGGTTCCGTTCGGCCTCACTAATGCCCCCGCAGTCTTCCAGGCCTTCATTAACGATATACTCAGAGACTTTCTCAACTTATCGGTGTTTGTCTACCTGGATGACATCCTGATCTTTTCCCGGGACCTGGAGGAGCATCAACAGCATGTCCAACAGGTGCTACAAAGGCTCCTAGAGAACAAATTATTTGCAAAACCAGAGAAGTGCGAATTCCACACCACTTCCACCACATTCCTTGGATTTGGCATCGGACCTTCAGGAATCCAGATGGAACCCGCCAAGCTTCAAGCCGTCACGAACTGGCCCACACCCACCTCACGACAGGAACTCCAGAGATTCCTGGGATTCTCAAATTTCTATCGCCGTTTCATCCGCGGCTACAGTTCTATCGCTGCCCCCCTAACAGCCCTAACCTCTCCCAAGGTTCGTTTTCGTTGGAACCAGGAATCTGAGGGAGCCTTCACCAAACTTAAGAAGCTGTTCACATCCGCTCCTATCCTCACCATCCCGGACCCGTCACGGCAGTTCATTGTGGAGGTCGACGCCTCCAGCACGGGAGTAGGAGGCATTCTCTCCCAGAGATCCGCCCATGACAACAAGCTGCACCCCTGCTCTTTCTTCTCACACCGATTAACCCCCACCGAAGGAAATTATGGCATCGGAGATCGCGAGCTCCTGGCCATAAAACTAGCCCTGGAGGAGTGGAGACACTGGCTTGAAGGAACGGAGATCCCATTCCTGGTCTGGACTGACCACAAAAACCTTGAGTACCTTCGAGGCGCCAAGCGGCTGAACTCCCGCCAGGCCCGTTGGTCACTCTTTTTCACCAGGTTCAACTTCATCCTCTCCTACCGTCTAGGATCCAAGAACGCCAAACCAGATGCTCTCTCCAGGCAGTTCACCCACACCCAAGACTCCACCATCAGCAACACCATCCTCCCTTCGCATTGCCTACTCGCAGTGGCTGAGCTAGATATAGAGACTCGGGTGAAGCAGGCCTTGTCCCGTGAACCAGGCCCCAGTAATGGACCCCCCAATCGGCTATTCGTCCCACTCACTCTACGCTCCCAGGTCCTGGAATGGGCACATTGCTCCAAACTCTCTTGCCATCCGGGCTCTGCCCGAACCCTGTCCCAAGCCCAGCAGCGTTTTTGGTGGCCAACCATAAAGGAGGACGTCCCTGGCTTTGTGGCAGCTTGTGACATTTGTCAGCGATATAAACACCTCAACACCGCCCCAGCAGGCCTCCTCAGACCTTTACCAATCCCGCACCGTCCATGGTCCGATATCGCACTTGATTTTGTGACAGGATTACCCACCTCTGATGGCCACACCTGTATCATGACCGTAGTAGATCGGTTCTCCAAGGCAGCCCACTTTATTCCCATCCCAAAACTCCCGTCCGCCAAGGAGACTGCAGAACTCATGATCCTCCACGTTTTTAAGCTCCACGGCCTGCCCAAAGATATCGTCTCCGATCGTGGCCCGCAGTTCACCTCTCAATTCTGGAAGGCATTTTGTAAGCTCATCGGAGCCACACCAAGCCTGTCATCAGGTTTCCATCCTCAATCCAATGGGCAGACGGAGAGGAAGAACCAGGCTCTCGAGGTCGCCCTGAGATGCATGACCTACCGGGATGTCACCTCGTGGAGCAGATTCCTGCCCTGGGTCGAATACGCCCACAACTCTCTAGTCTCTTCGTCTACTGGGCTGTCCCCCTTCCAGTGCTGCCTGGGTTACCAACCACCCTTGTTCCCCTCTCAGGAAGAGGAGGTCAGCGTCCCCTCTGCCCAAGCCTTCATTCGCCGCTGCAGGAGGACCTGGACTCAGGCCAGAAGGACGCTGCTACGACAAGGCAGAACTTATAAGGAGCAAACAGACCGCAGACGCTCTCAGGCCCCCAAGTACAGGATAGGGCAGAGAGTCATGCTCTCCACCAGAGACCTCCCTCTAAAGACCATTTCTCGTAAACTCTCTCCCCGATATGTAGGCCCATTCACGATTACCAAGATCATCAACCCATGCGCTGTCAAACTCTTACTCCCCTCAACCATGCGAAGAATAAACCCCACGTTCCACGTATCCCAGCTACGCCGTCTTGCCTCAAGCCCATTAAGACACGGGTCGTCACATGGCAAAACAGGAAAGAGAGAGTTTAGACATCTGCTATCAGACCTATTGCAAAAACATTAGTCACATTTAAATCTAGACTTAAACTTCTGTTTAGCTGTGCATTTATTGAATGAGCACTGTGCTATGTCCGAACCGACTGCATTATTTTATGTTTACCTAATATTTTAAACTGTTGTATTTTTAATTACAATTTCATTAGTTTTAATTATTCATTCATTCATTCATTTTCTATACCGCTTAATCCTGTGTTCAGGGTCGCGGGGGACCTGGAGCCTATCCCAGGAGACTTCGGGCACTAGGCGGGGTACACCCTGGACAGGATGCCAATCCATCGCAGGGCACACACACATACACACACTCACACACCCAATCACACACTACAGGCAATTTAGGAACGCCAATTAGCCTAACCTGCATATCTTTGGACTGTGGGAGGAAACCGGAGTACCCGGGGGAAACCCACCAAGCACGGGGAGAACATGCAAACTCCATGCACACAGAGACGGGAATCGAGCCTGGCCGGGGAATCGAACCCAGACCCTGGAAGTGCAAGGCGACAGTGCTAACCACTACACCACCGCTCCGCCTAGTTTTAATTAGTATTCTTTTTTTATTTTTAATTAAATTTTCATTCATTTAAAAGTTTCATTTCAAACAGTTTATTTTTACTTTAAATCAAATTTAAAAGTTTTCTTTAAAAAGTTTTATTGCTATTATTTTCATTATTTCATTTTATGATTATTTTATTTCTTTTATGTAAAGCACTTTGAATTGCCATTGTGTATGAAATGTGCTAGGCGCGGTGGTGTACTGTCGCCTTGCACCTCCAGGGTCTGGGTTCGATTCCCCGGCCAGTCTCGATTCCCGTCTCTGTGTGCATGGAGTTTGCATGTTCTCCCCGTGCTTGGTGGGTTTCCTCCGGGTACTCCGGTTTCCTCCCACAGTCCAAAGATATGCGGATTAGGCTAATTGGCGTTCCTAAATTGCCCGTAGTGTGTGAGTGTGTGTATGTGTGTGTGCCCTGCGATGGATTGGCACCCTGTCCAGGGTGTACCCCGCCTAGTGCCTGAAGTCTCCTGGGATAGGCTCCAGGTCCCCCGCGACCCTGAACACAGGATTAAGTGTTTAGAAAATGAATGAATGAATGAAATGTGCTATACAAATAAACTTGCCTTGCCTATTGATTAACTCTGACAAAGTGTTGACAGTGTTGTTTTTTTACAAACAAAGTGCACGTGCAAATATGTGACAAACACAACATAACATGTAACATAATACTCTCTGGTGTTGAGGTGATGAGTTGAGGTAGTGGAGAACCAGTAAACGTTCCTAAACATAGCAGCAAGAATTAAGAAGTTAGTGCAAAGGTAGGTAAAGTATCCAGTAAAGAATATTGTGCAAAAGAGCATTTACAGGTTGGTGTGTACGACAGTTTGTTAGTGTATGTCAGTGTCCCCTCCTTGAACCACCACCTTATCGTGGTTGAGGGGTTTGCGTGTACCAATGATCCTGGGAGCTATGTTGTCAGGGGCTTCATGCACCCATGGGGTCACCCATGGCAATCTGGTCCTAGGTGAGGGAACAGACAGAGTGGTTCAAAATACCTCTTATGATGAGTAAAAATCTTGGAAAACGATTTCCCTTGCTCGGACGTGGGTCACCGGGGCCTCCCTCTGGAGCCAGGCCTGGAGGTGGGGCCCGATGGCGAGTGCCTGGTGGTCGGGCCTGCACCTATGGGGCCCGGCCGGGCACAGCCCGAAGAGGCAACGTGGGTCCCCCTTCCCATGGGCTCACCACCTGTAGGAGGGGCCAAAGAGGTTGCGTGCAGTGTGAGCTGGGCGGTGGCCGAAGACAGGGGCCTTGGCAATCTGATCCTCGGCTGCAGAAGCTGGCTCTAGGGACGTGGAATGTCACCTCTCTGGCGGGGAAGGAGCCTGAGCTAGTGCGTGAGGTTGAGAAGTTCCGGCTAGATATAGTTGGACTCACCTCGACGCACAGCTTGGACTCTGGAACCAGTCTCCTTGAGAGGGGCTGGACTCTTTTACTCTGGAGTTGCCACCGGTGAGAGGCGAAGAGCAGGTGTGGGCATACTTATTGCCCCCCGGCTCGGGGCCTGTACATTGGGGTTCACCGCAGTGGACGAGAGGGTGGCCTCCCTCCGCCTTTGGGTGGGGGGGACGGATCCTTACTGTTGTTTGCGCTTATGCGCCGAACAGCAGTTTGGAGTACCCGATCTTTTTGGGGTCTCTGGAGGGGGCGCTAGAGAACGTACCTCCTGGGGACTCCATCGTTCTGTTGGGGGAAGGGCGTGATTGGGATGAACGGTCAACTGATCACCACCTGGTGGTGAGTTGGCTTTGTTGGTGGGGTAGGATGATGGTCAGGCCTGGTAGACCCAAACGTATTGTGAGGGTCTGCTGGGAACGTCTGGCAGAGTCCCCGGTCAGGACGAGCTTCAACTCGGGACATTGAGTCTGAATGGACTATGTTCCACGCCTCCATTGTCGAGGCGGCCGACCGGAGCTGTGGCCATAAGGTGGTCGGTGAAGGAGTCTTATCTTTTTGGCTGGTGGCACTCCGGAGGCAGCTGATAGGTACCGGCAGGCCAAGCGGAATGCAGCTTCGGTGGTTGCTGAGGCAAAAACCCGGGCGTGGGAGGAGTTTGGGGAGGCCATGGAGAATGACTTCCAGACGGCTTCGAAGAGATTCTGGTCCACCATCCGGCGTCTCAGGAGGGGAAAGCAGTGCACGGTCAACACAGTGTATAGTGGGGATGGTGCGCTGCTGACCTCGACTCGGGACATTGTGGATCGGTGGGGGGAGTACTTCGAAGACCTCCTTAATTCCACCAACATGCCTTCCGATGAGGAAGCAGAGCCGAGGTCGCCGAGGTGATCAAAAGGCTCTGTGGTGGCGGGGCCCAGGGGGTGGATGAGATCCGCCCGGAGTTCCTCAAGGATCTGGATGTTGTAGGGCTGTCATGGTTGACACGTCTCTGCAACATTGCATGGACATCGGGGACAGTGCCTCTGGACTGGCAAACCGGGGTGGTGGTCCCCTCTTCAAGAACGGGGACCGGAGAGTGTGTTCCAACTACAGAGGGATCGCACTCCTCAGCCTCCCCGGAAAAGTCTATTCAGGGGTCCTGGAAAGGACGGTCAGTCGGATAGTCGAACCTCGGATTCAGGTGGAGCAGTGTGGTTTTCGTCCAGGTCGCGGAACAGTGGACCAGCTCTACACTCTTCGCAGGGTTCTGGAGGGGGCATGGGAGTTTGCCCAACCAGTCTACATGTGCTTTGGGGACTTGGTGAAGGCATTCGACCGTGTCCCTCGGGGAGTCCTGTGGGGGGTACTCCGGGGGTATGGGATATCTGATTCCCTGTTAAGGGCTGTCCGGTCCCTGTACAACCGGTGTCGGAGCTTGGTCCGCATTGCCGGTAGTAAGTCAGACCTGTTTCCGGTGAGAGTAGGACTCCGATAGGGCTGCCCTTTGTCACCGATCCTGTTCATAATTTTTATGGACAGGATTTCTTGGCGCAGCCAGGGCGTTGAGGGGGTACAGTTTGGTGGGCTCAGGATTGGGTCACTGCTTTTTGCAGATCACGTTGTTCTGTTGGCCTCATCATCCTGCGACCTACAGCTCTCACTGGATCGGTTCGCAGCCGAGTGTGAAGCGGCTAGGATGAGAATCAGCACCTCCAAATCTGAGGCCATGGTCCTCAGCCGGAAAAGGGTGGAGTGCTCTCTCAGGGTTGGGAGTGAGATCCTGCCCCAAGTGGAGGAGTTTAAGTATCTCGGGGTCTTGTTCACGAGTGAGGGTAAAATGGAACGGGAGATCGACAGGCGGATTGGCGCAGCGTCTGCAGTGATGCGGGCTCTGTATCGGTCCGTCGTGGTGAAGGAGCTGAGCCAAAAGGCAAAGCTCTCAATTTACCGGTCGATCTACGTTCCTACCCTCACCTATGGTCATGAGCTGTGGGTAGTGGCCTAAAGAACAAGATCGCGAATACAAGCGGCCGAAATGAGTTTCCTCCGGAGGGTGTCTGGGCTCTCCCTTAGAGATAGGGTGAGAAGCTCGGTCATCCGGGAGGGGCTCAGAGTAGAGCCGCTGCTCCTCTGCATCGAGAGGAGCCAGATGAGGTGGCTTGGGCATCTATTTAGGATGCCCCCTGGACGCCTCCCTTGTGAGGTGTTCCGGACACGCCCCACCGGAAAGAGACCCCGGGGAAGACCCAGGACACGCTGGAAGGACTATGTCTCTCGGCTGGCCTGGGAACGCCTTGGGATCCCCCCGGAAGAGCTGGAAGAAGTGGCCAGGGAGAGGGAAGTCTGGGCATCCCTCCTGAAGCTGCTGCCCCCGCGACCCGACCTCGGATAAGCGGAAGAATAAGGATGGATGGATGGATGGATGGATGTCAGTGTGTTTGCGCTTGTGTTGATTAGTCAGTCCAGTCTCAATGTTTCGAGGTAGTTCAGTTAGGCTGAGTGATAGTGTTTGTGTGTGTGTAGGTGTGTGTGTGCACGTGTGTGTGTATCAATCCAGTCCCTTTTTGTTGAGAAGATGGATGGATTGTGGAATAAAAGCTGTTGCACAGTCTGGATGTGTGTGCCCGAATGTTTCGGTACCTTTTTCCAGATGGCAGGAGTGTGAAGTGTGTGTGAGAGGGTGTGTCCGATAAGCCACAATGCTGTGACACAGGCGTATTAACGACACAGGCTCTAATACCTTTTACAAATAACAAGCTCTATGTTGTGACACAGGCTTATTGATGACACACATGACATTACCCACAAACTAAGCATGGAGCTGAAATGGGACACGGGGACTAGAGACAGGACAAGGGACACGGGGACTAGAGACAGGACAAGGGACATGGGGACTAGAGACAGGACAAGGGACACGGGGACTAGAGACAGGACAAGGGACATGGGGACTAGAGACAGGACAATGGACACGGGGACTAGAGACGGGACACGGGGACTAGAGACAGGACAGGACAAGGGACACGGGGACTAGAGACAGGACAGGACAAGGGACACGGGGACCAGAGACAGGACAAGGGACACAGGGACTAGAGGCAGGACAGGACAAGGGACACCGGGACTAGAGACAGGACAAGGGACGCGGGGACTAGAGACAGGACAAGGGACACGGTGACTAGAGACAGGACAAGACTAGCAACATGGGGACTAGAGACAGGACAAGACTAGCAACATGGGGACTAGAGACAAGACTAGGGCTAAAGACATGGCAATCAGCTAAACATGGCTATTAGCTAAACATGCCTTTACCCTAATATACCCTTAGCTACACCTACCAAATAGCTAAACATATAACTAGCTAACTTACCAATAGCAAAAAATAGTATATCCTAAACATATAGGAAGCTAAACATACAATGCCCTAAACATACTGGAATCTAAACATGCAGTGTCCTAAACATAGAGGAAGCTAAACATACCAAAACTAAACATGCAAGGGACTACACCACCACTAGATACGCATGTAGATACTTACATGACCTTGAGACAAATACAATACTTCACGAAACCGCATCATCTCCACACACACTGAAACACCAAGGACCAAATATGACCATAACCTTAAGCCTTGGGACCTGCTCATTGGTTCCATTGCAAAACCAACCAAAATACAATATAAAGCGAACCAAAATACAAAACAAAATGGCCACATAAATGACAGTAATTACCAACAAACAATGCTCGACCCAGTTTCCCAGACTAACCAGCTATTTATAAAAGAGTTTAATGAGCTGCCTTGGTTCAGGTGAGCACCTGCATCACCTGACCGAGGTGCCTTCTGGGAAACTGAGTCTGCAAACAAAAACTACAAAAAATTAAACAGTACCCTCTAGTGGCGATTCCTTATACATACAAGACTTTTAATGGTTTAGCTCCCACATATCTAACTAGTCTTCTGATATGCTACAATCCACCACGTTCCTTAAGATCACAAAACTCCGGACTTCTGGTGGTTCCCAGAATTTCAAAATATACAAAAGGGGGTAGAGCATTTTCATATTTAGCTCTAATGCTTTGGAATAGCCTTCCAGGCAGTGTTTGGTGCTCAGACAAAGTTTCCCAGTTTAAAAGTAGACTCAAGACGGATCCTCTTTAATCTGGCATACACGTAACTCATCCCATCACTCCAGTACATCTATCCTGAATGGCAACTACGCTAATTCTTTCCATCTGTTCTTTATCTTTCTACCCATCCCAAGGCATCTGAAATTGTGGCAGCTTCAGTAGACAAAGGCCAACCCTGTGAGGATCCTGAGGCATCCAGAGAAGGACCAGCTCCAGCTGGATTCTGCTTTATGATGGTTGGAGCTACACATACTGCTCCTGTGCTTCCAGGGATCCAGACCTCATCTGCCCTTTGCACCTGCTGACTCATCCCTATGCTGAACTGTACTTCACGTTAATTTGAGGAACTTCTGTTATATTGAACTTTCAGCTACATAACACACATGATGTTATATAATTTCTGATATCTGATATCACCCAAATGAGGATGGGTTCCCTGTTGAGTCTGATTCCTCTCAAGGTTTCTTCCTATTGCCATCTCAGGGAGTTTTTCCTTGCCACTGTCGCTGTCACCCTTGGCTTGCTCATCAGAGACATTTCATTCATCATTCATTCATTCATCTCAATATTATCTCACACATTTTTCTCAAACATACACACTTCCATAAATTTTCTTTTTAAAAATTTCTTTCATTTTTGTGAAGCTGCTTTGAGACAATGACCATTGTTAAAAGCGCTATTTAAATCAAATTTAATTAAATTAATTTTTTTTATTAGTAAAAGTTACAAAAAAAAAAGTTAAAGGTTTAGTGTGAGAGAGGGCATCATGGCCTCTGAGGCTGGTCAAGAGACATGGCATTACTGTAGGTGTGTGGTGGAGGGCGGAGAACAGGTGGAAGAGGTGCTGCTAGGGGTGGAGAGCAGGGGCCTGTTTCAGAAAGGAGGTTCAAACAACTCGGAGTTTAAACTTGAACTCTGAGTTGATTGACCCAGAGATTAAAAACTCAGAGTTTTCGGTTTCAGAACAGCTGATCTGATTAAGGTCAATCAACTCTGAGTGGACTAACTCAGAGTTAAGTGTGTACACCGCGACTCTAAAAAGCCATTATCAATGGAGCACAGATATTACGAGTCACCATGGCAACAGCAGAAAAAAAGAGATCTGCATTTTTTCCCCAGCTAAACTTGATATGCTCATGCAAACTTACAGCAAATATGAGCCCATATTTAAAAAAAAAAAGTAACACCACTGCATCGGCGAAACAGAGACAGGTAGCGTGGGAAAACATAGCTGCTCAAGTTAATGCGTAAGTTTACATTTAAAGTATTAAAATATTTCAGTATAATAGATAATAAGTAATGTGTGATGTTTTAATTTTTAGGAAATAAAGAACAAATAAAGTGTTGTGACTTGTGTTTATTTCATTTCATTTATTTTATTTTTTGTAGTGGTGAGTGTGCAGAAAGCGTTTTAGAGCGAGGCACACTTTCCATACAGCTCTGCATACAGTGGCTGTAGGGAATATTTGATTTTTAGTATGTTTCATGATATTCTGTGTGCGTGAGAACAGGATGTTACTTCTTTCTCTTACCTCGACACAAGCTGCACTTTCAATAAACACATCCTATAGTAGTTTATGTTAAAGGTCGTAAAACTGTTAAATGCTCGTAAATGCAGAGCTACTCCCAAATTTTATGTTCTTCTTTTCCTTATGTTTTCTAAACATTCCTGCTCAAATGTAAACACTTCTGCACCCTCTTCTTTTGGTTCTTTGTGTGTGTGTGCTATATACTGTATACTGGTGTCTTCCACAATAAACTTGGAACGTCTCACTGATCACGGACTTGTGTATTATTGAGGGGTTCCCTGGTACCAGGCGGGAAGCAAAATACAGGCTGAGCACTGACTAGACGGGGTCTAGCAAAAACAAGAAATCCTTACAATTTGGGGGCTCTGTTCGGGATACCTCTAATCAGGTGAGTGCTGCTTTTTTATTTTTCTCTATGAGGATAGAGCAAGCACGCTCCCTGTTTTTTGGTATCTGGACCATATATAGTACGGGGGAGGATTGTCTTGTGGCTTTTACGCCAGTATAGCGCGCGTTCGCTTCTGAAAGGTTCCTTGAACTGAAGCATAGTGTGGAAGCTGTATTCTGTTGCCCGCTCTTTTTTGTTTTTTTGTCTTTGTTGAGCTCTTTTTGTTGTCTTTTGTTGTTGTATTGTGTGTTTTTTGTTGAAGATATTGGTTCTTTCTGTCGCGGGTTAATTCACATTTATAAAATGGGTAATAAGAACACAACTACTTATCCAAAGCCGGACCCAGAAGAGGTTCCGCGCGACTGGATGAATAGGTGTGGACTCACTTATTTTACCACACCTTGGCTTGATAATTTATCAGGGTGGACTGAACCACAATTTCAATTTTTAACCTATCCACGCGGAGGTACTTTTAAGCCTGAATATCTAGCCTCTGCTTACTCTCAGATATATGAGGGTATGGGTGACCCAGGATGGGATTATCCTTACATGGGTTCATGTTATCAAAAATGGGTAGAAATGAAAGCTTTTTGGGATAAATACTTAGACATAAAAGAAACTAAAATACAGAAGAAAAAGATTCCTAAGGTCACATCCGAAACTAAATTCAAGCCGCCCGTTCATTCAACCTTTCCGATCCCTCCTCCATATCATGCTGACATAGTAACATCAGCATCTAACCAACAAATAATTGAGAAAATTTATCCTAATTTGAATCCCACTAATCCTTTTGTGAGCTGCCCATCTGTGCCTGTCTCTCCCGTACCCACAAAACCGTGCTCACCTTCGTCGGAAGTGTGTGCCTCAGGAAAGGGAAAGACTCCCAAGAAGGTGTCAGGACGAACTCCTGAGAGCCCTCTTTCGGATGATCCCGAGGATACTGATGGTGAGGATTTTGATAACTCGGACGATGAAGGTCCGGATGAGAGGTCTCGCCCCAAACCTCGACAAGAAAACACTGCGTTTGTTTTCTCTATGGGACCAAAGGGTCCAAAAATCCTTCCACCATCCGTAAGCACGCTGAAGGACATGCTCCCTTCTCCCAACAAACCTTTGCATTTTGTTGATATGCTGATAAAGGCTTCCAGGCACTGTCAGCTCGTGGGTGCGGATTATCGCTTTATTTTGCAGTCGGTTTTGGGAGATGGGTACGATGAGGCTGATTTGATAAAGACGGTAAAATGTTTAGATCCTGAAAAAGACAGATGGACTGTAGTGGTGAAACATGAAGACGTAGAGGGAGGGGGGAGACGAAAAAAGAAGGAATATGATTTTCTTTGGGGTAATTCTAATGAGGCTATGAAACTTTTAAAAGATGAGCTAACTACTTATCTTCTTGCACGTCAACAAGCTAGTCAGGATCTGTCACAGGTAACTAATTGTAAACAAGAAAAGAGTGAGACCACATCCAGGTTTCTGCCCCTCCCTGAAGAAAACCCTAACCCACTTTTCCTTACCACCTTCTTGAATAATTGTCGACCAGAAATCATGAAGATTTTAAAGTTTCAATTGTCAGACCGTTCTACAACGACTATTAAAAAATTAGGTGAGCGTGTGAGAACACTGGAAGGAGACGGTATTTTAGAAAACAGACAAGTGGCATGTTTGTTTGTGGAGAGTGAAGGACACAGAGGTGGAAAAAAGGGGGGTAGAGGAGGCTGTGGAAGAGGTAGAGGAGGTCTGCAGGGTCAGAGTGCACCCCGTAGATCTGGTTATTGTTATTATTGTTATAAAGAAGGTCATTGGGCTCGTGAATGTCGCACGAAGGCCCTTGATGAGGGACGTAGTGGACAAAATGTGTACAATCGATTGAATGATGATCAGTGGCATGATGCTAATAAGGTGTTTTCTCCTAATCCTTCACAGCAGCCACCACAGCGAGTACAACCACAACAACAGCAGCAGCAATATAGACCCAATCCCTTCTCAGGGATGCAGGTAGGAGCATATGATGCATAGGGATGCCCGCAGAGTTCCAGCCCCGCGATGTTACTTTGTACTTTCGAGTCACCTCAGGTTAATGAGTTGCCCTTTATAGAATTGTGTATAGATGGTTCTGTATTCTCTTTTTTGGTGGATACGGGAGCTACAATGTCGTCTTTAGGTTGTGATTATGAGGGACCGCTCTCGAATAAAAGTATCAGCTCTGTGGGAATTGAAGGGGTTGCTCAACGAAATTATTTCACTCCTCAGGTAACTGTAACATGTCCTTTAGATAAGGGAATTCATCTCTCTCATCGTTTTGTCTGTATGCCTGATTGTCCTTTTAATCTGCTAGGACGCGATTTAATGAGCAGATTACACATGTCCTTGACTTTTTCTGGCGCAAAACTCACTGTTGAAGTGCCTGATTCAGTTCCTTTTTCCCACCTCACAAATATGCGTGTAAATAATTGTTTCCTTTCTTCACAGAACAGCTCTATTCCTGCTGCCCTTGAATGTGTGCCGAGCAGTCTGTGGGCTGAACATAAGGATGAGGTGGGGTTAGTACACTGTGTTCCTTATGAAGCTAAATTAAAACATTTGCAACCTGTGTACATCAAACAATATCCACTCTCTGAGGCCAAGGCCTCAGGAATAGATGAAATTTTAAGCTCATTGCTCAAGCAGGGTGTTGTTAAACCATGTGCAAGTTCTTATAACACACCTGTTAATCCAGTACTGAAACCTGATGGTACGTGGAGATTTACACAAGATTTGAGAAAAATAAATGACATAATTGTCCCTGTAGCACCTGTTGTGCCTGATGTGCTGTCCATCATCTCCTCTATACCTTGTCATCATTCGCATTTCTCTGTTATCGACCTTTGCTCTGCCTTCTTCAGTGTTCCTGTGGAAGAGCAGACACAGCCATTGTTCGCCTTCACCCACAGGGGGCGGCAGTTCACCTGGTCTCGTCTTCCGCAGGGTTGTGTTGACTCACCGGCTGTTTTTTCGGCTGTAGTAAGAGATGCACTTGGTGATCTAACTCTCCCCATTGATTCTGTTGTCCTATCTTACGCGGATGATCTACTGGTGTCTGCCGCTTCGCCTGCCATCTGCGAAGAAGCCACCATTTGTCTCCTGAAACACCTGGCACAGAAGGGTTTCAAGGTATCAAAGACTAAATTACAGTTTTGCAGAGACACTGTAAAATACCTGGGTTTTGAACTCTCCCAAGGCCAAAGAGGGCTCTCAAAGGAACGAATCCAGGTTATTCTCGACACTAAACGTCCCAGCACTAAACATGCTCTCATGGCTTTCCTGGGACTGATCAACTACTGTCGTCAGTGGATTCCTGACTGCTCATTCTACGATAAACGCATCAGGACAGCCATCTCACACAATGATCCGCTCCAACAGCCTCTGACATGGACTGCTGACATGATTGAGGCATACAAGGAACTGAAAAAGGCCCTATGTTCTGCTCCAGCACTGGGCCTGCCTAACTATCAAAAACCATTCCATCTATATGCGTGTGAGCACGGGGGCACCGCTTCTGCTGTATTGGCACAGGAGCATGGGGGGGGATGAGACCATGTGCTTTCTTATCTAAAACTTTAGATGCTGTGGCACAAGGTTTGCCTGCCTGTCTCAGGGCTGTGGCCGCCTGTGCGGTGATGGTACAAGATGCTGAAAAGATTGTTCTCTCTAATCCTTTAATTTTGTATTCTCCACATCAGGTTAAACAAGTGCTGCAGAACATTCAAACACAACACATGACGGCTCAGAGACGGTCTGGGTATGAGATTATCCTGTGTTCTACAAGTAACTTAGAGATAAAAACCACCTCTTCTTTTGACACCCTCGGATATGCTCTGGCACGCTTGATCAATGCACAGGATGACACGCTAATAGACACAGATCATGACTGTTGCTCAGAGATTATTCACTCCACTAGTATACGTCCTGATCTATCTTCTACTCCATTAACAACTGGTGACACTTTATTTGTAGATGGTTCCTGTTCAAAACCATATGATGGGAAATTTCTCTGTGGTTATTCTGTGTGTGCACTGCCAGATACAACCATTGAAGCTTACTCTCTCCCCTTCTCATCCGCTCAGGCAGCTGAACTTTTTGCTCTAACTCGTGCGTGTGTTCTTTCTGAAGGAAAAGATGTCACTATATACACTGATTCTCGTTACGCTTTTGGTATCGCTCACGACTTTGGCCGCATCTGGCAATCCAGGGGTTTTCGTTCTGCTGAGGGTAAGCTAATTTCTCATTCTTCTCTTGTTCAGGATTTAATAGACGCATGCCATCTACCTGGTACTCTTGCTATTGTAAAAACTAAGGCTCATTCTTCTGGTGATTCTACAGAAGTGCGAGGGAATTCGCTAGCTGATCGTATTGCTAAAAAAGCAGCTCAAAAACAGATTTTCTTTCCTGATTCTGGTTCTGATTTGATCAATACATCTTTTCTTGCTAGCTCTTTGATTCCCGATGTAGATTTATTGTCTTTGCAAGCTTCAGCCACGCCGAATGATTCCTCTTTTTGGCAAGCTCAGGGTGCCTACGTTGCTTCTGATGGTTTATGGTACTGTGCTGATGGCCGTTTGTGCCTGCCGTCTCATTGTCTTCCGTTCCTCGTGCGCGAGTTCCACGGTGTTACACATCGTGCACGAAGGGGGGTTAAGGAAGATATGAAAAAACTCTTTTGCATAGCTAACATGCTTGGAACAATAGATTTATTAATATCTAGATGTTTGGTGTGTGCTCAGAATAATGTGACAAAGGGTTTAGGTAAACACGAAAGTCTTCCTTTACCTACTGCTCCGTTTGCAGAGTGGCAAATTGATTTTACACATATGCCTGCATGTGGCCCATTCAAATATCTTCTGGTTTTGGTAGACAAGTTTTCAAGGTGGGTGGAAGCTTTCCCGTGTGCTCGAGAGAATGCAAAGGTGGTGACCCGAGTCTTAGCGAAAGAAATAATACCTCGTTATGGCGTTCCTCATGCTATTGACTCGGATAAAGGAACACCTTTTACATCACAGGTAACACAGAATTTGTGTAAATATCTTTCACTGTCCTGGCATTTTCACATTCCTTATCATCCACAGTCATCAGGTATAGTCGAAAGAACAAATAGGACACTGAAAGAAAAACTGACTAAAGCAATGCAAACTATGGGGAGTAAAAACTGGGTTGATCTGTTACCTGCTGTTCTAGCTGAAATGAGAATGACACCAAGAAAAGATGTGCACATGTCACCACATGAAATTATATTTGGCAGACCTTTTCCCGTGCCATGGAGGAAAGATAAACCCGCGATAGGAACAACTGATCTTGATGTACATATTGCTGAATATTCTGCTGCTCTAATAGATACTCTGAACAAACATTATGAACGAATTGCTAATGTGACTCCAGTACCCTCAACGAAACCCACACATCCTTTTAATGTGGGAGATACTGTTCTGATAAGATCTTTGACCCCCAGAAAACTGGGAGATTGTAAATATGACGGACCAGCAGAAATAATCGCAATTACTCGTACTGCTGTCCTAACTGATCTTTTTCCACAGTGGATCCATGCTACTAGGCTGAAGAGATGTCCTGTCGGCGTGAGATCAAAGGATGAATAAATGTTTGTGTATTATTATCTTTCTTTCTCTGTGATTTTTGTTGTTTCCTAGACTGAAGACGTGCTGCAGTGATGACCAACCCGTGACGTGACACAGAGGGATTGTCTTGGGTTGCCACGGGACGACTTCACTATTGCTATTAGTTTACCATTCCTGGTGGTGTCTTAGCGCCTCGTAAGGTGGGACGAGTGCAGATTGGGCGTGCCCGCACTCTGAGCACTGTAGCGTCAAGAAAGGCAATAGTTCACCACTAGTAGTTATTTATATGTTTGACATTGCGAACAACATTTTTCACACACACAGGTTTACACTCAACCTGTTATATCTCTGTATTCTTTTGGTCACACTTCATTCTGTAGAGTTTATAGAACAGCACTTGGAGTAAGGTGGTAACCTCTCCCGCCTTAGAATGAAGTTTCTTTTTGTCCTCTTAATCTTGAATGAGAGATTGTTGTACATAGTGCAACCTCATCCACATGATAATGTTTTTTGGCGATTCGCTAATTGGACCGCTAAGCGATATACCAATGATTCTTGTTATGTGTGCCAATATTTCCCTTCTGCTGTAGGACAGACGTCACTGAGACCCTTACCTGGTAATGAATCCGCTCTTTCCATGGCTGCGCGAGTTTGTATTAGTTCCTTCTGTCGAAATGCTACTCGGTATATTAGCTCTCACCTAACACATAGCCTATTCTTGAATCACACAGGGTCTGACTGGTGGTGCAGGCTGATGCACTACGATCATAATTCCTCAAACCCTTGTGCTTATTCACTTACCGCTTTAGATATTAGTCTCCTCCGCTTCAGCACGAGGAAAAGAGCTCTCGTCACTGCTTTCCAGGTCTTCACCTTGCCCAACTTTAAATATCCTTACTGCTTCATGGGAAACGGTTCTGTATTTCTTGGAAACACGCATCTAGATATGTGTAGTGAAGCATATTTTCCCTATTCTCCAGATGGTTCTTGTCCTGAAGGTAATTGCTCATTAATTCACCCTGGCCCACGTGGGACCATTAATCACTATTCAGATTGGTATTGGGTTTGTGATAAGGCTGTTTACATTTTCCTCCCCGCTAACTGGGCAGGAGTTTGTGCCCCTTCTCAATTTAGAAGTTCTTTTACACTGGTCACACGAAACCCACGTGGAACCCAACATCATGCTCGCCTTAAGCGAGATAGTGATCCATTCCCTCCCCCTGATCATCAGTTACAGATTAAAGCCGTTAAATTTTGGCATGCTTTTTTCCCTCAGTATGGTGTGACTCAGTTATGGAATCAGATTGAGGTAACACATTACAGGTTAGCTACTTTTGTTAATGCCACCAATATTGCTGTTGAAGGTATTAAAGGTGAATTAACTGCTCTTCGACTGACCACGGTACAGAATAGAATGGCCCTTGATCTAATCCTCGCCGAGAAAGGGGGTGTTTGTGCTATGGTAGGTGATAGTTGTTGTACATACATCCCAGCTAATGATGATGAACATGGAAAAATTTCTACTGCTTTGGAAAAGATGCGCGAGATTGCTTCTCAGTTAAAGGATGATGAGAAGGGTCAAGTAGGCTGGGGAGTTTGGTATACTCTGTTTGGACAATGGGCTCCTTATCTCTCTCTTGTCGTACCGGTTTTGTTTATTTTATTGTTGTTGTGTATTTTAGGTCCATGCATTCTTCGCTGTGTGCAAAATTTTTTGTATAAGTATGTTTCAGGTTATGTTCCTGCGCCGTGTCCGATGACCTATTATCCGCCGGCGACTTCTTGAAAGTTCTGAGTTTTATTCAACGATGTTTCTTATGAATAAAAGGGGGGAACTGTAGGGAATATTTGATTTTTAGTATGTTTCATGATATTCTGTGTGCGTGAGAACAGAATGTTACTTCTTTCTCTTACCTCGACACAAGCTGCACTTTCAATAAACACATCCTATAGTAGTTTATGTTAAAGGTCGTAAAACTGTTAAACGCTCGTAAATGCAGAGCTACTCCCAAATTTTATGTTCTTCTTTTCCTTATCTTTTCTAAACATTCCTGCTCAAATGTAAACACTTCTGCACCCTCTTCTTTTGGTTCTTTGTGTGTGTGTGCTATATATACTGGTGTCTTCCACAATAAACTTGGAACGTCTCACTGATCACGGACTTGTGTATTATTGAGGGGTTCCCTGGTACCAGGCGGGAAGCAAAATACAGGCTGAGCACTGACTAGACGGGGTCTAGCAAAAACAAGAAATCCTTACAGTGGCCTTACTAATATGCTCCGCATCCCCGATATTGTACAGAAAGCTTACATTAGCAAAGAAACGTAAAGCTGCAAATACAGTAGTATCTGCCCGGATGTAAGAGCACGGCCACGATGGGTGACATTAGTGATGTAAGGACGGATTAGATTATGGATATATGTAATTGATAGCAATGAAAAACGGTAACGCTCAAACAAAAATGTATGGGGAAAAGACAAAAAAAAACAAAAAAAATCCTTGCCCGACGTAAATGTAATTCTCTTTGAATTAATGCAGCCTCCTCATCTATGGGATCCTCCAAAAAAGGACAAGCCATTCTCCTACTGTAACTGTCTTCTGTGTTTGTGTCCGAAATGTGGGCAATGAATGACTAAGGCTATGGCGAGAAATACCGCTGCGTCTTTAAAAAAGGGGAGGAGACTAAATAAAGTTCAGAGAATAAAACCTCCTCCCGACCAGGTTAGGTTCACAAAGTAAGTTGCCACGGTAACTGACTCTGGGTAATAGTTACCTCTCTTTCAGAAACAGGCTTGAGTTACCCCGCTTTTCCTCGGGTTTGACAAACCTGCCTTTTTGAAACGGAAAACTCTGACTTTCTCTTATCTCAGGGTTACCAAACTCTGAGTTTTCACTTAACCTCCTTTCTGAAACAGGCCCCTGGTCAACTACTTTGCCTCCCAGGTAAACAAAGCGGTGGTGGTGTTTTTAACCAAATAAACCTTGCACTTTACACTGACAAAAAGGGGGAATATGTGTAAGAAGCTCAGCAGTTCAAGTTACCCCTCTGTCTTCCCCCACGGCACGAGTGGTGATATTAATTGTGCCCCCTTTTATTAAGGACGAGGAAATTATGAAGGAGCTGGCCTGCTTCAATAAATTAGTTTGCCCCACATTCTATTTTTCTGCCAGCAGATGTTAATAGTTTAAACGACATAAAAGGAACACTTAATTTAAACTTCTAGTGTAAAGGGGGGAGACCTGCTTCATAGTTTTTGCTACCATGGAGCGACTAAAGTGCTGATTCAGACATTCAGTCCGTGGTCCTGAATCATGGTGATGAAATGTGAGCGAGGATCAATCACCGGAAATCGGAAAAAGCAGTAACCCAAAATGTGAAACGTGTGCAAGGTCAGTAAACAGGCATGGATCGAGATCCAAATTCAAGGCAGAGAAGAATGCTGGAAAATTGGGCATAAGGGTAGACAATAATGTGGTGGTTTTCGAAAGAGTTATATAGAGCAGAGTAATGAATGAAATGAAGAACAGGTGTGCTGAGCTGGTGAATGAGGCAGCAAAATTAATGCATTGGCTGGTAATCATGGCTTGGCTACATGACAGTACCCCCGCCCTACGGACGTCACCTGGCATTCTAGAAGGTGCCTCCGGGTGAAGGTTATGGAAATCCGTCATGAGCGAGCGGTCCAAGATGAATCTGGCAGGAACCCAACTTCTCTCCTCAGGCCCATAGCCTTCCCAGTCCATGAGGTACAGTCCATGCCGCAGCCTCTGTGACGAGACTTAAGAAGTCTTCGGACAGTAATGGCTTCGCCACCATCTACAGTGGGTGCACAAGCAGTATGTGACTTCTACTGTCGCTGGTGTATGGCGTCAGCATTTGGGTTTGTGTGTTTGCTGGCTTTTATCGCTGAGTGGCGCTATATAACTATAGACTGACGCTTCAGGCATCAGTTCGTTCTCTCCAGGCTTAATGAGGCGCAGGTCGTCCACAGCTGCACGTCATTGCAGATAAAATAAAGTGAAACATTGTAATTAAACGAATTCATAATCACAGTAGTAACATTACAGTACAAATTTATAATTAAAATTAAATTAAATTTTTTAGGATCGAATTTATGCAACGTAAACGTTAACACACTGAACCTTTTTATTATGTGTAATTAGAAAAGCTACACGTGTAGGGTCTTGTGTCATCTTATATTTTGTGTTCTTTAAATTTGTAGCTTTCATAAGACTCTATTTTTATTTAGGCGCACTCACAATGACGAAAAAACTTCATGATTTTGTTAAATAAATAAAGTAAACGGGGTTCTGTATTGATTTTGGTGAACTTGAGCGCGTCAGAAAATGAACCCAAACTCCGTGTATACTCGCTTCACAGACGTGAAAAATATATACTTATAGAAAGCGAAATATCTGCTTTTATATAAACTAATGAAAAAAATTATTAGATTATGTAATTCGTATGAAAAGTGAATTATAGGCGCGCTCACTGCTGCGGAGACAACGAGATGACATGATCAGCACAGCCGAAACCAAATGAATCATTAATTTATCAATGAATTATTAAAATGGTCTGAGTGAGTTTCCTGGCTGTTTTAACAAATATTTTGAAGTAGATAACAGTAGCCCACATTTATAAAAGCATTTTTATTTATATAAAACTATAAAAAAAAAATTTATTTTTAGGTGTGCCCGCTGCCACAGTTCTTCAGTAACAAACCTATAAAACAGGTACATCTGTATGAATAAATTGTTTAAATGTGATCAGTGATTTATGTAAATGACTCAGTTTGCTCCTTGCTGCGCTGTTTGGGGGGAGGGACGCGCTAATGACGTTTTAGTCTGCTTTGTGGAGGCTCGCCCGTGAGAGGTAGAGTTAGTATATCATGACTGAAATACAGCGGCTCACATCGGCGTGCGTTTCTCCCAGCGCCGCATAGACAGTGCTTATTTAACACCTATAATATGTGTTTGCTGTATTTCTGGGAAAAGAGAAATCTAATCTCTCATATCGGCGCGCGCGTTCATCTGACTTTAGATCAATACTCGGCAAAGTTAAAGAGCGCACAAGCGCTGCGGGATCACGCAAACATTTTACTGTACATTCACTAAAAGGTTTATTCACAACCACAATTCAGCCATTCACACACATGCAATGTGCTGTTGTTTGTACACACTTTCAGTTTCCCCTTCAACTCTCCTCTTTCATCAAAAATGCTCCAGATATGAGCCGACACGAGCAGATTTGTTTCAGTCAGAATATTTATGTGACGGTTGACCCCTAGAGGGCGCCTAACGCCCGTTTTTGGTTTTTGTTTTGTAGTTTGTTTTAAGTTTCGTTTTTGACTTCGTTTCCCAGTTTGCACCTCGGTCAGGTGATGTAGAAGCTCACCTGAACCGAGGGAAGTTAATTTGATGATTATGTTTATGTTTGTTATAAATAGCCTGGCTGAACTCCAGTCAGGCGTCTAGCATTAGTCGTTTAAGTTTAGTTTGTGTTGGAGTGCTTGTTTATGTTTTGTTTGGGAATTAAAATAAAGAACTTTGTTGAACCGTCAGCTCGCCTCCGCGATCATGCCTCGCACTCACCTCCGACGCAGACACCGTAAGAAACATGACAGAATGCTAGACCTACAAAGAGGCATGGTGGAGGATCCCCTCCTAGGAAATTTCTTGGGAGGAGAAATTATCATATCTAACGAGCTGGCGGAACTGCTGGAGGCCAGTGAGGAGCACGGCGAGATGGAAGTTGGGCAGGAATGGAGAAACGGTGAGCACATCGAGCCGGCGAGCTCACGGGAGGACAGCAAGACAGCCAGAGAGAGAATGGCGAGGCGAAGCTGGGAATGCTGCGGACCCGTCATCCGGCGCACACCGCCGAGAGGTGTAGTGGCCGAGGGAGAGACGGGAGGATTCTGCAGGCAGTGGGCGGAACGCAACGAGGAGTGCATTCATGACCTGCGCGAGCAGGTGCTGCAGCTCCAACTGCAGTTCGTCCAGGTTCGGGAGAACCAAGCTGTAGTCCCGGAAGCGATCCCTCTCTCGGATCTGGACGATGCACTCCTCCCACGGCCACTGCCTGAAGATGGTGCGGACAGCACGCTTCCCCCGCCACCGGAGCTGAGCATGGAGGACTGGACGCCGCTGCGGCACGGCGACGAGGTAGGCTTCTACGGGCGGTGGGCGGAGTCCAACCAGGAGCGCATTCGTGACCTGCGCAAGCAGGTACTGCAGCTCCAACTGCAGTTCGTCCAGGTTCGGGAGAACCAGTCTGTAGCCCCGGAAGCGATCCCCCTCCCGGGTCTGGACGATGCGCTCCTCCCCCGGCCACTGCCTGAGCCTGTCGCGGAGGAAGACTGCGCGCCTTGTCTGCAAGGGACAAGGAGCTAGGGAGCGTTATCCTTCTGCCTCCACCAGGCTTCAAGAACAGCGCGCTAGCGTGTCAGCAACCGCTGCACCAAGCACCCGCTCTACCGCAGCCTCCCGGCTTTGAGGACGACGTTACGCCGCTGTCGAGCTCTGCACAAGCTCCAACGCCGCTGTCGAGCTCAGTGCACGGTCCAACTTCGTCGAGCGCAGTGCACGCTCCAACGCCGTCGAGCGCAATGCACGCTCCAACGTCGTCGAGCGCAGTGCACGCTCCAACGTCGTCGAGCGCAGTGCACGCTCCAACGTCGTCAAGCGCAGTGCACGCTCCAACGTCGTCGTCGAGCGCAGTGCACGCTCCAACACTGCTGTTGAGCTCTGCACAAGCTCCAACGTTGCCTTCGAGCGCAGTGCACGCTCCAACGCCGCTGTTGAGCTCTGCACAAGCTCCAACGTTGTCATCAAGCGCAGTGCATGCTCCAACGTCGTCGAGCGCAATGCACGCTCCAACGTCGTCGAGCGCAGTGCACGCTCCAACGTCGTCGAGCGCAGTGCACGCTCCAACGTCGTCGTCGAGCGCAGTGCACGCTCCAACGTCGTCGTCGAGCGCAGTGCACGCTCCAACGTCGTCGTCGAGCGCAGTGCACGCTCCAATGCCGCTGTTGAGCTCTGCACAAGCTCCAACGTCGTCGAGCGCAGTGCACGCTCCAACGTCGTCGAGCGCAGTGCACGCTCCAACACTGCTGTTGAGCTCTGCACAAGCTCCAACGTTGTCATCGAGCGCAGTGCACGCTCCAATGTCGTCGAGCGCAGTGCACGCTCCAACACTGCTGTTGAGCTCTGCACAAGCTCTAACGTTGCCTTCGAGCGCAGTGCATGCTCCAACGCCGCTGTTGAGCTCTGCACAAGCTCCAACGTTGTCATCAAGCGCAGTGCACGCTCCAACGCCGTGGAGCGCAGCGCATGCTCCAACGCCGTGGAACGCAGCGCACGCTCCAACTCCGTCGAGCTCAGCGCACGCTCCAACGCCGTCGAGCGCAGCGCACGCTCCAACTCCGTCGAGCTCAGCGCACGCTCCAACGCCGTCGAGCGCAGCGCACGCTCCAACGCCGTTGAGCGCAGCGCACGCTCCAACGCTGTCGAGCGCAGCGCACGCTCCAACGCCGTCGAGCGCAGCGCACGCTCCAACGCCGTCGAGCGCAGCGCACGCTCCAACGCCGCTGTTGAGCTCTGCACAGGCTCCAACGCCGTCGTCGAGCGCAATGCACGCTCCAACGCTGCTGTTGAGCTCTGCACAGGCTCCAACGCCGTCGTCGAGCGCAATGCACGCTCCAACGCCGCTGTTGAGCTCTGCACAGGCTCCAACGTCGTCGTCGAGCGCAGTGCTCGCTCCAACGCCGCTGTCGAGCTCTGCACAAGCTCCAACATCGTCGTCGAGCGCAGTGCTCGCTCCAACGCCGCTGTCGAGCTCTGCACAAGCTCCAACATCGTCGTCGAGCGCAGTGCACGCTCCAATGCCGCTGTTGAGCTCTGCACAAGCTCCAACGTCGTCGAGCGCAGTGCACGCTCCAACGTCGTCGAGCGCAGTGCACGCTCCAACGTCGTCGAGCGCAGTGCACGCTCCAACACTGCTGTTGAGCTCTGCACAAGCTCCAACGTTGTCATCGAGCGCAGTGCACGCTCCAACACTGCTGTTGAGCTCTGCACAAGCTCCAACGTTGCCGTCGAGCGCAGTGCATGCTCCAACGCCGCTGTTGAGCTCTGCACAAGCTCCAACGTTGCCGTCGAGCGCAGTGCACGCTCCAACGCCGCTGTTGAGCTCTGCACAAGCTCCAACGTCGTCGAGCGCAGCGCACGCTCCAACGTCGTCAAGCGCAGCGCACGCTCCAACGCCATCGAGCGCAGCGCACGCTCCAACGCCGTCGAGCGCAGCGCACGCTCCAACGCCGTCGTTGAGCTCTGCACAGGCTCCAACGCCGTCGTCGAGCGCAATGCACGCTCCAACGCCGCTGTTGAGCTCTGCACAGGCTCCAACGTCGTCGTCGAGCGCAGTGCTCGCTCCAACGCCGCTGTTGAGCTCTGCACAAGCTCCAACGTCGTCGTCGAGCGCAGTGCACGCTCCAATGCCGCTGTTGAGCTCTGCACAAGCTCCAACGTCGTCGAGCGCAGTGCACGCTCCAACGTCGTCGAGCGCAGTGCACGCTCCAACACTGCTGTTGAGCTCTGCACAAGCTCCAACGTTGTCATCGAGCGCAGTGCACGCTCCAACGTCGTCGAGCGCAGTGCACGCTCCAACACTGCTGTTGAGCTCTGCACAAGCTCCAACGTTGTCGTCGAGCGCAGTGCACGCTCCAACACTGCTGTTGAGCTCTGCACAAGCTCCAACGTTGTCATCGAGCGCAGTGCACGCTCCAATGTCGTCGAGCGCAGTGCACGCTCCAACACTGCTGTTGAG
Source organism: Channallabes apus (assembly GCA_030522415.1). NCBI lineage: Eukaryota > Metazoa > Chordata > Actinopteri > Siluriformes > Clariidae > Channallabes > Channallabes apus. Next base: position 12,102,897 of record CM060107.1, read on the forward strand.
CTCTGCACAAGCTCTAACGTTGCCTTCGAGCGCAGTGCATGCTCCAACGCCGCTGTTGAGCTCTGCACAAGCTCCAACGTTGTCATCAAGCGCAGTGCACGCTCCAACGCCGTGGAGCGCAGTGCATGCTCCAACGCCGTGGAACGCAGCGCACGCTCCAACTCCGTCGAGCTCAGCGCACGCTCCAACGCCGTCGAGCGCAGCGCACGCTCCAACTCCGTCAAGCTCAGCGCACGCTCCAACGCCGTCGAGCGCAGCGCACGCTCCAACGCCGTCGAGCGCAGCGCACGCTCCAACGCCGTCGAGCGCAGCGCACGCTCCAACGCCGTCGAGCGCAGCGCACGCTCCAACGCCGTCGAGCGCAGCGCACGCTCCAACGCCGCTGTTGAGCTCTGCACAGGCTCCAACGCCGCTGTTGAGCTCTGCACAGGCTCCAACGCCGTCGTCGAGCGCAATGCACGCTCCAACGCCGCTGTTGAGCTCTGCACAGGCTCCAACGTCGTCGTCGAGAGCAGTGCTCGCTCCAACGCCGCTGTCGAGCTCTGCACAAGCTCCAACATCGTCGTCGAGCGCAGTGCACGCTCCAATGCCGCTGTTGAGCTCTGCACAAGCTCCAACGTCGTCGAGCGCAGTGCACGCTCCAACGTCGTCGAGCGCAGTGCACGCTCCAACGTCGTCGAGCGCAGTGCACGCTCCAACACTGCTGTTGAGCTCTGCACAAGCTCCAACGTTGTCATCGAGCGCAGTGCACGCTCCAACACTGCTGTTGAGCTCTGCACAAGCTCCAACGTTGCCGTCGAGCGCAGTGCATGCTCCAACGCCGCTGTTGAGCTCTGCACAAGCTCCAACGTTGCCGTCGAGCGCAGTGCACGCTCCAACGCCGCTGTTGAGCTCTGCACAAGCTCCAACGTCGTCGAGCGCAGCGCACGCTCCAACGTCGTCAAGCGCAGCGCACGCTCCAACGCCATCGAGCGCAGCGCACGCTCCAACGCCATCGAGCGCAGCGCACGCTCCAACGCCGTCGAGCGCAGCGCGCGCTCCAACGCCGCTGTTGAGCTCTGCACAGGCTCCAACGCCGTCGTCGAGCGCAATGCACGCTCCAACGCCGCTGTTGAGCTCTGCACAGGCTCCAACGTCGTCGTCGAGCGCAGTGCTCGCTCCAACGCCGCTGTTGAGCTCTGCACAAGCTCCAACGTCGTCGTCGAGCGCAGTGCACGCTCCAATGCCGCTGTTGAGCTCTGCACAAGCTCCAACGTCGTCGAGCGCAGTGCACGCTCCAACGTCGTCGAGCGCACTGCACGCTCCAACACTGCTGTTGAGCTCTGCACAAGCTCCAACGTTGTCATCGAGCGCAGTGCACGCTCCAACGTCGTCGAGCGCAGTGCACGCTCCAACACTGCTGTTGAGCTCTGCACAAGCTCCAACGTTGTCGTCGAGCGCAGTGCACGCTCCAACACTGCTGTTGAACTCTGCACAAGCTCCAACGTTGCCTTCGAGCGCAGTGCACGCTCCAACGCCGCTGTTGAGCTCTGCACAAGCTCCAACGTTGTCATCGAGCGCAGAGCACGCTCCAACGCCGTGGAGCGCAGCGCACGCTCCAACTCCGTCGAGCTCAGCGCACGCTCCAACGCCGTCGAGCGCAGCGCACGCTCCAACGCCGTCGAGCGCAGCGCACGCTCCAACGCCGTCGAGCGCAGCGCACGCTCCAACGCCGTCGAGCGCAGCGCACGCTCCAACGCCGTCGTCGAGCGCAGTGACTGCTCCAACGCCGTCGTCGAGCGCAGTGCCAGCCCTGCCACGGCCGAGCACGTCACCAGTCCTGCCACGGCCGAGCACGTCACCAGCCCTGCCACGGCCGAGCACGTCACCAGCCCTGCCACGGCCGAGCACGTCACCAGCCCTGCCACGGCCGAGCACGTCTCCAGCCCTGCCACGGCCGAGCACGTCTACAGCCCTGCCACGGCCGAGCACGTCTCCAGCCCTGCCACGGCCGAGCACGTCTCCAGCCCTGCCACGGCCGAGCACGTCTCCAGCCCCGTCACCCAGCCTCCTGGTCAGGAGGTGGAAGGTAGAACATTGGGGTGGGTGTCCGGGGCCTCCGATGATGCTCCAGAGGAGCATTTTTTTGGGGGGGGTACTGTGACGGTTGACCCCTAGAGGCCGCCTAACGCCCGTTTTTGGTTTTTGTTTTGTAGTTTGTTTTAAGTTTCGTTTTTGACTTCGTTTCCCAGTTTGCACCTCGGTCAGGTGACGTAGAAGCTCACCTGAACCGAGGGAAGTTAATTTGATGATTATGTTTATGTTTGTTATAAATAGCCTGGCTGAACTCCAGTCAGGCATCTAGCATTAGTCGTTTAAGTTTAGTTTGTGTTGGAGTGCTTGTTTATGTTTTGTTTGGGAATTAAAATAAAGAACTTTGTTGAACCGTCAGCTCGCCTCCGCGATCATGCCTCGCACTCACCTCCGACGCAGACACCGTAAGAAACATGACAATTTATCAATCATAAAGAGAGGCGACATATACTTGCTGATTAAACACTGCATTTTTAAAGTGAAAGCGCGCGATGTGAGCAGCTTTAATTATTGATAATTAAATCATTATTAAATGGTGGACATAAACAGCAAAAAGAAGAATATTATTTTGATTATTATTATCATGTTCTTTTGCTGTTTGAGTGTCTGTGGATTCCAAAATTGACATTTTTACCATTTTTTTAATCACTGGAATGGAAGATATAGAAAGTTTCCTCATCATAACGTGCCTTGTATTGTACTGAAACCATGAACAGTGGTGATTTTAGTTTCTCCGAGTGTATACTGTAGGTGAGAACAGCTATTCACACTTGGGGAGGTGTATTATTTGCATTTGTATTGTATGTGTCTGACATTGCAAAGCACACACAGTAAAACTGCAAGAACAACCACCCCGTAATTAGAAAAGCTACACGTGTAGGGTCTTGTGTCATCTTATATTTTGTGTTCTTTAAATTTGTAGTACATTTATCAAATGAAATAAATTACACTAAACGGGGCTCTGTATTGTTTTCTGTGAACTTGAGTGCGTCAGAAAATGAACCGATACTCCGTGTATACTCACAGATGTGAAAAATATATACTTATAGAAAGAGAAATATCTGCTTTAATATAAACTAATGAAAAAAATTATTAGATTATGTAATTCGTATGAAAAGTGAATTATAGGTGCGCTCACTGCTGCGGAGACGACGAGATGACATGATCAGCACAGTCGAAACCAAAGGAATAACTAATTTATCAATGAATTATTAAAATGTTCAGAGTGAGTTTCCTGGCTGTTTTAACAAATATTTGAAGTAGATAACAGTAGCCCACATTTATAAAAGCATTTTTATTTATATAAAACTATAAAAAAATAATCCTGCATTTATTTTTAGGTGTGCCCGCTGCCACAGTTCTTCAGTAACAAACCTGTAAAACCTGTTTAAATGTAAATGCTCTTTGCTGCGCTGTTTGGGGGGAGGGATGCGCTAATGACGATTTGGTCTGCTGTGTGGAGGCTTGCCTGTGAGATGTTGCACGCGCGCGCGCGCGCACTACACAGCAAAAATACGTTAGTATATCATGACTGAAATACAGATACAGAAAGCGAAATGTCTGTTTTTATATAAACTAATGGGGGGAAAATCAGCTTATGTAATTTGTATAAAACGTGGATTACTACAGCGCATCCACTCACAGCCGAAACCAAAGACATCAACGTATCAATGAATTATTAAAATGGCCAGTCAGTTTCTCTGCTGTTTTCTTATCCCCACCCCTGTTAAAACGGCATACTCTCTGCCTCTGCGCCTGCGAGAGGTTGTGCGCGTCGACTACACAGTAAAAACATGTGTGCTGAAAAACATGTTTTTTGTTTTGTTGTCACCAAAAATTTAACAGATGCGGACTCATGTCCATCAATCAAACAGTATGCTGGAGATGCAGGTGGGAAGACACTGCTTTGTGTAGTTAACATCAAAGACAAAAAAAATTTATAAATAAAATGAACACCATAAATGACCAAATGACCATAAAATTTGCGTTAGATGTTATACAGCAGCGCTTGTGTTTTTGTGTTATCAAGTACGGGCTAATGCTTAACAGTTGCGCAATTATATTTCTATTCAGTAAAGAAAAACACTATTGTTATTATTTCAATACATACTGTGCAGCTGTGAGAATTGTGGCAGGAATATAATGCCCTACGATTCACATTCATTTACAATATGTGCGTCAATGTCCAACTTAAACCAAGTATGCGTTGCCACGCTTGGATGCTCAGTAGTGTGCAATGCAGCAAAGTGCAAGCCAAATGCGAACAAATAACAAAATAAGAGAGCTTGATTATACTGCATAAACATCATTCAGTACAACTGAATCGCAGAAAAAATCTACGGTTAACGAATTAAGATGGTTATACAGCAAAAATATTATTTAGTACAACGAAATCTCTGTATCCTTTAAGAGACGGCATAAATATTTAATACAACAAATTAAATATTTTGGTTTATATTCTGGTTTATATTATATGGTTAATGTATTTTGGTTTATATTGCAAACGAATAATGAATCAAGAGCCTGTGATTATATTGCATAAATATTATTTTGTACAGACAAATGTCTGAAAAAAACTGTTTTTTTTTACCACAAATCTCTCAAAAATCGTAAGATGTATTTTGGTTTATACTGCAAACGAAAAACGAATTCAGAGCCTGTAATTATATTGCATAAATATTATTTTGTACAGACAAAATATTTGAAAAAAAAAAAGATTTTTTTTTTTACAACAAATCTCTCAAAAATAGTAAGATGTATTTTGGTTTTATACTGCAAACGAAAAACGAATCCAGAGCCTGTAATTATATTGCATAAATATTATTTTGTACAGACAAAATATTTGAGAAAAAAAGATTTTTTTTTTTACAACAAATCTCTCAAAAATAGTAAGATGTATTTTGGTTTTATACTGCAAACGAAAAATGAATCCAGAGCCTGTAATTATATTGCATAAATATTATTTTGCACAAATAAATCTCTGAAAAAAACAATGATATTTTATTCACAAATGTAAGACAATATATTTTGGTTCAGTGCCAGACGAAGTGCGAGCAAATAATGTAATGAGAGGCACCGATTATACTGCATACATCTTTTTTATTGATTTATTTTTTTATTATCTATTCTGGAAGTTTGCTCTATTTGTTTTAGTTATTTCTATATTTAAATCTTGATGTCTTAAACTCTAACAACTGTAAGTATTGTCGAAAAAAAAAAATTTTAAAAGCCCTAGTGCTGTTGTTTGTTCTGTTTTCTTTAATAATAACACTAAACAGATAAAAACAGAGAGTCTGTCTAAACCAGTGGTTCTCAAAGTGTGGGGCGCGCCCCACTAGTGGGGAATACAGACATGACAGGTGGGGCGCAATGAACGGGAGGAAATTAGTGGATATAATAGGAAAAAACTAAACAATCACACACAAATAAATGGATCATTAATACAAGTAAATTTAAAATAACATCAGTTGTGGGCCCGGGAGAAAAAGTGGAACCATACAGTGCAACAATAACGGTTTAACATCGGGCCAACTTGAGCAGCGCTGCTCGAATAACAAACCTGCGCGACCCACTGGGCAGCGCTGCGCGACTCTGACAGAAATAAACCGCGCCGACCATCAAAATACATTTTACCCCGCTGGGATGCGCACATACAAAACAGGCATGGCAAGGCAGTAACAATATTAAACAGTCCTGACATTTTAAATTGTTTTTAAATAAAAACACAGTGGGTCGCGCAGGTTTGTGATTCGAGCGGTGCTGCGTGATCCACCGGGCTGCACAAATAAACCAGGGCCCGGTTTCTCGATAACACACACTATTCGCGCGCTAAGTAGACTCTTAAGATATATCTTATGTTAAGTGATAACTTTTCTAAGTGTATTTCTCGAACTGTCTCTTAGGAGTCTTCTTAAGTCGCTGCCTCTTACGTCCGACGTTGCAAGGTGCTGTCTACAGTGAAGGTCCTGAATTAGCTGACATCGGTTGCTCAGGAATCGATTTTTCACTCCTTTTGCATGACAGTGTTAAGAAAGATGCCACTTTCTATACAAATTAAACATTGCACTAAATTCTTTTAATAGCGTTTATTTCGACATGGGTTAACTTAAACAATAACATGGCATAATAGACAAATATATAAGTTAATATTAATTAAAATTAATTAATTAATATCGCTAATATTTTCATGTAACATGTGGCCGTGAAACGAACCGGGTATCCAATCATAATTGATGGACAAACAGCTGATAACACTCTTCACCAGCTTCAGAAACAATGTGAAACATGTCAGTTGTTGGGGTTGTATACTTATGGAATGAATACGATGAGATGACAGAGTGGAGGTTTAATACCCTTATCTCACACGCGGGGCCATAAGTGCGGTTCATTATGATTCGGCGCGAGTTTTGGTGCTGTTATTACGTTTCCATTTTACCACGCAAAAAAAAAATAAACATGTTTAACATGCGGAAGCTCGCGGACCTTGTAGATCTTCGCGGACCGTCGGGCGGCCACTCGAGGCGGATCACGGTGCCTAATACCCCTCTCTCACCTGCAGGCCTGACTCATCTCCGTGAGCTGCCGCGATTGCCCGCGGCGTTCCTTTAACTTTCCGCGAAGTTCTGCAAAGTTCTGCAAGCTTCCGCGAGGACCAGCAAAAAATTAAACGTTGAATTTTTCACGTGGAAAGATGGAAACGTAATCACAGCGCAAAACTCGGGGTGAATCATGATCAAGCCTACGGCCACAGCGCAAGCCCACGCATGCAGGTGAGATAGGGGTATAACACCGCATCATAACGAGTCAAACCACATAAGTGAATACTGTAGGGGTATTAAACATTACAATTACCCAGAAAAATTAATGGATGCGGGGTTTGAAACTCCCATGGTTATTTTCTCATTTAACTAAATCAAATTTCATAAAAATAAAACGTGTCAAAAGAAAACCCATAAAGTCATGGATAATGGCTAATGATCAATGAAACATATTTTAAACAAAAAGCATGCAGCGGGCAGCTGGACATCGGGATGGGGAGTGTAAGTACGACGCGTTGGTCTGGCACGCGCAGGTCTGAGCAGCTCAAAAAGCTCCATAATCTGTTGCCTTAGGAAGGCAAAACTTTTATTTAAATATTTTTTTAATAACGACCACGGGGAAAATATGAAAAGGGCTTAAGTTTTGTCTAAAGGAAAAATTTACATGGCTCCACGGACCGCACCGCCTTCAGTTTAACACAACACCACGCTCGCACACTGCCTAATTGTTCACCACCTGTTTAATATTAATACATATATGTGAGTACTCACTTTCTTGGCTTTGCTTCCAGACTGAGTGTGTGTTTATAGAACGAGGGTTAGATTGTGTCTTTCCTTTACTCATTTATTGTGAGAGTTCTTAGATCAAATCGCGTGATTTTCCTGCCCGCTCGTGTTCCATCCGCGTTTGGGTTTACCATTCACGCTATGTGGGAGATAATTCTTCCACCTTGTTGAAGTTGCCTGAATTTAAAATATCAAACAGTTAACAAATTACTTACAAAGACAATTTGAAGTATAATCAAAGAAGATTTCAGAAACCACTCAGAGCTGGATGAAGTAAGTCAGGTTTATTATTGCAGCAATAAGAACCCAAGTGAGCCAGGCTTAGCAATGCTCTAGATCAAATCACAAGCAGTGCCAAAGTCAGACTGAATTTTACAGCGAAAACCACGCTTCTTTTATACAATTCTGGAGAGGAGGGGACGTCCCGGGGAACTTCCCAAACTCCTCCCTTTGTACATTTCATCTGATGACCAAAGCAAAATTTTATTCCATTATAATCCAGTTTCTATTAATTAATTTTCCCATTATAATTACACCTTTGTCATTTAACCCCTTCCTGCACGTATCTGACTCCTCCTTGCGCTCATCTGACTCCTCCTATGCTTATTAATTTTTCCCATTAAACTTAATTTTCATTAATAATTATTTTCCATTATCTTTACACTTTTCGTACCTTTTTTATAAAAAATATAGGGGTGGCGTTTGTTTTCAAGACTTTTCCTTTGTTTGTTTTTGGTTTATTCCTCATTTCTCAAAAGACCAGCCATGGGTAAGCATCTCCCTTTAGTTATATTCATTTACATTAAATATTTTACCCATTTCAATGTTTTTTAAACACTTCATTCTATTTTATAGCCAACTGCGACTTCTCCATTGATGACTTCATCCCTGTGGATGATTCGGACAGCCAGGACAGTTCAGATCATGTTCCTTCTGAGGACTACAACCCGACTGAGCCTGTTTTGGATCCGACCTCCGTGAGTCCTGTCCGATCTGATTCCGAGTTGTCTGGATCTTTGATGCAGTATCTATGAAATAAAGGGCTTACTTGTTTTAGAAAGGATGAGTCTAAGCCTGCTCCTTCTAAGAGACGACGCTTGGATTTTCAGAGCACTCACTGTTCTTTTCAGCCAGTGAGGGCCACATCCAACAGACGGCCTAGATTTAAAGTAAGTGTGAGTACTCAGACTGATTCAAACGTGTCTGTTAGTACACAGACCAATGAAACTAATTCCATTGGTGTTCAAACAGATTTTCCTCAGGCCTCTGTGTCTATGTTAAACTGTGGGGTCTCTGTGTTCATTCCCCTTACTGACCTTCCTCTAGGAGTCGTCCTAGGCCAGAGAAGGCTTGATATGTAATTTACTTTCTCTAGATGCTTACCCATGGCCCCCTATCTTGTATGTTTTTTCCATTGGGCCTTTTTATCCTGTTGTAAGTATTTTAGGTTATTACCATGTAGATACGCATTTTATTCTGTGTCTACTCTTATTAAACTATGTTATTCATAAGCCTGTTTCTGCGTCTTTTTTCTGTCTTTTTTCTGTGTCTCTTCATATCAACTCGTACCAGTCTGCGCTCACACATGTACACTGTCCTGCCTGGAAATTCCCCTTGTCATGTAGGTTTTGGTCAACTAAATTATTACTTTGTTTTTCTCGCGATCCGCTTGTCATGTACGGTTTCGATAGCTGAATTATTACTTTGTTTTTTTCCTACCTCCGAGTTTTTATGGCCTGAACATCCGCTCTTCTCCTCATTAATTTTCAGGTTTATCCAATTATTTTTTATTTCTGGTCTTATGTCTCCCTTATCTCATCTGGTCATTTGTTGGTTCCGGCTATGTCTGGTTTCTGGTCCTTCCATATTTTCATTACCTCATCTAGTTATACTTTTATGTACTTCCGATCTTCCCCTCAACTCTTCATTAAGTGTGTGTGTGCTCAGTTTCTTCGCTATGTCCGGCACCTTAAGTGTGTGTGTTCAGTTTCGGCTAGTCCGGCACCTGGAGCCTTATCTTGTCTATGTTTTACGACCTGTCACGCTCCTTGGTATAGTGGGTTTTGGATACCCCTGTTTTTCTGCTTTTCCTGACTTTCCCCTGTCTGTTTGTTAATGCTATAATGGTGATCCTTAATTCTTATTTATATTTCTATCTATTTAAATATATATTGATTAAATATACTTACAGCTACAGGGCTAACTGCTAAAGCTACGTGTTTTTGGTCGTCATTAGGTTAGTTCTGACAACCAGTTTAATTCTCAAATGGTAAGAAAGTGTCTGTGAGGACAGGAGGAGTTACACCAGTGACTGAGGGAGAATCCAGAGCAGGGCTGATGTGTGTCCTGAAAGGCTAACCAAAAAAAACACAATTAAAGCTGGGAGAAGATCGTTAATGTTGATTGATATCATGTACGAATGATATTGAGACAATATGGGTAGGATGAGTGATAGAGACTGAACAAAAGAGAAGATTATCCAACAAACCGTTTCAGGAGCAGAAACATTTATAAACCAAGAGAAGTATTAATTTTACAGTAGTGTTCATTGGGTGAACTGAGTGCAGTGTGGTGTTATGACTATTTAGAGATTTTCGATGGGAGTTAGTGTGGTGTGGTTCCTCTCCTCCACCGAGTGTCATTGTGTCGTATCACATCCTCCAACTCAGCACCTGCAGTCGCTCCCAGCTGCAGCAGTGCAGTCTCTCTACAATCTGACTGAGGGAGGTTTTTGTACGACTCTATAACACTGTGTGAACACACAGCTGCTAGGACAGTGAACACTCTGACAGTAGTAATCTGCTGCATCTTCAGTCTGAACTCCACTGATGGTCAGAGTGAAATCAGATCCAGATCCACTGCCAAGGAAACGAGCTGGAAAACCCGACTGGAGCTGATTTGCAAGTTTAATCAGGAGTTTAGGAGCTTCTCCAGGTTTCTGCTGATACCAGTGTAAGTAGTTGCTGCCATGCACTGCCTGACTGGTTCTACAGTTGATGATGACTGTTTCTCCTGGACGAGCAGATTTCACTGCAGGAGTCTGAGTTACTGTGACTTGACCTCTGCATTCTGGAAATATATATATTATAATTCACCATTAAACTTAAACATTATAATACATAAAAATGTGTATTTGTATGAAGAGATGATCGTAGAGATAAAAATCTGAAGCAGTGTCTGACCTTGAGTCCAGAGGATCAGTGTCCAGATGAAGACGAGGATCAAAGTCATGGTAGCTGTGGGTGAAGTTGCTGTAGCAGCAGCTCTCAGTCATGAAGTGTTAAAGTCACAGTGCTATAAACACTCCCAGAGCACTGAAGCATGTGCTGCTAATGCAAAGTAGAACCTCTCTTCAAGGAAACCTGTGTGTGTGTGTGTGTGTGTGTGTGTGTGTGTGTGTGTGTGGTCACTGTAGTGTAACAGAGGTTTTTGTACAATGGCTTCATTAGAATGTATCACTGTGGAGGACTTTCGGTGGAGGAACCAAACTCATCATTGGTAAGTCACTTTTATTTCTTTTTGGCGTCTAAAAGTGAAGAAAAATTACTTCTGTTAATTAATTATATGTGTTAACTGAAACATAATGTGTACAATTATCAGAGATTTGTTCATGAGTAATTCTTAACCGTAAAGTAATAAAATAATAAATGAGTGAATACTGAAGCCGCGACCCTGAACACAGGATTAAGCGGTATTGAAGATGAATGAATGAATGAATACTGAAGATATAATATACCGTGTGTGTGTGTGTGTGTGTGTGTGTGTGTGTGTGTGTGTGTGTGTTGGTGAGTTTAAACCTGATCACAGGTTCATAACTGAAGTTTAGTGTAAATTGTTCTAAGGTCTCAGTGCTGATGTAAAATACAGACGAATGCTGTGTGTTTGTGTTAAACAATGAACATTTGTGTAATCAGATCCATTTACTACTATCACCCAGGGAGTAACTTCATATTACACATCAGTAAGAAGTGTTTAACACAGAATAAAGCTGATCAAAGTCTGAGTCGCTCCACAATATAAGCAGTAACTAGTAAATGTTCTCCTGCTGAGTAGTTCTACTGAACTGCAGTCATGTGAATAAGCAGTAATGAGTAAATGTTGTGTAAGTGTGTGTAAATGTGTGTTTATTGTGTGTTTCTCTTCTCCAGCCGGTCCCACGGTGAAGCCCTCCGTGTCTCTGCTCCCTCCCTCCTCTCTGCAGCTGTCTGAGGGATCGGCCTCGCTGCTCTGCCTGCTGTCTGCCTACTCTCCACAGGGGGCGCTGGTGAGCTGGAGAGTGGACGGCTCAGAGGTGAAGGACGGGGTTCTGACCAGCGCAGAAGAACAGAAGAAGGACGGTTACACACGCAGCAGCACCCTGACCCTCAGCAAAGCAGTCTGGGAAAAGGGGGAGGAGTTTGTCTGTACAGTCGCCCATGACGGTGTCAATCATCCAGTCACGTTCACAAAGAGCCAATGTGAAGACTAACAGCTCCGAGATTTTAACACTGAGCTGCTTACACATCCATCTACAATAGAGTTTCAATTCTACACAATGCTGACATTTCTGTCTTTACTCTCTTCACTGTCCTGTTGCTCTTCCTGTAGTTTTGTTCTGCTGAAATAAAGCTTCATTTTGGACATTTGTGCCTTCTTTTATTCCAGTTAATGGTCATTATCAGTGTGATGAGAGAGTGTGTTTAGCTGTAGATTCAGTGCTGTGTGTTGTGCTTCAGTGAGTTTGGCTGAAGAACCTTGAACATCTGGTGAAAGTGCTGCTCTATTCTGGGAGAAAGAGGATCACTCGGCCGTCTTCATGTGAATCTCACTTCCTCTACACTGCTCTCTGATTTACTGCTTAACACTGACTCTGTGTGTTTAGCTGGGTGTGGAGCAGGAAGCTGCTTTCATCTCTTTCTTTAGTGCAGGATTTATGCTTGAGTGAACTGACAGGTAAAGACTTATTTTATATTAATAAGATGGAGGAGTTCAGATCCTCATCCATTCCTACTTGTGTCCAAACTGTACACTGAATTTAATCTGAAAATCAGCTTCTGACTTTCTCTAACCTTAGACTCCAGTAGACCTTCTGAGAACAGTGTTTATGTCCATTCTGGACCCAGTATGAGTAAATCAGTGCATAACAGGACACACTTATAAAGCTGGTCACACTCTTCAGATTAAATTTAGAAAATATAGTGACATTTCCACATGGGTGTGGTGAGGGAGGACATGCAGGAGGTTGGAGTGAAAAAGTAAGATGTGGTAGACAGAGTCAGATGGAGACAACTGGTCCGCTGTGGCGACCCCTAGTGGGAGCAGAAGAGACATTTCCACTGTCTGAAGTAATCTTAGATATCTCTTCTCATTTAATGTGTTTGAGTAATAATGTATGTACATTGCCGTGCTACCACATTAAACATACATTCACATCAACTACTGCACAGAGATTTCTTGGTAATCTGTCAGAGTAATCAGCTATGATTGGATCACTGTTTGACCCCAGAGAACTTGATCAGGTTACTGAATGCTTAGAGTTAACATTATATTATACTTATAATGTAGCTCCATTAAAAAGAAAAATAATTATAGAGAATAAACTTGCTGCCGCAAGAAAACTGTTTAAAAGAAACTACAATAGAGTGGAATTAGGGTGAGTCATTAAGGTGTTTTGACCAGAAACAGTAAGGCGGTTTTTATGCATGTAGTCACATGGCAAAATAGAAATGGCACAGTTTTAAACTGGACAAGTAAAACTATCAAACATACAGAAAGAAGAAGAAAAAGGTCTTAGAAACTAGGACCTAAACCCTGTAAAAAAAAAAAAAAAAAGAAACCATGAAAAATTTCTGTCAAACAAGGAAAAGTCAGCTAATACATGCGACTGTGACCATAACTACCTGTTCTCCCTTTCTCTCTCTCTCTCTCTCTCTCTCACTCTGCGCATGCGCGGTGTGGCATGTAGAGCGCGTGAGAGCGATTGCCAGTTTTCTTTTTCGCCATTTATTACATCTTTTGGCTTTATATATATATATATATATATATATATATATATATATATATATGTATATATATATATATATATATATATATATATATACAGTATATACTTTGTTGTGTGAGTGCCTGTGTGTGTTTGTGTGGGTATGTTGCTGGAGCATGGTGGCTCCGGACACACAGCGGTATGAGAGTGTAACTCGCCGGCACGATGTGCGCGTGTTGAGCGCGGCGAGTTTAGGGGAATGTGTGTTAGCGGTTGGAGATGTGGTGGGACACGAGAACATCATGAGGGACCCGGAAAATTGCTGAACCAGTGCCCAAAGTGAATGAATCCCAAGCCCAGCCTGCAATCCAAGAACCTGCTGAAACAACATCAACACCAAAAGCAACATGCTCGACTAAACCAGACCGAGGGGAACCCAACGTGACCCAACCGGCACCGGAGGCCGAGCACGGATGATAATGTCACAGAGGGCTCGGGTGCAGCGCTGGAGCTGCCTGTCCCCTCTGTGATGGGTACACGGGCGAAGAGTCACCAACTGGAAGCAGCAGCCACTGCACTGTCACAGGGGGATGAGGCGAACATAGAGATGGAAGAGGAGCCCCTCTTCAAGACACCCAAAAGAAAAAAAGACCGCAAATGGGGAGGAAAAAAATTTCCCAAAAAGGGCACCGAAACAGAATCAGACATTGACGGATACATATCAGACTCTGTGCTGATTCTCACCCCTGAAGAAGAGAGAATGCCAGTGATATATAGCGAGGAGTCCATACACACCTTTTTAGAAAAGACAAAAGGAGGCTCAAAAATCTAACTAGAAGATCACTTTCCAAACAAGAGTTCATTCATGACGTCAAATACTAGAAAAAACACAAAGCTTTCATTGACCTGGAAATATTCAGAATAAAGAAATGGATCACCAAAATAAACAAAGAACTCGCTGAGGAGGAATTTTTAGAATGATTTTACCTCTCTGCTGGACACTGGTATGTTTTCTTATATATAAGACAGTTTTTTTTATCTATACACCTTTTAATGAATGAAGTAAACGTTGCAAGCTTAAATATAAATGGGGCGAGAACATATGAAAAAAGAGCTAAATTCCACGAACTATTAAAACAGAATCACATTGATGTGGCTCTACTGCAGGAGACACACAGCGATGACAAAAACTCTGCGGACTGGTCAAAAGAGTGGGATGGACTCGCAATTCTGAGCCACAATACACCACTGAGTGCTAGAGTCGCACTGCTCTTTGCTCGCAATTTTATACTGAAGAAGAATTTTTAAATGGGAGGCTTTTAAAAGTGAGACCTTTTTATGAGAACGAAGCCTTTATTTTTATTTGTGTATATACTCCCACCAAGGCAGTAGAAAGGATGATGTTTTTAGACAAATTAAACAACATCATTAATAACTGTAACTCTGCTGATATTTTAATTGTCGGTGGTGATTTTAACTGCACAACTGGCAGAATCTGGACAGAAACCATAAAGAACCTCACATGGCCCCCTGTAAACGCATATGGGAGATGATGGATGCCCAGGACTTAAATGACATATGGATAAACTTAAACACAAAACAAGGACAGTACACCTGGGCCCATTCCGTAGATAACACACTCTCTCTGGCTAGACTCGATAGATTTTATTGTTTTAAACATCAACTGTCTTATTTTATGAAATGTTTTATTACCCCAGTAGACATCTCCGACCATAGCATGGTGCTGTGTACAGTCAGTAGGAAAAACCTAAAACGTAAGAGTGCCTACTGGCATTTTAACACTGTACTTTTGGAAGATGCCAATTTTATTGAGTCTTTTAGTTATTTATGGGCCAGTCTTAAATCACAAAAAACTGATTTTAGCTCTCTATAGCAATGGTGGGACCTAGCTAAAGCACAAACAAAAGTTTTTTTGTCAACAGTACACTCTCAATTTCACAAAAGACATTGTTAGATCAATGAGAGCTTTAGAGACCGAAATAGTGGAACTCCAAAGTTTGAAGACCACAGGAAATCGAGGAAATATTGAAACCCTCAAAAACAAAAAAAAACATAATGAATGACCTGCTGGGTACTGCAGCACAGGGGGCGCTGGTCCGCTCACGGTTTAAACACGCTACAGAGATGGATGCTCCTTCCAAGTTCTTTTTTGGCCTGGAACAAAAAAAGGACAGAAAAGAATCATACATGATCGGAATCAGGGGATCTCCTATCAGAGCTCACTGAAAATCGTAAGCAGACAAACAGCTTCTACTCAAAGCTGTATAGTAGTGAGTGGTCAGAAGTACATGCAATGGAGGAATCCTTCTTAAAGAATCTACCCAAGTTGTCAGAACAAGGTGCCACAGACATGGCAACAGAACTGACACTGACAGAGCTTCAGGGGCTCTCCAAGGTCTGAAGAACGGGCGGGCGCCAGGTATAGACGGTCTCTGTGTAGAGTTCTACAAGACGTTCAAATTCAAAATTCAAATTCAAATTTTATTTGTCACATACACAGTCATACACAGTATAATATGCAGTGAAATGCTTATACGACCGCCAGTGACCTTAAAAATAAAATAAAAACTTGTACGTAAAATAAATAATCAATAAAAAGGAAATACTAAAGAAATAATTTTAACTAGTAAAATTAACTGTACAATAAGGGCATAATAAAATATTGCAAATAGAGTATATATGTATATAGAATTAAAGTGTCATTGGTTGTGCAAATATGCATGAAAGGTGACATGTGCAATTGTCCAGATGTATAAATATTTAGTGCAAGTGTGTATGAATGTGTCCATGATTGTCCAGTCAGTGTTGTGAGCTTAAAAGATGTTATTAGTCCTGTGTGGAGGTGTGATTGAGAGACCTTATCGCCTGCGGGAAGAAGCTCCTCCTCAGCCTCTCTGTGTTGGCCTTTAGGGAGCGGAATCGCTTCCCAGACCGCAACAAAGAGAACAGTCCATTACTGGGGTGACTGAGGTCCTTCATGATCTTCCTGGCCTTAGTCCAGCACCGCTTGCTGTAGATCGAGTGCAGGTCAGGGAGCTCAGTGCGGATGATGCGCTCGGCTGATCGCACCACCCTCTGTAGAGCTCGTCTGTCCTGCATGGTGCTGTTCCCGAACCAGGTCGTGATGTTTCCCGTCAGGATGCTCTCTATGGTGCTGGAGTAGAAGTTCCTGAGCACCTTGGAGGGCAGTCTAAAGTCTCTCAAGCGTCTGAGGTGGTAGAGATGCTGCCGGACTTTTTTCACCACGGTGTTGATGTGACAGGACCATGACAGGTCCTGCGTGATGTGAACACCGAGGTATCTGAAGCTGTCCACTCTCTCCACTGGGCTCCTGTTGATGACGGGGGTCTGGTAGTTCCTCTCCTGCTTTGTACTAAAGTCCACTATCAGCTCCTTTGTCTTACTGACGTTCAGGAGGAGATTGTTCCTCTGGCACCAGTTCTCCAGATTTCCAATCTCCTCTAGGTAGTCCGACTCATCATTGAGTTCCCGGTGAGCTGTAGGAGGGCTGTCCTGACCTTACTGCCAAAAAAGGGAGACCTGACGCACCTGGGAAACTGGCGCCCAGTATCACTGCTGTGCACTGACTACAAACTACTCTCAAAAGCATTAGCCTCAAGACTGACAAAGGTACTGGAGCAGATCATTCATCACGACCAGACGTACTGCGTGCCTGGTAGGTCTATCTTTGATAACATACATTTAATTCGCGATACTGTATATTGGATGTCTCTAGACTTTTGGATTTAAAGACTGGTCTCATTTTGCTGGACCAGGAAAAGGCTTTTGACCGGGATGAACATAAATACTTGTGGAAGGTGCTGGAAAGCTTTGGTTTCAACCCAGGTTTCACAGCCATGATCAAAACCTTGTATAGTGACATTGAGAGTTTATTGAAAGTTAATGGTGGTTTATGTGTTCCTTTTAAAGTGCACAGAGGCATTAGACAGGGCTGCTCTCTATCAGGCATGCTATACTCTTTAGCAATCGAACCTCTTTTATGCAAACTGGGAGATCAGCTTTCTGGTTTTAATATACCTCATTTTAATATTTCATCCGCGCTTTCAGCTTATGCTGACGATCTGGCTGTAATGGTGAACACACACACAGATGTGACTTTTTTTAACTGACATTTTAGAAGATTTTAAGATTTTATCATCTGCTAAAATCAATTGGACCAAAAGTGAAGCCATAGGAAAACAGGGAGGCGAGCAGCCAACACTACCAGGGGGTTGAATGAGGAAAAAGAGCGGTTTTAAATACTTGGGTGTCTACCTGGGCAGTGCTGAGTTTTTAAACAAAAACTGGGAAGGTATTGTTGAAGGCATAAAAGGCAGACTGAGCAGATGGAAGTGGTTGGTCCCAAAAATGTCTTACAGAGGACGAGTGCTGGTCATCAACAACCTAGCAGCATCATCCCTGTGGCACAAACTGGCATGTATGGACCCACCACCACACCTGCTAGCAAGCATACAGGCCCTACTGGTAGACTTCTTCTGGGACAAACTGCACTGGTTACCACAAAGCCTTCTTCACTTGCCTAAAGAGGAAGGAGGACAGGGCCTGGTGCAGCTAGCCAGCAGAACTGCAGCCTTCCGCCTGCAGTTCATCCAGAGACTCCTCACCGGAGCCAGTGATGAAGGGTGGAGAGCAGCAGCCTTCACACTCCTACGCACAGTGGGAGGCCGCGGACTGGACAGAACTTCAATTTTCAGTTTTCAATGGACCCCACAGCACTGGACACTACTGGACTACTAGTTTTTTATCAAAGACTTTTTAAAATTTGGAACTTTTAAAAAAAAACAAATAAAAGGAAACAGAACCTTACACTAGCTGCTGGAAGAGCCTGATCCTCCGCAGGGATCGTGACACTCCGGCTGCTGGTAAACGTCACTGGAACAGACCTGACTCAAGCAGAGGACTTGGCAGCACACATGGGACTGCTGTCTCAACGGGTCGCCAACCAACTCCTGCATCGATGGAAAACCACCCTAGCATCGGAGGAACGAGTTCAGCTGATGGAATATACCAGAAACGAGACCAGCTCTACAGAAGAGGAACCCTTTCCACAGCTAATCATAACTCCAGACCTAGAGGGATACTGCAGCCCCCTCCTGGAGCACAAGGGTGAGGACGAGATGAACTTTGAGGCAGTGTCTGGTAAGGTTCTGTACAAAGCTTGTGTGAAAAAATTTAATGGGAGGGTAGACACCCCATGGCGCACTGAACTAGGTTTTACTAATGATATTAAACCAGAGCGGAGAGCACTGTATAAACCACCATTAACCAAAAAGTCTACTGACCTCCAGTGGAGGATTTTACATGGAATTGTCTCTGTGAACTCTTTTATCTCTATTTTAAATCCAGAAATAACACAAGAATGCCCCTGTTGTTCACAGAGAGAAACTGGTTTCCTCCCACAGTCCAAAGATATGCAGGTTAGGCTAATTAGCGTTCATAAATTGCCCGTAGTGTGTGATTGGGTGTGTATGTGTGTGTGTCCTGCGATGGATTGGCACCCTGTCCAGGATGTACCCCGCCTAGTGCCCGAAGTCTTCTGGGATAGGCTCCAGGTCCCCCGTGACCCTGAGCACAGGATTAAGCGGTATTGAGAATGAATGAATATAAGCAGAAAAAATAAGCTGGCACAATGTAAAGACTGTGACCACCAAAAGATCTTCTCCAGACTTGTTAAATCAAGAATTTTAATTGATTTTAATTTCTACAAGAACGTGAAGGACATGGACATTAAAACAATAATAAATTTTAAAACAATATGGTGTTGTGTGCTCTGTGCTCAGTAGAAGAAGAAGAATTGATCTTTACACCAAACTTAAACTGAAAAAAAAAAAAAAACTAAATATGTTTAAAAGAATAACTACAATGTCTAAAAAAAAAGTTTTATTATTTATTTATTACTTTTCTTATTTTTAATCAACCTCTATTTTTAAATAACAAAATTTGTAAAAATAAAAGATTGTAAAAAAAAAAAAAAGTGTCTCTCTCTCTCTCTCTCTGTATGCGCTGGGTGTGAGGAGAGCGCTTGGAAGGCTGTTTGGTGTCTTGCCAAGTTTTTGAAAGATTGTCCTTTCCCCCCACTTTATTTATTTATTTATTTATTTTTATTACTAAAAGTTACTATAGGTTTAGAGATTGAGAGAGTGAGCGGGGCATCATGGCCTTTGAGGCTGGTCAAGAGACACTGTCTCTCCAACATGACATTACTGTAGGTGTGTGCCGGCGGACAGAGTTACAGGTGGAGGAGGTGCTGCTAGTGATGGGAGAGAAGGTCAGGTGTGAGAACATCTACTCTGTCTCCCAGATGAATAAAGAGGTGCTGGTATTTTTAACTAAGATAAACCTCATGATTACACTGACAAAGAGTTGGAATATGTGTGAGAGGATTGCTGGTTCAAGTTACCCCTCTGTCTACCCCCATACCACGAATTGTAATATTAAATGTGCCCCCATTTATTAGGGATGAGTCAATTATGAAGGAGCTGGTCTCTTTCAATAAATTTGTTTGCCCAAAGTTCTGTTTTTCTGCCAGCAGATTTTAATGGTTTTAAACAACATATAAGGAACATTTAATGTAAACTTCTGAGGGGGAGACCTGCATCAGTGTTTTTTCCGCCATGGTGTGACTGTAGTGCTTTGACTGCAGGCGATCTCAGACATGAAAGGTTGAGCTGTCTGCATGTGGTTGTGCAGCCAGGGAGCTCAGGGGGCAATTCGGCCAAGATACAGCAGCAGCAGTGCGGGGACAGCCAGCGGGAAAATCCTGACGCATGTACAGTATTCAGCGCTGACAGTGACCCCGTCCCTAACGCGGACTGTGCCCCTAACATCTGCACTGAAGAGGTACAGGAGCCACAAATCTGCACACCACCAATGACACCAAAAGACACACAGACGCCTAAAGACACACTGACACCTAAAGAGAGCACTACAGCTAAACTGAGCAGAAAAAAAGGAGACATCCACAACAGAACCCACCACAAAACTGAAAACTTGCAGTCAGCAGACTCTGAGTGCCACAACACAGGAGAATGAAGAAGCAGGGTGCAGCACAGAACACACACACACACACACACGGACACATCCATAGACATTGAAGAACAAATTAACCGATTCTTACAGCTTTCCAAAAAGCTCTCTCTCTCATAAGCTATATGTATTTACATTTAGTCATTTGGCAGACGCTCTTATCCATGCTCAAGGGCCCAACAGTGGCAACTTGGTGGTTGTGGGGTTTGAACCTGGGATCTTCTGAACCGTAGTCCAATGCCTTAACCACTGAGCTACACCTGGCTACCCCTGGCCTCTGTATGGCACTCCTAAGTTGCCAGTGATCCACAGTTCCTTCCTCTGTACCTACAGTATAGTAGGTGAGATGTTGATAAAGGTGAGATGATAAATCTTAGGATGTAGGAGTTGAAAGAGGGAGAGGATTCAGAAGGAATGGAGGCTTAAAAAAAGAGGAAATGATGTCTCAGAGCTAACGACAGTGATTAATGGGTAACTGTATGGAGTTTAATATTAGTTTAAAGAATGAAATGCTAAGATGAGACCGTATAAGATCTGAATGAGAGAAAGGACAGAAAGTAGATAAATAACACAGTGGCACTGAATAATCTGGAATGGGGTCTGTACCAGGAAGTGGAGAGAAGGAACACCAGCTCCAATCCCAAATGTCAGGAGAAACTAAAGAGCCAATTTTGCACCAAACAGCTTCAGTCATGAGAAATAGGACCACAATAATTTATGAACTTATAAAACTGTAATTTTTCAGAGTGGATGTGTGTTGACTCTGTGTACTGTGGTGCTATGAATATTGAGAAATTTCTTGTTGTGAGATGTGAGTTAGTGTGATGTGGTTCCTCTCCTCCACAGAGTGTCATTGTGTCGTATCACATCCTCCAACTCAGCACCTGCAGTCGCTCCCAGCTGCAGCAGTTCAGTCTCTCTACAATCTGACTGAGGGAGGTTTTTGTACGACTCTATAACACTGTGTGAACACATTTTTACTACTGATGTAATGGTAACTCTTACAGTAGTAATCTGCTGCATCTTCAGTCTGGACTCCCCTGATGGTCAGAGTGAAATCAGATCCAGATCCACTGCCACTGAAACGAGCTGGAAACCCTGACTGCAGATGATCTATAAATTTAATGAGCAGTTTAGGAGCTTCTCCAGGTTTCTGCTGATACCAGTATAAGTATTGAGCTGCTGAGTCTGTGTACACGGCCGGACTGGTTCTACACTTGATGGTGACTGTTTCTCCTGGACGAGCAGATTTCACTGCAGGAGCCTGAGTTACTGTGACTTGACCTCTGCATTCTGTAAAAATATATATTATAATTCACCATGAAACTGAAACATTATAATACATAAAAATGTGTATTTGTATGAAGAGATGATTGTAGAGATAAAATCTGAAGCAGTGTCTGACCTTGAGTCCAGAGGATCAGTGTCCAGATGAAGACGGGGATCAAAGTCATGGTAGCTGTGGGTGAAGTTGCTGTAGCAGCAGCTCTCAGTCATGAAGTGTTAAAGTCACAGCGCTATAAACACTCCCAGAGCACTGAAGCATGTGCTGCTAATGCAAAGTGGAACCTCTCTCTATGGAAACCATTTAACATAAAGTACGTGCGTGTAAATACACACACACACACACACACACACACTAGGTTTACAGTAAACCTGTGTGTGTGTGTGTGTGTATGTGTGTGTGTGGTCACTGTAGTATAACAGAGGTTTTTGTACGACGGTTTCATTAGAATGTATCACTGTGGTACACTTTCGGTGGAGGATCCAAACTCATCATTGGTAAGTCACTTTTACTTCTTCTATGAGTCTAAAAATGAAGAAAATAATGTACATAATGTAATGTAATGTAAATGTGCATCATTTACATGAGTTAAATGAGTTTAATGAATAATAATGTGTATAGTTGTCAGTAATATGTTGGGAGTAATTCTTAACTGTAAACTACTAAAATAATAAATGAGTGAATACTGAAGATATAATATACCGTGTGTGTTTTTTTTTTTTTTTTTGTGTAAACCTGGTTACTGGTTCATATCTGAAGTTTAGTGTAAATTGTTCTAAAGTCTCTGTGCTGATGTAAAATACAGACGAATGCTGCTATGTGTTTGTGTTAAACAATGAACATTTGTGTAATCAGATCCATTTACTACTATCACACAGGGAGTAACTTTATATTACACATCAGTAAAAAGTGTTTAACACAGAATAAAGCTGATCAAAGTCTGAGTCGCTCCACAATATAAGCAGTAACTAGTAAATGTTCTCCTGCTGAGTAGTTCTACTGAGCTGCAGTCATGTGAATAAGCAGTAATGAGTAAATGTTGTGTAAGTCTGTGTAAATGTGTGTTTATTGTGTGTTTGTCTTCTCCAGATGGTCCCACGGTGAAGCCCTCCGTGTCTCTGCTCCCTCCCTCCTCTCTGCAGCTGTCTGAGGGATCGGCCTCGCTGCTCTGCCTGCTGTCTGCCTACTCTCCACAGGGGGCGCAGGTGAGCTGGAGAGTGGACGGCTCAGAGGTGAAGGACGGGGTTCTGACCAGCGCAGAAGAACAGAAGAAGGACGGTTACACACGCAGCAGCACCCTGACCCTCAGCAAAGCAGTCTGGGAAAAGGGGGAGGAGTTTGTCTGTACAGTCGCCCATGACGGTGTCAATCATCCGGTCACGTTCACAAAGAGCCAGTGTGAAGACTAACAGCTCCGAGATAGAATTTAACACTGAGCTGCTTACACATCCATCTACAATAGAGTTTCAATTCTACACAATGCTGACATTTCTGTCTTTACTCTCTTCACTGTCCTGTTGCTCTTCCTGTAGTTTTGCTCGGCTGAAATAAAGCTTCATTTTGGACATTGCGTCTTCTTTTTTTCCAGTTAATAGTCATTATCAGTGTGATGAGAGAGTGTGTTTAGCTGTAGATTCAGTGCTGTGTGTTGTGCTTCAGTGAGTTTGGCTGAAGAAACTTGAACATCTGGTGAAAGTGCTGCTCTATTCTGGGAGAAAGAGGATCACTCGGCCGTCTTCATGTGAATCTCACTTCCTCTACACTGCTCTCTGATTTACTGCTTAACACTGACTCTGTGTGTTTATCTGGGTGTGGAGCAGGAAGCTGCTTTCATCTCTTTATTTAGTGAAGGATTTATGCTTGAGTGAACTGACAGGTAAAGACTTATTTTATATTAATAAGATGGAGGAGTTCAGATCCTCATCCATTCCTACTTGTGTCCAAACTGTACACTGAATTTAAACTGAAAAACAGCTTCTGACTTTCTCTAACCTCAGACTCCAGTAGACCTTCTGAGAACAGTGTTTATGTCCATTCTGAACCCAGTATGAGTAAATCAGACATTTCCACATGGGTGTGTTGAGGGAGGACATGCAGGAGGTTGGAGTGAAAAAGTAAGATGTGGTAGACAGAGTCAGATGGAGACAAATGGTCCGCTGTGGCGACCCCTAGTGGGATCAGCCGAAAGAAGAAGAAGAGTCATTTCCACATTTAACACTGAGCTGAAGTTCTTTCAGATCATTGTCTCATCTCATTTCTCAGTGCTGTAGTAATAATGTATGTGCATTGCCGTGCTGCCACATTAAACATACATTTCCATCAACAACTGCACAGAGATAGTAATCCCATAGCAAAGAAACTCAAGCAATAGATCTCATTTTAATCTCTTCTTTGTCTCCTAGACAGAAATGTGCTGTCTTTGAGACTTGAATAAGAATTCGGTGTTCTCTGCATCTACTCAAAGGTGTCTCAAATATGGTTCATTACCTCTAAATCTCAGAGATAGTTCATATTTGTCTTGTGTGCAACTCACGCATTTTTTGTTTCCCCAAATCAGTGTTTCCCACACATACCCACATATACAGTGCTTGTAAACTGTGCATTTGTGTTTTTGAGTATGTCCTCTGGAATTAATCTCTTCTTTACTTAAAAAAAAAAATATATATATATATTTTACTACTACTGTAATGACGATGCAAAAATATAGAACTCACAAAATGTGCATATTGATATATATTATGTCCTTGATATAAAATGTTTGCTGACAGAGAGGGTTTTCATCACCAGTCATTTTATTTTAGACTGCATAGCTAATGTACACTATGCATTCTTCTTCTTATTATTATTATTATAGTTACACGTGATCTTATAAATCTGTTCTATTTCTTGCCTATACAATCCTTCTCAATCATGTGTGTATAGTTAGTTAAAATGAAATAAAATTGAGTTCTTCATATTGAAGAAACAATTTGTAGGGTTTAGATAATAATGACAACGAATGACTGTTGCACCAATGTATGTAGACAATTTATTCTAGACACAACGTCCAACGCATTCTTCACCATTAATATGTAATGTTTAGCTCTGGGTCAGAGGAGCATCAAGTTTATAACGATCCGAGTTAATTTGATTAACTGAATCAAAATTTATAATGTACAACTTTATCGAATATCCGTCCAGTGTTTAGCACAATTTAGTGTATCTTACCAGTTCTGCTTATCACGTGGCCAACGATGATAACACAAAATCTAGTCTTTAGCAATGATGAGCAAGGTAACTTAAGATCTGGGCAAATATTTAGACTGTAGATAAGTTATAAACGTTTCAATAAGTTATATATTTTAAAATGGTATTAGTTTTTGTTTCAATATATATTCTATATTTAATATCAGTAGCATAATATTTCCACAGCAGCAGCGACAGGTATCCGAGGTGCTTATGTTACCATACCGGAAAAGTGAAGTTGTTCAGTTTGTGGTAGATCTGATTTATTCAAACACAATAATAAAGCTTTATATCCTCAGGCACTGTCACACAAAATAAAACATCCAGGATGTTCAGAAGCTTCAAATAGACTGAACGAACTAATTAATTTTCTTAAAACGTTATAAAATTAACTAGAGCTAAATCCCTAAATCTCCTTATAAACTATCGCTGATTATCAATGCGGGAATGAATGGCGAATTGCCGATATTTCACGGAAGCATATTTTATATATATATATATATATATATATATATATATATATATATATATAAACTGCATTTATGGAGTGAAACCTGAGATAGTTCCATATACTCACTGAATGACGCATAGATAGTATGCGCGATTCCTTACGCCATTTGCTGAGAGTTATGAGAATTGCAGTTTGGAAAAGACAGGAAACGTCACGCCGCCGCGCAGCTGTCAGGAATTTCACGTAAATAAGAGCAAAATAGCTTTATACTGGCTTTCACTGGTGCGATTTAGAAAATTTAAACATGCAGGGTGATTAAGCTCACAGATCTAGGAAAAGTCATGAAAGGAGGGTCCTGGATTTTGATCGAGTGTGAAGTCCCCCCCCCCCCCCCCCCTGCGGTCAAAATTACCGTGCTTGGCGCTTCTAGTGTTAAGTTCTGCAGAATAATCAAACATGCAACAGGGATTAAAACATACTGAGTAAATATATGTATACGTGTCTTGCCCTATTGGCACACTTTAAAGATGGTTTAAAATAGTGTCCATGCCGTATGCCTTTGTTCATTGAAAGGCATGTGCTCTGGAGGTCAACAAGAGTGTCAAAATGTGACTTGGTGGACCTGTAAGCACAGCATGAAGAATATGAGACAGGTTGAGTCTTAGATCTTTACCTCTGTGGGAAGAAGAATTTTCCACATGCAAATAGACTCTATCCCAAATTCGTACACACAAACATGTGTCCTTTGTCCTTTAAAACAAACAAACAGTACAGTACGGTATACCGTTTACAGTATACTGTACACAGTATACAGTATTCTGTTGTTTCGGGCCCTGATGTATTACTCTTTCTGTGTTCATGTCACGACACACCAAGCCACAGCCCCGTCATGATCCATGTTTGTCACGACTCTCGCATCGCACCGCCCCCCCCCCCCCCTCTCTGCACACCTGGACGCCATCAGTAATCAGCCTCTGCCTATTTAAACCATGCTCTGACACCGCCACGTCGCCAGATTATTGTGTGCTATCCATGCCCAGTATTCCAGCGTTTCACTCTACCTTCACATCAGGATCTCGACCACGCTCTGTTTTCACGACCTCGACCTTGTCTCATGCTACGGATTTCCTGCCTTCTCGGATTTACTGTTGCCGACTAATTGTTTTTCGACCACGAATTTGGATCACGGAATCGTTTCTCCAGCTCTCTGCCTGTTCCTCGACCGCGAGTCACTCCACGCTTCCGCATTTCCGCCGTGGAGTTCATTCAGAGAAACGGCAAGCACTCACTCCGCACTTCCACATTCCCGCCACAAGCGCCCATTCACAGAAACTGCGAGCGCTCCTCACGGCACTTCCGCATTCCCAGGGCTCATTGATTAAAAGCGCTGAACGCGCTGTGCATGCACACGCCGGTCCTGCACTACCACGTTATCTCCACGGGCCGTTTTCAGAGACTATAAACACTTCTCTCTGCACTTGGATCCTTCAACTCCACCCCCACGCCGTGACAGTTCATATATCCGCCTACGTAGAGTTTGTTTTGTTTCCCCCATGTAGAGCTCTGAACACTTTTTCCTGCCTTGGATCAGGGATATTATATTTATTTGTACTATAAGCACATAGGTTACGCGGGATGTTACCTCTTACGCGGGATGTATGCTAAACAACTATCATTACAGTGGGAGCCACGTCAAACAGCCGCCTGGAGCATGACTGCTCCATGGCAGATCCATGAAGGGTTAATGCAGGCTTCGTGCATGGAATGTGATCCCCCGCGATGACGCAGTTAACGATGCCCCGCCCCATAAACGCCCCCATGCGCTTTCTAAAAAGATGGTTGCAATGCCGTATAATTCCGCCAGATGGAGCATTGACTGGCACAGTTAACTGCAGTGTCCAGGAAGCCCAATACCGTATCTTTAATATACAGACAGTTCTTGCATTGTCAACATAGTTTCATAAATAGATGAAAAAACAACAACAACAAACCGATTAATAAAACAGATTTGTTAAATCACTCAATACACAACCCATGATGATTATGCTATTTATTATTTAATAATGAATTAATAAAATTAGTTAGTGAAATATTTTTTAAGACATCCTGAAATGATCCTTAAAGACACGGTAGCGGCTGTAATTTGTCTATACCGATCATTGTAGGTACGGAATAAAAACGCGGGCTATGTACAGTATTTTACATTACGGTGTATTTTACCCCGTTCCATTTAATATACTGATAGATAATATTTTGCTGCAAAGTAAAGCTCAAAATGTAACGTCTGCTTGGGTTTGTTTTCGTTATATTTTTGATGATGTTTTCGCTGATTTTTTCACTTATAGTCTACAAGTGGCATAAGAAAGGCAATTAATGCCGCATGCAACCTGGAATAAATATCTGCCCATATGGAATCATGCATAATGCTCCCCCGTCAAAAGATCTGATGGGGCATTAATCACTTATCACAACTGTGAATGGATGCGGCAGCAGAGACACATTAAATCCCCATAAACACTTGGAAACAATAGTAAAAAAAAAAAGTTCCAGAGGGTTAGCGCCTGTTATACTAATGTATTTTTACAGATTTTTTTTATACTGCTTATATTTCGTTGGGTTTTACGCAATTTCGTGTGTGTGTGTGTGTGTGTGTGTGTGTGTGTGTGCGCGCGCGCACGAGAGAGAGGATACTCTGACAAGACCAACTTCCATGTGGCTCCCGTGGCGCAATCGGTTAGCGCGTGACACTTATAAAGCGGTCCAGGTGAAGCAATGCCGAGTTCGAGTCTCACCTAAAGCACCCGAAGCATTTTACTGCATATCGCGCTGTGTATGTGACAAATCAAATTTGAATTTGAAAGTAAAGCTTAAAATGTAACTTCTGCTTGGGTTTGTTTTCGTTATATTTTTTATGTTTTCGCTGAAAGTCAAATTGGCATAACAAATTGATTAATGGCGCATAATATCTGGAACAAATATCTGTCCATACGGATCAGTGTGTCTTTAGTCATTTAACCAGCATAACGTCCCACATTAAAGATCTGATGGGGCACAAATCACTTATCACAACGGTGTATAGATGCGGCAGCAGAGACAGATTTAATCCCCATAAACATTCACACTTGAAAACAAAACTAACAGAAGTAAACAGTTCTAGAGTGTTAGTGCCTGTTAGGAATCACCTACAGGATACTACTGTATTTTACTGCTCATATTTTTTACCCTAGTTTCATTTGGTTTTACGCGATTTCATGTATTATTTGTGTGTGTCTGTGTGTGTACAGTGTGTCTGTGTGTGTGTGTGAGTGCGAGAGATAGCGTGAGAGCGCGTGCGCGAGAGAGGGCTTTCATGCTGATTTATCCAAGGTTACTAAAACCTGGCTTACTACCTATAAAAAATATTTCAATTTAACTCATGGGTCTCAATCACAGACACGACAAATTATATACTCTGAAACGTTCATTTGAACATTTAAAAATATATACAAAAACATGAATACTAATGTTATCATGGTGTAAATTATTAACATTAGGTTAGGTCCTGCCCTTAATTAATTCATATTATAATTACTTTTACATAGTATAGTTACTGGACTGACATGACCAAAACTAGCTATTTGATTTAGCCTTTCTAAAATCAACCCATATATCATTTATAATCAGAAAACATAAAACATATTATGATCTGTTCAACAGCCCATCTGTTTTAATTTAGTTTGTATTTTTTATTATTCATAAGACAACCTTTCAGTTTTGTAAATATTTTAGTTATAGTGTGTTAAGTCTTACTTTAGGTTAAACGTTTTTGAGAATTTGACCATCCAGCTTAGATAAATGTTATGTCATTGATTGATAAAATCTGGATTAAGGATATTATATAATTATATATATATATATATATATATATATATATATATATATATATATTTTTTTTTTTTTTTTAGTTTCCCCCTGAGGGATTGCCACCTTATTGTGGTCTGGGGGTTTGCGTGCCTCAACACAATTCAGCAAATACAATACTGTTACTATACAGTAAGGCCAGGTAAAAACAGTGCTCGAACATGATGCCCCCCTCCCCCCACCCCGTGTTGTCTGGTCTAGAACAGCCCTGCCTCTGACCGTCTTTTGTCTTGTAAATGAGTATTCTCACTCACCTTCTAATCCCCCCAGCGCACACACTCTGTTTGTACTGTAAACTGTACTGTAACTGTGTTTGCTAGGGCACTTGGTTATACACAGTACTTTAATGTATGGAACACTTACTTAACTTACTGGTTTGGTTTAAACATCGCTTATTACCTTATTCAGCAAAATAAATTCATTATTAACGTATTGAAGTATTTTAGTTAAGGACAAAAACTGTACTTGTGTTTAGAACTGCTGAACAGCCGAAAACACACACACACCCATCCCCCCCGCCAAAAACACACACGCACACACAGAGCAATTAACACCATGTCCTACTCAGGAGTGGAAGGTGAGAAACCTCAATGGAGAATACCAAGTTTGTCGTTGCTCTTTTGGAGTTCTTAAAACCCAAAACATTTATTTATACTGAGAAAAAATTATTATGGGTCACAATCACAAACACAAATACATATAATCAAGTGTTTAACTGGTTTCATTTGTTTCTATGATCAATAATTATTATTATTATTTTCAGCCCAACTCTTTGACTATTTAAAACAAAGTTGTGTCCCATTTTTTGCCCATTGAAGTTGTTGGTTCAACTAAACAATTTTTAAATACCCAAACAATCCCCCAAAATTAAAACACGCAAAACATCACTTTAACAATTCAATTTATTCTTCCAAAACTAGTCAAAGTTAAAACAGTAATTTATATAAAACAGATGAATACATGTTGTCTTTTTGCTTAAAGTTCATTAAACAACCCGGATACACCAGCTGCTTATAAGTCTCTATCTATAGTCCTTTTACATTAAAATATTAATTTTTCAAATATCAAAACTATTACATATTTGTTATTAATAATGTTATTACTTAACAGTTTAAGTCTTTGTTTCCCCCAAAGTACTGTATCAGACATTTTGCAGTTCTATGTTCAGAATATACAGTAGACCTGATCAAACATCATTCTAAAGCTGTCGGACTGTGACGTCATCCCTCCTACAGCTCCCTCAACAGCTTGTTCAGGCTCCTCCAGTCCTGTAGCTCCAAAAGTCCAGCCGTCAGCCGTCTGACCCCCCAATCCTCCACAGCGGAGCTCTGCTTAAAGACAACAGGAGAATTTAGTCAAGACAAAGATAAATAAACTTTACGGAACATATAGTTCTAATAAAAATAAAATATATTAATAAACCTATTTACCACAGAGTGTGTAAAGTACTGTTTTGGGGATTCTGTAATGTAAATAATCTGCCTGTGCTAATGTTAACCAGTGAACAGTGTTAGTGTTAACCAGTGAACAGTGTTAGTGTTAACCAGTGAACAGTGTTAGTGTTAACCAGTGAACAGTGTTAGTGTTAACCAGTGAACAGTGTTAGTGTTAACCAGTGACTGTCTGTATTATCGTCTGCATTAAATTAACCGGGAATTTACTTAATGAGCTTCTCATACAAATAAGTTAAGCGATATAACACTCGTATATGAGCATTAGTTCATCCCTGAAGCCAAACTATAACTTACTGAAACCCCTCACACACACACACACACACACACACACCTCCCCCCTCCTCCTCCTCCTAACTGATAAACACTTCAGTGTTGTTATTCAGCTCGTTAACTAAGCGCTCGCGCTACCGCGGAAAGTGTATAAAATATAAACCGGGTTATGAGCGTTACTAGCTCCTGTACAGCTCCCCTCAGTCTGTGTCCCTCATCAACTGCATCACATTATATTACAGTCACAGAAATAACCTGCAGATTAACTCTTAACCAGAGAATAAATAAGCGCTGAATTTATCCAGACAACACGCGGTGAGATTCTCTCAGTATTTACAGAGAACACAAACACTCTTCATCGGGTAGTGCAGCTCTTGTAATAGGGACATTAATAGTATTGTCGAAGCTTGAGCACGTTTTTGAGTTAAAGTGGAGTGACATTGTGAGTGTGTGACACTGACAGTAAGCTGTAATATTAACTCCAGACTTGGTAAACAGATCATTAAGTTCTCTAAAGTCACATCTGACCGCTGCTGGTGCTGCCAGTGATATTTTAAACGGACAATAAAAAAACTAAACTGGGAAATAAACTGTAAACTACCCCAAACACATTTTATAAAATAAAACATCACTTACCACGAATAGTCCGTTAAGCCGCCATCTTCATCTCTGTAGTTTGGTAGCGTCAGTTCGGCGGGGGTGGAGGCGGGTTGTTAAAATCACGTGATTGCAACTCAGCGCAGCTGGCTTGTTTTAACGTGTTCTTGAGAACGAAGCGCCATCTAGTGGTGGCACCAGGTAAATGAATAAATTGGGCTTGAATGGGCGTGTTTACTGTGAAATCTTGACACGCCTTTCGGCCAGAAAAGGGAGGGGGGATTACGGCGTGCAAAGGCCATTCACACGCCATTCACACTTCAGCCACACTGTCGCGGCTATTTGGCGTGGCTCCCACTGTACATCTCCCCTCTTTCAACATAGTGTAACACCGTGTGGCAGGATAAGTAAAGTTCTTCCTACCTGTCTTTGGTTGGCTGTGTTTTAATTGATAGTCTTACCTAACCCATGATAGGACAATTTAAGCTGGTCGGTAAGGTGGCTTGGGTTACGGGTCCCGTCCCTTTACTGCCGTCGTTGTGTAGTCACACCCAGAACGGAACCGGGAAGTGCTGAGGATCTTTTTGCAGGTAAGAATGTCAGGCGCTGTGTATGTGTTTTAAGTGGGTTTTATATTGTAGTGTTTTTCGATGCTAGCAGGGATCTTGGAGGACGAGTGAGCTTACTTGCTCCCCAATGCAAATGGCTGGGGAGTAGTTTATTAACTCAGCACAAGCACACATACTGTACACAGGTCAAGCACACACACATACACGCACCCAACTTGGCCGAAGCCACTAACCCAAACACCCTTCTCTCTCATGGTAGACACAGAGAAAACCCCCGCAAAGCATGACGGTCATCAGCCGCTGGCCCGCCCACGCCACACTGCCCCCACCCGAGCTGTGACCGTCCCCGGTCACCATGACTCTCAGTCTTGGAGGCGTGAAGGCGGTCGGCGCTGTGTACGCCGGGGTCCTTTTGTGGAGAAGCACATTGTCCCGGAGGCGGTCTGGCTGGTAAGGCGCAAGACGGTCTCGGTGGAGCAACACTCGCGCCCGCCCCGCCAACCGCACCCGGTAGATGAACTCGGCGAGCTGAGCGATTACCGTACAGGGGCCCACCCAGTGAGACATGAGCTTGAGTGAACGCCCTCTCTTCCTTCCGGAACACACCCACACCTGCTCACCAGCAGCAAAGCCTCGCCCCTGGCTGTGAGTGTCCACGCCCACACGCTCCACAGGTGCCCCCACCCGAAAGTCCTGCAGCGGTGCCCGCGAGCGCTGGGTGGGGCCCTTCTTTGCCGTGTAGTGCCGTTCACTGTCCCGCTGCGGCGCAGGCGAAATGACTGCGGGCGATGCTCTCGGCGAGGGAGTAACTCGGCACACGCGCTCTTCACCTCGCTTGCAGTACCGATCAGCTTTGCTGCCCGGATGTTCACCTGGCACGACCACCGGCGCTCGTTCGACGGCTGCTGGAGTACGCTGTCCCTCAGTCCTAGGAACGTTGCCTCGGCATCGCCGCGAAACCCCAGAGACTTTTCCGTTGTCTAGCCGTGACGGGTAGCCCTGTCCCCGGCTAGAATCACCTACCGAGTGCCCCCGAGCTGCGAGCGGTCGCTCGGCTCTTTCGCCGTGATGCACCACAGTGGTGGGTTCAGCGCGCTGTGCTGCGCGTAGCACCTCGATGAAGGAAGCTGGTGCTGCTAACCTGATGTGCTCACGGAGCCGCGGCGGTCGGAGCCCTCGAAGAAAAGCGCGATACGCTAGTTCTTCCTGTTTATTGGGCTCTCACTCTGGATAGCCCCGGCGCGCCAGACCTCTTAAGTCCATGGCGAACGCGCCCAGTGGCCCAGACGCGCGCCGCTCGCGGACCGCCAGCTCCTCGCACGCTGCTTCTTGACGGTCACCGGCGCCGAACCGGAGGTGAAGCGATTCTCGGAGCTTTGCCCAGTCCTTCCGCTCATTGGCCCGGAGGTCTTCCAGTGCCCTGAGCGCGTCGCCCTTCAGCGAGAGTGCAACCCTTTCGGCCGTTTCCGCCGAAGACCAGCCTGCGAAGTCGGCGGCTAGCTCCACTTGGGTGAAGAACGCATAGGGTTCGACGGCGCCGTTGTAGGAGGGAAGGCGCAGCTGCGGCGCACATCGCCGGCACGGAGCTGTAGCTTGCTCCGGCACTTGCGCAGCTTCAACGTCGGGCTCCGCTCCGAGATCCAGTGCTGGGATCCTCATCTCGCCGCTCCGCTTTAGTTGTGCTGCTTTGCTGGCACTGATTCCGTCCGGGAGGTGCTTCTTCTTCCGGAGTTGTGCTGCAACTCGGCGGCCCTCCTGAATCTTTCGCAGGTCGTCCGCCGTTCGCTCAAACTCGAAAATCTCCATCCCACTTCTGACACCAATGTAGCGTTTTTCGACGCTACAATATATTATATCGGTGTTTGTTGGTAATATTTACACAGTACAGAAAGCCTGATTTAAGTCAGCGGACACGGGCATTCACCTGGTGTTGTGGACGTGATTGTTCCTCCCAACCAACTGGTCGTCTTCCTGTAGAACAGACTGAGCTCTCAGCTTCCCGGATCATGGCTTAAGTGCCCTTCTGGTGAGACTTGTTATCAAATTGCAGGTACGTAACTAAGTTGCTTGTGTTTATGTAGTATGCTCTGCCGGTAATGGTTTTAATTGTAATTTTTAATGTAACTGCCTTTGGGTTGTAAACCACTGTGTTGGCGCGTGCGCGCGCAACACCCCCCCCCCCCCTGTTTGTGAATGAATGTGAGTGTGTACTGGGTTGTTATATGTTGGAGGTGTATGTAGAGAGGGAGAACGCACGTAGAATAAAAACGTGGGAGAGATCTTATTCGCCTTCTGCCAATGAGATCTTCCTGTTGGTTTTTCTTGTGTGATTTTATTTTCTTTTTCTGTTTTTTGTTATTGTTTTCTATTTCTTGGCCAATTGTGAGGGTGGGCAACCTTGAACATTGAAGTGGAACTGTACTGTAATCAGATTCTTTTTGTTACAGGAGCCGGGTGTTTATGGCAGCGGTGGAATTCTAGTTTTGTCTTTAAGTATGTGGAATACGAGCACGTGTGTGTGAGTCACCAGTGTGATTGCAGGCTGCTGTGCTGTGTAGGCCGATTGCGCCCTTAGGCCCCGCCGCCCGGCCTCGGTTCCTGTATTTGGAATCCTGGATGCCTAGGTTGTCCACCAGTGTATGCCATGTGAAATACTGGTCCCAGTAATTTGTTTTAAATAGTATTTGTAATAAAATATTTTTATATTTTCTGTATATCCTAGTCTCTTGCTTCCTGCCTTATATTGTGAACTGACCTGTGTGCCTTTTAGACGAGATTTACTTAATCGGGGTCCCTGGCCCTTATCCAGGGTGGCGTAATCGGAATCCTAAACTTAAAATTTGTCTTGCCTTAGCGCTCCGCCACAACCGTATGATTTTTACATTATACTGCTTGGGATGACAATCCTATCAAAGTTAGATTGTGAAATACAACTAACTTATCTCTTACAGCATAATAAGGCTTGGCACGTTCAGGTATTTTTGAAGAATACTTTGGCTGTCCTTGTTTCACGTACCTCAGTATCTCTTGCAATTTGGGATCAGCTTTTGTGTTTTCCACAACCTCGCTCAACCGTGAGTGTGACATGGACCAGGCTTCTCTAGTAGACTTCTCTAGAGCCTCTATGTCATCTGTGAGCTCTACTGAGCTACAAGTCGAATCGCCATCTGACTGTGCACTGAGCTGTAGCTTGCTCCGGCGCTTGCGCAGCATCAACGTTGGGCTCCACCCCGAGATTCAGTGCCAGGTTCTTCATCTCGCCGGTCCGCTTTGGTCGCGCTGCTCTGCTCGTTCTGCCCGGAAGATTCTCTTTCTTCTGTTGTAGCGTCTCCGCTTGTCACGAACTAACCGGAATGATCAGAAGAGTTAGCACACTTAGCGGTTAACCCTTTGTAGCGTGGATGGTAAACACAAACACGGAAACAAGCGAGTAGGCAGGATAACCACGCGATTTGGTCTAAGGACTCTCACAAAAGCGGAGCAAGGGAAAATCACAAATTTAACCCGCGTCCTATAAACACACACTCTAATCAGAAAGTAGACCCAAGAAAGTGAGTACTCACGAAATGGTAGACAGGTGATCTGATCCGACATGGGCCAAGAACTCAATGACTGAGTGTTGTACTGTGGTTTGTTTACTCCTCTTATACTTCCTGGTTGGCAACCGCATTACTTCCGGGTTCTAGTGCCGGTTGCAGATTGAGTGTGCATGACACCGCTATTTGGCGGCCGACCTGGATCCTCCGCAGGTCCTCAAAAGTGCGCTCCAACTCGTACTTCTCCATCCCACTTCTGACACCAATGTAGCGTTTTACCGCCGGAAAAGATGTTGGAGAGACGAGTGAGCTTGCTTGCTGCCCAATGCAATGGCTGGGAGTATTTTATTACCACACAGCACTGTATAGCATAAGCAGCACATTCACTGTCAAAGCAAAAGCACACACGCACATACAGTGGTTACAAAATCGGAGCGTCATATGTAACGTCGCCGCCGCATTACGGCATGTGCATTTGCTGGCTTTTACCACTGAGTGGCGCTATATAACTACAGACAGACGCCTCATGCGTCATTAATGAGACGCGTCCCATTAAATAATACACGTAGTAGCCGATAACATCAAGTGAAACACTGTAGTTGATCGAATTCATAATCACAGTACTATAATTACAGTACAAATGTAGAATTCAAATTAAATCAAATCTTATTAAGATCAAATTTAAGCACAATAAATATTAACACAGTGAGCCTTTAGATTTTATCACGTGTAATTAGAAAAGAAGTGTGTAGGGTTTTATTTAAATATAAGTTTCTAAACCAATAAGATCAAATAACACCAAGTTATTATTATAACAGGCTTACTTCGTCACTTATCAAAGAAGTACACGTGCTTTCAAAGAAGTCGAGTGGCTTATTAATGTCTCTGGTGTACATTGTCTCTAAGTGGCCGCTTGGTGTAGCGGTTAGAACGCTCGGCCAGAGATCTGCAAAGCCCCGGTTCGAATCCTGAGTGATGATGTTTTAAAATTGTTTTATTTATTTTATTATAAAAATGTTCCCATGGGCTCACCACCTGTAGGAGGGGCCAAAGAGGTCGGGTGCAGTGTGAGCTGGGCGGTGGCAGAGGATAGGGGCCTTGGCGGTCTGATCCTTGGCTGCAGAAGTTGGCTCTAGGGACGTGGAATGTCACCTCTCTGGCGGGGAAGGAGCCTGAGCTAGTGTGTGAGGTTGAGAAGTTCCGGCTAGATATAGTTGGACTCACCTCGACGCACGGCTTGGACTCTGGAACCAGTCTACTTGAGAGGGGCTGGACTCTCTTCTACTCTGGAGTTGCCACCGGTGAGAGGCGACGAGCAGGTGTGGGCATACTTATTGCCCCCCGGCTCGGGGCCTGTACATTGGGGTTCACCGCAGTGGACGAGAGGGTGGCCTCCCTCCGCCTTTGGGTGGGGGGACGGATCCTTACTGTTGTTTGCGCTTATGCGCCGAACAGCAGTTTGGAGTACCCGCCCTTTTTGGGGTCTCTGGAGGGGGCGCTAGAGAGCGTCCCTCCTGGGGACTCCATCGTTCTGTTGGGAGACTTCAATGCTCACGTGGGCAATGACAGTGAGACCTGGAAGGGCGTGATTGGGATGAACGGCCCCCCCGATCTGAACCAGAGCGGTGTTTTGTTGTTGGACTTCTGTGCTCGTCACGGATTGTCCATAACGAACACCATGTTCAGGCATAAGGGTGTCCATATGTGCACCTGGCACCAGGACACCCTAGGCCGCAGTTCGATGATCGACTTTGTGGTCGTATCGTCGGACTTGCGGTCACATGTCTTGGACACTCGGGTGAAGAGAGGGGCGGAGCTGTCAACTGATCACCACCTGGTGGTGAGTTGGCTTCGTTGGCAGGGTAGGATGCCGGTCAGGCCTGGTAGACCCAAACATATTGTGAGGGTCTGCTGGGAACGTCTGGCAGAGTCCCCTGTCAGGACGACCTTCAACTCCCACCTCCGGCAAAGCTTCAACCACGTCCTGGGGGAGGTGGGGGACATTGAGTCCGAATGGACTATGTTCCGCGCCTCCATTGTCGAGGCGGCCGACCAGAGCTGTGGCCGTAAGGTGGTCGGTGCCTGTCGCGGTGGCAACCCAAGAACCCGTTGGTGGACACCGGCGGTGAGGGATGCCATCAAGCTGAAGAAGGAGTCTTACCGGGTCTTTTTGGCTGGTGGCACTCCGGAGGCAGCTGATAGGTACCGGCAGGCCAAGCGGAATGCAGCTTCGGTGGTTGCTGTGGCAAAAACCTGGGCGTGGGAGGAGTTTGGGGAGGCCATGGAGAATGACTTCCAGACGGCTTCGAAGAAATTCTGGTCCACCATCCGGCGTCTCAGGAGGGGAAAGCAGTGCACGGTCAACACAGTGTATAGTGGGGATGGTGCGCTGCTGACCTCGACTCGGGACGTTGTGGGTCGGTGGGGGGAGTACTTCGAAGACCTCCTTAATTCCACCAACATGCCTTCCGATGAGGAAGCAGGGTCTGGGGACATAGAGGTGGACTCTTCCATCTCTGGGGCCGAGGT
Organism: Channallabes apus; assembly: GCA_030522415.1. NCBI lineage: Eukaryota > Metazoa > Chordata > Actinopteri > Siluriformes > Clariidae > Channallabes > Channallabes apus. The sequence goes on from CM060107.1 coordinate 12,141,140, forward strand.
CGCCGAGGTGATCAAAAAGATCCGTGGTGGCGGGGCCCCGGGGGTGGATGAGATCCGCCCGGAGTTCCTCAAGGCTCTGGATGTTGTAGGGTTGTCATGGTTGACACGTCTCTGCAACATTGCATGTACATCGGGGACAGTGCCTCTGGACTGGCAAACCGGGGTGGTGGTCCCCCTCTTCAAGAAGGGGGACCGGAGAGTGTGTTCCAACTACAGAGGGATCACACTCCTCAGCCTCCCCGGGAAAGTCTATTCAGGGGTCCTGGAAAGGAGGGTCCGTCGGATAGTCGAACCTCGGATTCAGGAGGAGCAGTGTGGTTTTCGTCCAGGTCGCGGAACAGTGGACCAGCTCTACACCCTTAGCAGGGTCCTGGAGGGGGCATGGGAGTTTGCCCAACCAGTGAGATCCTGCCCCAAGTGGAGGAGTTAAAGTATCTCGGGGTCTTGTTCACGAGTGAGGGTAAAATGGAGCGGGAGATCGACAGGCGGATCGGGGCAGCGTCTGCAGTGATGCGGGCTCTATATCGGTCCGTCGTGGTGAAGAAGGAGCTGAGCCAAAAGGCAAAGCTCTCAATTTACCGGTCGATCTAGGTTCCTACCCTCACCTATGGTCATGAGCTGTGGGTAGTGACCGAAAGAACAAGATCGCGAATACAAGCGGCCGAAATGAGTTTCCTCCGCAGGGTGTCTGGGCTCTCCCTTAGAGATAGGGTGAGAAGCTCAGTCATCCGGGAGGGGCTCAGAGTAGAGCCGCTGCTCCTCCGCATCGAGAGGAGCCAGATGAGGTGGCTTGGGCATCTATTTAGGATGCCCCCTGGACGCCTCCCTTGTGAGGTGTTCCAGACACGCCCCACCGGAAAGAGACCCCGGGGAAGATCCAGGACACGCTGGAGGGACTATGTCTCTCGGCTGGCCTGGGAACGCCTTGGGATCACCCCGGAAGAGCTGGAAGAAGTGACCGGGGAGAGGGAAGTCTGGGCATCCCTGCTGAAGCTGCTGCCCCCGCGACCCGACCTCGGATAAGCGGAAGAAAATGGATGGATGGATGGATGAATAAATAAAATGTTTTAAGTGCGCTTAAGGTAGAGTCTTATAAAGGCTATGTAGACTTGTATAGTTTTATTATATCTTTTTTGCACATTAATCTGAGTCCTCATCTGTTAGATCTGTTTAGTTTTTTTTTTTGCCGGCTTTGCTCCATCCCTTTCCCGCCTATTCAGGGAGCCTACGGAGTGAGCGATTAACCATAGTCGAATCGATTGGTGTGCTCCCAACTCACGTTACTCGTGAGTCGGCCTATTCATGTTATTAATATAAATTTTTTAGAGATTGTGTGTGCGTGCACGGAGAGTTTGTGTTGATAGGTTTATGTGGATAAGTTGATAAGTGTATGTTGTCAAAGTATTTGTGGACATATAATTAGGGAAATTTTTTTTGTTTATTAAGGATGTCTTGAAACATAATGCAGTAACTCTACAGTATTTATTTGAACACGGTAAAGGTGTTAATGTTTCGTACATTCCTTAATTTGTCCTTTCGGTTTGTGTTTTATGTTTCACTGTTTTCAATGTACATACTGTAAAACGTATGGACAACAATGTTCCGGAAGCATTATTAAATATTCAATAAGGCACACACACAATTTAGTTGCAATAAAGTTTTATTAAATATATAATAAAGCAGGCAGTACTGTATATGGCAAATGGTCACTCAAAATCTTTACAAAAGTAAGAGTATTCATTAATTATTATTTTTTTTAGAAAAGAGAAAACTCAATCTTTTCTTTCTAAGAAGTTCGTTAATTATGTCTCTTATTTGCTTGTTGTTTTGGGCTGTGGGGCGGAATTTCCTAGCAACAGCATCGGAAAGTGCTTGAGGCAGAATTACCGCATCAGCGAAACCGGTTTGATAACTTCACACCAAGGTTAGGTGAGAAGGGGGATTACAGTAACGGTTTCTGTGGGTCTTCACCAAGAGGTGATGTGGGTCGCGTTGTATTCAGCGAATAGACTAAAACAAAATCATGTTTGCTTCAGCATTGCAAACAATATTGTATTAGGCCAACTTTATTTAAGATTAAAATAATAGTGGGTTAGGAACGTTATTCTTCATATAACTTAAATGGCTGAATGAAGTTAAATATACACAATAAATTAATAATTGCGTTTGCTTTACATTTGAGCACTCGTGTAAATAGCTTTTTCATTGTATATACTACCATATCGTATATCTGTGTCTAATACTGGTTTATTCATATTTTACATTACATTCAGTTTGTAATGTACTTGCGATTGTACTTTTAAATGTAACCTATACGTATATACATTATAAGCATATTTAACTACTTCAGCAGTGAATTAGGAACTTGGTCAGTCTGGCTTTTAGATAAAGTCCTTCAGAGCAAGCATTGTGTAAATATAATATATAAAAAATAATGTAATATAAAATAAAATAATATAAAATAAATAAATATATAACATAAATGGTTAATGATAGCAATAAAATCAGACTTAATAGTTGGATTTGATACTTTTCTTTTTATTTACTGTATAGACATCTTATTATGCTTTCTCTGTTATTAATCTCTCTATATTCTCTAATTATGACTTGAATAAATCGGCTCACATCGGAGCACGCTAGCGTGTTGGAAAAGCGAGTACTGTAGTCTATGTACAGTATTTGTGTTTGTTGTTTTCCTGGGGGGTGGCGTGTTTGTCTGCATTTTATCTATAAATCGTGTGTGTGTGTGTGTGTGGGTGTGTGTGCACGGAGAGTTTATGTGTGTGCCCCTTTGATGTGCTGGGTATGGCGGGGCGTCGACTGCTGATCAGTGTAAAGTAGCGTACTTTACAGACACTGATCAGCACTCGACGCGCCGCCGTACCCAGCAGATCAAAGGGGCAGTTATCGGCTATGACACGTTGAAGGAGAACTTAATAGTTCTCAAAAATAGTGTAAATGTCTGCAACAATCACTAACCATTAAAATGTTTTTTTTTGTAATTAAACATGAAAATATTAATTATATTTTCTTTATACATATTTCCATTATATATATATAATTTAAAACTATTTATTAATTTGTCTTTTATTTACTTACTTACTAGCGAATGCTTTTTTAGGGCTCTAAAAACTACAACAGTATGAGTGACAATGGCCCTTGCACCGGTCAAACACACACACACACAATATATATATATATATATATATATATATATATATATATATATATATATATATATTCGTGTTTAATTAAATTCTTAAATCATCGTGTTCACCCATGCACTGAAAAAAAGAACTTGTAAGATTTACTTGATAAAATCCTCGTAACAATTTGGACACATAGATTTTAAGTACATTTTATTGCTCCAATATTAAGGCTGATTCCCAATCCTACCCTTCCCCCTACCCTTCCACTTGGCGCGTTCACGTGAAGGGGTAGTGGTGTCTCATTTCTCTTTTGGTTGGAGGGGTAGGGGTAGGGGGGAAGGGACAGATAGCCCTCTAAACGAAGATTTTTCAGGACCTCACTTCAAACGAAGGACTAAGCGAAGTTTTCAACATGGCTGCTCACTCGAGCAAGCAGAGACATAAATGTAAATTTTTGTCATTAATAAAGATTTTTATGACAAGTTTTCATTATATGTATATTACCTCTAGTCTTGTGTTTGTGGTGATGTTCTGTAAAGAAACGTTTGCAAAAAAATCGCTAAAGTTTGCTAACGGATAGTACAGATTGCACAATATTACAAATATATATTTTATGTCACATACACTTTACTGCATGCTACAAACACATATGAAAGTTCAGTAGCACGGCAGTTTGCCGAGCATTTGATAACGCATTGTTTGTTTTGCTTACGGCCATGTGTGTACATGTAAATGAACGGTGCTTACACTATTCTTACTTACTGCAACGTGACCACAGTTTTGTAATTTATATTCTGTATACGGTCGGCTGAGGAAACCCGAAGGCTCGTCCGTTTTCGTGGTGAAAATGAGCAACTTTTTTAAAAATCGAAATACGGCGCAAAAAAAACTTTGGGAGTGAGTAATCTCTCTCTTATTGGAATGTGTGATAAACATCAGCACATGTCCTCTGACGTAACATTAGGAACATCTTTCATAAATCACACAACTAAAATATAATTAAACAGTTTATTCACCAACATTACCAAATATTTGTGACATTCACAGTCTAGATACAGGTTGTCTTTTTAATAAAAGGGCATTCAGCTAAATTTTGCATCCATAGAAACAACTGCACGGCACCAGGGCCTGAAATACTCGTTTTAAACAAAATTGTGTAAAATAATAATAATAAAAAAATAAAATACAGCATTCATTTAGAAATAAAATACAGCAGAAAATACATTAAACAAATTGTAGAATAAACGTTAAAACTTAATAGCCCTCGGAAGCAGTGAAGTTGCAACATTAAAATCAGCACTCTGGACTAGTGCACTTAAAAGTATGCCATTGAAACCATAACGCATTAAAACATTTTAAGCTGAACATGTAAACACAACATGTAAAGACTTGTCAAGCCAAATCAAATGTTTTAAGATAACTTCATCTTTAAAGCTTGCACTTTTGGTGATAGCTTAATCCCATCAAGTTCTAGAAGCACTTTCTGAAAATAGCTCAAATGTGTAGCGCAGTGCTCTGAGCTATTGCCACATTCTTGCAAAATTTCCTCTCCTTCAAGGATTATGGATACACCAACTGGTCCTTCCCCTTCAACAGCACGGACGACAAGGATTTTAAGAAGGTGCATACTGGCATCACTTCGTCTGTCCCCCTGCATAAAATTTACAAGAAAATAAATAATTTATTTTGAGAAACAAAAAAAAAAATCTGAATTGCTTCAACCTGTGCTGACTTCATTTCACAGAGAAAAAAATGATAATAAAAATAATTGATAATAAAAAATGACCATCACTTGATATACTTCAGATACTTCATAAACTTGGGTTAAATTGCTTTAGCAATAATCTTGCATCAATAAAACATTGTAAAACATGGCATGAGATGGCTACACTCCATAGATTACTCTGCACCTTTACAGTGTCAGGAAATCCTACGATGAATGCTGAGTTTGTATTTAAAGGGTTAGTCCAAACATGAAAATTCGTTCAATAATTACTCAGATTTATATATTCATTTGCATTTATATGCTTCTGTCCAATACAACAAACACTATATTCAAGGTATTAATAAATTGTATAATTAATAAGAAAACAATGCTTTACCAGGAAATCATCAAAGAGATCCTCTTCAGATTCATGTCTCATCTTTACGCTTTGTTTCTGTGAAAATATTTACATTGTATCATTACATAATCTTTAATTCGTACAACTACATTTAGGCATTTCTTCATCTTTTGTAAGTTTTGCCTTTATCCAAAGCAAATTACAAATGAGGAAGGCATCAAGTATGTCAAGCAGTGCTACTAACACAAAGTTTCTGACACCGAAAAATACAAGATAGATCAGTGAGGGATTAAGGAAAAAGTGAGAAGCAAGAATCATGTGTGGAAAGATAAAGCATGCAGGGTCACAGGATGACTCGACTTATTTTTATTGTCTGCAATGCGATTTAGACAAATTAGAGCTGCTGTATGAACATATGTACAGGTTCTTTACAGTTGAAATTTAACTTGTAACTTAATAATAAAAAAAACGTTTATTGCTAGTGCTCTTTTACCATTTAATGCTTTAACTCAGTTTGTTCAGAAATGGCATCTCACTGGCGAGCCTTTGTCTGAACACGCAGTTTTCACTCGGGGCGGGGGTAAGAAACACACATCTCGGTTTATTAATCCGCGTGCTCGGTACGTTATTATTTTATTTATTTATTTATTTACCACAGGACCCCTGGGGGGCTCCGTAGGTTCAGGTTTTTACACGAAAACGGTGTTTTGTGAATCTCCACACTATTAAAAACTGAAATATTGCTAATTGTAAGTCCTGAGATTAAGATGAACATTAATTGGGAGTCATGAAAGCGAGAATCACATCCAAAAAAGAAAGCTAAACTTACCTCGAACACGACAAACTCCAGCTCCAGCCACGCCGTGTTGTACCTCCATGATGATTCCCAACCAACTGATACACAGCGCGGGCACAGCGTCTCCAAACACGCATGCGCGGTTTAATTTGGACACATTTTCGGCTTCAGTAGACACTCAATACTTCAGAATGAAACACGACTTCCCCCTACAGGTAATGAAGGGCATTTTCACAGCTTCCTGCACGCTGCCGCGCAAAGCCGGCAAAAAAAAACTAAACAGATCTAACAGATGAGGACTGAGATTAATGTGCAAAAAATATATAATAAAACTATATAAGTCTACATAGCCTTTATAAGACTCTATCTTAAGCGCACTTAAAACATTTTATTTAGTTTTAAAATAAAACAATTTTAAAACATCATCACTCGGGATTCGAACCGGGGCTTTGCAGATCTCTGGCTGAGCATTCTAACCGCTACACCAAGCGGCCACTTAGAGACAATGCACACCAGAGACGTTAATAAGCCACTCGACTTCTTTGAAAGCACGTGTACTTCTTTGATAAGTGACGAAGTAAGCCTCTTATAATAAAAACTTGGTGTTATTTGATCTTATTGGTTTAGAAATTTATATTTAAATAAATAGTAAATTTGGCCGATTTCGTTATAATTTTGTTTGATGAGTGGGGCTTGAAAATTCTCTTGAAAAATATGGTCATTTATTTCAGTTAATAAATCTACTATAAATTTTTTTTTTACTCATTATTGTACAGGACACATCAATAGCTCTGGTTCAGATTTTTCATGTTTGTTGTGGAAATTACCATCACTGTTGTATTTACTGCGATGAATGAAAATATCACTTTGCCCCACCTGGCGGCCATTTTACGAATGACTTTGAAATGGAACTGATTTATTTTGGCCGCTGTTGCCTTTAAACGGCGGTATGCGCGGCGGGATGGTTATTCCGATTGTGTAACCACTGTACATCCATGTCAAGCACACACACATTAACACCCTAACATCGGCCGAAGCCACCAACCCAAGCAAATGGGTTAATGCCTTAATGGGCATGGGACGAGGCGGCGCAGCTGGGATACATGGAACGTGGGGTTAACTCGCCGCATTGTAGAAGGGAGCAAAAGTTTGACGGCGCATTGATTGACGATCTTGGTGATGGTGAAAGGCCCAATGTATCGGGGAGAGAGCTTACGAGAGGCGGCCTTTAAGTGAATGTCTCGGGTGGATAACATGACTCTCTGCCCTATTCTGAACTTGGGGGCCTGAGAGCGCCTGCGGTCTGCTTGGTCCTTATTGGTTATTGTTGACTCGCAGCAAGGTCTTCCTTGCTTGCTGCCACGTCCTTTTACAGCGTCGGATGAAGGCTTGAACAGAGGGAACGTTGACCTCCTCTTCCTGAGAAGGGAACAGGGGTGGCTGATAACCTAAGCAGCATTGGAACGGAGACAGGCCAGTTGATGACGAGATCTGGGAGTTGTGAGCGTATTCTACCCAGGGGAGAAATTTGCTCCACGAGGTAGCGTCCCGGGAGGTCATGCACCTCAGGGCGACCTCGAGGGACTGGTTCTTCCTCTCAGTCTGACCATTAGATTGGGGATGAAATCCTGATGATAGACTGGGAGTGGCCCCGATCAGTTTGCAGAAACCCTTCCAAAATTGAGAGGTAAACTGTGGACCTCGATCCGAGACAACGTCTGTTGGAAGGCCATGTAGCTTGAAAACGTGGTTGACCATGAGTTCTGCGGTTTCCTTGGCAGAGGGCAGTCGTGGTAGGGGAATGAAGTGGGCGGCCTTAGAAAATCGGTCCACCACCGTCATGATGCAGGTGTGGCTGTTCGATGTGGGTAGCCCCGTGACGAAGTCTAAGGCTATGTGGGACCATGGGCGGTGTGGGATGGGTAGAGGCCTGAGAAGGCCCGCTGGGGCTGTGTTGGTGTGTTTAGCCCTCACACAGATGTCACATGCCGCAACAAAGCTGGAGACATCCTCCTTAACTGTGGGCCACCAAAATCGTTGCTGAGTCTGTGCCAAGGTGCGGGTTATGCCCGGGTGACAGGAAAGTTTAGAGCTATGGGCCCACTCCAGGACCTGGGAACGCAGGTGGAGAGGGACGAAGAGGTGATTAGGGGGAACGTTGCTGGGCCCAGGTTCGTGGGTCGAAGCCTGCTTCACCTTGGTCTCGATGTCGAGTTCTGCGGCGGCGAGTAAGGAGGTCGGAGGCAGGATAGTGTCGTTGACATGGATGTCGTGAGTGGCAGCGAATTGTCTCGAGAGTGCATCCGGCTTGCCGTTCTTGGATCCTGGGCAGAAGGAGAGGGTAAAATTGAATCGGCTAAAGAACAGGGCCCATCGGGCTTGGCGGGCATTGAGTCTCTTGGCGCTCCGAAGGTATTCAAGGTTCTTATGATCAGTCCATACCATGAACCAATGTCTCCACTCTTCCAGAGCGAGCTTAATGGCCAGGAGCTCACGATCGCCAATGCCATAGTTCCTTTCAGCAGGCGTTAGGTGGTGTGAGAAGAAGGAGCAGGGGTGCAGTTTGTTGTCGTGTGGGGCTCTCTGGGACAAAATGCCCCCTACCCCCGTGCTGGAGGCGTCGACCTCCAAGGTGAACTGGCGTGAAGGGTCTGGAATGGTTAGGATTGGGGCGGACGTGAACCGTTGTTTTAGTTCCGTAAATGCCTTCTCTGCTTCCGGGGCCAAGTGAAAGTGGTTCTTGGGAGAGGTGAGTATTGTTAGGGGGGCAGCAATGGAGCTGTAGTTCCGGATAAAGCGTCGGTAGAAGTTGGCGCATCCCAGGAATCTCTGGAGTGCCTGTCATGAGGAGGGAGTGGGCCAGCTGGCCACGGCTTGGAGCTTGGTTGGTTCCATCCTGATGCCTTCGGAACCAATAACGAACCCAAGGAATGTGGTGGTCATGGAGTGGAACTCGCATTTCTCATCCTTGACAAATAGGTTGTTCTCTAATAGTCTCTGAAGCACCTGTCGGACGTGGTGTTGGTGTTCCTCCAGGTCTCGGGAGAAGATCAGGATATCGTCAAGGTAAACGAATACGAAGGAGTTGAGGAAGTCTCTGAGAATGTCGTTGATAAGGGCCTGGAAGACTGCGGGGGCATTGGTCAGGCCGAAGGGGACCACCAGGTATTCATAGTGCCCCGTTGGGGTGTTGAAGGCAGTCTTCCATTCATCTCCCTCCCAAATGCGGACGAGGTGGTAAGCATTACGTAAATCCAGCTTGGTAAATATCTTGGCTCCCTGGAGAAGTTCAAAGGCGGTAGCCATTAGCGGCAGAGGGTAGCGGTTCTTGACAGTGATGTCGTTTAGGCCCCTGTAATCTATGCACGGGCGAAGAGACCCGTCCTTTTTGCCCACGAAGAAGAAACCTGCTCCTGCTGGGGAGGAGGAAGGGCGGATGATTCCTGCAGCGAGGGATTCCGTGATGTATTGGTTCATAGCCTCACGTTCCTTTGGTGACAGCGAGTATAGGCGACCCTTGGGTGGTGTGGTGCCCGGGAGAAGGTCGATGGCGCAGTCGTATGGACGGTGAGGGGGCAGAGAGGTGGCGCGATATTTACTGAAGACCTCTCTAAGGTCATGGTATTCTGATGGGACGTGGATGAGATCGGGTAGTTCCCCCGCGGGGGCGAGGCTGAGGCATGGTGTGGTAGCAGCTCGTAAGCATGTCCTGGAACATGATGGACTCCAGGCCAAAATTGCGTTCCTCTCCCAATCCATTTGTGGGTTGTGCCGGATTAGCCAGGGCAGACCCAGAACGATCGTGGTGTGAGCTCCTTCCATGATAAATAGTGACGTCCGTTCTGTGTGGTTGCCTGAGATCCTGAGGTTGACGAGAGGGGTCTTGTGGGTGATAGATGGGAGCGGACTCCCGTTGAGGGCCTGGACCTTTAGGTGGGTCTCCAAAGGCAGTGCGGGGATACCCAGAGCCTTGGCCGCGGCTGCGTTGATGAGGTTGCGGTCTGATCCTGAGTCAACCAGCGCCTGTACCACGTGGGTGTGTCGTTCATAGAGGAGAAAGACGGGGAGCAGGCGGCGTTGGTCTGGGAGTCTTTTTGGAATCACGCACTCTAGTGCTCCCAGCTGGACTAGAGGGCACTTCCTTTTGCTGGGCAGTTCCTAAGCTGATGACCCGATTTCCCGCAGTAAAAACAGGCCCTCTCCACTTGGCGTCGTCGTCTCTCCTCTGGGGAGATGTGCGTTCTGTCCAGTTGCATCGCTTCTTCCTGGAAGTCGACTCGTGGAGGAGAGGGTTGGGGGGGAAACCTGAGTGGGGGGCCCCGAGTAGCTCTACGGAGGCGGAGACGTGAGTCCACTCGTCCGGCCAAGTCTATGAGCCCCTGGAGTGAGGAAGGTAGCTCTTGAGAAGCCAGCTCATCTTTGAGTGTCTCTGTCAGGCCCTCCAAAAACACGTCACATAGGGCTCGTTCATTCCATCCACTGGGGAGTGCCAGGGTTTGGAATTCGATGGCGTAATCGTAGGCCGAACGCACGCCTTGTTTTAGTGTCAGCAGCTTACGTCCAGCCTCCCTTCCATGACATGAGCGGTCAAACACTCTCTTCATCTCCTGGGCGAAACGCTCATACTCAGAGCAGCAAGGATCATGATCATCCCAGAGCGCAGTACTCCATTCCCGGGCTCTTCCTGTGAGGAGTGTAATGACGTATGCCACCTTGGAGCGATCACTGGTGAACGTGGAGGCCTGGAGCTCGAAGATCAGCGAGCACTGGGAGAGAAACGAGCGACAGGTACCTGGATCTCCTTCGTAAGTGGGGGGGGCGGGGAGGCGTGGCTCTCGTCACTCACTGGAAAATCCATCTGGCGCTGGAGAGAGTCGAAGTCTTTGGATCTGGCTTGTGACATCGGCGAGTGACTGCTTCGTAGTGAGCAGCTCCTGCTGATGTGCTCCAAGCAGTGCGCCCTGGCTTTCCAGTGCTGTCTTCATGCGGTCAAAACTCGCTGGATCCATCTCGTGGCTGGATTATTCTGTCACGGGCTGACTAGGGTGATGATGAATCCAAGCGCGAGTGATGACGGCAGGCGGAGGGGGCGTGGTCGAGGGGCGAAAGCGGAGTCGGGAACAGATGATCAGGCAGCGGAACGTTGGGGCAAAAACGTGAGGCGGGCGGCGTAGTCAAAAGGGAAGCGAGAATTCGGAAACCGGGAGATCCAAGGGCGAGGCAAACAAAACCAAATCGAGAACCAAAAGGCAGAAACGAGGGACAAAACGAGTTCGGCAACGTGAAGATCGGAGAGAAAGAAAAACGCGAGAACATTGAGGCATGAAAACACACACAATAATCCAGCGATTTGAGCAGCGCAGTGTGTGTGCTTAAATCACTGGAGAAATCAGCGTAGGGAATGAGGAACAGGTGAGCAGACCGGGCGGAAACGGGGGCGTGAGAGCGCACGTGACGGCTAGACAAAAACATGAGCGCGTGGGGAAGTGACAGCGTGGGAAAAAGACGGCAGACAGGGCGTGGAACATGACATATTAGCTATTGCAATTTGATTGAAAGTGTAACTATTGTATTGTTTTTTCTTTTTCTTTTGTATTTATACATTGTACTGTCCCTACTTTATTTTTGGACATTTTTCTTTGCTGTTGTAACATAGAAATTTCCCCATTGTGGGATGAATAAAGGTATATCTTATCTTATCTTATCTTATCTTATCTTATCTTATCTTATCGATGCATCTCTATTGATATACTGCAGTTCAGACTTAGTTTCAGCTGAAGAGCTGACAAACATGCTGATATTGATACAGCAACATTGGATGCTGAAAGCCACAGAGAAAGAAGAGGAGGGGAGGATTGTGGGAGTGAGGAAGAGGCAGATAATGCTGATACCTCATGCTGCTGAATGATGGATGAACATGTATAAAATGTTTACATTATTGTGTTTTAAAGAAGAGTTGTTAAATCTTGGGATATAGGAGTTGAGAGAGGGAGAGGAGTCAGGAGGACTGCAGGCTTGTCTGAAGTGGGTTACACTTAAAAAAAGAGGAAATGAGGTTTCAGAGCTAACGACAATGACTGATGGGTAACTGTATGGAGTTTAATATTAGATTTAAAGAATGAAATGCTAAGATGAGACAGTACAAGATCTGTATGAGAGAAAGGACAGAAAGTAGATAAATAACACAGTGGCTCTGAATAATCTGGAATGGGGTCTGTACCAGGAAGTGGAGTGAAGGAACACCAGCTCCAATCCCAAATGTTAGGATAAACAAAGAGCCAATCTTGCACCAAACACCTTCAGTCATTAGAAATAGGACCACAATAATGTATGAACTTATAAAACTGTAATTTTTCAGAGTGGATGTGTGTACTGTGGTGTTATGATTATTAAGAAATTTCTAATGTTAGTTAGTGTGGTGTGGATCCTCTCCTCCACAGAGTGTCATTGTGTCGTATCACATCCTCCAACTCAGCACCTGCAGTCGCTCCCCAGCTGCAGCAGTGCTGTGTCTCTACAATCTGACTGAGGGAGGTTTTTGTACGACTCTATAACACTGTGTGAACACACCACCACTGTGATAACTCTGACAGTAGTAATCTTCTGCATCTTCAGTCTGGACTGATCCAGATCCACTGCCACTGAAATGAGCTGGAACTCCTGAACACCAACTACAAGATGGCGCCGGCGAGGTTGGCTGCCGTCACCACTGCTCCTACCACCTTTTCTTTGTTTTTGTTTTTTAAGTTAGTTTTCAGCGTTTCAAAATCGGTCCATTAGGTATGATAGAGACACTCTTGTTTCTATTGGTTTACAATGTACTCACAATTCGACGTTTTTAACTCCAGATCCGAGCTGGCCGAGTGAGATCCTGAAGGAGGACAAAGGACGCGATGTGAAGCGGCGGCCCCAAGGGAAACGAGCCGGCATCAGGAACAGGCGGAGAGTCTGTGCACACCGCATACGTCTGCCTAGCATCCAACGTCCAGTCACTGGAGAACAAGCTCGATGACCTCAGGGCCAGGGTAAAGTTCCAGAGAGACATTCGTGACTGCAATCTCCTCTGCTTCACCGAGACATGGCTGAACCCAGCGGTGTCGGACCATGCCATCCAGAGTTCTTCTCGGTTCACTGCATGGACAGGACACGGGACTTGGGAAAGTTATGGTTATGGGAAATACTGGTTGTTCTGTTAGGTGCATAAACAAGCTTCAGCTAGTACAGAATGCAGCAGCGAGAGTCCTCACTAGAACCAGAAGATATGAGCACATCACCCCTATCCTATCTTCACTGCATTTGCTCCCTGTGAAATTTCGCATTGATGTTAAAATACTACTCTTGACATATAAAGCATTAAATGGTCTCGCGCCGCAGTATGTGAGGGAACTGCTAGTGTCTTACGATCCGCCACGCCTACTTCGGTCAAAGGATGCAGGCTGCTTGTCAGTACCGCGTATTATGAAAACTACAGCTGGGGGCAGAGCTTTTTCTTACAAAGCCCCAAAATTATGGAATAGTCTTCCAAATAGTGTTCGGGACTCAGGCACAGTCTCAGTGTTTAAGTCTAGGATAAAAACCTATTTATTTAGCCAAGCATTTTTATAAATACTAGGACTAGGTGGCACTTTTAATGGCAGCCGCATGAGTATTGAGATGTTGATAGTCAGTTTGTTTTTAGTTTTTAAACAATTTCAGATCAATATACAGTACGTAGAAAATGCATGGTTAAATCTGGATCAATTATTTGTACGATTATATGTATATATTGGACTTAGGACATGTGGATGGATTTATTTTTCGGAGATTTTGGATGGATTCTGGTATGCGGCCTACTTTTCTACATCTGGGTGGATGATAGGAAACTATTGCTGAGGAAACCATCTTCAAGCTATCGTTTCCCTATTCTCCTTGCAATGGCACTTCCTGGACAGTTAAGTGATTTCCATTTTTTAAGAAGTCTGAGAAGATATGCATCTCCTTTGGCTCCTGAAGTTAAGAACATACTGCAGTTAAATGGGATTCTCCGACTCAGATCTCGCCCAAGGGGTAAGAAAGCTGGGAGAAATTATGTTCGTTCAATATGTACAATTGTTGGAAATCGTCCTATTTCTTATGGAACTGGAGTGGATATTAAAAGACTTACTGGGCAAAGAAAGTTCTTATCTAACTGTGGCTGCTATTCTAAGAACTTAATACATATCAAGATAAACCAACATACGTCAAAACCAACTATGCCTGGTTTTCTCCTTTCCAATGTGCGTTCTTTACGCCATAAATGTGATGAACTGCACAGTGTAGTAGTGAATAATAACACGGCAGTTGTTGCAGTTTCTGAGACTTGGCTTAATGCTGGTATCCCTGATTCAATTGTAACCTTTCCTGGATATACAATACACCGGCGAGATCGTGAGGGAGGTGGGGGAGGAGGAGTTGCCTTGTACATTTGCAACACCATTAAACAAATTCGACTGACTCATCTAGAAGAAGATGATCATGAAGTTTTGTGGGTATGGTTACGCCCCAGTCGTCTTCCTCGAGGGATAAGTTGTATTATTACTGCTGTGCTATATTTTCCACCCCGCTCTTCTGCAACAGCCCAATCTGATTCACTAATTACACAGTATTTGGATAGTTGCCTCAGATATATTGAATGTAACTACCAGCATGCTGCTATTGTCATACTTGGTGATACAAATAAGTACAAGTCTGAAACCATCTGCAGCAGACATGGTTTAAAACAAATTGTGGCTGGAGCAACTAGAAAGGCAAGTCAACTAGACTCAATTTTGACCAATATTGCTTTCATGTATCAGTCGCCAGAGCATTTGCCGCCTGTTGGCTCATCTGACCATCAGGCTATCTTGCTAAATCCAGGGAATTGGCCCACTAAGCCTACTAAACATATTTTCTGCAGAAAGCGTACCCCTGAGACAACCAGGGAATTGGGCCTTCTCATGAATACTACTGATTTTTCTCATATACATGAAGCTATGGACCCTGAGGCCAAGGTTTGGGTCTTTTCTTCTACTATCATATCTATCTTGGATAAAACAGTTCCATTAAAGAAAGTCTCCATTACAAATACAGACAAGCCTTGGATGACTGTTCATATTAAAGATCTGATAAAAGATAGACAGTGTGCTTTTTGTTCTGGTGACAAAACCTCTTATAGGAAGTTAAAATCAATCATTGCCAATAAAATCAAGAATGCGAAGAAACAATATTACCAGCATGAGGTGAAGGAACTGCGAAGCTCCAAGCCTAAACAATGGTTTAAGTCAGTGAAAAATCTAATGGGGATGGAAGGAGATAAGAGTGACGTGGTATCTCAGGATCAAAACATAATGCAATATGAGTGTAATATTCTGGCAAGACACTTTGCTTCTGTGTGGAATTATGTGAGTCATACATCTCTATCTGAGGAAGAAGTTACCTGCAAGTTGTCAAATTGTAGTGTACCTCCTCTGAGTATTGGACAAGTTAAGACTAGACTCCGTAAAGTGAATGCAGCCAAGGCTGCTGGCCCTGATTGCATACCCCCTTGGGTGCTAAAGACTTTTTGTGAAGAGTTAGCACCGGTGCTATGTGATATCTTCAACACATGTATCCAACATAACATTTTTCCCAAGCAATGGAAGGAGGCTATAGTTAAAGCTGTTCCAAAAAAGGCAAAGCCTAGTTTTCCAGCAGATTATCGCCAGATCTCACTACTCAGCTGTGTTGGGAAAGTGTTTGAAGGAATTCTCAGAGATGCAATCCTGGAGGATACAGTAACTAAGATTGTACCATCGCAACTGTCATGCACACTCAGCCGCGACCGGCACTAGGACCCGGAAGTAAGGCGGTCGCGAAGCTGAAAGCATAAAAGGAAACAAGATGGCGGCGCACATCGCTCTGTCATTGAGTTAAGCCCATGTCTGTTCGGAATCGTTCCAGTATATGTGAGTACTCACTTTCTTGGTTATCTTTTCAGACTGAGTGTGTATTTATAGGACTAGGGTTAGATTGTGTCTTTCCTGTGCTCATTGTGTGTGAGAGTCCTTATAATAAATCGCGTGATTATCCTGCCTGCTCGTGTTTATCCGCGTTTGGGTTTACCATTCACGCTACAGGGCTAACTGCTAAGGCTATCTGTTCATCCTGGTTAGTTCGTGACAGATAGCACGATCATCATTCTGGTCATCCCGGTTAGTTCGTGACAGAATGACAGAGCCGGCAGTAAACCCAGCGGATTACGCCCGCCTTCGCGGTGTGGTTGACCAGCATGCTTTGCTCATTAATGCGCTAACCGCGGAGCTCGATTCTCTGCGCCGGAGTGTCCGAGACACCGCGGCCTTGCGCCGCGAGGTCGCGGAGCTTAGGCAGGAGAACGCGGGCCTTCGGGCGGCGGTTAGTGGGCTGGCTAGCGGTCCGCCCGCCGCGTCGGTCGCGGCACCGCACCATCCCCCCCCCCCTTCTGACGTTTTTCTAGCTCTTCCAGATAAATGGGATGGCACGGATGGGAAATGCAGTGTGTTTTTAACATCGCTGGAACTGGTGTTTGAGTTCAATGCCACCAAGTACTCCACCGACCGGCTGCGCATTGCACTCCTCGTCTCGTTGCTATCAGGGCAGGCAGCAGAGTGGGCCACGGCAGTCTTGCGCGCTGACACAGACACTGCGCATTCATATAATGAATTCACCCGTCAGCTCAAGCTAACATTTGAACATCCCGCGGGCGAGGTGGAGACCGACACAAAGCTCTACCACCTGCGACAGGGAGGACTGTCCGTGAGTAGATATACCGCCGAGTTCCGGACCCTCGCTATCCAGACCTCCTGGGGAGACGCAGCTCTCCGGACGTCCTACTTCGAGGGGCTGGCTAATCGTATCAAAGATGAGCTAGCCGGACGAGAGCTACCAGCCACACTGGAAGGGCTAATCCAGCTAGTCCTCCGGGTCGATCAGCGCCTCCTCTCTCGTCCGAAGCCAGCACCTCGAACCCTGTCGCCACCATCCACTTATACCCACACTGCACCAAGACCACCACCCACCGTCACCACAGCTTTTCCTGGACGTGTCGGATCTCCACCCCCTGCCGTGGTTGACACCGGAGCCGGGGAACCCATGCAACTAGGGCGCGCCTCCCTGACCGTGGCGGAACGCCAGAGACGTTACCGCGAGGGACTGTGCGCCTATTGCGGCTCAGCAGCGCACCACCGAGCCACCTGCCCGTCTCGTCCGGGAAACGCCCAGACCCGGTGAGAGATAGGAGAGACTCCCCGGGTACCATACATCTCTCCGCCACCACCGATCACACCGCCACTCGACTCACGGTTCAGGTAACCCTCCACCTTGGCCACAAACGGGTCAGAAGTGCCGCGTTCATCGATTCCGGTGCCGCGGGTAACTTCATTGACTCAACATACGCCAGAGGATTGGGGGTAAAGATTGAGGCGTTATCCCAGCCAATGAGAATCATCTCAGTCGACGGGCGGCCCCTCTCATCCAGCCCCATCACCCAGCAGACTCTACCCATCACTCTCGTCCTCGGCCAACATCAGGAGTCCATACAATTTCACCTCACACCCATATCATCTCCACCCATCATCCTCGGCTATCCCTGGCTCTTACAGCACGACCCACTCATCTCCTGGTCTCAGAACCGGATCCTTCAATGGGGGCCGACCTGTACCGACTTATGCCTACAGGCCCAGGCTGGGACGTGTTCCAGGGAGTCCGAGGCCCCCGACGTCGACATCCACGCCATTCCTCCATCATATCGAGACCTGGCTGAAGTGTTCTGTAAACGCCGGGCCAGCCACCTTCCACCTCACCGACCCTACGACCTAGCCATTGAGCTCCAGCCAGGCTCCAGCCCCCCCCGCGGCCATCTCTACTCTCTCTCTACCAACGAGACCCAGGCTATGGAGGAGTATGTCACCAACGCCCTGCGAAATGGCACCATCAGGCCCTCCTCCTCGCCGGCTGCCGCGGGGTTCTTCTTCGTAAAGAAGAAAGGGGGCGAACTTCGTCCATGTGTCGACTATCGGGGGCTAAATAAGATCACCATTCGGAATCGTCACCCGCTGCCTCTCACCAACTCAGCCCTGGACGCCCTCTCTGGTGCCACCATGTTCACTAAGTTGGACCTCCGGAGCGCCTACAACTTGGTGCGCATCAGAGAGGGTGATGAGTGGAAGACAGCCTTCATCACCCCTACCGGACACTATGAGAGCCTGGTCATCCCATTTGGTCTCTGTAACGCACCCTCGGCCTTCCAAGCTTTCATCAACGATGTCCTCAGGGACATGCTAGGCCGATGGGTGTTTGTCTATCTGGATGACATTTTAATTTATTCACGCAACCCCACTGAACACACCAAACACGTTCGAGCTGTCCTTAAGAGATTGCTCGCCCACCAGCTGTACTGTAAGCTGGAGAAGTGTGCTTTTCACGAGCACTCCACCACGTTCCTGGGTTTTGTCATCTCGCCCCAGGGTGTGGCCATGGACCCGCAGAAGCTGGAGGTTGTACGTCACTGGCCCCTACCCAGGACACTCAAACAGCTCCAACGCTTTCTCGGGTTTGCGAACTTTTATCGTCGCTTTATCCGGGGCTACAGTACAGTTGCAGCACCGCTCACTGCACTTACCAGGCTCTCCAACAGTTCCTTTCGACTCAACCCTACCGCCATCTCAGCTTTTCATCGACTCTGTCATCTGTTCACCACCGCACCCATCCTGCTTCATCCAGATGCCAGCCAACCGTTCGTTGTGGAGGTGGACGCGTCGGAGGTGGGCGCCGGCGCTGTTCTCTCCCAACGAGGTCCAGACCAGAAGCTGCACCCATGTGGCTTCTACTCCAAAAAGTTTAACCCCACTCAGCAGCGATACGGTGTGGGGGACCGCGAACTGCTGGGCATAAAGTGGGCCTTGGAGGAGTGGCGTCACTGGCTCCAGGGCGCCAGTGAGCCATTCATCGTCTGGACGGACCACCAAAACCTGATCACCATCCGCAGTTTGAAGCAGTTGAACCCACGACAGGCACGGTGGGCACTGTTCTTCGAACAATTCAACTTCCACCTCTCGTACCGCCCGGGGTCGAAGAACACCAAGGCTGACGCCCTCTCCCGGCAACACGAGCGAGAGACGCCCCGGGCGGACCCCGTGCCTGTCCTTCCACCTACCCGCATCATCGCACCCCTGCAGTGGAACCTGGAGACGAGGGTCCGCCAGGCACTGACCAGGGACCCAGCACCGGCAGGTGTGCCGCCCGGACGGCTCTTCGTCCCCGAACGACTCCGAGCTGAGGTCCTCCAGTGGGGCCATTCGTCACCCGTCGCAGGACACCAGGGAAGCCGGAGAACCACCACCTTCATCGGCCGGGCCTTCTGGTGGCCCTCCATGAGGAGGGAAATCACAGAGTTCGTTCGGGCGTGCCCAATGTGTGCCAGGGCGAAGGACATTAACCAACCAACTCCAGGGGAACTCCAACCACTCCCAGTTCCCCGTCGACCCTGGTCCCACATTGCCGTGGATTTCATCACGGGCCTGCCGGATTCAGATGGAAGAGACGTCATCATGACCATTGTGGATCGCTTCTCCAAGGCAGTGCACCTGGTGGCCCTCACCGGACTCCCGTCAGCGAAGGAGACAGCCGAGCTGATTCTGGAACACGTAGTCCGATTGCATGGGTTCCCAAAGGACATCGTCTCGGACAGAGGTCCCCAGTTCACCGCCCGGTTCTGGAAGGCCTTCTGCCGTCTGATCGATTCGTCCTGCAGTTTGTCTTCCGGCTACCACCCTCAGACGAACGGTCAGACGGAGCGAACCAACCAACAGCTGGAGCGCTACCTGAGATGTTTTGTGTCGGACCGCCAGCGCTCCTGGGCCCGCTACCTCAAGTGGGCCGAGTTATCCCATAACCTCCATGTCTCCTCAGCCACCAACCTGAGTCCATTTGAGGTGTGCTATGGTTTCCAGCCTCCAATGTTCACCCACCAGGAACCGGAGGTTGACGTACCATCGGCCCAACAGTTGGTTCGCCGGTGCCGGCGGCTATGGCACCAAGCCAACCTCGCCATCCGACGCACCAACGCCAACTATGTGGCCCAACACCGCCGCCGGCACCCCCCGGGACGATTGTACCACGTAGGTGACAAAGTGTGGCTATCAACCAAGAACCTCCACCTGCACACCGAATCCAAAAAATTATCACCAAGATTCATCGGGCCATACCGCATAACACTCAGGATCAACCCTGTCACCTACCGGCTCCAGCTGCCTGCGGCGCTCCGGATCCACCCCGTCTTCCATACCTCACAGTTGAAACCATTCACCACCTCACCCATGGTTCCACCCACCCCCCCTGCTCCTCCTCCCCGAATCATTGACGGCGGTCCCGCCTACACCGTGCGACGGATCCTCGACTCGCGCCCTCGGGGCAGGGGCACCCAGTATCTGGTCGACTGGGAAGGCTACGGCCCCGAGGAGCGGTCCTGGATTCCGGCTCGCTTCATCCTCGACTCCGGGCTCATTAGGGACTACCGTCACCGGGTATCCTCCACCCCTGGACCGTCCGGAGTCGGTCCTGGACGGGGGGGTACTGTCATGCACACTCAGCCGCGACCGGCACTAGGACCCGGAAGTAAGGCGGTCGCGAAGCTGAAAGCATAAAAGGAAACAAGATGGCGGCGCACATCGCTCTGTCATTGAGTTAAGCCCATGTCTGTTCGGAATCGTTCCAGTATATGTGAGTACTCACTTTCTTGGTTATCTTTTCAGACTGAGTGTGTATTTATAGGACTAGGGTTAGATTGTGTCTTTCCTGTGCTCATTGTGTGTGAGAGTCCTTATAATAAATCGCGTGATTATCCTGCCTGCTCGTGTTTATCCGCGTTTGGGTTTACCATTCACGCTACAGGGCTAACTGCTAAGGCTATCTGTTCATCCTGGTTAGTTCGTGACAGATAGCACGATCATCATTCTGGTCATCCCGGTTAGTTCGTGACAGCAACATGGCTTTATGAGAGATAGATCAACTGACACTGCTTTGATTCAAATCCTGCAGGTCTGGCATGATGCACTTAACAGCTCCCCCAAAATGGATATACATGCTGTTTTTGTTGATTTCGCTCGAGCTTTTGACACAATTGATCATTGTAAATTACTATACTCCTTAGCTGCCTTGCATGTCAGACAACCCCTTTGGCTTATAGTAAGGAGCTATCTGAATAACAGATAGCAGAAGGTGAAGTGGGGCTCATGTGTGTCTAATTCCTTTCCAGTTCCAGCTGGTGTTCCTCAGGGGGGGGGGGTACTATCCCCTCTGCTTTTTGTTATATGTATAAACAGCCTGGACTCACTTTTGCCTCCTTCGGTTCTACCTGTGAAATATGCTGATGATTTAACAATCACAGAGTTTCTAATGGGATCTTTACCAGGACTCACTCAGAAGGCTTTAGATTCTGTAGTGGAATGGGGACAGGAATTTACATTGGCAATGAATGGAGCTAAAACTGTGGACATGGTAATTAGTGCTAGAAGAGAGGACAACATTCCCTCCCCTCCCTCTCCTGTTATCTTAGGACATGCAATTAGTAGAGTTTCCACCTTTAAATTGCTCGGTGTTCAAATATCCTCTGACTTGTCATGGGATGCACACATTAAGTACATGATTTCGAAGGTGCGCCCCAGAATCTACTATCTTTGTGCTGCTAAGAAAGCATGTCTTCCTTGTGATGTTTTGGTGCAAATATACTTAACTTTTATACGGCCAGTTCTTGAGTATGCCAGTCCAGTATGGGGTGGATTACCTAAAGGTCTCTCTGAGGAGTTAGAGAGGATCCAAAACCGATGCTGTCGGATAATAGGTATTCCAACTTCTACTCTCCCAACATTGAGTGAAAGGCGTGATGAAGCCACCATACGTACTTTTACTAAAATACTCAGGGACAATTCATCGCCGCTGCATTGTTTCCTGCCTATGGCTCCTACACCTACATATTCTCTTCGGCGGCACAGGATATTCTCTATACCAAGGAGTAAAACCAAACGTCATGAACTCTCCTTCATTCCCCGTGCTTTAAAATTGTATGAAACTGTTTCATAGATAATTTACATGTGCTCGATTAGGATGCCTTTTCTGTGTATATGTGTTATTTATTTTATTTTACTTATTTTAAGTACAGTAACTTTTTAAGTATGTGTATATTTGACACATTTCAGGGTTTTGTACTGCAATATCCTGCCTTGTCAAATTTGAATAAATAACTAAAAAAAAAATAAAAAAAATAGATTTGCCATAGGTAAAGGAGCAGATCTGGGGGACTCATGGACGTAGAGTATTATGGTGAACTGGTATGTTTAGATGCTGTCTTCCTCACTCTCATTTGATCACTCAGGTTTGTTGACTGTGAGGTGATAGTTTGCTTTACATCTCAGGGAGCCCTCATGTTTGTTTCCTTCTGGCTCTCCCTTTTAGTTATGCTGTCATAGTTAGTCCTGCCTGAGTCCCTGCTTGCACTCTACAGAAAATATACATTCACATTATACATTATGTGACTGTGACCATACAGTACCTAATTGCCATCTCTCCTCCTCTTCTCTTTCTCCCCAGCTTTCTCTTTCCTCTCTCCCCCCGTCTCCCCCTTTCACTCTTTCTCTCTCTCTCTCTCTGCCGAGCTACACATGTCATTCCTGAGCGGCCAGTGATCCAGACTCCCTCTGCCCTCCGGACCTGTCTGATCCATCCTGGTGCCCCGTTTCTGGTTGGAGGTCTCGTCGCATGGATGCCCCGTGTGGCTCTTTGGGATGCATCTGGTGTCTGGGGATGATTCTATCTACTTAGGAGATGGTTCTGGCCTCGACTGGTGTTGTCAGCTGTTTCTCTGAGGACTTGACAATTCGATAGTTCAGGACTGGAACTTTCTACAAGTTTATCTGAGTCTCCAATACATACTGGACTCCATTTTAACATCAACTATTATAGCTGAACCAAACACTTAACACTGTATAAATGCAGATCATTTCCTGCTATGTGTTTCACCCAGATGAGGATGGGTTCCCTGTTGAGTCTGGCTCCTCTCAAGGTTTCTTCCTATTACCATCTCAGGGAGTTTTTCCTTGCCACTGTCGTCCTCGGGCTTGCTCAACAGGGACTATCTGACCATTTTGATTCATACACATTCACATTCCATACAAACTTAAATAATTATTTTGATTGTGTAAAGCTGCTTTGAGACAATGTCAATTGTTAAAAGCGCTATACAATTAAAATTTTATTGAAATTGAAGAAGAACAAGACACAGGTGAGACAAACTGATAATAAATCTTGTATAAAGAAAGGACAAGAAAAAAAGTGTTCAGAGGTCATGTATAAAACTCGGCCATTAGCTGCAGAAATCAGATCACATTAGAACAACACCTTAATGCTACATGATTCCTGACTCAATAAACCATCAAACAGTAGCGAGACCTGAACCACAGCACAAGAAGTAGTATTGCACTGTCTCTCAAGCATATTTACATCTACACCACTAGACACATCCCCTTATCCAGAGTGACTTACAGACGTTCATGTGCTTTTGTGGTCTACAATAAAACACATCCTCATAAACTAATATAATATTAAGCTAAATTCCTATTAGAGAGGAGTTAATATTAGTGCAGAAAGAAAACAATACCATAAGATTAAGTTTTTTATTAGTGTTCATTTTAGTGCTTGGTGCCTGAATAAAGTTGGTCTTTGTTTGAAGCCTGATGGTGATGCAGATGTTCAGTTTTTTAGAAGGATGCATCACCTGTGGTCCAGGACATAAAAAAAAATTGTGATGAGATATCATAAGAGAGGCGGCATGGTGGTGTAGTGGTTAACACTGTCGCTTTGCACATCCAGGGTCCGGGTTTGAGTTTGCATGTTCTCCCAGTGATCGGTGGGTTTCCTCCGGGTACTCCGGTTTCTTCCCACAGTACAACGACCTGCAGATTATGCTAATTAGTGTTCCCAAATTTGCATGTAGTGTGTGAATGAGTGTGTGTTTGAGTGTGTGTGTCCTGCGCTGTATTGTCCAGGGTGTACCCCGCCTTGTGCCCTAAGTCATCTTCACTGGAAATGGGATAAGCCCCCCGCAACCCTGAATACAGGATAAGGCAGTATAGACGATATGTATGGGAGTGAGTGAGCATGAGGAGAGAAAGTTACATGTAACTATTTTTGTAAAACTACCCAATGTTTGATTGTCCTTCCAGATATTGTTATACAATAGTTCTCCTAACAATCACAAAATACATCATGATGCATCTCTAGTGATGTACAGTACAGCAACTCAGACTTGCTGTAATTTAGATTAAGCTGAAGAGCTGAGAAACATACTGAGATTCACATAGAAACATTGGATGCTGAAAGAGACAGAGAAAGAAGAGAAGGAGGGGCGGATTGAGGGAGTGAGGGAGAGGTATAGTTACTCGTAGGAAGAGCAGTGAGAAGAAGAGCGCAGAATACTAAGTAATGGTGTGAAAAGTGGAGTGGTATAACACTGATGTCTCATGCTGGTGAAGGATGGATGGTCAGCTCCAAAACGTTTACATTATTGTCTTTTAAAGGAGAGTTGTTAAATCTCAGGATATACGAGTTCTAGAGAGAGGGGTGAGTCAGGGGAACTGGAGGGTGGACTAAAAGGGGGTTACACAATAAAAAGAGAGAAAATGAGATCTCAGAGCTAAGAACAATGATTTATGGGTAATAATTTAAATTTTATAATAGATTAGAATGAAATGTTACGATGAGACAGTACAAGATCTGTATGAGCAAAAGCAGAGAAAGCAGGAAAATAAGACAGAATATATGGTGTCACATAATATTGTGGCATGAAGCAGGTCTCAGTCTTATCAGGAAGTGGAAAACAATAGAAGTATTAATTTTACAGTAGTGGCCATGGGGTGGACTGAGTGCAGTGTGGTGTGATGATTATTGAGAGATTTCTGATGTGAGTTGTGAGTTAGTCTGGTGTGGTTTCTCTCCTCCACATAGTGTCAATGCGTCGTATCACATCCTCCAACTCAGCACCTGCAGTCGCTCCCAGCTGCAGCAGTGCAGTCTCTCTACAATCTGACTGAGGGAGGTTTTTGTACGACTCTATAACACTGTGTGAACCAGTAGCCAGAGATGCTATGGTAACTCTGACAGTAGTAATCTGCTGCATCTTCAGTCTGGACTCCAGTGATGGTCAGAGTGAAATCAGATCCAGATCCACTGCCACTGAAACGAGCTGGAAAACCTGACTGTAGCTGATTTGCAAATTTGATCAGGAATTTAGGAGCTTCTCCAGGTTTCTGCTGATACCAGAATAAGCGTTCACCAGCTGAGGTCTTGTACACTGCCTGACTGGTTCTACAGTTGAAGGTGACTGTTTCTCCTGGACGAGCAGATTTCACTGCAGGAGTCTGAGTTACTGTGACTTGACCTCGACATTCTGGAATAAAATAAAATAAGTAATGTATATGAAATATAGCATAAATTGTGAGTAACTGAAAACATCTGAATAGAATGAATATGTATTTGTATGAAGAGATGATGTTGGAGACAGCATCTGAAGCAGTGTCTGACCTTGAGTCGAGAGGATCAGTGTCCAGATGAAGACGGGGATCAAAGTCATGGTAGCTGTGGGTGAAGTTGCTGTAGCAGCAGCTCTCAGTCATGAAGTGTTAAAGTCACAGCGCTATAAACACTCCCAGAGCACTGAAGCATGTGCTGCTAATGCAAAGTGGAACCTCTCTTTATGGAAATTTGTGTGTCTGTGTTTGTGTGTGTGTGTGTGTGTGTGTGTGTGTGTGTGTGTGTGTGTGTGTGTGTGTGTGTGTGTGTGTTCACTGTAGTGTAACAGAGGTTTTTGTACGATGGTTTCATTAGAATGTATCACTGTGGTGGACTTTTGGTGGCGGCTCCAAACTCATTATAAGAAGTAAGTGACTCCTTTTTCTAGAAGCTCAGAGATTCATTAGTACTTTGACACAATTTAATAAAATCTATAAATCTACTGTAAAATAATAATGTGACATTTATGTTATGGAAAAAACATTTTATATGAAGAAGAGAAATGTGATGTGAAGAGCAGAGCTGATTCTCAAAAAAAATCAGCTTTTGTCTTAATTTGTAAAATTCAGTCTAAAACACTGAAAAATCACTTTATAAGACAAATTTGGAATATTAGTTTTTAGAGGATTAAATTTTGCTTTCTGTTTGTCTAATTTATCATTGTACTGAAAATGTGTGCAAGAATAAATCATGAACAATGTTGGTTTATTGTTTATTTTCTATTAATGATGAGTGACAAAATAATTAATAACTTCATGTTAAAAAAATAATAAACAGAGATCACTTTACCGTGTGTGATGGTCATTCATACACACTGTGTTTTGTTCAGAAAATGGAGATTTGATTTGGTTGGATGACGTTATGAGAATTCTACTTTGTTGTACGATGTGCAGATAAACTTGTGTATCTGCTCTACAGCCTTAATATCACAGAGTTCAGTATGTTAGAGTTCACATTAATATTAATATACTGTAACTGTTTGTGTGTGTGTGTGTGTGTTTTCTCCAGCTGGTCCGGTGGTGAAGCCCTCCGTGTCTCTGCTCCCTCCCTCCTCTCTGCAGCTCTCTGAGGGATCGGCCTCATTGTTCTGCCTGCTGTCAGCCTATTCTCCACAGGGGGCGCTGCTGAGCTGGACCGTGGATGGTGCCGAGGTGAACGAGGGGGTTGTGACCAGCACAGAAGAACAAAAGAATGGCTTCTACAGCCGCAGCAGCACCCTGACCCTCAGCAAAGAACGCTGGGAAGAGGCCGAGGTGTTCGGCTGTACCGTCTCCTACCACGACACGACTCAGATCACCTCGTTCCGAAAGAGTCGCTGTGAAGCTCACTAGAAATCAAGTGTACACTTTAAAGCATTCTTAGTAGTCTAAAATGGTGTCAGTGATGTATCAATGCTGAAATAAAGCTTTAATGTGGAAAGCATGTCTCCTTTTTCAGTTGTGATGTGTCTTTGGCAGCGATTTGGAACAGCAGCTTTAACAGCAGGTCGAGTGCAGTGTGTGTGTTGTGCTTGAGTGAGTTTGACTGAAGAACCATGAACATCTGCTGAAAGTGCTGATCTATTCTGAGAACTGTTCATGCAAATGTGTGTGTGTGTGTGTGTGTGTGTGTGTGTGTGTGTGTGTGTGTGTGTGTGTGTGTGTTCTTGTGTCACTGAGTATATCTGATGGTTAATGTGCTGTACTGTTTAATAGCTATTAATAAATTGTAATGCATTCCACTAAAATCTAAAAAAAACTGATTTAAGACAAAAACATTAGACATTTTATGATCATAATGAATCATTTACTGCCTTTATTTAAAAAAAATCTTAATAGAGTTTGATCTTTCTCTGTCAATCGATGCACATCATAGGAGATCTATGTGTTATTTATCTGTTACTGAAGGTCTCCATCTCCTCTCTTTAGAACAGAAGAAAGAGCTCAAACTCATATTTAATATTTAGTTAGTTCTGGTAATGCCTTGATGAGTCTGTCACCATCATCAAGCCCAGAGATAACAGACTGCTATGAGTTAATCATGACTTAACTACTCAGCATATACGTACAGCAATGCTGTGTATAACGTTTATGCAATTTTTAATGTGTTGATGATGCAAACTCTCTACCAAATGCAGTGATCTATATCTTCTCTTACAAGTGCATCTGGATGACAAGAGAACAAGACACTGGTGAGACAAACTGATAATAAATCTTGTACAGTGTTGTGAACTTTTTCAGAGACCAGGAGACGTTGGGATATCATTCAAGCAGAAGTTACTCTTTATTGAGAACTCGCCGAGTGTCGCTGTAGTCATCCAAGTCTTTCTTACAACTCAGCTCTGGAGAGTATATACTTTTCAAGGGAGAGGGATACAAAGAGGTGGAGACAATCTAAACAAAGCATAGTGTGGTACAGGAGTCGGTAACGGAAGTTCCCCAGCCCTGATCTCATCAGCATAACAGTGGCTTTCAAATGCATAGGTGTTCATCTAATCAGCCTGACAGTATCGCCCAAACCTTTACATTATCATAGAGACAAAGGCACGGCCTGGCCTTGAGATTAGTATTTACATTGACTTTGGGACCCTATCCAGCGGTCAGGAAGTACATAAAGACAAAAGGTTAATGTCTCTGACACCTGGCCTACCAGACTTGTATCTTCTTAGAATGTCACCAACTTTACCTTAAAATGTAAAACCCAATGTACATAACTTGTTCAGTTTATATACTATTACGTTGGAAGCTAGATTTAACATTTTATAAATTTGTAATCCTACAGTTCCCCCTTTGAGAGTTCTAATAACTCTCACAAAATACAAATTTAGACATTTAATTCTTGTAACTTGTGATCGTTACAGGCACATAGCACGTGTTCTGTTGTTGATTGCACTGATGAATGCCATGATGACATATAAACAAACATCTAGCTAGTGTCTGTGAAGTTCTTATGGATAATAGTCTTTTCTGGTTGGAACGGCCATTTCTTCTTGATGGGTGTGGGTTATTTGTTGAATGAAACACTTGATACTGTGGACGCATAGATAGTACACTAGTAGGAAAAACAACAGCAGAATTGCTATTTCCTTGATCCACAGCCAGGGTTTCCCTAACATGTTTCCGAACCATGAAAAATTATCTTCAGTCATGTGGTCTAATTTTGTTGAAAGGTCAAGAATGTCTTGTCTGGCAATCTTGATCATTTTGATGGATGACTGAAGTTCTTGTATTTGATACTCTGCGTTGTGTATTTTTTCCTGTGACAGTTGGCTCAGTAGTGAGTCTAGCTGTCCAGAGGTGGTGGCTTCCTTTGTAATTGACGAGGTCAGTGTGTGTGGGTCTCGGGACAGCCATCAAGTGGTATCTGCACAGAATAAGAAAGAAAACAAAAGACGACAAAGCAGTATCTGTTTTAAAAGACTTCAAACCCTAGGGTTATATCCTCTGTTCAATATTTGTCTGCTATTGTTGTTCCTTCTTTCCCTGTTTCTTAATTCCTGTGACACCTAAAGAACAGTGAGGTAAGGATGGACTAGTGGATGGGGAAGGCCTATGAGGAAGTCTTCACCACAGGGTTTGGCCCCCGATGCCTGTTGCATTCGGTTCTTCCCTGGGCTCCTCACTGGTCCGTGTGTCCTATCCTATCCCTGCAGGTGGGGGAACAACTTTACAGTGTGACACATGAGTCCAGGTTTTCCTTCCCTGACACAACACTGCAGCTGCTGTAATCAACAGAACTTGATGTGGTCCATGCCACTTAGGCTCTAATGGCTTGTTCCTAAATGATTTTATCATGACCCACTGACCTGGGATGATTGTGTGTCCACCTTCTGGTTGAGTCTGCCAACACAACTCAACTCTCTCTCTGGCACTTTGTACTGCCTTTGTGAGGTTTTCACAGTAAGCAATCAGGGCATCTGAAGCAAAGTGTACGTCAGCATTTCAAAGATCAATCACACCTGGCATTTGCATTGGACGTCCAGTAATAATCTCATGAGGGCTCAGTCCTACTGATCTGTTAGGTGATGCTCTCATACTACACAGTACCGCTGGAAGCGCTTCGACCCATGGTATTCCTTCCTGATGCATTTTGCTTAGCCTGGCTTTGATTGTTCTGTTTGCTCGTTCAACCTGTCCTGATGCTTGTGGTCTGTATGGACAGTGAAGATTCCACTTAATCAACAATTAATTAATTAATCCTTGACTACCTGTCCTGTGAAGTGTGTTCCTTGATCTGAGTCGATGTAATCTGGTAATTCCCATCTGGGAATGAAATCAGTAACAAGACATTTAGCAGTATGCGCAGCTGTAGCACGTCCTGTTGGATAAGCTTCTATCCATCTTGAGAACTTGTCTATTACTACCAAGACGTCAGTTTTTCTTTTACAAGGAGGTAACGATATGTAATCAACTTGCAAGTGACGAAATGGTCCTGGTGGAGCTGGGGTATGTGTTGCTGCGGTAGTTACTGCTGGCACATCATTATTTTTCTGACATGTAACACATCTCTTGACGATTTCGATGGCTACAATTCTGAATTTTGGATTCCATCATTGATTTAAGAACCTGTGATTCATCGTCGCTGGACCACTGTGACCCAAATTGTGGATTTGTTGAGCCAAATATGGCAGAAGTAATTCAGGAACGACATACTTTCCCCATTTGGTCCAGCAGCCGGGTGAATCCACTGTGGCTCCTTTGTCCAACCATGTCCATGCTTCATATAGAGGGACGTCTTTGTACAGATCAATGATCGATTCAGGAGGCAGAATGGTCTTCTGTGCTGTACTACCTGAACACACTTGTACAGTTGCATAGAAACAAGCCTGTTCCCTAGCAAGGCTACACTCGATGCTGCGTGAAAACGCTATGGGAACCAGTTTGTCGCGTTGCCGGTCGTTGAAGCATGCTGTGAAAACACTCCAAAGTTTTTGGCTATATATAACCTCGACAGGTGACGTCATCTGATTAGATGTAGGTGGAGGTTATAAAAACAGGTGAGCCGGCAACGACCTCAGATCATTTGTCTTCAGAGCCTAGTTGTGAAGCGTGCTTGTGATAAACCAGCAAAATAAGAAGGTGTTTAACTCACCGATTTCACGAGTTTAAATCCCTCCGTGTGTGATAATCCATATCGGAGTGCGATCTCTACACTGCTTCGACTAGTGCTGCGCGCGCCGCGCATTCCGTGAGAAGCTGCGAGCCGCCGCGCATTCCTGGCTTAAAATTCGTGCATCTGACAGAGCTGCGGCAGACGGAGGTAAGAAAACTCCTTTCTTCCGCGTTGTCATCACGAGGATTTCTCTCTTTTTTACCGGAGATGAAAATAGCCTTAAGCACTAAAACAAGCAGTAGACGGCAGCTTCTGTCGGGTGGCCGGGGGGCGGAGCCTCAATGACGCTCTCTCCCCCCCCACCCCCTCTCAGCTCTCTTCATATGATTTAACCCTTTCATGGAGTAGGCTGTATTCACGCTGTGTTTTTCATGCCATCGACTTATTTGTTTTTTTAAATATAGTCGATATGGAAACGCGGGATTATATGATGACGCCCAGATAGCAGAGACGCTTCACAGGCTATCTCTCTCCTGGGACATCATCCTCCCTGGTAAGCTTATACTTCCTTTCTAGCTGTGTAGACTTTCATCTGCCCTAGAGGGAGAAGCTTTTCAGGCAGTGGGTCAGCTTGGTGCTCCACTGCACACAGGAGGTCAGACTGATTTAAAAAAAAAAAAAAAAAAAAAAAAAAATATATATATATATATATATATATATATATATATATATATATATATATATATATATATATATATATGTGTATAAAATAAAATAAATGGGGGTGGCCCCCCCAATAGGGGAAGGCACCCAGAATTCCTTTTTAACGAATAAGTGTTCTCCCTGGCACCCCCAGGAGGGCGGTGTTTTGCTCCGCCACCACTGGTGTTCGGGCAACACCAGTCTCCAATAGGCTGTTAGTTCTTCGGTTTTTCCTGCCATGCTTCAGGATGCCGAACATCTAACATCCCCCCCCCCCCCCGTTTAACCAAGCTGCCGAAACTTTTGCCCTTTTATGAGAAACTGGCAGCGTGGAAGCTACTGCCAAGTATATCTCCTTGGGTACTAAGCACTGGAGAGAGGAACTACAGGATTCAGTTCTCACTTCACCTTCTGTGTTTTCGATGGCGTGGCCTCCACTTCCATGAAACCAGAAAGTGCGCATCTGCTGACAGGCTGCCGGGGAAGGGGGCCATGGAACATGTTCCCCCACCGGACAGTGAGTCAGGTTACTACAGTCGGTATTCTTGGTTCCCAAGAGGAACGGGGGCTGCATCCAATATTTCAGATTCTGCGGGCTCTCCCGCTACCTGAAAATCAATGAATACAGTTCAGTTCTTGACTGTAAAGGTGATTGCTCTCAACCCTACCAAGCGATTGTTTCTGACAATCGATTTAAGGACGCTTACTTTCATACAGAAACATTGCCACAACACAGGGAGATCCTGAGGTTCGCTTTCGGGGGCGAAGCTTACCAGTA
Organism: Channallabes apus; assembly: GCA_030522415.1. Classification (NCBI taxonomy): domain Eukaryota; kingdom Metazoa; phylum Chordata; class Actinopteri; order Siluriformes; family Clariidae; genus Channallabes; species Channallabes apus. Next base: position 12,173,234 of record CM060107.1, read on the forward strand.
TCGGGTCCTTCCATTGGTCTAGCTCACCCGCACACATACAAAATGTACGGATTTAGCCCTGGTTCTTATGGGAGTCCCAGGGCATCCGGTGGCTAGTGCTTCGACATCAGCATGTCGTCCTAGCTCATCTCTGTTCTCAGGACTGGGACCCAACGCCACGAAAGCGTGCTCTTTCCTGTGCAGAGGACAACACATTGGGTGCTATATGGGATTCGGTCGTAAGCGGGCACAGCTGTCTCCCGCTCGTATCGAACCCATTCTCAACACCCTCAAGGAAAACAAGCTAGACCAGAAAGTGACCATCACTTTCAGACATCCTAGCTCTCATGGCAGCTGTATCCACGGTGACACCTTTGGACCTTCTGCACATGAGAGCATTCTAAGTTGTGGCTAAGAACCAGGGGATATCACTAGGGCCAATCCCCAATATGGGTTACGCGCCAGGTGCTTCGTACCCTTTCTACGTGGTTCAGACCCCGGTCTCTACTCTGGGTCCCACTCTAAGTTCATCTTGTCGTCGCTGAGGCTAACGACAGATGCTTCCCTCATAGGCTGGGGTGCGGTCTCTGATGACTGTCCAGCCCAAGGGAGCTGGAGAGGCTATCTTCTCGCATGGCACAGCAATTGCCTCGAAATGATGGCTCTATTTCTGGCCCTAAAGCACTTCCTCCAGCAGTTGAGAGGCTGCCATGTCCTAGTGCGGTGGACAACACTATGGCAGTCTCATATATTATCGCCAGGGCGGACTGTGCTTGCGCCGCTAACAGCTAGCGCACCAGGTTCCTGTCCCTCAGAGTGATTTACATTCCAGCATGGATGCGGGAGCAGTAGTACTGTCCAGTCTATCTCTGACACACAGGGAATGGTAACCCCACTCCGAAGTAGTCAGGGAGAGATTTTCATGTAGCAAGGCGGACCTCTTGCCTTCTAAGATATGCTTCACCTTTTACTGCTCTTCAGATTTACGTCCACCGCATCAGCTAGTGGCGTAGGTCAGAGCAGCTTCTACATGTTTTGGATGAGAGATGCTATTGCCCTCTCCTATGAGGCGCGTGGGTTCACTTCGCCTCTGGGAATCAGGGCTCTTTCAACCCTGGGGATTGCCTCATCTATTGCATTAGCAAGAGGAATTCCCCTGCAGCAAGTATATGCTAAGCAGGTAAACCCAGTCCACTGCCGAATTGTTTCAGTGCTGGAGTTTCCCTCCTCGGGTCTGTGCCCTAGTACTCTCAGGACGTACGTGACTGCATCCTCTCTCAACTATCTTCCGAAAGCTCCATAAACCCAACAGGCACCCTATTGCTCTTGAAGCCTTCTGTCCTCCGTGCTTACAGCTTCGGAGCAGTAGAGACTTCACTTGCTGTGTCCAGCTTGTGCTCTTCAGATCTACGTCCACCGCATCAGCTAGTGGCGTAGGTCAGAGCAGTTTCTACATGTTCTGGATGAGACATGCTATTGCCCTCTCCTATGAGGCGCGTGGCCTCACCTCGCCTCTAGGAATCAGGGCTCTTTCAGCCAAAGGGATTGCCTCATCTATTGCACTAGCAAGAGGTATTCCCCTGCAGCAAGTGTCTGCTAAGCAGGTAAATCCAGTCCACTGCCAAATTGTTTCAGTGCTGGAGTTTCCGTCCTCGGGTCTATGCCCTAGCACTTTCAGGACGTGCGTAACTGCATCCTCTCTCAACTATCTTCCAAAAGCTAACTATAAACCCAACAGGCACCCTATTGCTTTTGAAGCCTTCTGTCCTCCGCGCTTACAGCTTCGGAGCAGGAGAGACTTCACTTGCTGTGTCCAGCTTGTGCTCTTCAGATCTACGTCCACCGCATCAGCTAGTGGCGTAGGTCAGAGCATCTTCTTCATGCTCTGGATGAGAGATGCTATTGCCCTCTCCTATGAGGCGCGTGGGCTCACTTCGCCTCTAGGAATCAGGGCTCATTCAACCAGGGGATCGCCTCAGCTATTGGATTAGCAAGAGGTATTCCCCTGCAACAGGTGTGTGCCAAGCAGGTAGACCCAGTCCACTGCCAAAATGTTTCAGTGCTGGAGCTTCTGCAGTAAAAGCTTGTCCTTGGGCTTGTGCCCTAGTACCCTCAGGATTTTCTTAGCTGCATTGTTTGAAGCCTTCTGTCCTCCGCCTTTTACAGCTTCGGAGCAGGAGAAACTTCACTTACTATCCAGTATGTGCTCTTCAGATTCACGTCCACCGCATCAGCTAGTGGCGTAAGTCAGAGCGCCACTATACTGGGTGAGAGATGCATATTGCCCTCTCCTATGAGGCGCGTGGGTTCACTTTGCCTCTGGGAAGCAGGGCTCACCCAACCAGGGTGATCATCCCAGTCTCACCAGCAGGAGGTATCCCCTGCAGTAATTGTGTGGCGCGAAGGGTTGGTTCCTCCCCGCACACATTTCTTACATTTATAAATCTGGATGTTCATGCTACTCCGGGCTCACTGCCCCCGAGTTAGCTGCCCAGGCATAGCTCTGAGACCTTCTTGGCTTTGTGCGCACACGCTACACAACCTTGGGGTCCAGACACCTGTAGTGCGGCGGCGTTGGTATTCTCGTTCCCATAGCGTTTTCACGCAGCATCGAGTGTAGCCTTGCTAGGGAATGTCTCGGGTTACATTTCTGTAACCCTGTTCCCTGAAAGGCGGGAACGAGATGCTGCGTCGCAATGCCACACTACCACGTGACCGGACGGCTGTTCAGACAAATTAATCTGAGGTCGTTGCCGGCTCACCTGTTTTTATAACCTCCACCTACATCTAATCAGATGACGTCACCTGTCGACGTTATATATAGCCAAAAACTTTGGCATGTTTTCACAGCATGCTTCAACGACCGGCAACGCGACAAACTGGTTCCCATAGCGTTTTCACGCAGCATCTCGTTCCCGCCTTTCAGGGAACAGGGTTACAGAAATGTAACCCGAGACGTTTAGCAGCTACATCAGCAAGAGCATTACTTTTAGGTTCGATAGTATTAGTTGTGAGATGTGCTTTTACTTTGATCACAGCTAATTTCTTTGGAAGTTTCATGGCAAACATTAGATCTTTCACTAATCCAGCATGCTTAATGGGGGATCCAGCAGAAGTTAGAAACTGTCTACTTTGCCAAATGACACCAAAATCATGAACTACTCCAAAAGCATACCTGGAATCAGTGTAGATATTTGCAACTGACCCTGAAGCTAGCGTGCATGCTCTAGTTAAGGCAACTAGTTCTGCAGCTTGAGCTGAAAAATGATCTGGAAGACGACCTGAAGCTACCACATCACTGATGGAAGTTACTGCATAACCTGCATGTTTATGGCCTTCATTAACTTGAGCTGAACCATCAACAAACAACTCCAATTCTGCATTCTCTATTCACTTGTAGATGCATAGGTAAGTGTAACACAGTCGTGAGTCATTTCTCCTTCATCCTCTAACACAACTTCAGTCATTGCAGACATCATACATGTGGATGGATTTGTAACTGACGCACACTGTAAAACAATGTTCGGGGCTGTAAGGCTCGCTAACCAATTTCCCCAACGAGAAGAAGTGCTTTTGTCATTGTGATTACAGGGGAAAGGTAGCTACTCACAGCCCCAACAATTAGTTTTTTTGCTGATCCTCTTGTGCTCTTAGAAGAGCCTGAGCAAGCTGTCCTAAAGTTTCAGTAGACAACCGCGGAACTACTTCAGGGTTGTAGGCAGGCTGAGAAGGAGTAGAATTATGCAAAGTATTTCTTCTACCATATTGCAACTTCTTCCTACACTCTTTCTTCCAATGCCCCAGTTTTCCACAGTAGTTACATTTGCCTTCTCTTTTAGGCCATCTATTGTCTTGGTCTGTTGTGCTAAATGAAGCTGCTGCTACTCTCACCTTTGCCTTAACATCAGCATCCCTTTCCCATGCAGCTAACCTGTCGAGATTACTCCTGAGAGTCATGGTAGACCAAGTTAGATCTAGGAATGGCAATGCTTTTCTGTACTCGGCTATAAGGCCATCTGACCAGATGCGGACTAGGGGTCCCTTATCATCAAGCACACTTTCAGAATCCTCAACTATTCCACTGTAAGTTACAGCTGACTGACAAAACCGTTCAGTGTATTCATTTACTGATTCCTCTTTCTTCTGCACACAGTTAGTAATTCTGGACCAGTCTACCTTGGGTCCCATGATGTTCTTAAGAATTTTCAAGACACCTTCTCTCAAATCACTTTTACTGGCATGTTGTAGTTCAGAAGTAACAGCAGACTCAAAACGGTTAAATTCAGACTCAGTTAGAATTTGTGACATCAGCTGTGTGACTTCTTCTAGTGACATGTTGTAAAGACGCATTTTACTGATCAAAGCTCTTCTAAATTCAGAAAAATTTGTGCGTGCTGAGGGTAAGCTCTGGCATAGTCTCTCTATATCCTTAGGTCCTAGTGGTTTAGTAACAGTTTGGACTTGAACAACAGGAGAGTTGGGCGTAACACTTGCAATTCCCTCAATTCCCTGAGATCTCTTTCTAGCACCACATACATTCACTGAATCTACAGGCACATCAGTTACTGATTGGATTGCTACATCTGTGTCAAAGAAAGCTTGTAAGTCAGGATAGTTGTTATCAGACTGACTAACTTCATCCACATCAGTTCTCGCCGAAGCTTTGTTGCGGTTCAGTTTCTTAGTCAAAGAGGATACTCTAGCGCGGAGCTCCTGGATCTGTTCCTCTAGCTCTGAGATACGCTGAGACTGTTGTGTACTTAGCGTTAAACCAAGTTCTCTATGGCAGCAGATAATGCCTTTTACATTTTTCTTACGAATGCATGCTCCTAATACTTTTTTACACTCATCTACAGACCAAGTCTTGTCTGGATGGATCTCATACTTCTGAGTGAGTTCTTGTCTCACTTCCTCAGTAACTAGTAAGTTCATTTGCACTCCTAACAGTGATTTGAATTCACTATCAGACCATGAAGGAGTCGCAAGACCACCCTTTTTAGTTGTGGGGATCAGTCTAGCATTCTTCTTAAACATTTTGTGAATCTGTTGGTTACCACACAAACAAAACACTAAACTTCTCTGATCAACAGAGGCTTGTCACGCTTGTTCACACAAAACACTAAACTTCACTGATCAACAGAGGATAACACAAAAATTAGCACGTAATGCTAATCTTCCCTGCCAAAACAGAGGATAACACACAAATATTAGCACGTAATGCTAATCTTCCCTGCCTGAACAGAGGATAACACACAATCTTCCCTGCCTGAACAGAGGATAACACAGACAATATTAGCACGTTATGCTAATCTTCCCTGCCAAAAACAGAGGATAAGACAGACAATATATGCATGTAATGCTAATCTTCCCTGCCAAAAACAGAGGATAACACAAATATTAGCACGTAATGCTAATCTTCCCTGCCTGAACAGAGGATAACACTCTAAACAGATATTTTTTAGAGGATTACTTAGTTAACCAAACCCTACAGCAGTATGTTAACTCTTCTCTGACGGCACAGAGGATAACAAATTTGTACTGGTCTTAAAGGTTCTTCTGGATAGAGTGGCACTCACCAATCCTTGGTTGTACAAAAAAATTCAGTCTGGAATGAAGTCAGATCTTTGAGCTTGAAGTTTCAATCTGGATTCAGGTGAGGAGCTCTATCCGGGTCACGGCACCAATAAATTTGTAATCCTACAACAGTATAAAGACAGGACAAGAAAAAAAGTGTTCAGAGGTCACATATAAAACTGGGCCATTCGCTGGACAAATCAGATCACATTAGAACAACACCTTAATGCTACATGATTCGTGACTCAATAAACCATCAAACAGGAGCAAGACCTGAACCACAGCACAAGAAGTAGTATTGCACTGTCTCTCAAGCATGTTTACATCTACAGCACTAGACACATCACCTTATCCAGAGTGACTTACAGACGTACATGTGCTTTTGTGGTCTACAATAAAACACATCCTCATAAACTAATAAAATATTATGAAGCTAAATTCCAGTTAGAGAGGAGTTAATATTAGTGCAGAAAGAAAACAATATCACAAGATGAAGTTTTTTATTAGTGTTCATTTTAGTGCTTGGTGCCTGAATAAAGTTGGTCTTTGTTTGAAGCCTGATAGTGATTCAGATGTTCAGTTTTTTCAGAGGATATTTATTCCATCACATGTGGGCCAGGACAATAAAAAAAATTGTGATGAGATAGCGGCATGGTAGTGTAGTGGTTAGCACTGTCGCCTTGCACATCCAGGGTCCGGGTTTGAGTTTGCATGTTCTCCCAGTGATCGGTGGGTTTCCTCCGGGTATTCTGGTTTCTTCCCACAGTACAAAGACCTGCAGATTATGCTAATTAGTGTTCCCAAAATTGCATTGTATGTGTGTGTGTGTGTGTGCGTGTGTGTGTCCTGCGCTGTACTGTCCAGGGTGTACCCCGCCTTGTGCCCTAAGTCATCTTCACTGAAACTTGGAAGCCCCCCCCCCCCCCCCCCAACCCTGAATACAGGATAATGAGTTATGGACGATATATGAGGGAGTGAGTGAGCATCAGGAGAGAAAGTTATTGTTACACAATAGTTCTCCTAACAATCACAAAATACATCATAGTGATGCATCTCTAGTGATATACAGCAACTCAGACTTGCTGTAATTTAGTTTAAGCTGAAGAGCTGAGAAACATACTGAGATTCACATAGAAACATTGGATGCTGAAAGAGACAGAGAAAGAAAAGAAGGAGGGGAGGATTGAGGGAGTGAGGGAGAGGTATAGTTACTCATAGGAAGTGCAGGGAGAAGAAGAGTGCAGAATACTAAGTTATGGTGTGAAAAGTGAAGTGGTATAACACTGATGTCTCATGCTGGTGAAGGATGGATGGTCAGCTCCAAAAGGTTTAGAGAGAGAGGGGGGAGTCAGGAGGACTGGAGGCTTGACTAAAGGGGGTTACACAATAAAAAGATAGAAAATGAGATCTCAGAGTTAAGAACAACGTCTTATGGGTAATAATTAGACTTTTATATTAGATTAGAATGAAATGTTAAGATGAGACAGTACAAGATCTGTATGAGAAACTGCAGAGAAAGCAGGAAAATAAGACAGAATATATGGTGTCACATAATATTGTGGCATGAAGCAGGTCTCAGTCTTATCAGGAAGTGGAAATAAGGAACACCAGTTTAATTCTCAAATGTTAAGAGAGAGTCTGTGAGGACAGGAGGAGTTACACCAGTGACTGAGGGAGAATCCAGAGCTGGGCTGACGTGTGTCCTGAAAGGGAAACAAGAAAAATACAACTAAAGCTGAGAGCAGATTATTAACGTTGACTGACATCAGATCAGAATCTGAGACTGTAATATGGGTAGGATGACTGATAGAGACTGAACAAAACAGAAGATTATCCACCAAACAGTTTCAGTCATGAGAAAAAGCAGAAACATTTATAAACCAATAGAAGTATTAATTTTACAGTAGTGTTCATGGGGTGGACTGAGTGCAGTGTAGTGTTATGAATATTGAGATATTTATACTGTGAGTTGTGAGTTAGTGTGGTGTAGTTCCTCTCCTCCACAGAGTGTCATTGTGTCGTATCACATCCTTCAACTCAGCACCTGCAGTCGCTCCCAGCTGCAGCAGTGCAGTCTCTCTACAATCTGACTGAGGGAGGTTTTTGTACGACTCTATAACACTGTGTGAACACATAGCCACTGATGTAATGGTAACTCTGACAGTAGTAATCTGCTGCATCTTCAGTCTGGACTCCACTGATGGTCAGAGTGAAATCAGATCCAGATCCACTGCCACTGAAACGAGCTGGAAAACCCGACTGGAGCTGATTTACAAGTTTAATCAGGAGTTTAGGAGCTTCTCCAGGTTTCTGCTGATACCAGTGTAACCCCTCACCAGCTGACCACTTCCTCACTGCCTGACTTGTTCTACAGTTGAAGGTGACTGTTTCTCCTGGAAGAGCAGATTTCACTGCAGGAGTCTGAGTTACTGTGACTTGACCTCTGCACTCTGTAAAAATATATATTATAATTCACCATGAAACTGAAACATTATAATACATAAAAATGTGTACTTCAATGAAGAGATGATTGTAGAGATAAAATCTGAAGCAGTGTCTGACCTTGAGTCCAGAGGATCAGTGTCCAGATGAAGACGGGGATCAAAGTCATGGTAGCTGTGGGTGAAGTTGCTGTAGCAGCAGCTCTCAGTCATGAAGTGTTAAAGTCACAGCACTATAAACACTCCCAGAGCACTGAAGCATGTGCTGATAATGCAAAGTGGAACCTCTCTTTATGGAAACGTGTGTGTGTGTGTGTGTGTGTGTGTGTGTGTGTGTGTGTGTGTGTGTTCACTGTAGTGTAACAGGTTTTTGTAAGACGGTTTCATTAGAATGTATCACTGTGGTGGACTTTCGGTGGAGGAACCAAACTCATCATTGGTGAGTCACTTTTACTTCTTTATGGAGTCTAAAAGTGAAGAAAAAAAACTTCTGTTAATTATTTACATGAGTTGAATGATGCGTACAGTTATCAGTAATACGTTGTGATTAAGTCTTAACCATAAAATACTAAAATATTAAAAGAGTGAATACTAAAAATATAATAAATATTCAGTGTGTGTGCGTGTGTGTGTTCGTGAGTTTAAACCTGGTCAAGGATTCATATCTGAAGTTTTGTGTAATTAGGTCTAAATTAACTCAGCTTCCCCTACTATGTCAGAAAATAAATGCCCATGACCCTGTTGCCACATATGCACTGTCGTATTTATATGGGTTTTAATGAAAGTGCGCTAGATCGCGTTCAATTTCATAACTAGCTCATTAAGAATCAGGTATTTATTGTAGATTGTTTGACGTGATTTTCTTGTCATACATTTCTGTGCAGCACAGCGCGTTAAACCCTCCCCCTGAAGCCCAGCTTCACTGGGGCGCTATGGGGAAGCACATATTATTCACTGCAGAAAAGCTGGACGGTAATTGGATAAATGCACCAAAATCGTCACTTCCAGGGAAGCTGAGCCTCTCTGGGGGTGAATGGAGCAGTGGGCGGGACAGGACGATGGGCTGCTGCATGATGATTGGAGGACCTGTTTAAACGGTGGAACCCCTTTTTGATTGACAGCATGTCTTAAGTATACATCAGCGCTACAGACAGCGCGTCGCTATTCCATTTTTAGGGGGGCTTTAGCCGCCCTAACATTTGTACTCAAACCGCCTAAAAATTCTCCATGAACTTCACACAAATTGCTAGTCTCCCGTCATCGTCCCCTTTAAATTTCATATGAAAGTGTCGGCAGACTTCGGCTCCTCACCGTCTTTCAGCAGGTCTTCAATTCACCATCACAGAGGGAGGATTAAGTCAAGGTGTGTGCTTTCCGATAAATTGTTATATCTGCATCAGTGCAGTCCTTTCTCATAAATACAGTTTACAAAATGTCATGAGGGATTAATCAGTTAAATCTTCGCTGTGTTCACCCTCATCACACCAGCTGTTTTATCTAGTGAACATGAAGCCCTTAATACAGACTCTATGACCCTATAGTCTACTTTATAAAACTATCATGCCATTACTGTTTTAATTGGAAAACCTAACTGTTTATATGAAACATTACACAGTGCATATGGCATTAACTACCATAGAGTTATGAACATAAATGATTAAAAATAGTGACAGACAGCATTCAGTGCCTCATTTAACTGTATAGCAGTGTGATTTACAGACATAGAAAAATCCTTTTTTTTGCAATAAATATTGTATTAAATAATGTCCCAAATCGTAAAATACATTTATTAGCCTTAGAGTAGAGTTTTTGTCACTTTGATTTAGAAAAAGTTACTTTCTTACTGAATAGAAACAAAATTAAAATAAACCTTTTAATTATATTAAAAAGATGGTTTGTTTAATTACATTAAAACAATGTTTGTCTATATTAATGTATTTGAATAAATAGCCTAGTACAGATTCGAGTTCAGTCCCATGCGGATTTGTAGGTGATTTTTTTATGATAAATTTAATTATAATAAAAACATTTATGATGAAGGCCAAATATGAGCTTCCCCTGTTTCAAAAGCTAGCAGCCGCCACTGGTCTAAAGTCTCTGTGCTGATGTAAAATACAGACGAATGCTGCTGTGTGTTTGTGTTAAACAATGAACATTTGTGTAATCAGATCCATTTACTACTATCACACAGGGAGTAACTTTATATTACACATCAGTAAGAAGTGTTTAACACAGAATAAAGCTGATCAAAGTCTGAGTCACTCCACAATATAAGCAGTAACTAGTAAATGTTCTCCTGCTGAGTAGTTCTACTGAACTGCAGTCATGTGAATAAGCAGTAATGAGTAAATGTTGTGTAAGTGTGTGTAAATGTGTGTTTATTGTGTGTTTGTCTTCTCCAGCCGGTCCCACGGTGAAGCCCTCCGTGTCTCTGCTCCCTCCCTCCTCTCTGCAGCTGTCTGAGGGATCGGCCTCGCTGCTCTGCCTGCTGTCTGCCTACTCTCCACAGGGGGCGCTGGTGAGCTGGAGAGTGGACGCCTCAGAGGTGAAGGACGGGGTTCTGACCAGCGCAGAAGAACAGAAGAAGGACGGTTACACACGCAGCAGCACCCTGACCCTCAGCAAAGCAGTCTGGGAAAAGGGGGAGGAGTTTGTCTGTACAGTCGCCCATGACGGTGTCAATCATCCGGTCAGGTTCACAAAGAGCCAGTGTGAAGACTAACAACTCTGTAAGTGCCATATCGCACTTGTTATGAGTTTGTTGTTGTGTTTATTTTATTTTATTTTATTTTATTTGCTGTTATTTCATTTATTCTACCTTGTTCTATTCATTAGTAAAGCATTAAGCATTAAGTTTGTTACATAAGCCATAAGCTTTATATTTCTTAGTCATGCATCATAAGTTGACAATCGTAGGTTGGTCTGTGATGTCATTCTACTATTACATGCATTTGTGTGACTGTCATATGCTAGAGAGTTCAGTCTAGATGCGGAAGGCTAAGGAAACACGAGCTTTTGACCGTAAGCCCGGTAAGCTAAGAATGAGAAATACAGCAACTAGGTTGTTGTAACCGTAAGCTAACGTAAGCTGGGAATGTAAGATACAACAAGAGTGTTGTTATATACCCAAGCCAAGATTGTAATTTACAAGATACAGCAAATAGGTTGTTGTAAAAGTCAGAGATTTGCAAGATGCAGCAACTGGTGTCTGTAATCACAGTGGATTTACTCAAGACGATTGTATGAAGTGTTGATTCTTTGATGCTGACAAATAAAGTACAAGAGACAAAGAGATTGGACTTCTGTCGTGTGAGTGAAACTTCAAACCAAAGCTACGCGTCAAAACTAGTGAAATAATATAACCGCATCTACAAAAAGTCAAAAGCTTTTCCGCTGTTTGAACGAAAACAAGTGAACGCTGAAAGGGAAAGTGAAAGAGAATAGCCGTCGAACTTCACCATGCCGAACAACGAGGACAACGCTCCCAGCACTTGGCTGGATAGCCTAACGGCGCTCCACGAGATGAACAGAAAGAACCTCAACGAGGTGCTGGATGCAAGAAAAGGCAAACGAATTCGACTGAATGCAATGTCTACTGCATTAAAGACACCTATGAACTATGCATGTAAGTTAGACATCCTTGAAACTGAGTACAGACCCGAATACGGGAAGCTGAGAGAGGATTTCATGAGAAGTAACGTTGATGTGCTTGTGTACACTCATAAAGACAAACACAAACGCGATCAAGTCACTTGCGGCGCACCTGAGGCTCAAGGCCGCACAGAATTCATAGCTACGGTGGGTCGCTGGAAAGCGGAAACCAAGGACACTAAGAGCCACTCTGTGACGTCGCGACTACGCGAAGATGTCTCGCCGGGCGTCAGCGTGTCACTGATAACGGCAGCATCCAAAAGGTCTGTAACTTCTAAATCATCCTCAGCCCGAATAAAGAAAGCGGAAGCCAACAGAGCAGCCTTGTTGATTAAAGTAGCAGCCTTAGCAGAACGGTGGGCGATAGAACAAAAAGTGGCAGAATTAAAGGCTGATAAAGAAAAGTTGGAATTAGAAACTGCGCTCGCAATTGTCGATGCTGAATTACAGGTTTATCAGGGTCGTGATAAACGACAGCCTGCATCAAAAAGAGGAGTCATCAACCCGAGTTGCAAGCGCTCGAGCAGCCCGCCTTGGACGGGCCACAAACATGAATACGACAGCCGATCGCCCAAGAGCAAGAGCGCACTTACTGAATTGAGCAGGGCGCGCCCGAGGAGCACGCACTCTCACCTTTCCAACTCAACATGCAGCAGCCGAGCAGAGTCTGCGAACGAGAGCGCAGTCACTGAATCGAGCAGCGCATGCCCGAGCAGCGCGCACTCTCACCCTTCCAACTCAACAGGTAACAGCCGAGCGCAGCCTGCGAACGAAAGCGCGGTCACTGAATCGAGCAACGCGCACCTGAGCAGCGCGCACTCTACGGACCTGGACGCCGCAACCAGCGACAGAAAACCCAGTCACACATCCCTTCAAGGACCCAAACAAACGGGCCAAGGAGAACCCAGGGTCAGCGTCGCAACCAACGTCAGACAGGTTGGTAAAATTCACAAAGACTCGATTACAATGAAGAATGCCGGTTAGAGAATAGTTGTTAGCGCTTTCACTAAGCCGTGCACATATTGTAAAAAGGACCATATCTTAGACGAGTGCGCAAAATTTAACGATCAAACCCACAAAGACAAAGTAGAATTCTTAAAAAGAAACGGACTCTGTTTCGGATGTTTAACAAAGGGTCATTTGTGGAAAGACTGTACCAGAAAAATTGTATGTTCATTGTGTTCAAAGCCACATCCGCGCATGTTACACAGCGCAGTGCAAGACACGGCGCAGCCAGTTACACGCGCTGACGAGAACGAAACCGAAAGTGACACAAAAAATACACCACCGGCAGAGAGTCACGAATCAAATGCGCTCACTGGGGCTGGAGGTAATTGCATTCTCCCCATTGTGCCCGTTAAAATAAAGTCCAAGAAAAAGGACACAATCGTAGAAGCCATGTACTATCACGTGAAAGTCCCCAAGGAGGACACAGATCTGCTGCGCTTCCTATGGTGGCCAAATGGAGATGTGAACCAAGACTTAGTTGAATACAAAATGGTAGCTCATCTGTTCGGTGCAAATTCTTCACCTAGTGTTGCTAACTTCGCCCTCAGAATGACAGCAGAAGAAAACCGCAGCAATGCATCTGCTGTGGCAGTCAATACAGTGCCTAAAAACTTTTATGTAGACGACTGCCTGAAATCTGTTTTGAGTCATGACCAAGCAGTCGCCCTATACAATGATCTCACAAGTCTCTGTACAAGCGGAGGGTTCAACCTCACTAAATGGGCAAGCAACAGCCGTGACCTACTGACTGTCATTCCCGAGAGCGAAAGGATCAAAGACATGAGAGACTTAGACTTGAGTAAAGATGCCCTGCTCATAGAGAGAGCTCTGGGGGTGCTGTGGTGCATTGATTCAGACATGTTCAAGTTTAAGATTAGTTTAAAGGAACGACCTGTGACAAGAAGAGGAATTCTGTCAGTCACTAGCTCAACATACGACCCGTTAGGCTTTCTCCCACCTGCCATACTGCCAGCTACAATCCCAATGCAACAGCTATGTAAAGAAAAACTAGCCTGGGATGATGACATTCCCGAGCGGTTTGCAACAGTGTGGAAAACCTGGCTGCAAGAGCTGCACCGACTGTCCGAGTTCAGCATAGCAAGGTGCATAAAACCAGCCGACTTCGGAGTTACAGCTACAGCACAACTCCACCACTTCTCGGATGCAAGTGAAATGGGATACGGAGCTGTCTCATACCTCAGGTTAGTAAATGCTGATGGACTTACACATTGTGCATTCATGATGGGGAACTCCCGTGTAGCACCCCTGAAACAAACCACCATTCCACGAATGGAACTGACTGCGGCAGTGGTCGCTGTAGAAAATGACAAAATGTTGAAAGAACAGCTAGAATTGAAATTGCTGGACTCTATGTCCTGGACTGACAGTACAACTGTTTTGAGGTACATTGATAACGAAACACTTCGTTTTAAAACCTTTGTGGCCAACAGAATCGCCATTATAAGAGAGTCAACCAAGGCACAGCAATGGAGGTACGTTAATACCTCAGAAAACCCAACTGATTCTGCCTCCAGGAGGGTATCCTGTGAAAAGTTCATGAAAAATGTTAACTGGACCCATGATCCCTCCTTTCTCAAAGAAGCAGAGTGCAAATGGCCTGAAAATATTCACGACACATCAATAAAAGAAAATTTTGATGAAAATGCTGATGAAGTTAAGCTCTCAGTTTTAGTGAATATTGTGAGCATTACAAAATACACAGACACAGACGCAGTGAGTAAACTGATTAATCATCACTCTGACTGGCACAAGTTAAAAAGATCCGTTGCCTGGATCCTTCGCACCAGAGACATGCTCAAACAAAAAACAGAAAGGGTTAAAACACAAGTAGATGACCCAAAGACAGAAAATCACAAGTCTCTAAAAGCTCAAGACCTAACAAGAGCAGAAAACGAAATCATTAAGTTCACTCAAAGACAAAATTTTAAGGAAGAACTTCTCACGTTGCAAAAGGGTAAAGCAGCAGCAGAATTCAAACAGGGAATTCCCACACAGCAAGAACGAAAGTCATCTGTGAAAAGAAACAGCTGCTCGCCCAAAATGGAACCTCTGACACCAAACCACCTGCTGCTGATGAAAAAACAGCCAAATCTGCCCTCTGGATTCTTCAAAAAGGAAGACATCTATGCACGTCGCAGGGAGAAGCAGATCCAGCATCTATCAGACCTGCTCTGGAAGCGATGGGTACGTGAATACTTGCCCTTGCTCCAGGGGCGGCAAAAATGGTTTCAAAACAAAAAAAACCTCTCGATTGGTGATATAGTGTTAATAACTGATGAGTCTTCTCCAAGCAATTCATGGGTTATTGGATAAATCACAAAAGTGTTCCCCGACAAAGGGGGACTGTTGAGACGTGTGTTAGTTAAAACTAAGACCAACACTCTGGAAAGACCCATCGACAAGCTGTGCCTCATATGTGAAATGGACGGTTAAATGTGTGGTAATATGTTATGAAATTTGATATGCAAATGTAAACATCTGAGATAAATATTACACACTTAAAAGATTTAAAACGTTTTAGAAGGTTAAGAATGTTTGATTTCATGGCTTTATCAAAAAAAAAAAAAAAAAAGACAAAATTGTAATTGTCAGTCTCCATGCCTGTCAATTAGGAGCTGGAATGTAAGTGCCATATCGCACTTGTTATGAATTTGTTGTTCTGTTTATTTTATTTCATTTGCTGTTATTTCATTTATTCTACCTTTTTCTATTCATTAGTGAAGGATTAAGCATTAAGTTTCTTACATAAGCCATAAGCTTTATATTTCTTAGTCATGCATCATAAGTTGACAATCGTAGGTTGGTCTGTGATGTCATTCTACTATTACATGCATTTGTGTGACTGTCATATGTTAGAGAGTTCAGTCTAGATGCGGAAGGCTAAGGAAACACAAGCTTTTGACCGTAAGCCCGGTAAGCTAAGAATGTGAAATACAGCAACTAGGTTGTTGTAACCGTAAGCTAACGTGACCTGGGAATGTAAGATACAACAAGAGTGTTGTTATATACCCAAGCCAAGATTGTAATTTACAAGATACAGCAAATAGGTTGTTGTAAAAGTCAGAGATTTGCAAGATGCAGCAACTGGTGTCTGTAATCACAGTGGATTTACTCAAGACGACTGTATGAAGTGTTGATTCTTTGATGCTGACAAAATAAACTACAAGAGACAAAGAGATTGGACTTCTGTCGTGTGAGTGAAACTTCAAACCAAAGCTACGCGTCAAAACTAGTGAAATAATATGACCGCATCTACAAGCTCCAAGATAGAATTTAACACTGAGCTGCTTACAGGTCCATCTACAATAGAGTTTCAATTCTACACAATGCTGACATTTCTGTCTTTAGTCTCTTCACTGTCCTGTTGCTCTTCCTGTAGTTTTGCTTGGCTGAAATAAAGCTTCATTTTGGACATTGTGTCTTCTTTTATTCCAGTTAATAGACATTATCAGTGTGATGAGAGAGTGTGTTTAGCTGTAGATTCAGTGCTGTGTGTTGTGCTTCAGTGAGTTTGGCTGAAGAAACTTGAACATCTGGTGAAAGTGCTGCTCTATTCTGGGAGAAAGAGGATCACTCGGCCATCTTCATGTGAATCTCACTTCCTCTACACTGCTCTCTGATTTACTGCTTAACACTGACTCTGTGTGTTTAGCTGGGTGTGGAGCAGGAAGCTGCTTTCATCTCTTTCTTTAGTGCAGGATTTATGCTTGAGTGACAGGTAAAGACTAATTTTGTATTAATAAGATAGAGGCAAATGGTCCGCTGTGGTGACCCCTAGTGGGATCAGCCGAAAGAACGAGAAGAGACATCTCCACTGTCTGGAGTAATCTTAGATTATCTCATCTCAATTAATGTGTTTTAGTAATAATGTATGTACATTGCCGTGCTACCACATTAAACATACATTCACATCAACTCAACGGCGTAGATTTACTATGGACATTAGTAGGGACATATGACTCCACCCCCCCCCCCCAACCCTAACCCCCTTTAAGTTTTTTTTCTTCTGATAAACACTAAAGAAGATATTTTGAAGAATGCTGAAAGCCTGTAACCATTGATTTACATAGTATTTGATTTTCCTGCTACGGAAGTCAATGCTTAACGGTTTTCAGATTCTTTTTTCACAATATCTTATTTTGTATTCAACAAAATAAAGAAAATCATAAAAGTTTGGAACCACTTAAGGAATAAATAGTGAGTAAAGATTTTTTTTTGGGGGGGGGGGGGGTGAACAATGTCTTTAATAGGCCTCACCTTTGACCCTAACTCTTCCCCTCTGACTGCACTAGTACCTGACAGGATTGCCACCTGATGAAATAGCGTGACAAAAAAGTGAGACATGTCAGTTCAAAACTTTTGCCAAAAACACTAATGAATCACTTACATCCTCAGCCTATCACTCCTCATAGTGCTAAATATTTGTATAATCAACATGTATAATACACACACACACATTATATGTTATATATAATGAACATTCCTTGCCTCTTCACCTGAACTACAACATGGCTTACTGACAGAGACAATGCCTCAGCCTTGGCAACAATGTTAAATCGCAGGACGACTAGGTATAATAATATCAAGTCATCGTTCAGCATCACCTGTGACCCCTTCTCTCTCATCCATGTAATGAATGTGCGTCAATGCCGTAAAAAAAAACAAAAAAACACTAGCATTAACGTTAACTGTAGTCGTTACTTTGATGGACTTTGATGAATTCACTAGCGAACTTGAAGTGACTTAAACTTTTCTGTGAAAAAAAAGCTCATTATGTCCAGCTTTTTTTTTTTCTGCCGCCATCCTCACATGTCTGTCACCCAACACACCTTCTTACACGGGGAAAAAAGAATCCACTGCATTTGGCGCTGCTTGTATCTGAACGCAGCCACAGCCTATCACATGATAACAGGGAAAGGCACAGCCAATCCAAATGTTCATATGTGTTTTGGGGACGGGAGGACTCAAGGAGAGAACGTGATTTATCCCTTTCTGCGTGTCTAGGTTACTGTTGACAGCACGATTATTTATTTATTTATTTATTTATTTTAAGTGGATTTTAAGTAATTATTGGTGGGGACATTTCAATAGTCGGAGGATATTGGTGGGGACACATCCCCTCCGTCCACCCTAAATCTACGCCCCTGCATCAACTACTGCACAGAGATTTCTTAGTGATCTGTCAGAGTTATCAGCTGTGATTGGATCATTGTCTGACCCCAGAGAACTCGATCAGGTGACTGAATGCTTAGAGTTAACATTATATTATACTTTAAATAATGTAGCACTATTAAAATAAAAAAAAATAAATAAAATAAAATAAAAAAAATAAAATAAAAAAATAAAAAAAATAAATAAATATATATATATATATATATATATATATATATATATATATATATATATATATATATATATATATATATATATATATTTTAAAGAATAAACTTCCTTCCTCATGGAAACTGTTAAACTGCAATACAGTGGGATTAAGGAGAGTCGTTATGGTGTAATGAGACAGAAAGGGGGGTTTCAAGCGCGGCTTTCCTGGTGGACCTGTAAGCGCAGCATGAAAAATACTGTATGAGACAGGTTGAGCCTAAGATCCCTACCTCTGTGATATAAATATTCAATAGTAATAAATGTTTTTCACTTGTACATAGACGGCTGCTTTTTGCCCCTCTCTTAAATCTATCTTCTCTGTCCAAAAGTCAAACATTCTAATCCTTTGTCCTTTGCCCTTTAGGTGATGATATACTGTTGTTTCCGGCCCTGATGTATTACTCTTTCTGTGTTGATACATGTAGAGCTCTGAACACTATTCACTGCAGCGGATCAGGAATATTATATTTATTTGTTTAGTTACATTTTGTTATTTTTTTTTATTTTATGGATCTTCTAATTGTTGTAGTCCTGATACCTAATAGGGGTCGAGGCACTGACAAACACAGAAAATGTAGACAGATCATTAGTCAAGTTCAAAACACAGGTAGCCACATGGTAAAATAGGAATGGCATAGAATATAATTAACCGATGTTAATTACATGTAATGTAAGTTACATATTCGGGTAACTTCTGTTAACACTCTATAATAAAATTACTGGTTTTTAAAAAACTGATCATGCAGTCACATTAACTTACTATAAAAAAAAAGGTAAAAAGTAACTTAATATGTCAAATCACACTGGTTAACCTACACTGTAAAAAATAAATAGTACATTTTACGGTAAAAAAAAAACCGCAACTGTGGTTGCCAGAATTCTACCGTAAAACGTTTTACAAATTTTAATTGTTTTTTTTTTATGGTTTAGAACTATCTAATTAACTTGTTTATGTTGTTATAAAAACAGTTTATTCCCGCCAAATTCCAGGGTTTACATTGTAACAAATACGGATCATAACCATGTTTTTTACAGCTCAGAACTGTCTAATTTCAAGATTTATTTTGTAATAATAATAGTTTATTTCCATCTTTTTTACAACTCAGTACTCACACACTCTCACCCATCATCTATACAACTTTATCATGTATATGGTGGGGGGGGGGGGGTGAGGTGACTAGTACCTGGAGGAAACCCACCAAGCATGGGGAGAATGCTTGGTGGGTTTAAATGCATATAAACTCCATGCACACAGAGACAGGACTCGAGCCTGGCCGGGAATCGAACCCGGGTGGTAGAAGGCGACAGTGTTGACTACCATGCTTGCTACACAATTGCTGTCGTTGTTGGACTTGGATTTGTTTTATTGTAAATAACCATAGTGAATTCATTCAGCAATTCTGTGAAAGCATCAGTTTATCACACTAGCTGGGGGATAAAAGAGATAGAAGTTACATTGCTAAGCATTCGGATTTTACTTTTAAGAAACTATTAAGAATACTTTTACACTAATTGATGAATACAAACCTAAATCAAATCATCAAAACCCATCAAAAGTTATTCGAGACTCGGACATCAGCATGGCCCCATGTATTTATTAATAAAGACAGCAAAACAATATTTAAATTCTCAAAATCAAATATACAAATGTCAGGCTGGACATTTTTTTGGGGCAGACAATTTAAGTACGGCGGTGGCGGCGGGCAAAGTGGCGCGTGCTAGCGGCTGTCCTCGCCACAGTCATCAAAGGGCGGAATACCATTCACAAATTTGAAGTCCTTGGTTAATGTAAATTAGACGGCTATAAACCGTAGAAAAAACTATTAATATCCGTAAAATATACAGTATAATGAGTGCAGTCCCGTACAACCAATAACGTTGCTACTGTATTTTTTATGGTAAATTTCTGCCAATCACAGCTGCCAGTTTTTTACCATAAAATTTTAAAGTTTATTTTTTACAGAGCAGATATTTTTCAGATTTTTAAACTCTATCAACAAAGGTTTAGTAAGATATAAACTGATGCTCCATTATATTAGTAACAAACACCTTTTCTGAGAGTTTCCTTCTTATAAATACAGTATATCATAAATTATACACATAAACTGCAATAAACCATTTTTTCATGTTTTTAACTGTTAAATTTAAGGTCTTACTCTGTAAAACTAATTACAGTTTTTCACTGTAAATTCTACAGTTATCCCAAGTTTTGTGAAATCCGGTTTTATTCTGTAGCATTTATACGGTATTTTACTGTTAGAATTACGAACATTTTTTACAGTGTATGGTATGCCGAATAATAATAATAATAATAATAATAATAATAATACCGTAACATCATACCATAATAATTTTTTTACCACAGACTGTGGTTTTAATGTACATTAAAAATAAGGTCAATAAGGTGATATTCACACATCATTGTTTAACAAAAACATCTCAACTCAACAAAGTCTGCTTACTCTTCTTTTATAAAATGTGAGGTTAGCCCAAAGAGAAATCAAATATGCTTAAAAATCTATATTGATCAAACTATATGATTAACTCTATATTACCATCATCAGCAGAAAAAATTGATATAACTATATAGATATTGTGACGGTTAACCCCTAGAGGGCGCCTAACGCCCGCTTTTGGTTTTGTGTTGTAGTTTGGTTTATGTTTCGTTTTGACGTCATTTCCCAGTTTGCACCTCGGTCAGGTGACGTAGAAGCTCACCTGAACCGAGGAAAGCCAATTATTGTTTGATTATGTTTAGTATAAATAGCCTGGCTGAATAGCAGTCAGGCGTCTAGCTTTTGTTGGTGTAAGATTAGTTTGTGTTTGGTGTTTAACTTTTATTTATGTTAATAAAAGACTTGATTGAACCGTCAGCTCGCCGCCTCCGCATTCATGCCACGAACACGCACCAGATGCAGACATAGAGGGAATCATGACAGATATAAATACCTATATAGCTAGTAAATAACTTTTTATCATGCAATATTTGATCAATTCACAGAAAATTTACATTCAACGCCATGGTAACTTCTGGGATTTTGGGATGACAACTTTGTTGTAATTAGCAGTTTTTATACCACCTGTAGAAATCTTTGCATTTAAACTTCAAATCATATACCAAGTAAAATATAAATGCTCACATGTCAGCACTGAAGTAAGTACTAAACACATTTTCACAAACTTGACAGCTTGCTAAACATGAACTTCATGCATTGCTTCTGGTAAAACAACTTTTATGAATAAAATACTGTCAAGAAAATAAAGTAAAAGGTTTAAACTACCGTTTGTTGGTGCAGAGTTGAAGATGAAGGACATCCTTGTACGTCCTCTTCAGAATAAACGTTTCCTGAATACAGAAAGTAATGACGTTTGCGGCAAGTTCATGTACAGTATACTTGACTGAAAATTATCTTTCAATTTGCTGCTTAAAAAAGGTATGTTTAGGATAATAATATAAAACAAATAACTTCAATAGAACCGTAGATCAGCAGATTTGATTTACACGTATACACTACAATCAGTTTCTAAAAAAAATACTGAAATGTACCGTTATTTAAAACATTAGCAAATAGGACTAGCCCACAATGCATTGCAAAATACAGAAGATAACCGTATTGAATAAATACAGAAGACTACTGTTAAAAAGTGTAAAATATTTCCCAGAATACATTGTTTTCTACAGCACATTACTGCTTTAATGGAAAACAGTACATTACTGATTGTGACTATTTTTATCAGCAATATTTTAAAGTGTGGCATTCATATATATAGAAAAATATATAAGAAATATATAAAAAAAAAAAACTTATCTATACAATGAGAAGAAAATATAAAGATGAATTTAAATGGAAATAAGAGGAAATGTCCAGGAAGTGTGCAAATGTGCATGTGTGTGTAGATGTCCATGTCCATAAATGTCCATAATCTGCAATGTGCAAAAGTGCAAATGTGCATGAATATGCACTGTACAATGTCCATGAATGTCCGGGGTATGTGCAATGGTGCATGGGTGTACAGATGAGTAGTGTCCATGAGTGTCCATTACTGTGCAGTTTGCAACAGTAGTTTTGCAGGGAGGATTAGTCTTGAAATTTTTTTCATAACTGTGCATTGTGAAAGGTGCAAAAATGCATAGATGGTTTAGTCCTGAGTAGTGATCTGGTTGAGAGATCATATCACCTGCGGGAAGAAGCTCCTCCTCAGTCTCTCTGTGTTGGCCTTCAGGGAGCGGAAGCGTTTTCCTGACCACAACAGAGAAAAAAGTCCATTGCTGGGGTGGCTGAGGTCCTTGGCAATCTTTCTGGATTTGGTCCAGCACTGCTAGCTATAGATCGAATGTAAGTCAGGGAGCTCAGTGCAGATGATAATCGCACCACCCTCTGTAGAGCTCTCTATGGTCACTATCGGGTGCAGGAGTAAAAGTTCTTGAGCACCTTGGAGGGCAGTCTAAAGTCTCTCAAGCGCCTGAGGTGGTAGAGATGCTGCTGGGCCTTTTTCACCACGGTATTGATGTGACAGGACCATCACGGTCCTGATGTGAACACAGAGGTATTTGAACCTGTTCACTCTCTCCACTGGGCTCTCATTGATGATGGGGATCTGGTAGTTCCTTCCCTGCTTGGTGCTGAAGCCCTCATTTGTGTTTCATGCATGTCATTTATGTCTGGCTTTAATCTCATTATGGTCTTATATATGGCTCATTTGCTTCTACTTTAAATGCAGTTCTGTTTCTCATGTACATCTCAAGTATGTCTCGGGTTGTGTCTCAGTTGTGTATCTTTGTTTCTCCTAAGTCAGCTTTAGAAAAAATAGAGAAGACAAAGTCGAGTTTGTAATGAGACAGCTGAAATTTTTTGCTATGGGGCTATGAAAATGCGCATGCGCGAGCGTGCAGCAGCTTGGTGCAGTTGCTCTCGGAATTCTTGTGTGTTTTTTACTTTTTATTATACTTTCCTTCTATTATTTATTTATAACTTTATTCTATTCAACAAGTAAGGTCGCCCTTTCAAACCATGCGTTTTGAAAGTGTTCTTAGTTACGCAATTTTAATTACATTTTCGGCGCTCCGGGTGATCAGCGCGCAACAGCAAGGAGGCGGCTCCTTTGTTTACAACAGGGAACAGCTGATCGCACTGAAGCCGGCCGGCATCAGAGATCCGAATCTGTATAGGACTTTAAACATTCCGGATGAGATACGGAGGAGGACGATAAGGGGATGCAGAGGTGGAAGGAAGCGGCGCAGAGGAGCCAAAGAGGAAGAGAAACGCGCGGCGCATAAGGAAAGGATGAGAAAGTACAAGCCGTATGTCCCGTCTCTTATCATGGGCAACGTGAGATCTCTGGACAATAAGATGGACGAGTTGACAGCTTTGTTAAAGACTGAAAACATCTTCCGCGAGTGCAGTCTGATGTGTTTTACAGAGACTTGGTTACATAGTGATGTGCCAGACTCTAATATTACACTGGACGGCTTCAGCGCGATACGGAGCGACAGGACGAGGAGAGAGAGCGGTAAGAGGAAAGGAGGGGGGCTGGCTGTTTACATCAACAACATGTGGTGTAACCCCGGTCATGTGACTGTTAAGGAGCGCGTTTGTAGTCCAGATATTGAACTGTTGGCTGTCGGACTTCGCCCATATTATTTACCAAGAGAATTCTCACATGTGATAATAACTGCTGTGTACATTCCTCCATCCGCGAATGCCGCTGCCGCGTGTGACGTCATTCACTCTGTAACTGCCAAACTCCAGACTCGACACCCTGATGCCTTTCTCCTGATCTCCGGTGATTTCAACCACACATCACTGAACAAGACTATTCCCACTTTCACTCAGTACGTGGATTGTCACACTAGGGGGGAGAAGACACTAGACCTGCTGTATGCTAATGTTAAAGGTGCTTACAGTGCTGCAGCACTTCCCCCCCTGGGGAGGTCGGATCACAACCTAGTCCACCTCATGCCAATATACAAACCCCTGGTTCAGAGACAGCCTGCTATAGTGAGGAGTGTAAGAAGATGGTCAGAAGGTGCCACTGCTACGTTACAGGATTGTTTCGAGGCTACAGACTGGGAGGTTCTCAGTGCATCATATGGAGAGGACATTGATGGAATGACGGACTGCATCACGGAGTACATTAACTTCTGTGTTGACACCTGTGTACCGATGAGAGATATTCGCTGTTTCCCCAACAACAAACCCTGGGTCACCAAAGACATTAAAGCGTGTTTAAATGAAAAAAAAAGTGCCTTTAGGTCTGGTGATAAGGAAGCAGTGAAGAAGGCTCAAAAAATGCTAACCGGGAAAATTAAGGAGGGGAAAGAGGCATACAGGAGAAAACTAGAACAAAGGCTGAAGCAAAATAACACGAGAGAGGTGTGGAGGGGCATGAGGAGCATCACTGGCTATAAGGCAAGCGGCCAGGCTATTGAGGGGAATAGGGAACGTGCAAATGACCTCAACACTTTCTTCAATAGATTTGATGTCCCTATGTCTCACACTCCCCCCGACTTCAACCCAAATCCACACATTCCTGCTCCTATGTCCTCCCCTACACAGAGAACAGTCACAGTCACTACTCCTGCACTCCCAGCAATCAACATCTCAGTGGATCAGGTTAAACATGGCCTGAGTAAGATCAGCCCTACAAAAGCTGTAGGTCCGGATAAGATCAATCCGAGAGTCCTGAAATCCTGTGCTCCCCAACTATGTGGTGTCCTCCAGTACCTCTTTAGCCTGAGTCTGTCTCTTCAGAAAGTCCCTGCACTGTGGAAAACATCATGCATTGTGCCGGTACCCAAAACACCACGTCCCTGTGCCCAGAACGACTACAGGCCGGTTGCTTTAACATCGCACATTATGAAGGTGTTTGAGAGACTGATCCTGGATACACTTCGTCCCCTGGTGAAGTCCTCTCTGGACCCTCTTCAGTTTGCCTATCAGCCGTTCATGGGTGTTGATGACGCCATAATTCACCTGCTACATCGCACCTACTCTCACCTTGACAAGCCTAGGACCTCCGTAAGGATGATGTTCTTTGACTTCTCCAGTGCCTTCAACACCATCCAACCAGCAGTACTGGGGGAGAAATTAAGGAACATAAACATTGACACCCGCTTGGTTTCCTGGATCATGGACTACCTGACCTGCCGCCCCCAGTATGTCCGACTACAGAACTGTGTGTCAGACACTTTGATCTGCAACACTGGAGCTCCACAGGGGACGGTACTATCTCCGTTTCTTTTCACCCTCTATACATCCGACTTTAGATATAACTCAGAGTCATGCCACCTGCAGAAGTTCTCTGACGACTCTGTGGTTGTTGGGTGTATAGAGGAGGGTGACACCTCGGAGTACCAGTCTGTTGTGGATGACTTCGTTTCCTGGTGTGAGCGTAATCACCTACAACTCAACATCAGGAAAACAAAGGAGATGGTGGTAGACTTTAGGAGAAGCAAGACCCCTGTGACTCCTATATCTGTCAAGGGGGAGATAGTGGACATTGTCTCCGATTACAAATATCTGGGAGTTTATCTGGACAACAAACTTGACTGGTCACTCAACACAACGGCACTCTACAAGAAAGGCCAGAGTCGATTGTACTTTCTTCGAAGGCTCAGGTCTTTTAACGTCTGTAATACCATTCTACGGATGTTCTATGAGACCGTTGTGGCGAGTGTCATTTTTTACGCTGTGGTCTGTTGGGGTGGTAACATTAAGGTGTCTGATAAGAAAAAACTGGACAAGTCCATTAAAAAGGCCGGATCTGTGCTAGGCATGGAGCTTGACTCGGTGGATGTAGTAGCGAAGAGGAGGATTCTGTCCAAAGTACAATCCATTGTGAACAATCCTTCTCACCCGCTATACAGTGTTTTGGCTGAACAGAGGAGCAGTTTCAGCCAGAGACTGATTACTATCAAGTGTTCCACCGAGCGTCACAGAAGATCCTTTCTCCCAACGGCCATAAAACTTTACAACTCTTCTCTGTAACTCATACAGACATGTATGTGGATTTTTTCACTGACTGCTATACAACAGGACACTAATACTTACCCATTTTTTTTTTTTTTTTTTTTTTTTTTTTGGTATTATTATTTATTACCTTTATTACCTTCCTTAGTTAAACAACTGTGAGCACCTGTAACCGAGCATAAGCAATTTCCCTTTGGGATCAATAAAGTTCTTTGAATCTTGAATCTTGAATCTTGAATCTTTAGAAGAAACTGCAATTGGGTGGGATTAGGGAGAGTCATTAAGGTGTAATGACAAGAGACAGTAAGAGGGGTCCTTAAATGTGGTTTTCCTGGTGGACCTGTAAGCGCAGCATGAAAAATATGAGACAGGTTGAGTCTAAGATTTTTACCTCTGTGGAAAGAAGAATTTTCCAGGTGCACATAGATGGCTTAGACAGTTCCTTTTACCCTTCTCCTGAATCAAATTCAAATTTTATTTGTCACATACACAGTCATACACAGTATAATATGCAGTGAAATGCTTACACGACTGCCAGTGACCTTAAAAAGAAAATAAAAGCTTGTACGTAAAATAAATAATCAATAAAAAGGAAATACTAAAGAAATAAATTTAACTAGTAAAATTAACTGTACAATAAGGGCATAATAAAATATTGCAAAATATAGAAATATAGGGTAGATAGAGTATATATGTATATAGAATTTAAAGTGTCAGTGGTTGTGCAAATATGCATGAAAGGTGACTAATGAAAGTGACATGTGCAATTGTCCAGATGTATAAATATTTAGTGCAAGTGTGTATGAATGTGTCCATGACTGTCCAGTCAGTGTTGTGAGCTTAAAAAGATGTTATTAGTTCTGTGTGGAGGTGTGATTGAGAGACCTTATCGCCTGCGGGAAGAAGCTCCTCCTCAGCCTCTCTGTGTTGGCCTTTAGGGAGCGAAATCGCTTCCCAGACCGCAACAAAGAGAACAGTCCATTACTGGGGTGACTGAGGTCCTTCATGATCTTCCTGGCCTTAGTCCAGCACCGCTTGCTGTAGATCGAGTGCAGGTCAGGGAGCTCAGTGCGGATGATGCGCTCGGCTGATCGCACCACCCTCTGTAGAGCTCGTCTGTCCTGCATGGTGCTGTTCCCGAACCAGGTCGTGATGTTTCCCGTCAGTATGCTCTCTATGGTGCAGGAGTAGAAGTTCCTGAGCACCTTGGAGGGCAGTCTAAAGTCTCTCAAGCGTCTGAGGTGGTAGAGACGCTGCCGGGCTTTTTTCACCACGGTGTTGATGTGACAGGACCATGACAGGTCCTGTGTGATGTGAACACCGAGGTATCTGAAGCTGTCCACTCTCTCCACTGGGCTCCTGTTGATGACGGGGGTCTGGTAGTTCCTCTCCTGCTTTGTACTAAAGTCCACTGTCAGCTCCTTTGTCTTACTGACGTTCAGGAGGAGATTGTTCCTCTGGCACCAGTTCTCCAGATTTCCAATCTCCTCTAGGTAGTCCGACTCATCATTGTTGGTGATCAGTCCGACCACGACAGTGTCGTCAGCAAACTTGATGATGGAGGTGGAGTTGGTAGTGGCCACGCAGTCGTGGGTGTACAAAGAGTACAGCAGGGGGCTCAGAACACAACCTTGGGGGGCTCCAGTGCTGAGAGTGAGTGTAGCTGAGACATGTCCGCCCATCCTTACTGCCTGTGGTCTGCCAGTCAGAAAATTGGAGATCCACTGACATATAGATGAGCTGAGTCCCAGGTGCTCCAGCTTGGTGGTGAGTGTGGAGGGAATTATGGTATTAAAAGCAGAGCTGTAGTCGATGAAGAGCATTTTAACATAATTCCCTTTCCTAGTGTCCAGGTGAGTGAGTGATGTGTGGAGGAGATGAGAGATTGCATCGTCTGTGGAGCGGTTCTGACGGTATGCAAACTGTAGTGGGTCCAGTGTGTCGGGTAGTGAAGAAATGATGAAGTCTCTGATAAGGCGTTCAAAGCACTTCATCACTACTGAGGTGAGGGCTACAGGGCGATAGTCATTGAGGGAAGCAGGATGTGGTTTCTTCGGGACAGGAACAATGATGGACTCTTTGAAGCATGTGGGGATCACCGACTGAGATAAAGAGATGTTGAATATCTCAGTGAACACAGGTGCTAGCTGGTCTGCGCAGGATCTGAGGATACGACCTGAGATGCCGTCTGGTCCTGCTGCTTTCCTGGTGTTCACTCTCTTGAAGGCTCTCCTCACGTCGTGCTCGGAGATGATGAGCGCGTTCCCGGTGCTGGCAGTGTCTTCCTGTCTGCAGCCGTTAGCGCCGCTAGCATTAGCGCTGTTAGCATTAGCGCCGTTAGCATTAGCATCGCTAGTGTCTTTAGCTGCAGCCTCGAAGCGAGCATAGAAGGTGTTGAGCTCGTCTGCCAGAGTCGCGTCCGCGTTCGTCATACCGGATGTTGGTGCTTTATAATCCGTTATTGTTCTCAGTCCCTGCCACAGGCTCCTAGAGTCACTCTGTTGAAGCTGTGACTCTAGTTTTCTCCCGTAGCACTGCTTCGCCTCTTTCACCGCTTTCCGCACGTTACATGACGCAGCCTTGTATGGTTCCATGTCCCCCGACGCAAGTCCCGTGTTGTAGGCAGCTGTGCGAGATCTCAGAGCGTCGCGGATGGTTTTATCCACCCATGGCTTCTGGTTGGGAAACGTTCTGATAGTCTTTTTCTCCACCGTATCGTCTACTAGCTTCCCAATAAATCCCACAACCGCTTCCGTAAACACGCTGACGTCATCATCGGAGCTGTTTCTGAACATGTCCCAGTCTGCGTCATCGAGTGCGTCCGGTAACGCGGCCACCGTTTGGTCCGTCCAGCGCGCGACCTCCCTCTGAACCGGAACTTCCTGTTTCAGCCTTTGTTTATATTTTGGCATGAGGAAGATAGCGCCGTGGTCGGATTTACCAAATGCTGGACGAGATTGTGCCTTGTAACCGTCTTTGACCGTGGTATAACAATGGTCCAGTGTCCTTACACCCCTGGTGGGGCAGGTGATGTGCTGATAAAAGTTCGGCGCACAATGAGCGCATCGTCCCAGTGTTGTGTCTGGTGCTGTGTGAGTGCCTCATGCAGCTCGCATAAGGCAGTTTCAGTGTATGCTTGTGGTGGGATGTAAACGGCACTGATTATGACCGATGTGAACTCCCGTGGAAGATAAAAAGGACGACACATGATGGACAGTAGTTCCAGGTTTGGTGTGCAGGAGCGTGTAAGAGGAACAACGCTCGCGCTGTTGCACCAGCTGTTGTTCACCATTAAGCACACGCCGCCTCCCCTTGACTTCCCCGAGTCCCGCGTCCTGTCCATGCGGTGACCCGAGAAGAACTCGGCTGGTTGTATGGCGTGGTCTGGCACCGCTGGGTTCAGCCATGTCTCAGTGAAGCAGAGGAGATTGCAGTCCCGAATGTCTCTCTGGAACTTTATCCTGGCCCTGAGGTCATCGAGTTTGTTCTCCAGTGACTGGACGTTGGCGAGCAGGATACTAGGCAGAGGTGTGCGGTGTGCACGGGCTCTGAGCCTGTTCCTCACGCCAGCTCGTCTCCCTCAAGGCCTCCGCTTCGCGTCGTGTCCATTGTTCTCCCTCAGGATCAGGAGTACATTGTATACCAATAGAAACAAGAGTGTCTCTATCATACCTAATGTACTCAATGGTGATGATTTTGCCGATTTTAAAACACTGAAAACTAACTTAAAGAACAAAAACAAAGAAAAGGTGGTCGGAGCAGTCGTGACGGCAGCCGACCTCACCGGCGCCATCTTGGACTCATCTATCTTCTCTATCCAAAATTTGTACATTCTCGTCCTCAAATGTTGGGACCTGATGTATTACTCTTTCTGTGTTCATATATCCTCCTATGTAGAGGTTGTTTTGTTTTCCCAATGTGGGGCTCTTTTCTGGATCAGGCATATTATATTTATTTGTCTATTTATATATAGGTTTAAATATTCATTCATTCATTTTCTATACTGTTTAATCCTGTGTTCAGGGTCGCGGGGGACCTGGAGCCTATCCCAGGAGACTTCGGGCACTATGCGGGGTACACCCTGGACAGGATGCCAATCCATCGCAGGGCACACACACATACACACACTCACACACCCAATCACACAGTACGGGCAATTTAGGAACGCCAATTAGCCTAACCTGCATATCTTTGGACTGTGGGAGGAAACCGGAGTACCCGGAGGAAAGCCACCAAGTTATTATTATTATTGTTTTTTTTATTATTTTATTTTTTTTAATTATTATTATTATATATTTTTTTTAAGGGATCTTCAAATTTTTCTAGTCCTGATAACTAATAGGGGTCGAGGCACTGCAAATAATGTAGACAAATCCCTAGTCAAGTTGAGAGCACAGGTCGTGGCACAGTTTTAAACTGGACAAGTAAAACTATCAAAAAATTAGAGGCTCGCTCTTTGAACCAGTTTGACTCCGCGATTCCTTTTCTGGTTGTCGGCTTCTCATCTCACGTTTTCGATTTTTCAGTACCGTGTAATATGAAAACTACAGCTGGGGGCAGAGCTTTTTCTTACAAAGCCCCAAAGTTATGGAATAGTCTTCCAAATAGTGTTCGGGACTCCGACACAGTCTCAGTGTTTAAGTCCAGGCTAAAAACTTATTTATTTAGCCAAGCATTTTTATAAATAGATTTGTCTTGTCTTGGGTAAAGGTGCAGATCTGAGGGACTCATGGACGTAGAGTATTATGGTGAACTGGTATGTTTAGATGCTGTCTTCCTTACTCTCACTTGATCACTCAGGTTTGTTGACGGTGAGGTGATTGTTTACTTTACATCTCAGGGAGCCCTCATGTTTGTGTTTCCTTCTGGCTCTCCCTTTTAGTTATGCTGTCATAGTTAGTCCTGCCGGAGTCCCTGCTTGCACTCTACAGTAAATATACATTCACATTATACATTATGAGACTGTGACCATACCTAACTGTTATCTCTCCTCTCCACCTCCCTCTCGGTCGAGCTACACATGTTGTTCCTGAGCTGCCAGTGATCCAGACTCCCTCTTCCCTCCGGACCTGTCTGACCCATCCTGGTGCCCCGATTCTGGTTGGAGATCTCGTCACATGTATGCCCTGTCTATCTCTTTGGGATGCGTGTGGTGTCTGGGGATGGTTTCACTCTACCATGAAGACAGTTCTGGCCTTGACTGAAGTTGACAGCTGTTTCTCTGAGGACTTGACTTGGCTGCAGTTGCGCGATAGTTCAGGACTGGAATTTCCTACAAGTATACCTAAGCCTTCAATAACTACCTGAACTCCATTTTAACATCAATTAACTTCAACTGTTATAGCTGAACTGCCTGCCACCTAACACACAGTATAAATGCAGATCATTTCCTGCTATCTGTTTCACCCAGATGAGGATGGGTTCCCAGTTGAGTCTGGTTCCTCTCAAGGTTTCTTCCTATTACCATCTCAGGGAGTTTTTCCTTGCCACTGTCACTCTTGGTTTGCTCATCAGGGACGATCTGACCATTTTGATTCATACACATTCACATTCCATACAAACTAAAATAATTCTTTTGATTGTGTAAAGCTGTTTTGCAACAATGACAATTGTTAAAAGCGCTATACAAATAAAATTGAATTGAATTATGTTTGAACATTTATTGTTGCTGCTGTAATGTAGAAATTTCCCCACTGTGAGACGATTAAAGGTATATCTTTTCTTGACTTATCATATCTTACACAGAAAGTAAGTAAATAACACAGTGGCACTGAATAAACTTGAATAGCGTCTGTACCAGGACGCGGAGAGAAGGAACACCAGCTCCAATCCCTAATGTTAGTAGAAACCAAATAGCCAAATTTGTAGCAAACAGCTTCAGTCATGAGCTAATTTAGCGTTTTATCAAAATAATTTATAAAATGATAAAACTCTAAATTTTCAGAGTGGATCTATGTTGACTCTGTGTACTGTGGTGTTATGATGAGAGATTTCTAATGTGAGTTGTGAGTTAGTGTGGTGTGGTTTCTTTCCTCCACAGAGTGTCATTGTGTCGTATCACATCCTCCTGCTCAGCACCTGCAGTCGCTCTCAGCTGCAGCAATGCAGTCTCTCTACAATCTGACTGAGGGAGGTTTTTGTACGACTCTATAACACTGTGTGAACCAGTAGCCAGTGATGCTATGGTAACTCTGACAGTAGTAATCTGCTGCATCTTCAGTCTGGACTCCACTGATGGTCAGAGTGAAATCAGATCCAGATCCACTGCCACTGAAACGAGCTGGAAAACCTGACTGCAGCTGATTTACAAGTTTAATCAGGAATTTAGGAGCTTCTCCAGGTTTCTGTTGATACCAGTGTAAGTAGTTGTTATTTGTCACTGCCTGACTGGTTCTACAGTTGAAGGTGACTGTTTCTCCTGGAAGAGCAGATTTCACTGCAGGAGTCTGAGTTACTGTGGCTTGACCTCTGCACTCTGTGGGAATACATTACAATACTCCATAAAACTGAAATCAAATAACAGAAATCATTGAATTTGTATGAAGAGATGATTGTAGAGATAAAATCTGAAGTAGTGTCTGACCTTGAGTCCAGAGGATCAGTGTCCAGATGAAGACGGGGATCAAAGTCATGGTAGCTGTGGGTGAAGTTGCTGTAGCAGCAGCTCTCAGTCATGAAGTGTTAAAGTCACAGCGCTATAAACACTCCCAGAGCACTGAAGCATGTGCTGCTAATGCAAAGTGGAACCTCTCTTTATGGAAACGTGTGTTTGTCTGTGTGTGTGTGTGTGTGTGTGTGTGTGTGTGTTTGTGTGTGTGTGTGGTCACTGTAGTGTCACAGAAGTTTTAAGTTTTTGTACAACGGCTTCATTAGAATGTATCACTGGAACCAAACTCATCATTGGTGTGTCACTGTAAGTGCCATATCGTACTTGTTATGAATTTGTTGTTGTGTTTATTTTATTTGCTGTTATTTCATTTATTCTACCTTGTTCTATTCATTAGTAAAGCATTAAGCATTAAGTTTGTTACATAAGCCATAAGCTTTGAATTTCTAAGTCATGCATCCATTTTGACAATCTTAGGTTAGTCTGTGATGTCATTCTACTATTACATGCATTTGTGTGACTATCATATGTTAGAGTTCAGTTTAGATGCGGAAGGCTACGGAAACACAAGCTTTTGACCGTAAGCTGGGAATGTAAGATACAACAACTAGGTTGTTGTAAGCGTAAGCTCCCATAAGTAGATATATGCAGCAAGAATGTTGTTATATACCTAAGCTAAGACTGTAATTTACAAGATACAGCAAATAGGTTGTTGTAAAAGTCAGAGATTTGCAAGATGCAGCAACTGGCGTCTGTAATCACAGTGAATTTACTCAAGACGACTGTATGAAGTGTTGATTCTTTGATGCTGACAAAATAAACTACAAGAGACAAAGACATCATCGGACTTCAGTTCTTGTGAGTAAATGATCAAACCAAAGCTACGCGTCAAAACTGGTGAAATAATATGACCGCATCTACAGTCACTTTTACTTCTTTTAGGAGTCTAAAAGTGAAGAAAAAAAACTTCTGTTAATTATTTACACGAAAAAAATGTGTATCGTTATCAGTAATATGTTGGGATTAAGTGTTAACCATTAAGTACTAAAATATTAAAAGAGTGAATACTAAAAATATAATAAATATTCATTATACACGTGTGTGTGTGTGTGTGTGTGTGTGTGTGTGTGTGTGTGTTCATCAGTTTAATTAGGTCTAAAGTCTCTGTGCTGATGTAAAATACAGACGAATGCTGCTGTGTGTTTGTGTTAAACAATGAACATTTGTGTAATCAGATCCATTTACTACTATCACACAGGGAGTAACTTTATATTACACATCAGTAAGAAGTGTTTAACACAGAATAAAGCTGATCAAAGTCTGAGTCGCTCCACAATATAAGCAGTAACTAGTAAATGTTCTCCTGCTGAGTAGTTCTACTGAACTGTCTGAGGGATCAGCCTCGCTGCTCTGCCTGCTGTCTGCCTACTCTCCACAGGGGGCGCAGGTGAGCTGGAGAGTGGACGGCTCAGAGGTGAAGGACGGGGTTCTGACCAGCGCAGAAGAACAGAAGAAGGACGGTTACACACGCAGCAGCACACTGACCCTCAGCAAAGCAGTCTGGGAAAAGGGGGAGGAGTTTGTCTGTACAGTCACCCATGACGGTGTCAATCATCCGGTCACGTTGACAAAGAGCCAGTGTGAAGACTAACAGCTCCAAGATAGAATTTAACACTGAGCTGCTTACACATCCATCTACAATAGAGTTTCAATTCTACACAATGCTGACATTTCTGTCTTTACTCTCTTCACTGTCCTGTTGCTCTTCCTGTAGTTTTGCTCGGCTGAAATAAAGCTTCATTTTGGACATTGTGTCTTCGTCTATTCCAGTTAATAGTCATTATCAGTGTGATGAGAGAGTGTGTTTAGCTGTAGATTCAGTGCTGTGTGTTGTGCTTCACTGAGTTTGGCTGAAGAAACTTGAACATCTGGTGAAAGTGCTGCTCTATTCTGGGAGAAAGAGGATCACTCGGCCGTCTTCATGTGAATCTCACTTCCTCTACACTGCTCTCTGATTTACTGCTTAACACTGACTCTGTGTGTTTATCTGGGTGTGGATCAGAAAGCTGCTTTCATCTCTTTCTTTAGTGCAGGATTTATGCTTTAGTGAACCGACAGGTAAAGACTTATTTTATATTAATAAGATGGAAGAGTTCAGATCCTCATCTGTTCCTACTTGTGTCCAAACTGTACACTGAATTTAAACTGAAAATCAGTTTCTGACTTTCTCTAACCTCAGACCCCAGTAGACCTTCTGAGAACAGTGTTTATGTCCATTCTGGACCCAGTATGAGTAAATCAGTGCATAACAGGACATACTTATAAAGCTGGTCACACTCTTCAGATTAAATTTAGATAATATAGTGACATTTCCACATGGAGTCAGATGGAGACAAATGGTCCGCTGTGGCGATCGCTAGTGGGATCAGCCGAAAGAACGAGAAGAGACATTTCCACAGTCTGAAGTAATCTTAGATCATCTCATCTGAATTAAAATGTTTGAATAATAATATATGTACATTGCCATGCTACCACATTAAACATACATTCTCATCAACTACTGCACAGAGATTTCTTAGTAATCTGTCAGAGTTATCAGCTGTGATTGGGTCACTGTCTAACCCCAGAGAACTTGATCAGATGACTGAATGCTTAGAGTTAATATTATAGTATAATTTAAATAATGTAGCTCAATTTATAAGAAAAATAATTATAGGGAATAAACTTGCTTCCACAGGAAAACTGTTCAGAAGAAACTGCAATAAAGTGGGATTAGGGAGAGTCGTTAAGGTGTAACGACCAGAGACAGTAAGCGGGTTTTTAAGCCTGGCTTTCCTGGTAGACCTGTACAGTAAGTGCAGCATGAAAAATATGAGACATGTTGAGCCTAAGATCTCTACCTCTGTGAAAAAATATATTTTTCACTTGTACATAGACGGCTCCTTTTTTCCCATCTCTTAAATCTATCTTCTCTGTCCAAAAGTCAAACATTTTAATCCTCAATCCTGTGTCCTTTGTCCTTTAGGTGATGATATACTGTTGTTTCCGGCTCTGATGTATTACTCTTTTTGTGTTGATACATGTAGAGCTCTGAACACTCTTCACTGCTGTGGATCAGGAATATTATATTTATTTGTTCTTTGCTTTTTTGTTATTTATTTATTTTTTTATGGATCTTCTAATTTTTGTAGTCCTGATACCTTATAGGCAGTGGCGGTTTTAGGGTAGGGCGAAGTGGGCAGCTGCACAGGGCGGCATTTTTTTATGTCACGTGGGGGGCGGCACACGAACCTGGAGTAAAAAATAATAATCTTTGCCGATAAGCGGTTTTCTATTATCTGCCGCCCCTGAATGAGCGAGCGGAGAGGACCGTGGGGGGCGCAGATTACAGTTCACCTCTCCCAAATGAAGCGGACAAGAAGGGGGCTAAATTATGTCTACCTGACTTTCTTACAAATAACGCACATTTCATTCAAAATATTGTAAACACACACCAGTAATTACTTTTTTATTTATTTAATTGTGTGAAATCTCAAATAAAAATAGATGATAAAACGATGATGCTGTGGAGGTGAATTGGTTTAGTCTTGACTTCTGGTCGTGAGTGACAGCGTTGGGGGACATCTGTTGATTGTCGAATCGTCGATTATAAAGTAAACACAGCGATGGAGAGAAAAAGGCCAAAGCTGTCAGGGGTCCAATTTAGAAACAAAAGAAAAGAAGATGAGAAATGGGCAAAAAATAAATCTATGCAACAATGTTCTCTGATAAAAGTATTCATGTCATCATGTTAATTAGTGTTAGAACATTAACTCTTAGGTTTGTTAGCCTTCTTGCTTATGATGCTTGCTATGCTTACCTTGCTAAAAAAAAAACAGACAAAATAAAAGCCTAATTTACAAACTATCAAAGACATTCTAATGGTTTCTATTAAATATTCTTTTAATCTTCAAAATTATGCTTTGCAGCAAGACTGCTGCAAGTACAGTTATTTATTTCCATTGTTTATTATGTTAATGTTGGCTATAGCCAATATATTTACAATATATTTACAGTATACTGTAAATAGCCAGTTTAATTTACATATGTGTAGATAGTTTAAAAGACATTTTCCATTTGCTATAACTCTGTTATGTGACAAAGCATATAATTTGAGGCAGTAAATTAACCAAGGAGC
Source organism: Channallabes apus (assembly GCA_030522415.1). Lineage (NCBI taxonomy): Eukaryota > Metazoa > Chordata > Actinopteri > Siluriformes > Clariidae > Channallabes > Channallabes apus. The sequence goes on from CM060107.1 coordinate 12,210,044, forward strand.
TAATTGTTCCTGCCTTAGATTAGATTATATTAGATTAATAAAGTGTCTAATGACTGCCATCAAAAAATATGAGCCTCTTTGAGCTTATCACTTTTATGCACGATAATGATCTATCTGAGATCTACCCCAACTTTTGGACTGCTCTCAGGATTGAACTTACATTGCCAGTGACTGTAGCTCAATCAGAGAGGAGCTTTTCCAAACTCAGGTTAATCAAGACATACCTGAGGTCAACCATGTCTCAGGAACGGCTCACTGGCCTTGCTGTCATAAGCATAAAGCATATGTCATAAGCATAAATCATGCAATAGGGGAGCATATCTCATATGATGCCATTATTGACGACTTTGCATCTAGAAAAAGTCAGTTTGTGGTTTCTGTTCTGCAGTTAAGTAAATAAGTTATTTTTCTTTAGTGTGACTTGTTCTATATTAATTCTATATTTATATAATATTTGTTTGTACACAGTATATTTATTTAAGTTCTGAGTAGTTTAATAAAACGTGTGGTGTGTACAAAATGTGAAGTTTTTTATTTATTTTTATTTTTGGGAGGGGGGGGGGGGTTTATGGGGCGGGCGCCGGGAGGGAGTCTCGCCCAGGGAGCAATTCAGTGTAGAACCGCCACTGCTTATAGGGGTCGAGGCACTAACAAGCACATATAATGTAGAGTCTACATTGTAGACAGATTATTAGTCAAGTTCAAAACACAGGTAGTCACATGGCAAAATAGGAATGGCACAGTTTTAAACTGGAAAAGTAAAACTATCAAACATACTGAAAGAAGAAGAAAATGAAAGCATGTTAAAAAAAAAGAAACCATGAAGAATTTCTGACAAACTGGGGGAAAGTCAGCTAATACATATGACACTGAGCATAACTACAGTACCTATTCTTCCTTTCTCTCTATATCTCTCTCTGTGCACATGCGCTGGGTGTGAGGGAGCACGTGGAAGACTGTTTGGCATCTTGCCAAGTTTTTTTCTAGAACCTGTCCGCTTTATTTCCCCCACTTCTTATTTATTTATTTCCTTTTTAGTGAATGTTGCTTTAAAAAAATCATAGTTTAAAACATTATCGTGAGAGAGAGTGAGCGCGGCACCATGGCCCCTGAGGCTGTTGAGGAAAGTTTATCTCTTCCGAATGGCGTAAGGTGTGTTACGGGCAATGGGGTACTGGTGGAGGAGGTACTGTGCTGCTAGCGGTGGGGGAGCAGGTCGGGTGTGAAAACATCTAATCAGCCTCCCGGATGAACAAAGCGGTGATGGTGTTTGTGAAAAAGACGAACCTCGTGAGTGCGCTCATAAAGACTGGAATAACCATCAGAGGATCTACGGTCCAGGTCACCCCTCTATCTGCCCCCGCGAGAAGAGTGGTGATCTCCAACATCCCCCCATTTATACAGGATGAAGCGATCACGAGGGAGCTGGCCCAATTCGGGAGGTTCGTCAGAGCCATCTCGCTCGGGTGTAAGAGCTCCAGTGTGAAGCACGTCCTCTCATTCTGCAGACAGGTCCTGATGGTTTTAAATAACCAGGAAGGAACACTGAATGCCAACTTCAAGTGTAAAGCGGGGGGGGGGCAGCAACTACACCACAGAGCCGCTGAGGTGCTTTTAGTGCGGGGAGATCGGACACAAGAGGCTGAGCTGTCCACACGGAGCCGCCCAACCGGGGAGCTCGGGGGGCGACTCGGCCGGAAAACAGCGGCAGCAGCGCGGGGACAGCCAGCACCGAGAAAACGTCTCGGGTTACTTTGCTGTAACCCTGTTCCTTGAAAGGCGGGAACAAGATGCTGCGTGAAAACGCTATGGGAACCATTTTGTCCAGTTGCCGGTTGTGGAGCATGTGTGCAAACATGCCAAATTTTGGCTATGTATATAACCTCGGTCAAGTGACATCATCTGATTAGATGCAGGTGGAGGTTATAAATACAGGTGAGCCGGCAACAAACCTCAGATTAATTTGTCGTCCGTTCACGTGGTAGTGCGGCATTCGGACGCAGCATCTCGTTCCCGCCTTTCAGGGAACAGGGTTACAGCAAAGTAACCCGAGACGTTCCCTTTCAAGGCTACACTCGATGCTGCGTGAAAACGCTATGGGAACGAGAATACCAACGCCGCCGCACTACAGGTGTCTGGACCCCAAGATTGTGTAGCATGTTGCACAAAGCCGAGAAGGTCTCAGAATCATGCCTGGGCAGCTAACTCGGGGCTTTGCCTGAGCCCGGAGTAGCATGAACATCCAGATTATCATGTAACAAATGTGTGCGGGGAGGAGCAACCCTCCGTGTCACACAATTTGCTGCAGGGGAATACCTCTTGCTGGTGCAAAAGGAGGCGATCTCCCTGGTTGAATGAGCCCTGCTTCCTAGAGGCGAAGTGAACCCACGCGCCTCATAGGAGAGGGCAATATGCATCTCTCACCCAATGTAGTGGCGGCCGCTCCAGCGTCCCAAAGACATGTAAAGGCTGCTCTGACCTACACCACTGGCTGATGCGGTGGACGTAAATCTGAAGAGCATGTGCTGGATGCAGTAAGTGAAGTCTCTCCTGCTCCGAAGCTGTAAAGGCGGAGGACGGAATGCTTCAAAACAATAGGGTGATGTTGTTTATGGACTTAGGCCGATAGCTCAGTGAGGGTGCAGTTACGTGCGTCCTGAGAGTACTTGGGCACAGGCCCGAGGACAACTTTCCTGCAGGGACTAGAGCACTGAAGCAATTCAGCAGTGGACTGGGTCTACCTGCTTCGCACACACTTGCTGCAGGGGAATACCTCTTGCTAGTGCAATAGATGAGGCGATCCCCCAGGTTGAATGAACCCTGATTGCTAGAGGCGAAGTGAGCCCACACACCTCATAGGAGAGGGCAATGGCCTCTCTCACCCAGTATAGTGGCGCTCTGACTTACGCCACTGGCTCATGTGGTGGACATAAATCTGAAGAGCACATACTGGGCACAGTAAGTGAAGTTTCTCCTGCTCCGAAGCTGTAAAAGGCGGAGGGCAGAAGGCTTCAGAACAGTAGGGTGCCTGTTACAAATGGAACTTTCGGAAGATAGTTCAGTGAGGACGCGGTTAAGTACATCTTGAGAGTACAAGGGCACAAGCCTGAGGACAAGCTTTTCCTGCCGAAACTCCAGCACTGAAACATTTCGGCAGTTTACTGGGTCTACCTGCTTAGCGCACACTTGCTGCAGGGGAATACCTCTTGCTAGTGCAATAAACGAGGTGATCCCCCTGGTTGAGTGGGCCCTGCTTCCTAGAGGTGAAGTGAACCCACGCGCCTCATAGGAGAGGGCAATAGCATCTCTCACCCAGTGTCACCCTTTAAAAACATTCCATTTGAGGGCATAAGCTCTTGAAGAGGGATACTAGATCCAGAGTCAGGGAGTAGCAAATGGGACATTTGCTGATCTTGCGAGGCAAAGCGGTCCACCTCTGCTGCATGAAATCTCAACGAGATTGACTGACTACTTCGGGGTGGGGTTTCCATTCCCCGTGCGTCAGAGATTGACTGGACAATTACAACTGCTCTCGCATTCATATGCCCTGGAACGTAAATCACACTGAGGGACAGGAACCTGGTGCGCTAGCTATTCAGCGGCGCGAGCACAGTCCGCCCTGGCGATTAATATATGAGACTTGCCATAGTGTTGTCCACCCGCAATGGGACATGGCACTCTCAACCGCTGGAGGAAGTGCTTTAGGGCGAGAAATAGAGCCATCATTTCGAGGCAATTGATGTGCCGTGCGAGAAGAAGGCCTCTCCAGCACCCTTGGGCTGGGACGGTCACCTAAGACCGCACCCCCGCCCATGAGGGAAGCGTCTGTCGTTAGCATCTGCGACGACAAGACGAACTTAGAGTGGGACACAGAGTCAGAAACCGGGGTCTGAACCACATAGGACGAGTACGAAGCACCTGGTGCGTAACCCTTGTTGTGGATGGGCCCTAGAGTGAAATCCCCTGTCTTAGCCACAACTGAAATGCTCTCATGTGCAGGCCCAAGGGTCACCGTGGATACGGCTGCCATGAGAGCTAAGATCTCTGAAAGTGATGGTCACTTTCTTGGTCTAGCTTGATTTCCTTGAGGGTGTTGAATATGGATTCGACACGAGCGGGAGACAGCTGTGCCCGCTTACGATCAAATCTCATGTGACACCCAATCCTCAGAACAGGAAAGAGCACGCTTTCGTGGCGTTGGGTCTCAATCCTAAGAAACAAGATGAGCTAGGGCGACATGCTGATGTCGAAGCGCTAGCTAATGAGACTGGGCCAGCCAGTCATCCATGTAATTCAAATATGCCCTGGTAGTCGTAAGAGCCAGAACTACATCCATGCATTTTAATATGTGCGGGTGAGAAAGCTAGACCAACTGAAAGGAGCCGATACTGGTAAGCTTGGCCCCCAAAAGCGAACCTCAGGTCTTTCCTTGTGTTGTGGGAATATTTCTATATGAATGTAAGCGTCCTTCAATCGATTGTCACAAATCAATCGCTTGGTAGGATTTGAGAGCAATCACTTTAACAGTCAACTTTTACATTGAAACTGTATTGTTTATTTTAGATAGCGGTACAGCCCGCGAAATCTAAAAATTTGGACACCGCCCCCCGTTCCTCTGGGAACCAAGGAATATTGATTGTAGTAGTCTGACTCACTGTCTGGTAAGCAACCCAGCAACTTCTGTCAGGAGATGTGTACCTTCCGGTTTCATGGAAGTGGAGATCACGCCATTTTGAAACGCGGAAGGTGATGTGAACTGAGTCCTGTAGTTTCTCTACAGTGCTAGTACCCAAGGAGACTTGGTTAAACGGGGGGGGGGGGGGGGTGTTAGATGTTCGGCATCCTGAAACATGGCAGGAAAAACCGAAGAATTAACACTTTATTGGAAACTGGTGTTGCCCGAAACACCAGCGGTGGCGGAGCAAAAACACCGACCTCCTGGGGGTGTCAGGGAGACCACTTCATTCTAGAAAGAAATTCTGCATGCATCTCCCCATTGGGGGGGGGGGGCACCCCCATGGTCCTGGGCACATGAACCTCAGGGCTTCTTTGTGAAGAAGACAATATGCCAGTCTGACCCTTTTTGAGCCTGATAGTGAGGCGCGTCGTACCCCAAAGGGGTGGCAGGCTCAAAAACACACTCCTTGTGTTTCACGCCTCGCAAGTGTCAGACCCGGTCGAGACTGGGTGGCCGACAGTCCCGACTTTTGAGTACGGCGGGGAAGGAATTTCTCGAAGGCTTGTTCATATAACTTTGCCTCATGAACCTAGTGGCGACCGAGTTAACGATATCGCCAAACAGGCCGGAAGGCGAGATAGGGGCATCCAGGAGGAATGCATGATTCTTATCCTTGATGCGCCTAAGATTCAACGACAAGTGCCTCCACGCGAAACCCATCGCAGCCATAAAACGGCCGATAGCACGAGCCGTCTGCTTTTGTTGCATGCAGAGACAAGTCTGTGGCCCGGCGTAATTCCAATACGCCCTATCTGAAGAGCCCCACCAGTGCTCAAGTCTCTCAGCAGGTAGCGTGGTAGGCCTGAAAAATCGCCATGGTGTGCAAAGGAGCAACCTGACCTGCTGCCTGAAAAGCTTTTCCCTTCAGGGAAGATGAAAGTCTACTCAGCGTGAAAGGAAGTATTAGCTTTTCAGGAAGGATGATGTCCCAAGAGAGAGATAGCTTTTGAAGCATCTCTTCTATCTGGGCTACATCATATAACTCTGCGATTCCACATTAACTATATTTAAACAACTAAATAAGTCAATGGCAGGAAAACACAGGATTAATACAGCTTACTCCATGAAAGGGTTAACTCATGTGGAGAAAGCTGGGGGAGCGTGTCGTTGAGGCCCCCCGCCCCCCACCGGCCACCCGATTCCGTTTTTTTTTTTTTTTTTCCTAGTACTCGGAGATTATTCAATCTCAGCGGTTTAAGCAAGATAGGATGTTTATCCTTACCCATTCACAGGAAGCCGATAGAGCCGATAGAGGGATTTCCCGATCCAACGAGGAAGTGAGTTTTAAGCACCAAAATGCGCCGCGGCTCGGAGAATGCGAGGCACACGACCACTTTTTTTTTTTTTAATCGTAGCAGTAAGGATCGCCCTCCGATATGGATTATCACACACAGAGGGACATCTTGTTTAAAACTCCGATATCGGTGAGTTAAACACAACACGCTCACAACAAAGTCAAAGTGAAGACAAATGATCTGAGGTTTGTTGCCGGCTCACCTGTATTTATAACCTCCACCTGCATCTAATCAGATGACGTCACTTGACCGAGGTTATATACATAGCCAAAATTTGGCGTGTTTGCACACATGCTCCACAACCGGCAACTGGACAAAATGGTTCCCATAGCGTTTTCACGCAGCATCGAGTGTAGCCATGAAAGGGAACAGCGAGGAATCATCTTCTATACCGCTTTATCCTGTATTTAGGGTCGCGGGGACCTGGAGCCTATCCCAGGAGACTCTGGGCACGAGGCAGTGTACACCCTGGACAGCGTGCCAATCCATCGCAGAGCACACACTATGGTCAATTTGGGAACGCCAATTAGCCTAATCTGCATGTCTTTGGACTGTGACCCAGACCCTAGAGGTGCAAGGCGACAGTGCTAACCACTACACCTCCGTTAGGCCTATACTGTAAATATATATATATGTGTGTGTGTATATTTGTATATAAAATTGTATATAAAATTGTAAAACAGTCCTTTCCTTAATCTGTTATAATAAAAGTGAGTTTAAAACCTCAAAACCTCTCTCTCTCTTTTGCTCTCTCTCTCTCTGTATGAGCAGTGTGTGAGGAGAGCACGTGGAAGGCCATTTGGCATCTTGCCAAGTTTTTGAACTGTCATTTTCCCCCCACTTTATTTATTTATTTATTTTTACTAGTAAAAGCAAAAAAAGTTAAAGGTTTATAATGTGAGAGAGAGTGAGCGGGGCATCATGGCCTCTGAGGCTGGTCAAGAGACACTGTTTCTCCAACATGACATTACTGTAGGTGTGTATCGGAGGATGGAGTTACAGGTGGAGGAAGTGCTGCTAGTGATGGGAGAGCAGGTCAGGTGTGAGAACATCTACTCTGTCTCCCAGATGAATAAAGAGGTGCTGGTGTTTTTACCTAAGATAAACCTCATGATTACACTGACAAAGAGGTGGAATATGTGTGAGAGGCTCAGCAGTTCAAGTTACCCCTCTGTCTACCCCCACGACATGAGTTGTAATATTAAATGTGCCCCCGTTTATTAAGGATGAGCCAATTATGAAGGAGCTGACCCGCTTCAATAAAAGAAACACTTAATGTAAACGTCTACTCTACATAGGGGGAGACCTGCTTCATAGTTTTTGCCACCATGGAGCAACTGAAGTGCTTTGACTGCGGGCGATATCAGACTTGAAAGGCCGAGCTGTCTGCACTGGGTTGTGCAGCCGAGGAGCTTAGGGGGATATCCGGCCAAGATACAGCAGCAGCAGCATGGGAAAAACCAGCGGGCAAATCCTGACTGAAGAGGTACAGGAGCCACAAATCTGCACACCACCAATGACACCAAAGGACACACCAACACCTAAAGTCACATTGACACCTAAAGACACACCAACACCTAAAGAGAGCACTACAGCTAAACCGAGGAGAAAAAAGGAGACATCTACAACAGAACCCACCACAAAACTGAAAACCCGCAGTCAGACCCTGAGAGCTGCCACACAGGGAGAATGAATAACCAGGGTGCAGCACAGCACTCTCTCACACACACACACACACACACACACACACACACACACACACACACACACACACACACACACACACACACACACATATAGACATTGAAGAACAAATTAACCGATTCTTACAGCTTTCCAAAAAAAAACCACTGTAAATATTTAAATAACACCAGACTTATGAAAAGAAATGAAAAAAAAAAAAATTTTCACACATATAACATCAATAACATTTTTTATTTAATAAAGTGTGTTAAGATCTCTCTCTCTCTCTCTCTCTCTCTCTCTCTCTCTCTCTATCAAGCTACATGTATGGCACTCCTGAATTGGTAAATCCACAGTATATGAATGATACTGGTTTGATATATTCCTGCTCATCGAGGACAATTTAAGAATTATGATTTATGCGTATTTCATCATGCTTTTCAAACTCATTTCCATCTTTTTGTGACTCTGATACAATATGAGGAGGGAAAGTCAGATCGTTTTCTAATTGTACATAAAGTTTGCTTATCCATGAGATCCTGTTGTTACATAATAGTTCTCCATAACAGTCACAATATGCATCAAATTTATTGCATCTGTGCAATGACATGAATCTTATCTTATCTTAGTGATTCATCTCTATTGATATAATGCAGCTCAGACTTGTGAGACTTGGTTTCAGCTGAAGAGCTGCCAAACATGCTGAGATTGATACAGAAACATTGGATGATGAAAGCGGTCTCAGAACTAATGACAATGACTGAGCTCTAATCCCAAATGTTGGGAAAAACAAAAGAACCAATTTTGCAGCAAATAGTCGTGAGAAATAGGACCACAATAATTTATCAACTCATAAAACTGTAATTTTTCAAAGTACATGTGTGTTGACTCTGTACTGTGGTGTTATGATTATTGAGCGATTATAATGTTAATTAGTGTGGTGCAGTGGTGTCAAAAGTATTCACATTCATTACAGTACTTGAGTAGAAGTATAGATACTAGGGTTTAAAAAGACTTCTTTAGAAGTTGAAGTATCGACTCAAGCTTTTTACTCAAGTAAAAGTTTAAAAGTACTGGTTTCAAAACTACTTAAAGTATAAAAGTAACGTGAGGGGCGAAAAAAGCATTAAGGATAAAAGCTTAGGCTGTGCCACGGGCCTATATACTGCTGTACACTAACACCTCATAAAAAAGAGAAAAGAAAAATGTGTTGTTTTTTTGTTGTATTTTTTAACGGCCATAGTGATTTGGGATACTGTATATGGCAATTGAAAAAGAATGCATTTTAGTACAATGCAAATACATTAAAGAACCATATATGTGTACTACTGAGCACTAACATGTTTTATGGAGAAGAAGATATGATAACTAGTTGCCTATAAGTATTTTAATGGTGCAAAAAGTCAAACTTCAGAGGCATGTCATCAGTAACCTTTATTGGAATGTAAATGTACATCCAAGCTTAGCTGCAGGAATCTGTGAGGGCAACATACAAGAAAATTAGTGTACCCAGGGCAGGCTTAGTAACAATTACCCTTGTATGGTTGATGGTTGTCTACAATAAACATTAGTGCTGTCAGAATGAATGATTAATACAAGTGATTAATCAAATAAAAAAATAAAAAAATAATTATATATATATATATATATATATATATATATATATATATATATATATATATATATATATATATATGTGTGTGTGTAATATATAAAACATATATATGTGTGTGTGTGTGTGTGTGTGTGTGTATATACAGTATATATCATTCCTGTTACCTTACTGGTGCTGTTACCTTCCTCGCTGGTGATTGGTTGTGACATTTCGCTCGAATCTTGAGTCTCTATCACGGACAGCTTCGTCTACTTATCACAACCTTATCAACCGAAAATGCTAATTTATTCAAACGTCTTTGCTGGCGTGTGTGATGTAACGTCATGTGCAGGTGCGATGGATCGCGTACCAACCAACAGGGTGTCGGAAGGTATGTTTATACTTCTCATCTGTAACGTCCTTCGGTATGGAAGAAAATAAAGATCACATAGACAAACGAAGTTGTTAGCGTGTAGTAGTTGTGCCGTTTACTTTTTTGTTCTCTCATGCGCATGCATCATCCAACCACAATCAAATCGGACTCCATCCGGATGGCGCGATTTATCCGGATGTTTTTTTTGTTTGTTTGTTTTTTGAATGACATGCTGAAATAAAATAGGAGTAACGAGGCTATTTTTAAAATGTAAGGAGTAGAAAGTACAGATAATTGCCTGAAAATATAATGAGTAGAAGTAAACAGTCGGCTGAAAAATAATTACTCCAGGAATTTATAGATACCCAAAATTTCTACTTAAGTAAGTTAACGAAGTATTTGTACTTCATTACTTGACACCACTGGTGTGGTGTGGTTCCTCTCCTCTACAGAGTGTCATTGTGTCGTATCACATCCTCCAACTCAGCACCTGCAGTCGCTCCCAGCTGCAGCAGTGCAGTCTCTCTACAATCTGACTGAGGGAGGTTTTTGTACGACTCTATAACACTGTGTGAACCAGTAGCCAGAGATGTCATGCCAACTCTGACAGTAGTAATCTGCTGCATCTTCAGTCTGGACTCCACTGATGGTCAGAGTGAAATCAGATCCAGATCCACTGCCACTGAAACGAGCTGGAAACCCTGACTGTAGCTGATTTACAAGTTTAATCAGGAGTTTAGGAGCTTCTCCAGGTTTCTGCTGATACCAGTGTAAGCGTTCACCAGCTGAGCCCTTGTACACGGCCTGACTGGTTCTACAGTTGATTTTGACTGTTTCTCCTGGAAGAGCAGATTTCACTGCAGGAGTCTGAGTTACTGTGGCTTGACCTCGACATTCTGGAATAAAATAAAATAAATAATGTATTTGAAATATTCCATAAATTGTGAGTAGCTGAAAACATCTGAATAGAAAGTGTATGTATTTGTATGAAGAGAAGATGTTGGAGACAGCATCTGAAGCAGTGTCTGACCTTGAGTCCAGAGGATCAGTGTCCAGATGAAGACGGGGATCAAAGTCATGGTAGCTGTGGGTGAAGTTTCTGTAGCAGCAGCTCTCAGTCATGAAGTGTTAAAGTCACAGCGCTATAAACACTCCCAGAGCACTGAAGCATGTGCTGCTAATGCAAAGTGTCCTCGAAGTATGGAAACACCTTTACCACATTCCCCCAATCTTACTGTAATTCTCTGTAATGTGAGTTTTGGTTCTGGAATCAGATGGAGATTTTCTGTAAAATACTTTTAGGTCTAAGATGCATAAATAAGTAAATTAGAGAGAGAAGCTTAAAATTTGCCTCGCCAATATTTATAAGTAATTTCTTCTTCTGTAGAAATGACAGAAGTTAAGTCATTCGCTTTAATTCATCAGTGTGTGTGTGTGTGTGTGTGTGTGTGTGTGTGTGTGTGTGTGGTCACTGTAGTGTAACAGAGGTTTTTGTACGACAGGTTATTAGAAATGTATCACTGTGGTACACTTTCGGTGGCGGCTCCAAACTCATTATAAGAAGTAAGTGTCTTATTTTTCTAGAAGCTCAGAGATTCATTATTACTTTTACATAATTTAATGAAATCTATAAATCTACTGTAAAATAATAATGTGACATTTATGTTATGGAAAAAAAACATTTTATATGAAGAAGAGAAATGTGATGTGAAGAGGAGAGCTGATTCTCTAAAAAAAAGTCAGCTTTTGTCTTAATTTGTAAAATTCAGTCTAAAACACTTACAAACCACTTTGTAAGACAAATTTGGAATATTACTTTTTAGAGGATTAAATTTTGCTTTGTGTTTGTCTAATTTATCATTGCACTGAAAATGTGTGTAAATCATGAACAATGTTGGTTTATTGTTTATTTTCTAATAATGATGAGTGACAAAATAATTAATAACATCATGTAAAAAAAATAATAATAAACAGAGATAACTTTACCGTGGTGTGATGCTCATTCATACACACTGTGTTTTGTTCAGAAAATGGAGATTTGATTTGGTTGGATGACGTTATGAGAATTCTACTTTGTTGTACGATGTGCAGATAAACTTCTGTATCTGCTCTACAGCCTTAATATCACAGAGTTCAGTATGTTAGAGTTCACATTAATATTAATATAACTGTTTGTGTATGTGTGTGTGTGTGTGTGTGTGTTTGCGTGTGTGTGTGTGTGTGTGTTTTCTCCAGCTGGTCCGGTGGTGAAGCCCTCCGTGTCTCTGCTCCCTCCCTCCTCTCTGCAGCTCTCTGAGGGATCGGCCTCACTGTTCTGTCTGCTCTCAGCCTATTCTCCACAGGGGGCGCTGCTGAGCTGGACCGTGGATGGTGCCGAGGTGAACAAGGGGGTTGTGACCAGCACAGAAGAACAGAAGAACGGCTTCTACAGCCGCAGCAGCACCCTGACCCTCAGCAAAGAACACTGGGAAGAGGCCGAGGTGTTCGGCTGTACCGTCTCCTACCACGACACGACTCAGATCACCTCGTTCCGAAAGAGTCGCTGTGAAGCTCACTAGAAATCAAGTGTACACTTTAAAGCATGCTTAGTAGTCTAAAATAGTGTTAGTGGTGTATCAATGCTGAAATAAAGCTTTAATGTGGAAAGCATGTCTCCTTTTTCAGTTGTGAAGTGTCTTTGGCAGCGATTTGGAACAGCAGCTTTAACAGCAGGTCGAGTGCAGTGTGTGTGTTGTGCTTGAGTGAGTTTGACTGAAGAACCATGAACATCTGCTGAAAGTGCTGATCTATTCTGAGAACTGTTCATGCAAATGTGTGTGTTCTTGTGTCACTGAGTATATCTGATGGTTAATGTGCTGTACTGTTCACTAACTATTAATAAATTGTAATGCATTCCACTAAAATCTAAAAAAAAAAAACATATTCAAGACAAAAACATTAGACATTTTATGATCATAATGAATCATTTACTGCTTTTATTTAAAAAAAATCTTAATAGAGTTTGATCTTTCTCTGTCAATCGATGCACATCATAGGAAATCTATGTGTTATTTATCTGTTACTGAAGTTCTCCATCTCCTGTCTTTAGAACAGAAGAAAGAGCTCAAACTGATATTTAATATTTATTTAGTTCTGGTCATGTAGTGATGAGTCTGTCACCATCATCAAGCCCAGAGATAACAGACTGCTCTGACTTAATCATGACTTAACTACTCAGCATATACGTACAGGAATGATGTGTAGAACTTTTATCCAATTGAACAGAATAGCAGACACACATGAGACAAACTGATAATAAAACTTCTATAAAGACAGGACAAGAGAAAAGTGTTCAGAGGTCACGTATAAAACTGGGACATTCGCTGGACAAATCAGATCAGATTAAAACAACACCTTAATGCTACATGATTCCTGATACAATAAACCATCAAACAGGAGCGAGACCTGATCCACAGCACAAGAAGTAGTATTGCACTGTCTCTCAAGTACAGTATATTTACATCTACAGCACTAGACACATCCCCTTATCCAGAGTGACTTATAGACGTAGATGTGCTTTTGTGGTCTACAATAAAACACATCCTCATAAACTAATAAAATATTATGAAGCTAAATTCCAGTTAGAGAGGAGTTAATATTAGTGCAGAAACAAAACAATAGCACAAGATGAAGTTTTTTATTAGTGTTCATTTTAGTGCTTGGTGCCTGAATAAAGTTGGTCTTTGTTTGAAGCCTGATAGTGATGCAGATGTTTAGTTTTTTTAGAGGATGTTTATTCCATCACATGTGGGCCAGGACAATAATAAAAATTGTGATGAGATATCATAAGAGAGTCGGCATGGTGGTGTAGTGGTTAGCACTGTTGCCTTGCACATTCAGGGTCCGGGTTTGAGTTTGCATGTTCTCCCGCTGCTTGGTGAGTTTCCTCCTGGTACTCCGTTTTCTTCCCACAATACAAATACCTGCAGATTATCCTATTTAGTGTTCCCAAACTTGCATGTAGTGTGTGAATGAGTGTTTGTGTGTGTGTGTGTGTGTGTGTGTGTGTGTGTGTGTGTGTGTGTGTGTGTGTGTGTGTGTGTGTGTGTGTGTGTGTGTGTGCCCTGCACTGTATTGTCCATGGTGTACCCTGCCTTGTGCCCTAAATCGACCCTGAATACAGGATAAGGTGTTATAGACGATATATTGGGAGTGAGTGACTATCAGGAGAGAAAGTTAGCTAGTTTTGTAAAACTACACAATTTTTGATTGTCCTGCCAGATATTGTTACACAATAGTAAACAATCATAAATTACATCATACATCATATTTAACAATCATAAAATACATCCTAGTGATGCATCTCTAGTGATATACAGCAACTCAGACATGCTGTAATTTAGTTTAAGCTGAAGAGCTGAGAAACATACTGAGATTCACATAGAAACATTGGATGCTGAAAGAGACAGAGAAAGAAACGAAGGAGGGGAGGATTGAGGGAGTGAGGGAGAGGTATAGTTACTCGTAGGAAGAGCAGGGAGAAGAAGAGAGCAGAATACTAAGTAATGCTGTGAAAAGTGAAGTGGTATAACACTGATGTCTCATGCTGGTGAAGGATGGATGCAGCTCCAAAAGGTTTACATTATTGTGTTTTAGTTGTCAAATCTCAGGATATAGGAGTTCAAGAAAGAGAGAGGAGTCAGGAGGACTGGAGGCTTTACTAAAGGGGGATTACACAATAAAAAGAGAGAAAATGAGATTTCAGAGCTAAGAACAATGACTTATGGGTAATAATTTGAATTTTATATTAGATTCAAAGAAGGAAACGTTAAGATGAGACAGTACAAGATCTGTATGAGAAAAAGCAGGAAAATAAGACAGAATATATGGTGTCATGGCGGCGCGGTGGTGTAGTGGTTAGCACTGTCACCTTGCACCTCCAGGGTCCGGGTTCGATTCCCCGGCCAGGCTCGATTCCCGTCTCTGTGTGGATGGAGTTTGCATGTTCTCCGCGTGCTTGGTGGGTTTCCTCCGGGTACTCCGGTTTCCTCCCACAGTCCAAAGATATGCAGATTAGGCTAATTGGCGTTCCTAAATTGCCCGTAGTGTGTGTGAGTGTGTATGTGTGTGTGCCCTGCGATGGATTTGCACCATGTCCAGGGTGTACCCCGCCTAGTGCCCGAAGTCTCCTGGGATAGGCTCCAGGTCCCCCGCGGCCCTGAACACAGGAATAAGCGGTATAATGAATGAATGAATATGGTGTCACATAAGACTGTGGAGTGAAGCAGGTCTCAGTCTTATCAGGAAGTGGAGAGACGGAACACCAGTTTAATTCTCAAATGGTAAGAAAGCGTCTGTGAGGACAGGAGGAGTTACACCAGTGACTGAGGGAGAATCCAGAGCAGGGCTGATGTGTGTCCTGAAAGGGAAACAAGAAAAATACAACTAAAGCTGAGAGCAGATTATTAACGTTGACTGACATCAGGTCAGAATCTGAGACTGTAATATGGGTAGGATGAGCGATAGAGACTGAACAAAACAGAAGATTATCCAACAAACAGTTTCAGTCATGAGAAAAAGCAGAAACATTTATAAACCAATAGAAGTATTAATTTTACAGTAGTGTTCATGGGGTGGACTGAGTGCAGTGTAGTGTTATGAATATTAAGATATTTCTAATATGAGTTAGTGTGGTGTGGTTCCTCTCCTCCACAGAGCGTCATTGTGTCGTATCACATCCTCCAACTCAGCACCTGCAGTCGCTCCCAGCTGCAGCAGTGCAGTCTCTCTACAATCTGACTGAGGGAGGTTTTTGTACGACTCTATAACACTGTGTGAACACATCTTTACTACTGATGTAATGGTAACTCTGACAGTAGTAATCTGCTGCATCTTCAGTCTGAACTCCACTGATGGTCAGAGTGAAATCAGATCCAGATCCACTGCCACTGAAACGAGCTGGAAAACCTGACTGTAGCTGATTTGCAAGTTTAATCAGGAGTTTAGGAGCTTCTCCAGGTTTCTGCTGATACCAGTGTAAGTAGTTGCTGCCATACACTGCCTGACTGGTTCTACAGTTGATGATGACTGTTTCTCCTGGACGAGCAGATTTCACTGCAGGAGTCTGAGTTACTGTGACTTGACCTCTGCATTCTGTAAAAATATATTATAATTCACCATGAAACTGAAACATTATAATACATAAAAATGTGTATTTGTTTAAAGAGATGATTGTAGAGATAAAACCTGAAGCACTGTCTGACCTTGAGTCCAGAGGATCAGTGTCCAGATGAAGACGGGGATCAAAGTCATGGTAGCTGTGGGTGAAGTTGCTGGAGCAGCAGCTCTCAGTCATGAAGTGTTAAAGTCACAGCGCTATAAACACTCCCAGAGCACTGAAGCATGTGCTGCTAATGCAAAGTGGAACCTCTCTTTATGGAAACCTGTGTGTGTGTGTGTGTGTTGGTGAGTGTAAGCATGCTCACGAGTTTATACCTGACGTTTTGTGCAAATTGTTCTAAACTCTCTGTGCTGGTGTAAAAAACAGACGAATTCTGCTGTGTGTTGGACATTGTGTTTTCTTTTTTTCCAGTTAATAGTCATTATCAGTGTGATGAGAGTGTGTTTAGCTGTAGATTCAGTGCTGTGTGTTGTGCTTCAGTGAGTTTGGCTGAAGAAACTTGAACATCTGGTGAAAGTGCTGCTCTATTCTGGGAGAAAGAGGATCACTCGGCCGTCTTCATGTGAATCTCACTTCCTCTACACTGCTCTCTGATTTACTGCTTAACACTGACTCTGTGTGTTTAGCTGGTGTGGAGCAGGAAGCTGCTTTCATCTCTTTCAGATCCTCATCCATTCTGCTTGTGTCAAAACTGTACACTGAAATTAAACTGAAAATCATATTCGGACTTTCTCTGAGAGCAGTGTTTATGTCCATTCTGTGCATAATAGGACACACTTATAAAGCTGGTAATGGATGTGTTGAGGGAGGACATGCAGGAGGTTGGAGTACAAAAGTAAGATGTGGTAGACAGAGTCAGATGGAGACAAATGGTCCACTGTGGCGACCTCTAGCGGGAGCAGCCGAAAGTGGAAGAAGAGGCATTTCCACTTTCTTAAGTAATCTCAGATCATCTCATCTCATTTAATGTGTCTTAATAATGATTTATGTACATTGCAGTGCTACCACATTAAACATTCATTCACATCAACTACTGCATAGAGATTCCTTGTAATCTGTCAATGTTATCAGGTATGATTGGATCACTATCCAATGTCTGACCCCAGAGAACTTGATCAGGTGACTGAATGCTTAGAGTCAACATTATATTATACTTTAAATAATGTAGCCAAATTTTATAGAAAAAATATTATAGAGAATAAACTTGCTCCCGCATGAAAACTGTTTAGAAGAAACTGCAATAGAGTGGGATTAGGGTGAGTCATTAAGGTGTATGGAATGTGAATGTGTATGAATCAAAATGGTCAGATAGTCCCTGGTGAGCAAGCCGCGGGCGACAGTGGCAAGGAAAAACTCCCTGAGATGGTAATAGGAAGAAACCTTGAGAGGAACCAGATTCATCAGGGAACCCATCCTCATTTGGGTGAAACAGATAGCAGGAAATGATCTGCATTCATACAGTGTGTTAGGTGGCAGGCAGTTCAGCTATAACAGTTGATGTTAATTGATGTTAATATGGAGTCCAGGTAGTTTATTGGAGACTCAGGTAGACTTGTAGGAAATTCCAGTCTTGAACTATCGAGCAACTGCAGCCAAAACAAGTCCTCAGAGAAACAGCTGCCAACACCAGTCAAGGCCAGAACCGTCTTCATAGTAGAGTGAAACCGTTCCCCAGACACCAGACGCATCCCAAAGTAACACACGGGGCATCCATGTGACGAGATCTCCAACCAGAACCGGGGCACCAGGATGGGTCAGACAGGTCTGGGGGGCAGAGGGAGTCTGGAGAAAAGAGAGGGGGGAGAGAGAAGAGGAGAGAACAGTTTGGTATGGTCACAGTCACATAATGTATAATATGAATGAATATTTAGTGTAAAGTACAAGCAGGGACTCCGGCAGGACTAACTATGACAGCATAACTAAAAGGGAGAGCCAGAAGGAAACACAAACATGAGGGCTCCCTGAGATGTAAAGCAAACAATCACCTCACCGTCAACAAACCTGAGTGATCAAATGAGAGTGAGGAAGACAGCATCTAAACATACCAGTTCACCATAATACTCTACGTCCATGAGTCCCCCAGATCTCCTCCTTTACCTAAGATAAATCAATTTATAAAAATGCTTGATTAAATAAATAGGTTTTTAGCCTAGACTTAAACACTGAAACTGTGTCTGAGTCCCGGACACTATTTGGAAGACTAAGATAGGGGTGATGAGCTCACATCTTCTGGTTCTAGTGAGGACTCTCGCTGCTGCATTCTGGACTAGCTGAAGCTTGTTCATGCATCTAGTTGAACAACCATACAGTAAGACATTACATTAGTCCAGCCTAGAGGTGATAAAAGCATGAACTCGTTTTTCTGCATCGTTTAGCGACAATATATTTCTTATCTTGGCAATATTTCTGAGGTGAAAGAATGCTATCCTGGTAATATTATCTACATGAGCTTCAAATGAAAGGCTGGATAATCTATAATCTATATAGATAATCACACCGAGGTCTTTTACTGTTGCACTTGATGGAGCAGAAAGGCCATCTACAGTTAGTGTGATCTAAAATCTTACTTCTAGCTGAATGCGTGGCTTTCCTGGTGGACCTGTAAGCACAGCATGAAAAATACTGTATGAGACAGGTTGAGCCTAAGATCCCTACTTCTGTGATATAAATATTCAATAGTAATAAATGTTTTTCACTTGTACATAGACGGCTCCTTTTTGCCCCTCTCTTGAATCTATCTTCTCCGTCCAAAAGTCGAACATTCTAATCCTCAATCCTGTGTCCTTTAGGTGATGATATACTGTTGTTTCCGGCCCTGATGTATTACTCTTGCTGTTTTGATACATGTAGAGCTTTGAACACTCTTCATTGCAGTGGATCAGGAATATTATATTTATTTGTTTAGGTGCTTATTGTTAATTTTTTTTTAATGGATCTTCTGATTTTTGTAGTCCTGCTACCTAATAGACGCCGAGGCACTGACAAACAAACAATGTAGACAGATCCTTAGTCAAGTTCAAAACACGGGTCGTCACATGGCAAAACAGGAAAGAGAGAGTTTGGACATCTGCTATCAGACCTATTGCAAAAACATTAGTCACATTTAAATCTAGACTTAAAACTTCTGTTTTGCTGTGCATTTATTGAATGAGCACTGTGCTACGTCCGAACGACTGCATTATTTTATGTTTACCTAATATTTTAAACTGTTGTATTTTTAATTACATTTTCATTAGTTTTAATTAGTCTTCTTTTTTTATTTTTAATTAATTTTATGATTATTTTCTTTTCTTTTATGTAAAGCACTTTGAATTACCATTGTGTATGAAATGTGCTATACAAATAAACTTGCCTTGCCTATTGATTAACTCTGACAAAGTGTTGACAGTGTTTTTTTTTTTTTTTTTACAAACAAAGTGCACGTGCAAATGTGCGACAAACAACATAACCTAACATAATACTCTGTGGGGTTGAGGTGATGAGTTGAGGTAGTGGAGAACCAGTAAACGTTCCTAAACATAGCAGCAAGAATTAAGAAGTTAGTGCAAAGGTAATCCAGTAAAGAATATTGTGCAAAAGAGCATTTACAGGTTGGTGTGTACAACAGTTTTAGTGTATGTCAGTGTGTTTGCGCTTGTGTTGATTAGTCAGTCCAGTCTCAATGTTTCGAGGTAGGTGAGTTAAGCTGTGTGTGTGTATCAATCCAGTCCCTTTTTGTTGAGAAGATGGATGGATTGTGGAAAAAAAGCTGTTGTACAGTCTGGATGTGTGTGCCCGAATGTTTCGGTACCTTTTTCCAGATGGCAGGAGTGTGAAGTGTGTGTGAGAGCGTGTCCGATCAGCCACAATGCTGTGACACAGGCTTATTGATGACACAGGCTCTAATACCTTTTACAAATAACAAGCTCTATGTTGTGACACAGGCTTATTGACGACACACATGGCATTACCCACAAACTAAGCATGGGGCTGAAATGGGACACGGGGACTAGAGACAGGACAAGGGACACGGGGACTAGAGACAGGACAAGGGACACGGGGACTAGAGACAGGACAAGGGACATGGGGACTAGAGACAGGACAAGGGACACGGGGACTAGAGACAGGACAGGACAAGGGACACGGGGACTAGAAACAGGACAGGACAAGGGACACTGGGACTAGAGACAGGACAGGACAAGGGAAACGGGGACTAGAGACAGGAAAGGACAAGGGACACGGGGACTAGAGACAGGACAGGACAAGGGACACGGGGACTAGAGACAGGACAAGGGACATGGGGACTAGAGACAGGACAGTACAAGGGACACGGGGACTAGAGACAGGACAAGGGACACTGGGACTAGAGACAGGACAGGACAAGGGACACGGGGACTAGAGACAGGACAAGGGACACTGGGACTAGAGACAGGACAAGGGACACGGGGACTAGAGACAGGACAGGACAAGGGACACGGGGACTAGAGACAGGACAGGACAAGGGACACGGGGACTAGAGACAGGACAGGACAAGGGACACGGGGACTAGAGACAGGACAGGACAAGGGACACAGGGACTAGAGACAGGACAGGACAAGGGATACGGGGACTAGAGACAGGACAAGACTAGAAACATGGGGACTAGAGACAAGACTAGGGCTAAAGACATGGCTATTAGCTAAACATGCCTTTACCCTAATATACCCTTAGCTACACCTACCAAATAGCTAAACATACAACTAGCTAACTTACCAATAGCTAAAAATACTATATCCTAAACATATAACAAGCTAAACATACAATGCCCTAAACATACTGGATTCTAAACATGTAGTGTCCTAAATATAGAGGAAGCTAAACATACAAAAACTAAACATGCAAGGGACTACACCACCACTAGATATGCCTGTAGATACTTACATGACCTTGAGACAAATACAATACTTCACGAATCCGAATCAGCTCCACACACACTGAAACACCAAGGACCTACATATGACCACAATCTTAAGCCTTGGGACCTGCTCATTGGTTCCATTGCAAAACCAACCAAAATACAATATAAAGCGAACCAAAATACAAAAGAAGATAAACCAAAATACAAAACAAAATGCCCACATAAATGACAGTAATTACCAACAAACAATGCTCGACCCAGTTTCCCAGACTAAGCAGCTATTTATAGAAGAGTTTAATGAGCTGCTTTGAGCACCTGCATCACCTGACCGAGGTGCCTTCTGGGAAACTGAGTCTGCAAACAAAAACTACAAAAAACTAAACAGTACCCTCTAGTGGCGATTCCTTACACATTCAAGACTTTTAATGGTTTAGCGCCCACATATCTAACTAGTCTTCTGATATGCTACAATCCACCACGTTCCTTAAGATCACAAAACTCCGGACTTCTGGTGGTTCCTAGGATTTCAAAATATACAAAAGGGGGTAGAGCGTTTTCATATTTAGCTCTAACGCTTTGCAATAGCCTTCCAGGCAGTGTTTGGGGCTCAGACAAAGTTTCCCAGTTTAAAAGTAGACTCAAGACTCAAGCATGCTCTTTAATCTGGCATACACGTAACTCATCCCATCACTCCAGTACATCTATCCTGAATGGCAACTACGCTAATTCTTTCCATCTGTTCTTTATATTTCTACCCATCCCAAGGCATCTGAAATTGTGGCAGCTTCAGTAGACAAAGTCCAACCCTGGGAGGCATCCAGAGAAGGACCAGCTCCAGCTGGATTCTGCTTTATGATGGTTGGAGCTACACATGCTGCTCCTGTGCTTCCAGGGATCCAGACCTCATCTGCCCTTTGCACCTGCTGACTCATCCCTATGCTGAACTGTACTTCATGTTAATTTGAGGAACTTCTGTTATATTGAACTTTCAGCTGCATAACACACATGATGTTCTATAATTTCTATCTGATATCACCCAAATGAGGATGGGTTCCCTGTTGAGTCTGATTCCTCTCAAGGTTTCTTCCTATTGCCATCTCAGGGAGTTTTTCTTTGCCACTGTCGCCGTCACCCTTGGCTTGCTCATCAGAGACATTTCATTCATCATTCATTCATTCATCTCAATATTATCTAACACATTTTTCTCAAACATACACACTTCCATAAATTTTCTTTTTAAAAATTTCTTTCATTTTTGTGAAGCTGCATTGAGACAATGACCATTGTTAAAATCCTTCATTCATTCATTTTCTGTACCGCTTTATCCTTATATACAGGGTCGCGGGGACCTGGAGCCTATCCCAGGAAACTTTGGGCACTAGGCGGGGTACACCCTGGACAGGGTGCCAATCCATCGCAGGGCACACACACATACTCACATACACACACTCATTCACACACTACGGGCAATTTGGAATGTCAATTAGCCTAACCTACATGTCTTTGGATTGTGGGAGGAAACCGGAGTACCCGGAGGAAACCCACCAAGCACGGGGAGAACATGCAAACTCCATGCACACAGAGACGGGAATCGAGCCTGGCCATTGTTAAAAGCGCTATTTAAATAAAATTTAATTGAGTTTATTTATTTTTGGAACCCAACTTCTCTCCTCAGGCCCGGAGCCTTCCCAGTCCATGAGGTACTGATGGCCGCAGCCTCTGTGACGAGACTTAAGAAGTCTTCGGACAGTAATGGCTTCGCCACCATCTATGAGAAGAGGTGGTGGGGGAGGGCAAGTTGCCAGTCTGCGGATCTGGGAGACATGGAAAGTGGGGTTGACTCGACGCATGGACAAAGGGCCAGTCTGACAGAACACGGGTTGATAATGCGTGAGATGGTGAAAGGGCCAACGAACCTTGGTGAGAGTTTTCTGGATGTTGTTTTGAGAGGCAGGTCACATGTCGACAGCATGACTCTTTGGCTGATGCGATACTTGGGGTTCATATTCAAATCAAATTAAAATTTTATTCGTCACATACACAGTCATACACAGTACGATATGCTGTGAAATGCTTACACGACCGCCAGTGACCTTAAAAAGAGAATTAAATCTTACAGTAAGGAATAAATATGAATAAAGAAATACAATAGGAAAATTTTAACTCAACTAGAATAAAAATAGAAATAAAAATAAACGTATACTGTACATAAAATAGAAATAAAATTAGAGATATACTGTACAATAGAGATTTTCTTTTTAAATTGAAATTTGGTGGAGGATGTATGGTGTGCAAGTAATTTGCATAGAAACATGTGTTAAGGTGCCTTATTAAAGTGACTTTGTGCAAGGGTCCAGAATGTAAACATAAGGGTCCAGAATGTAAACATAAATATGAGTTCCAATGTCAGTGTAGATGTGCATGAAAGTGTCCATAGTGTCCGTTGACGTTAACAGGTTGTATTAGTTCTGTGTTTGTGGTGTGAATGTGGTATGGTTGAGAGACCTTATTGCCTACAGGAAGAAGCTCCTCCTCAGTCTCTCTGTGTTGGCCTTCAGGGAGCGGAAGCGCTTTCCTGACCGCAACAGAGAGAACAGTCCATTGTTGGGAGGCTGAGGTCCTTCACGATCTTCCTGGCCTTGGTCCAGCACCGCTTGGTGTAGATTGAGTGCAGGTCAGGGAGCTTGGTGCGGATGATGCGCTCAGCTGAACGCACCACCCTCTGTAGAGCTCGTCTGTCCTGCATGGTGCTGTTTCCAAACCAGGTCGTGATGTTTCCCGTCAGGATGCTCTCTATGGTGCAGGAGTAGAAATTCCTGAGCACCTTGGAGGGCAGTCTGAAGTCTCTCAAACGTCTGAGGTGGTACAGACGCTGCCGGGCCTTTTTCACCATGGTGTTGATGTGACAGGACGATGGCAGGTCCTGCTTGTGAACACCGAGGTATCTGAAGCTGTCCACTCTCTCCACTGGGCTCCTGTTGATGACGGGGGTCTGGTAGTTCCTCTTCTGCTTTGTACAAAAGTCCACTATCAGCTCCTTGTCTTACTGACGTTCAGGAGGAGATTGTTCCTCCGGCACCAGTTCTCCAGATTCCCAATCTCCTCCAGGTAGGCCAACTCATCGTTGTTCGTGATCAGGCCCACCACGACAGTGTCATCAGCAAACTTGATGACGGCGGTGGAGTTGGTAGTGGCCACGCAGTCGTAGGTGTATAAAGAGTACAGCAGGGGGCTCAGAACACAACCCTGGGGGGCTCCAGTGCTGAGTGTGAGGGAGGCTGAGACATGACCGCCCATCTTTACTGCCTGTGGTCTGCCAGTTAGGAAGTTGGAGATCCACTGGCACATGGATGAGCTGAGTCCCAGGTGCTCCAGCTTGGTGGTGAGTGTGGAGGGAATTATGGTATTAAATGCAGAGCTGTAGTCGATGAAGAGCATTTTCACATATTTTCCCCTCTTAGTGTCCAGGTGGGTGAGAGATGTGTGGAGGAGATTTGAGATTGCATCGTCTGTGGAACGGTTCGGACGATAAGCGAACTGTAGTGGGTCGAGTGTGTCCGGTAGTGAAGAGATGATGAAGTCTCTGACCAGGCGTTCAAAGCACTTCATCACTACTGAGGTGAGGGCTACAGGGCGATAGTCATTGAGGGAAGCAGGATGAGGTTTCTTTGGAACAGGAACAATGATGGACTCTTTGAAGCATGTGGGGATCACCGACTGAGATAAAGAGATGTTGAATATCTCAGTGAACACAGGTGCTAGCTGGTCTGCGCAGGCTCTGAGGATACGGCCTGAGATGCCGTCTGGTCCTGCTGCTTTCCTGGTGTTCTCTCTCTTGAAGGCTCTCCTCACATCGTGCTCGGAGATGATGAGCGCGTTTCCGGTGCTGGCATTGTCTTCCTGTCTGCAGCCGTTAGCGCCGTTAGCATTATCACCGCTAGCATTAGCATCGCAAGCGTCTTTAGCTGCAGCATCGAAGCGAGCATAGAATGTGTTGAGCTCGTCTGCCAGAGTCGCGTCCGCGTTCATCATACCGGATGTTGGTGCTTTATAGTCCGTAATTGTCCTTAATCCCTGCCACAGGCTCCTAGAGTCACTCTGTTGAAGCTGTGACTCTAGTTTTCTCCCGGAGCGCTGCTTCGCCTTTTTCACCGCCTTCCGGACGTTGTATGACGCAGCCTTGTACGGTTCCATGTCCCCCGACGCAAGTCCCATGTTGTAGGCAGCGGTGCGAGATCTCAGAGCGTCGCGGATGGTTTTATCCACCCACGGCTTCTGGTTGGGAAATGTTCTGATAGTCTTTTTCTCCACCGTATCGTCTACTAGCTTCCCAATAAATCCCACAACCGCTTCCGTAAACATGCTGACGTCATCATCGGAGCTGTTTCTGAACATGTCCCAGTCTGCGTCATCGAGTGCGTCCTGTAACTCGGTCACTGATTGGTCCGTCCAGCGCACGACCTCCCTCTGAGCTGGAACTTCCTGTTTCAGCCTTTGTTTATATTTTGCTATGAGGAAGATGGCGTGGTCGGATTTACCAAACGCTGGACGAGATTGTGACTTGTAACCGTCTTTGAGCGTAGTATAACTATGGTCTAGTGTCCTTTCGCCCCTGGTGGGGCAGGTGATGTGCTGATAAAAGTTCGGCGCTGCACGTTTGAGGTTGGCACTATTAAAATCCCCCGCCACAATGAGCGCAGCGTCCCGGTGTTGTGTCTGGTGCTAGGTGTCCCGGTGTTGTGTCTGGGTCCGCAGAACGAGGGCGGTTAGCTTTACACTGGAAGGTACTCACTGTGCATTTCAGCTGAGCACAAGCCCGTCACTATGTATTTTTACAGTGGAGGACGAAGGATACTACAGTGGTTACTCAAGGGGAATGTCTATGACTGCCGCGCACTATGTCGCGGCCAAACGGCAACAGCCAAAATAAATCAGTCGCAATTCAAACTAACTTGTGAAATGACCGCCAGGTGGCGCAAAGGACATTTTGCAAAACGGCTGCAATTAATTTTGTTTAGACAGACTCTTGATTTCTATCCATCTATGGTTATTATTAAACAACAGCTCAAGCGCTTGTAAAAATGTTTATTTTTAATGGTAAAAAAATGTCAATTTGGTGTCAGTGGTCTGAGCACAACGTAATAATCTTTGATAAAATGACTCGTGGCATGAATTTACACATTTGAAGTTTCAAATTATCATTTAATGCTGAACACAAACAGCAAAAAAACATGATAATAATCATCTTGATTTCAGTTGTTTATGTCCATAAACAACTGATTATTAATTATTAATAATTATTTAATTATTAATAATTAAAACTGCTCACATCACGCGTGCTTTCATTCATTCATTCATCTTCTATACCGCTTTATCCTGTATTTAGGGTCGCGGGGACCTGGAGCCTATCCCAGGAGACTCAGGGCACGAGGCAGGGTACACACTGGACAGCGTGCCAATCCATCGCAGAGCACACACACACACACACACACACACACACACACACACACACACACACACACACACACACACACACTATGGTCAATTTGGGAACGCCAATTAGCCTAATCTGCATGTCTTTGGACTGTGGGAGGAAACCGGAGTACCCGGAGGAAACCCACCAAGCACGGGGAGAACATGCAAACTCCATGCACACAGAAACGGGAATGGAACCTGGCCGGGAATGGAACCCGGACCCTGGAGGTGCAAGGCGACAGTGCTAACCACTACATCACCGTGCCGCCTGGTTTATTGTTATCAAATATATTATTACTATTATAATTAACCCTAGGCACGTGGAGATCATTCTCATATAATGTTTATTTTATGGCACATGTATTTAGCAGGGGTTTGCTATGTAATACAAAACTAACTTTTATTTATCACAAATTATACTAAATAAATATTGCTTATGAGGAAAAATGACACAAAACGATTTTCATTGTCTGAAGGGGGTTACACTTTTTTAAAAAGGCAGAAATGAGGTTTCAGGGCTAATGAAAATGACTGATAGGAAACTGCATGGAGCTTAATGTTAGATTTAAAGAATGAAATGCTAAGATGAGACAGTATAAGATCTGTATGAGAGAAAGGACAGTAGATAAATGACACAGTGGCACTGAATAATCTGGAATGGGGTCTGTACCAGGAAGTGGAGAGAAGGAACACCACCTCCAATCCCAAATGTTAGGAGAAACAAAAGAGCCAATCTTGCACCATGAGAAATAGGACAAAAATAATTGATGAGCTTATAAAACAGTAATTTTTCAGAGTGTATGTGTGTTGACTCTGTGTACTGTGGTCTTATGATTATTGAGATATTTCTAATGTTAATTTGTGTGGTGTGGTTCCTCTCCTCCACAGAGTGTCATTGTGTCGTATCACATCCTTCAACTCAGCACCTGCAGTCGCTCCCAGCTGCAGCAGTGCAGTCTCTCTACAATCTGACTGAGGGAGGTTTTTGTACGACTCTATAACACTGTGTGAACACACTACCACTATGGTAACTCTGACAGACGTAATCTGCTGCATCCTCAGTCTGGACTCCACTGATGGTCAGAGTGAAATCAGATCCAGATCCACTGCCACTGAAACGAGCTGGAAAACCTGACTGTAGCTGATTTACAAGTTTAATCAGGAGTTTAGGAGCTTCTCCAGGTTTCTGCTGATACCAGTGTAAGCGTTCACCAGCTGAGTCTGTGTACACTGCCTGACTGGTTCTACAGTTGATGGTGACTGTTTCTCCTGGACGAGCGGATTTCACTGCAGGAGTCTGAGTTACTGTGACTTGACCTCTGCACTCTGGAAAAATATATATTATAATTCACCATGAAACTGAAACATTATAATACATAAAAATGTGTATTTGTATGAATAAATGATTGTAGAGATGAAATCTGAAGCAGTGTCTGACCTTGAGTCCAGAGGATCAGTGTCCAGATGAAGACGGGGATCAAAGTCATGGTAGCTGTGGGTGAAGTTGCTGTAGCAGCAGCTCTCAGTCATGAAGTGTTAAAGTCACAGTGCTATAAACACTCCCAGAGCACTGAAGCATGTGCTGCTAATGCAAAGTGTCATCTAATTATGGAAACACCTTTATCACATTCCCCCAATCTTACTGTAATTCTCAGTAATGTGAGTTTTGCTTCTGGAGTCAGATGGAGATTTTCTGTAAAATACTTTTAGGTCTAAGATGCATAAATAAGTAAATTAGAGAGAGAAGCTTAAAATTTGCCTTGCCAATATTTATAAGTAATTTCTTCTTCTGTAGTGTAGAAATGACAGAAGTTAAGCCATTCGCTTTAATGTGTGTGTGTGTGTGTGTGTGTGTGTGTGTGTGTGTGTGTGTGTGTGTGTGTGTGTGTGTGTGTGTGTGTGTGTGTGTGTGTTTGTTCACTGTAGTGTGACAGGGGTTTTTGTACGACAGTTTATTAGGAATGTATCTCTGTGGTACACTTTTGGTGGCGGCTCCAAACTCATTATAAGAAGTAAGTGACTGCTTTTTCTAGAAGCTCAGAGATTCATTAGTACTTTTACACAATTTAATGAAATATATA
Source organism: Channallabes apus (assembly GCA_030522415.1). NCBI lineage: Eukaryota > Metazoa > Chordata > Actinopteri > Siluriformes > Clariidae > Channallabes > Channallabes apus. The sequence goes on from CM060107.1 coordinate 12,238,319, forward strand.
AATCTACTGTAAAATAATAATGTGACATTTATGAAAAAAACATTTTATATGAAGAAGAGAAATGTGATGTGAAGAGCAGAGCTGATTCTCTAAAAAAAATCAGCTTTTGTCTTAATTTGTAAAATTCAGTCTAAAACACTTACAAACCACTTTGTAAGACAAATTTGGAATATTACTTTTTAGAGGATTAAATTTTGCTTTGTGTTTGTCTAATTTATCATTGCACTGAAAATGTGTGTAAGAATAAATCATGAACAATGTTGGTTTATTGTTTATTTTCTAATAATGATGAGTGACAAAATAATTAATAACATCATGTAAAAAAAATAATAATAAACAGAGATAACTTTACCGTGGTGTGATGCTCATTCATACACACTGTGTTTTGTTCAGAAAATGGAGATTTGATTTGGTTGGATGACGTTATGAGAATTCTACTTTGTTGTACGATGTGCAGATAAACTTCTGTATCTGCTCTACGGCCTTAATATCACAGAGTTCAGTATGTTAGAGTTCACATTAATATTAATATAACTGTGTGTGTGTGTGTGTGTGTGTGTGTGTGTGTGTGTGTGTGTTTTCTCCAGCTGGTCCGGTGGTGAAGCCCTCTGTGTCTCTGCTCCCTCCCTCCTCTCTGCAGCTCTCTGAGGGATCGGCCTCACTGTTCTGTCTGCTCTCAGCCTATTCTCCACAGGGGGCGCTGCTGAGCTGGACCGTGGATGGTGCTGAAGTGAACGAGGGGGTTGTGACCAGCACAGAAGAACAGAAGAACGGCTTCTACAGCCGCAGCAGCACCCTGACCCTCAGCAAAGAACGCTGGGAAGAGGCCGAGGTGTTCGGCTGTACCGTCTCCTACCACGACACGACTCAGATCACCTCGTTCCGAAAGAGTCGCTGTGAAGCTCACTAGAAATCAAGTGTACACTTTAAAGCATGCGTAGTGGTCTAAAATGGTGTCAGTGATGTACTGTAGCTATGCTGAAATAAAGCTTTAATGTGGAAAGCATGTCTCCTTTTTCAGTTGTGAAGTGTCTTTGGCAGCGATTTGGAACAGCAGCTTTAACAGCAGGTCGAGTGCAGTGTGTGTGTTGTGCTTGAGTGAGTTTGTCTGAAAAACCATGAACATCTGCTGAAAGTGCTGATCTATTCTGAGAACTGTTCATGCAAATGTGTGTGTGTGTGTGTGTGTGTGTGTGTGTGTGTGTGTGTGTGTGTGTGTGTGTGTGTGTGTATGTGTGTGTGTGTTCTTGTGTCACTGAGTATATCTGATGGTTAATGTGCTGTACTGTTTAATAACTATTAATAAATTGTAATGCATTCCACTAAAATATAAAAAAAAACAGATTTAAGAAAAAAACATTAGACATTTTATGATCATAATGAATCATTTACTGCTTTTATTTAAAAAAAATCTTAATAGAGTTTGATCTTTCTCTGTCAATCGATGCACATCATAGGAGATCTATGTGTTATTTATCTGTTACTGAAGTTCTCCATCTCCTCTCTTTAGAACAGAAGAAAGAGCTCAAACTGATATTTAATATTTATTTAGTTCTGGTCATGTAGTGATGAGTCTGTCACCATCATCAAGCCCAGAGATAACAGACTGCTCTGAGTTAATCATGACTTAACTACTCAGCATATACGTACAGGAATGATGTGTAGAACTTTTATCCAATTGAACAGAATAGCAGACACACGTGAGACAAACTGATAATAAAACTTCTATAAAGACAGGACAAGAAAAAAGTAGGTTCAGAGGTCACGTATAAAACTGGGACATTCGCTGGACAAATCAGATCAGATTAAAACAACACCTTAATGCTACATGATTCCTGACACAATAAACCATCAAACAGGAGCGAGACCTGAACCACAGCACAAGAAGTAGTATTGCACTGTCTCTCAAGCATGTTTACATCTACAGCACTAGACACATCCCCTTATCCAGAGTGACTTACTGTACAGACGTACATGTGCTTTTGTGGTCTACAATAAAACACATCCTCATAAACTAATAAAATACTATGAAGCTAAATTCCTGTTAGAGAGAAGTTAATATTAGTGCAGAAACAAAACAATAGCACAAGATGAAGTTTTTTATTAGTGTTCATTTTAGTGCTTGGTGACTGAATAAAGTTGGTCTTTGTTTGAAGCCTGATAGTGATGCAGATGTTCAGTTTTTCAAAGGATGTTTATTCCATCACATGTGATGATTTATTCCATCAAAATTGTGATGAGATATCATAAGAGAGTCGGCATGGTGGTGTAGTGGTTAGCACTGTCGCTTTGCACATTCAGGGTCCGGGTTTGAGTTTGCATGTTCTCCCAGTGATCGGTGGGTTTCCTCTGGATACTCTGGTTTCTTCCAACAGTACAAAGACCTGCAGATTATGCTAATTAGTGTTCCCAAAATTTCATGTAGTGTGTGTTTTTGTGTGTGGCCTCTGCTGTGTTGTCCAGGGTGTACCCCGCCTTGTGCCCTAAATCATCTTCACTGGAACTGGGATAAGCCCCCCACAACCCTGAATACAGGATACGGTGTTATAGACGATATATGAGGGAGTGAGTAAGCATGAGGAGAGAAAGTTATTGTTACACAATAGTTCTCCTAACAATCACAAAATACATCATAGTGATGCATCTCTAGTGATATACAGCAACTCAGACTTGCTGTAATTTAGTTTAAGCTGAAGAGGTGCGAAACATACTGAGATTCACATATAAACATTGGATGCTGAAAGAGACAGAGAAAGAAGAGAAGGAGGGGAGGATTGAGGGAGTGAGGGAGAGGTATAGTTACTTATAGGAAGAGCAGTGAGAAGAAGAGAGCAGAATACTAAGTAATGCTGTGAAAAGTGAAGTGGTATAACACTGATGTCTCATGCTGGTGAAGGATGGATGGTCAGCTCCAAAAGGCTTACACTATTGTGTTTTAGTTGTCAAATCTCAGGATATAGAAGTTCAAGAGAGAGAGGGGGGAGTCAGGAGGACTGGAGGCTTTACTGAAGGGGGGTTACACAATAAAAAGAGTGAAAATGAGATTTCAGAGCTAAGAACAATGATTTATGGGTAATAATTTGAATTTTATATTAGATTCAAAGAAGGAAACGTTAAGATGAGACAGTACAAGATCTGTATGAGAAAAAGCAGGAAAATAAGACAGAATATATGGTGTCATGGCGGCGCGGTGGTGTAGTGGTTAGCACTGTCACCTTGCACCTCCAGGGTCCGGGTTCGATTCCCTGGCCAGGCTCGATTCCCGTCTTTGTGTGCATGGAGTTTGCATGTTCTCCCCGTGCTTGGTGGGTTTCCTCCGGGTACTCCGGTTTCCTCCCACAGTCCAAAGATATGCAGATTAGGCTAATTGGCGTTCCTAAATTGCCCGTAGTGTGTGTGAGTGTGTGTATGTGTGTGTGCCCTGCGATGGATTGGCACCCTGTCCAGGGTGCACCCCGCCTAGTGCCCGAAGTCTCCTGGGATAGGCTCCAGGTTCCCCGCGACCCTGAACACAGGAATAAGCGGTATAATGAATGAATGAATATGGTGTCACATAAGACTGTGGAGTGAAGCAGGTCTCAGTCTTATCAGGAAGTGGAGAGACGGAACACCAGTTTAATTCTCAAATGGTAAGAAAGCGTCTGTGAGGACAGGAGGAGTTACACCAGTGACTGAGGGAGAATCCAGAGCAGGGCTGACGTGTGTCCTGAAAGGGAAACAAGAAAAATACAACTAAAGCTGAGAGCAGATTATTAACATTGACTGACATCTGAGACTGCAAGGTCAGAATCTGAGACTGTAATATGGGTAGGATGAGCGATAGAGACTGAAAAAAACAGATGATTATCCACCAAACAGTTTCAGTCATGAGAAAAAGCAGAAACATTTATAAACCAATAGAAGTATTAATTTTACAGTAGTGTTCATGGGGTGGACTGAGTGCAGTGTGGTGTTATGATTATTGAGATATTTCTACTATAAGTTGTGAGTTAGTGTGGTGTGGCTCCTCTCGTCCACAGAGTGTCATTGTGTCGTATCACATCCTCCAACTCAGCACCTGCAGTCGCTCCCAGCTGCAGCAGTGCAGTCTCTCTACAATCTGACTGAGGGAGGTTTTTGTACGACTATATAACACTGTGTGAACCAGTAGCCAGAGATGCTATGGTAACTCTGACAGTAGTAATCTGCTGCATCTTCAGTCTGGACTCCACTGATGGTCAGAGTGAAATCAGATCCAGATCCACTGCCACTGAAACGAGCTGGAAAACCCGACTGTAGCTGATTTACATATTTAATCAGGAGTTTAGGAGCTTCTCCAGGTTTCTGTTGATACCAGTGTAAGTAGTTGTTATAATACACTGCCTGACTGGTTCTACAGTTGATGATGACTGTTTCTTCTGGACGAGCAGATTTCACTGCAGGAGTCTGAGTTACTGTGACTTGACCTCTGCATTCTGTGAAAAATATATTATAATTCACCATGAAACTGAAACATTATAATACATAAAAATGTGTATTTGTATAAAGAGATGTTTATAGAGATAAAACCTGAAGCAGTGTCTGACCTTGAGTCCAGAGGATCAGTGTCCAGATGAAGACGGGGATCAAAGTCATGGTAGCTGTGGGTGAAGTTGCTGTAGCAGCAGCTCTCAGTCATGAAGTGTTAAAGTCACAGCGCTATAAACACTCCCAGAGCACTGAAGCATGTGCTGCTAATGCAAAGTGGAACCTCTCTTTATGTAAATCTGTGTGTGTGTGTGTGTGTGTGTGTGTGTGTGTGTGTGTGTGTGTGTGTGTGTGTGTGTGTGTGTATATGTGTGTGTGTGTTCACTGTAGTGTAACAGAGGTTTTGGACGATGGCTTCATAGGAATGTATCACTGTGTTACACTTTTCGTGGCGGCTCCAAACTCATTATAAGGAAAGAAACATTTTATATAAATAAGAGAAATGTGATGTGAAGAGCAGAGCTGCTTTCATGAAAACTCTGCTTTTATCTCATTTTGTAAAATGCAGTCTGAAACGCTTCATCACTTTTTTAGACAAATTTAAAATAGTTAGTTTTTAGTGGATTAAATTTAGCTTTGTGTTGCTCTAATCTACTCATTGTACTGAAAATGTGTGTAAGAATAAATCATGAACAATGTTGGTTTATTGTTCATTTTCTATTAATGATAAGACACAAAAAAGATTATTAACACCATGTAAAAAAAACAACAACATAGTTTACCTTACCGGGAAGTGATGCTTATTCATGCACAGTTTGTTTTGTTCAGAAGATGGAGATTGTTTTGTTCAGCTGCAGTTTGGTTGGGTGACGTTATCAGAATTGTGCTTTGTTGAACAATGTGCAGATAAAATTCTGCTTCTGCTCAACATTAACATTAATATACTTGTGTGTGTGTGTGTGTGTGTGTGTGTGTGTGTGTGTGTGTGTGTGTGTGTTTTCTCCAGCTGGTCCGGTGGTGAAGCCCTCCGTGTCTCTGCTCCCTCCCTCCTCTCTGGCCTTGTCTTGGTAGGTTTACAGTTGTGCCATACTCCTTCATTTCTGAATGATCGCTTGAACAGTGCTCCGTGGGATGATCAAGGCTTTGGAAATCTTTTTGTAGCCTAAGCCTGCTTTAAATTTTAAATGATTTTCGTTCCACTTCTCACGTGTACACCACTTTGTATTGGTCTTTCACGTGGAATTCCAATAAAATTGATCCATGTTTGTGGCTGTAATGTGACAAAATGTAGAAAAGTTCAAGGGGGCCAAATACTTTTGTAAGCCACTGTATAAAACTGTCGGCCATCAGCTCGAGAAATCAGATCACAATAAAACAACCCCTTAGTGCTACATGAATCCTGACTCGATAAACCATCAAACAGGAGCAAGACCTGAACCGCAGCACAAAAAGTAGAATTGCACTGTCGGACACATCCCCTTATCCAGAGTGACTTACAGACGTACATGTCCTTTTGTAGTCTACAGTAAAACGCATCCTCAAAAACTAATAACATATTATGAAGCTAAATTCCTGTTAGCGAGGAGTTAATATTAGTGCAGAAACAAAACAATAGGACAAGATGTTTTTATTAGTGCACATTTTAGTGCTTGCTGACTGAATTACATTCTTTGTTTGATGCCTGATAGTGATGCAGATGTTCAGTTTTTGGCCAGATGTTATTACACAATAATTCTCCTTAGCAATCATCAAGATGATAGTGATGCATCTCTAATGATATACAGCAGCTCAGATTTGCTGAGATTTAGTTTCAGCTGAAGATGAAGAGCTGCTATCCATGATGAGATGTCTGCCAAACCTACTGAGATTCACATAGAAACACTGGATGCTGAAAGACACAGAAAGAAGAGGAGGAGGAGAATTTAGGGAGTGACAGAAAGGTATAGTTACTTGTAGGTAGAGCAGGAAGAAGAAGAGTGCAGAATACTAAGTAATAATCTGAAAAATTAAGCGGGATAACACTGATACCTCATGCTGGTGAAGGATGGATGCCACCACAGTCCTGGGGAATAAGATCTGGTTCTCCGGATTACTGAGCCGCCGCATTGTCTCCCCATAGTGTGTCTACGTCGGTATGTCTCCCAGTAATAGATAGATTTCACCAGTGTCTCTCCCCTGTGTGTCACTATTTAAACCAGCCGAACCCGTAGACCTCTGTCCATTCACTCTTGTTGTCACGCCTGTCTACGTGCCACATTAAACTCTATGTGTTCTTTGTTTCCTCCTCAGGACTGAGCAGAGTCTGCAGGGACTGGGCAGGGCCAGTTAATGACGGCAGTTCACAGTCAAGGTCAATGCTGAAACTTAATCAACTGGTGTGTGAGACTCTTATGGCTTCTGTTATGTTCTTCGAATAAACTTGTTTAGTTGTTCAAGGCCCACCAGCAGACCCAGCCTGAGGAGTCAGAGTTCTGTGTTTATTTTCTATTTTGTTTGTTGCTGTTTGATGATTCTCAAATAGAAGAATAAAAGAAAAGAGTGAAGCACAAAATAACCTGCATTGCGTCCGTTTCATACGCACAGGGAACATGACACAGAATCATTTATAAATCAATAGAAGTGTTAATTTTACAGTAGTGGCCATGGTGGACTCTGTAAACTGTGGTGTTATGATTATTGAGAGATTTCTGTTCTGAGGTAGTGTGGTTCCTCTCCTCCACAGAGTGTCATTGTGTCGTATCACATCCTCCAACTCAGCACCTGCAGTCGCTCCCAGCTGCAGCAGTGCAGTCTCTCTACAATCTGACTGAGGGAGGTTTTTGTACGACTCTATAACACTGTGTGAACACATAGCCACTATGGTGACTCTGACAGTAGTAATCTGCTGCGTCTTCAGTCTGGACTCCACTGATGGTCAGAGTGAAATCAGATCCAGATCCACTGCCACTGAAACGAGTTGAAACACCTGACTGTAGCTGATTTACAAGTTTAATTAGGAGTTTAGGAGCTTCTCCAGGTTTCTGCTGATACCAGTGTAAATAGTGACCATATGAACTGTGATGATACACTGCCTGACTGGTTCTACAGTTGAAGACGACTGTTTCTCCTGGATGAGCAGATTTCACTGCAGGAGTCTGAGTTACTGTGACTTGACCTCTGCATTCTGTAAATATATAAGGATAATGCATCACAAAACTGAACTTCTATAATAGAAACAATAAGTGTATTTGTATAAAGAGATGATTGTAGAGATAAAACCTGAAGCAGTGTCTGACCTTGAGTCCAGAGGATCAGTGTCCAGATGAAGACGGGGATCAAAGTCATGGTAGCTGTGGGTGAAGTTGCTGTAGCAGCAGCTCTCAGTCATGAAGTGTTAAAGTCACAGCGCTATAAACACTCCCAGAGCACTGAAGCATGTGCTGCTAATGCAAAGTGTCCTCTAAGTGTGGAAACACCTTTACCACATTCCCCCAATCTTACTGTAATTCTTACACTACTACAGAGTTATTGTGGTCAGATGGAGATTTTCTATGAAACACTTTTACTGTATGTCTAAGATGCGTAAATTAGTGAATTAGAGACGGAAACTTAATCTTTGCCTTGCCAATATTTATAAGAAGTAATTTCTTCTTCTGTAGTGAACTTTAGTCTTTCACTTTAATTCATCAGGATTCAGACTGACTGCAGGGGAGATTTAGATGAGGTATAATGTGTTTTGAAAAAAGAGATGAACCTCATCACTGGTCCATCATTTGGTGTTATTTCTTTTCTAGTCTTCTGCAGTGTGTACAGTACACTGTCCTGTAGAGTCAGAAGTTTTTACTGAAACATGACCAAAGTGACACACCGTGTGTGTGTGTGTGTGTGTGTGTGTGTGTGTGTGTGTGTGTGTGTGTGTGTGTGTGTGTGTGCGTGCGTGCGTGCATGTGTGTGTGTGTGTGTGCGTGCATGTGTGTGTGTGTGTGTTCACTGTAGTGTGACTGTAGAGGTTTTTGTACGACAGCTTCATAGGAATGTATCACTGTGGGTCACTTTTGGTGGCGGCTCCAAACTCATTATAAGAAGTAAGTGTCTTCTTTTTCTAGAAGCTCAAAGATTTATTAGTACTTTTACATAATTTAATGAAATGTATAATTTTACTGTAAAATAATAATGTGACATTTATAAAAGGAGAAAAAACATTTTATCTAAATAAGAGAAATATAATGTCAAGGAGAGAACTTCTTTTATGAAAACTCAGATTTTATCGAATTTTGTAAAATTCAGTCTGAAACACTTCATCACTTTTTAAGACAAATTTTAAATGATAGTTTTTAGTGAATTAAATTTTGCTTTGTTTTGCTCTAATTTATTCATTGTCCTGAAAATGTGTGTAAGAATAAATAATTATTATTAATGTTCTATTAATGATAAGCCACAAAAAAGATTATTAACATCATGTAAAAAAAAATAAACATAGTTTACCCTTACCGGGAAGTGATGCTTATTCATGCACAGTTTGTTTTGTTCAGAAGATGGAGATTGTTTTGTTCAGCTGCAGTTTCGTGACGTTATTAGAATTGTGCTTTGTTGTATGACGTGCAGGTGAACTTCTGCATCTGCTCAACATTAACGTTAATATACCTGTGTGTGTGTGTGTGTGTGTGTGTGTGTGTGTGTGTGTGTGTGTGTGTGTGTGTGTGTGTGTGTGTGTTTTCTCCAGCTGGTCCGGTGGTGAAGCCCTCCGTGTCTCTGCTCCCTCCCTCCTCTCGGCAGGTCTCTGAGGGATCGGCCTCACTGTTCTGCCTGCTATCAGCCTATTCTCCACAGGGGGCGCTGCTGAGCTGGACCGTGGATGGTGCCGAGGTGAACGAGGGGGTTGTGACCAGCACAGAAGAACAGAAGAACGGCTTCTACAGCCGCAGCAGCACCCTGACCCTCAGCAAAGAACGCTGGGAAGAGGCCGAGGTGTTCGGCTGCACCGTCTCCTACCACGACACGACTCAGATCACCTCGTTCCGAAAGAGTCGCTGTGAAGCTCACTAGAAATCAAGTGTACACTTTCTTACAGTCTAAAATGGTGTCATTTTTGTAGCTATGCTGAAATAAAGCTTTAATGTGAAACTTTTTCAGTTGTGAAGTGTCTTTGGTAGCGATTTGGAACAGCAGCTTTAACAGCAGGTCGAGTGCAGTGTGTGTGTTGTGCTTGAGTGAGTTTGTCTGAAGAACCATGAACATCTGCTAAAAGTGCTGATCTATTCTGAGAACTGTTCATGCAAATGTGTGTGTGTGTGTGTGTGTGTGTGTGTGTGTGTGTGTGTGTGTGTGTGTGTGTATATATTTGAAGGTTAGTGTGCTACTTGATATGGAGGATCACACTCATTTCTATCTTCTAATCATTAATAAATTTAATCCGTTGCACTAAAATACAAAAAAAATTATTCAAGACAAAAACATTAGAATTTTGCCTTCATTTAGAAAGTAATAGAGTCTTAATAGAGTTTGATCTTTCTCTTTGAGTCGATGCACATCATAGGAAATTTCCTGAATGTAAATGTAATTAAATGAGTCTTCCACTGTAATGTATGAGCACAGCAGGTAATGCACTACACACTAATCACTACTTACCTCCTGCTGTGTATAAAGGACACATGGCTCTCTCAGCCCACTTTATAACCTTTTATTCACATAAATGTATTAGATTCTTTCATCGAGTAAATACAGAATTTCCAGCAAACAGTGTAAATGACGTCTGTCTCTCAAATCTCCTGATATCTGTTACTGAAGGTCTCTATCTCCTCTCTTTAGAACAGAAGAAAGAGCTCGAACTGATATTTAATATTTATTTAGTTCTGGTCATGTAATGATGAGTCTGTCACCATCATCAAGCCCAGAGATAACAGACTGCTCTGACTTAATCATGACTTAACTACTCAGCATATACGTACAGGAATGATGTGTATAACTTTTATCTAACTTTGAATGTGTTGAAGCAAAATATCTACCAAATGCAATAATCTATATCTTCTCTTATAAATTGAACAGAATAGCAGCAAAGTGCACCAGGATGACACGAGAACAAAACACAAATGAGACAAACTGATAATAAAACTTCTATAAAGACAGGACAAGAAAAAAATTATCTGACGTCACGTATAAAACTGGGCCATCAGCTGGAGAAATCAAATCACATTAAAACAACATCTTAATGCTACATGATTCCTGACACAATAAACTATCAAACAGGAGCGAGACCTTAAGTACAAGGAGCGAGGAGTCTCTTAAGTACTGCATATTTGCATCTACAGCACTGGGCACATCCCCTTATCCAGAGTGAATTACAGATGTACATGTGCTTTTGTGGTCTACAATAAAACACATCCTCATAAACTAATAAAATATTATGAAGCTAAATTCCTGTTAGAGAGGAGTTAATATTAGTGCAGAAACAAAACAATAGGACAAGATGAAGTTTATTAGTGCACATTTTATTGCTTGGTGACTGAATAAAGCTCTTTGTTTGAAGTCAGATGCAGATGCAGATGTTCAGTTTTTGACCAGGACAATAAAATAATGATGTGATGAGATATGAGGAGAGAATGTTAGCTGGTTTTGAAAAACTACCCGGAGTTTTATTGTCCTGTCAGATGTTTTTACACAATAGTTCTCCTTATAAATCACCAAATACATCACAGTGATGATTCTCTAGTGATAGACAGCAGCTCAGACTTGCTGAGATTTAGTTTCAGCTGAAGATGAAGAGCTGCTATCCATGATGAGATGTCTGCCAAACTTACTGAGATTCACACAGAAACACTGGATGCTGAAAGCCACAGAGAAAGAAAAGGAGGAGGGGAGGAGTGATGTAGTGATGGACTGGTATAGTTACTTGTAGGTGGAGCAGGAAGAAGAAGAGTGCAGAATACTAAGTAATAATTGGAAAAATTAAGTGGTATAACACTGATACCTCATGCTGGTGAAGGATGGATGGTCAGATCCAAGAGGTTTACATTATTGTGTTTTAGAGAAGAGTTGTTAAATCGAAGGATATAGGAGTTCAAGAGAGGGAGAGGGAAGTCAGGTGGACTGGAGTCTTGACTGAAGGAGGGTTACACATTAAAAAGAAAGAAAATTAATCCAATGGCTAAGGGCAGTGACAGATGGGTAATAATCTGAAGTTTATCTCAAAGAATGAAATGTTAAAATGAGACAGGACAGGTGTGTGTGTGAGAGAAAACAGAGAAACCAGGACATGAGATATACAAACCGGATTCCAAAAAAGTTGGGACACTAAACAAATTGTGAAGAAAAACTGAATGCAATGATGTAGAAATGTCAATATTTTATTCAGAATAGAACATAGATGACAGATCAAAAGTTTAATCCGAGAAAATTTATCATTTTAAAGGAAAAATATGTTGATTACAAATTTCACGGTGTCAACAAATCCCAAAAAAGTTGGGACAAGTAGCAATAAGAGGCTGGAAGAAGTAAATTTGAGCATAACGAAGAGCTGGAAGACCAATTAACAGTAATTAGGTTAATTGGCAACATGATTGGGTATAAAAAGAGCTTCTCAGAGTGGCAGTGTCTCTCAGAAGCCAAGATGGGTAGAGGATCACCAATTCCCACAATGTTGTGCAGAAAGATAGTGGAGCAATATCAGAAAGGTGTCACCCAGCGAAAAATTGCAAAGACTTTGCAGTTATCATCATCAACTGTGCATAATATCATCCGAAGATTCAGAGAATCTGGAACAATCTCTGTGCGTAAGGGTCAAGGGCGTAAAACCATACTGGATGCCCGTGATCTCCGGGCCCTTAAACGACACTGCACCACAAACAGGAATGCTACTGTAAAGGAAATCACAGAATGGGCTCAGGAATACTTCCAGAAACCATTGTCAGTGAACACAATCCACCGTGCCATCCACCGTTGCCATCTGAAACTCTACAGTGCAAAGAAGAAGCCATTTCTAAGCAAGATCCACAAGCACAGGCGTTTTCATTGGGCCAGGGATCATTTAAAATGGAGTGTGGCAAAATGGAAGACTGTTCTGTGGTCAGACGAGTCACGATTCGAAGTTCTTGTTGGAAATGTGGGACGCCATGTCATCCGGACCAAAGAGGACAAGGACAACCCAAGTTGTTATCAATGCTCAGTTCAGAAGCCTGCATCTCTGATGGTATGGGGTTGCATGAGTGCGTGTGGCATGGGCAGCTTGCATGTCTGGAAAGGCTCCATCAATGCAGAAAAAAATATTCAGGTTCTAGAACAACATATGCTCCCATCCAGATGTCATCTCTTTCAGGGAAGACCCTGCATTTTTCAACAAGATAATGCCAGACCACATTCTGCATCAATCACAACATCATGGCTGCGTAGGAGAAGGATCCGGGTACTGAAATGGCCAGTCTGCAGTCCAGATCTTTCCCCTATAGAGAACATTTGGCGCATCATAAAGAGGAAGGTGCAACAAAGAAGGCCCAAGACGATTGAACAGGTAGAGGCCTGTATTAGACAAGAATGGGAGAGCATTCCTATTTCTAAACTTGAGAAACTGGTCTCCTCGGTCCCCAGACGTCTGTCGAGTGTTGTAAGAAGAAGGGGAGATGCCACACAGTGGTGAAAATGGCCTTGTCCCAACTTTTTTGGGATTTGTTGACAACATGACATTTTGATTCACCATATTTTTCCCTTAAAATTATAAATTTTCTCAGTTTAAACTTTTGTTCTGTGATTTATGTTCTATTCTGAATAAAAATTTACATTTGCCATCTCCACATCATTGCATTCAGTTTTTATTCACAATTTGTTTAGTGTCCCAACTTTTTTGGAATCCGGTTTGTATAACCTCAGTTGGGGCTGTGGAGTGAAGCAGCTTCTTTCATTTCCTTATCAGCGAGTGGAGAGAAGGAACAACAGTTTAATTCCCAAATCTCAGGAGAGAGAGGCTGTGAGGACAGGAGGAGTTACACTAGTGACTGAGGGAGAATCCAGAGCAGGGACGTGTGTCCTGAAAGGGAAACGAGAAAAACACAACTAGATCAGAGGGAAGATTGTTAACCACCAAATATAATTATCCTCCAAACAGGTTCGAAAATGGATCAGAATAATTTATAAATCAATAGAAGTATTAATTTTACAGTAGTGGCCATGGTGGACTGTGGTGTTATGATTATTGAGAGTTAGTTAGTGAGTTAGTGTGGTGTGGTTCCTCTCCTCCACAGTGTGTCAGTGTGTCATATCACATCCTCCAACTCAGCACCTGCAGTCGCTCCCAGCTGCAGCAGTGCAGTCTCTCTACAATCTGACTGAGGGAGGTTTTTGTACGACTCTATAACACTGTGTGAACCAGTAGCCAGTGATTTCATGCCGACTCTGACAGTAGTAATCTGCTGCATCTTCAGTCTGGACTCCACTGATGGTCAGAGTGAAATCAGATCCAGATCCACTGCCACTGAAACGAGCTGGAAAACCCGACTGCAGCTGATTTGCTTTTATAATCAGTAGTTTAGGAGCTTCTCCAGGTTTCTGCTGATACCATGCTAAAGGTTGATAACCCCAACCTTGGTACACCTGGGGATTAGTTCTACAGTTGAAGGTGACTGTTTCTCCTGGAAGAGCAGATTTCACTGCAGGAGTCTGAGTTACTGTGGCTTGACCTCTGCACTCTGTGGGAATACATTACAATACTCCATAAAACTGAAATAATATAACAGAAATCATTGAATTTGTATGAAGAGATGATTGTAGAAATAAAATCTGAAGCAGTGTCTGACCTTGAGTCCAGAGGATCAGTGTCCAGATGAAGACGGGGATCAAAGTCATGGTAGCTGTGGGTGAAGTTGCTGTAGCAGCAGCTCTCAGTAATGAAGTGTTAAAGTCACAGCGCTATAAACACTCCCAGAGCACTGAAGCATGTGCTGCTAATGCAAAGTGTCCTCTAATTATGGAAACACCTTTACCACATTCCCCCAATCTTACTGTAATTCTCACACTTCTACAGAGTTATTGTGGGAGTTTTGCTTCTGGGGTCAGATGGAGATTTTCTGTAAAACACTTTAGGGCTAAGATGCATAAATAAGTGAATTAAAGAGAGAAGCTTAAACTTTCACTCTTTGTGTTTGTATTAAATGTTATTGAGTTTCTCACTGTAGTGGATTTATGGTGGAAGAAGCAGCATCAGTGTTAGTGAGTAAATACACAATGTTTTTGACAGAGGAATATTGTTTTAAGTACTGTAGGATTAAATATCACATTGTCACTTTTAATCAGTCAAAGAAGTGGAGTATTTGGTCTTGCTGTAGCTCCAAACACTTAGTTATATATTACAAAATTTCCATAAGTAGATCAATATTGTATTAAATCAACCGTTATGGGTAAAACTGTTTAACTGCAGATCTGAATATTGTAAATTGTGTGAGCTTTTAGTCTGTGTGATTTATTTGACTGTTTTATACTATATCTATTTCCTCAGTCCAAAGTAGCAGCTTTGGTTTTTAAAAGTAAAATAAAACATTTATACACAATAAACCAGTCAGACAGTTAGAGTATTAATCAGCTGATGTGAACAGAAGTTGGTGTTTGTAGCTGTTTTGTAATAAGAGGTTTAAATGGATGGAGAGAGCAGTGAGTTTAGAGCAGCAGGGTTTTTGTACGGCCACTAAACCTGTTTGTATCACTGTGGTGGACTTTTGGTGGAGGAACCAAACTGGCTGTGGGCCGTAAGTAACCTGTTCCCTAGCAAGGCTACACTCGATGCTGCGTGAAAACGCTATGGGAACCAGTTTGTCGCGTTGCCGGTCGTTGAAGCATGCTGTGAAAACACGCCAAAGTTTTTGGCTATATATAACCTCGACAGGTGACGTCATCTGATTAGATGTAGGTGGAGGTTATAAAAACAGGTGAGCCGGCAACGACCTCAGATCATTTGTCTTCATAGCCTAGTTGTGAAGCATGCTTGTGATAAACCAGCAACATAAGAAGGTGTTTAACTCACCGATTTGACGAGTTTAATCCCTCCGTGTGTGATAATCCATATCGGAGTGCGATCTCTACACTGCTTCGACTAGTGCTGCGCGCGCCGCGCATTCCGTGAGAAGCTGCGAGCCGCCGCGCGTTCCTGGCTTAAAACTCGTGCATCTGACAGAGCTGCGGCAGACGGAGGTAAGAAAACTCCTTTCTTCCGCGTTGTCATCACGAGGATTTCTCTCTTTTTTACCGGAGATGAAAATAGCCTTAAGCACTAAAACAAGCAGTAGACGGCAGCTTCTGTCGGGTGGCCGGGGGGGCGGAGCCTCAATGACGCTCCCCCCCCCCCCCCCCCCTCTCAGCTCTCTTCATATGAGTTAACCCTTTCATGGAGTAGGCTGTATTCATGCTGTGTTTTTCATGCCATCGACTTATTTGTTTATTTAAATATAGTCGATGTGGAAACGCGGGATTGTATGATGACGCCCAGATAGCAGAGACGCTTCACAGGCTATCTCTCTCCTGGGACATCATCCTCCCTGGTAAGCTTATACTTCCTTTCTAGCTGTGTAGACTTTTATCTGCCCTAGAGGGAAAAGCTTTTCAGGCAGTGGGTCAGCTTGGTGCTCCACTGCACACAGGAGGTCAGACTGATTTAAAATATATGTATATATATATATATATATATATATATATATATATATATATATATATATATATATATATGTATATATATATATATACATATGTGTATGAAATAAAATAAATGGGGGTGGCCCCCCCCAATAGGGAAAGGCACCCAGAATTCCTTTTTAACGAATATGTGTTCTCCCTGGCACCCCCAGGAGGTCGGTGTTTTGCTCCACCACCACTGGTGTTCGGGCAACACCAGTCTCCAATAGGCTGTTAGTTCTTCGGTTTTTCCTGCCATGCTTCAGGATGCCGAACATCTAACATCCCCCCCCCCCCCCCCGTTTAACCAAGCTGCCGAAACTTTTGCCCTTTTATGAGAAACTGGCAGCGTGGAAGCTACTGCCAAGTATATCTCCTTGGGTACTAAGCACTGGAGAGAGGAACTACAGGATTCAGTTCTCACTTCACCTTCTGTGTTTTCAATGGCGTGGCCTCCACTTCCATGAAACCAGAAAGTACGCATCTGCTGACAGGCTGCTGGGGAAGGGGGCCATGGAACATGTTCCCCCACCAGACAATGAGTCAGGCTACTACAGTCGGTATTCTTGGTTCCCAAGAGGAACGGGGGCTGCGTCCAATATTTCAGATTCTGCGGGCTCTCCCGCTACCTGAAAATCAATGAATACAGTTCAGTTCTTGACTGTAAAGGTGATTGCACTCAACCCTACCAAGCGATTGTTTCTGACAATCGATTTAAGGACGCTTACTTTCATACAGAAACATTGCCACAACACAGGGAGATCCTGAGGTTCGCTTTCGGGGGCGAAGCTTACCAGAATCGGGTCCTTCCATTGGTCTAGCTCACCCGCACACATACAAAATGCACGGATTTAGCCCTGGTTCTTATGGGAGTCCCAGGGCATCCGGTGGCTAGTGCTTCAACATCAGCATGTCGTCCTAGCTCATCTCTGTTCTCAGGACTGGGACCCAACGCCACGAAAGCGTGCTCTTTCCTGTGCAGAGGACAACACATTGGGTGCCATATGGGATTCGGTCATAAGCGGGCACAGCTGTCTCCCGCTCGTATCGAACCCATTCTCAACACCCTCAAGGAAAACAAGCTAGACCAGAAAGTGACCATCACTTTCAGACATCCTAGCTCTCATGGCAGCTGTATCCACGGTGACACCTTTGGACCTTCTGCACATGAGAGCATTCTAAGTTGTGGCTAAGAACCAGGGGATATCACTAGGGCCAATCCCCAATATGGGTTACGCGCCAGGTGCTTCGTACCCTTTCTACGTGGTTCAGACCCCGGTCTCTACTCTGGGTCCCACTCTAAGTTCATCTTGTCGTCGCTGAGGCTAACGACAGATGCTTCCATCATAGGCTGGGGTGCGGTCTCTGATGACTGTCCAGCCCAAGGGAGCTGGAGAGGCTATCTTCTCGCATGGCACAGCAATTGCCTCGAAATGATGGCTCTATTTCTGGCCCTAAAGCACTTCCTCCAGCAGTTGAAAGGCTGCCATGTCCTAGTGCGGGGGACAACACTATGGCAGTCTCATATATTATCTCCAGGGCGGACTGTGCTCGTGCCGCTAACAGCTAGCGCACCAGGTCCCTGTCCCTCAGAGCGATTTACATTCCAGCATGGATGCGGGAGCAGTAGTACTGTCCAGTCTATCTCTGACACACGGGGAATGGTAACCCCACTCCGAAGTAGTCAGGGAGAGATTTTCATGTAGCAAGGCGGACCTCTTGCCTTCTAAGATATGCTTCGCCTTTTACTGCTCTTCAGATTTACGTCCACCGCATCAGCTAGTGGCGTAGGTCAGAGCAGCTTCTACATGTTTTGGATGAGAGATGCTATTGCCCTCTCCTATGAGGCGCGTGGGTTCACTTCGCCTCTGGGAATCAGGGCTCTTTCAACCCTGGGGATTGCCTCATCTATTGCATTAGCAAGAGGAATTCCCCTGCAGCAAGTATATGCTAAGCAGGTAAACCCAGTCCACTGCCGAATTGTTTCAGTGCTGGAGTTTCCCTCCTCGGGTCTGTGCCCTAGTACTCTCAGGACATACGTGACTGCATCCTCTCTCAACTATCATCCGAAAGCTCCATAAACCCAACAGGCACCCTATTGCTCTTGAAGCCTTCTGTCCTCCGCGCTTACAGCTTCGGAGCAGGAGAGACTTCACTTGCTGTGTCCAGCTTGTGCTCTTCAGATCTACGTCCACCGCATCAGCTAGTGGCATAGGTCAGAGCAGTTTCTACATGTTCTGGATGAGATATGCTATTGCCCTCTCCTATGAGGCGCGTGGCCTCACTTCGCCTCTAGGTATCAGGGCTCTTTCAGCCAAAGGGATTGCCTCATCTATTGCACTAGCAAGAGGTATTCCCCTGCAGCAAGTGTCTGCTAAGCAGGTAAACCCAGTCCACTGCCGAATTGTTTCAGTGCTGGAGTTTCCCTCCTCGCAACAGGCACCCTATTGCTCTTGAAGCCTTCTGTCCTCCGCGCTTACAGCTTCGGAGCAGGAGAGACTTCACTTGCTGTGTCCAGCTTGTGCTCTTCAGATCTACGTCCACCGCATCAGCTAGTGGCGTAGGTCAGAGCAGTTTCTACATGTGCTGGATGAGACATGCTATTGCCCTCTCCTATGAGGCGCGTGGCCTCACTTCGCCTCTAGGAATCAGAGCTCTTTCAGCCAAAGGGATTGCCTCATCTATTGCACTAGCAAGAGGTATTCCCCTGCAGCAAGTGTCTGCTAAGCAAGTAAACCCAGTCCACTGCCGAATTGTTTCAGTGCTGGAGTTTCCGTCCTCGGGTCTATGCCCTAGCACTTTCAGGATGTGCGTAACTGCATCCTCTCTCAACTATCTTCCAAAAGCTAACTATAAACCCAACAGGCACCCTATTGCTTTTGAAGCCTTCTGTCCTCCGCGCTTACAGCTTCGGAGCAGGAGAGACTTCACTTGCTGTGTCCAGCTTGTGCTCTTCAGATCTACGTCCACCGCATCAGCTAGTGGCGTAGGTCAGAGCAACTTCTTCATGCTCTGGATGAGAGATGCTATTGCCCTCTCCTATGAGGCGCGTGGGCTCACTTCGCCTCTAGGAATCAGGGCTCATTCAACCAGGGGATTGCCTCAGCTATTGGATTAGCAAGAGGTATTCCCCTGTAACAAGTGTGTGCCAAGCAGGTAGACCCAGTCCACTGCCAAAATGTTTCAGTGCTGGAGCTTCTGCAGTAAAAGCTTGTCCTTGGGCTTGTGCCCTAGTACCCTCAGGATTTTCTTAGCTGCATTGTTTGAAGCCTTCTGTCCTCCGCCTTTTACAGCTTCGGAGCAGGAGAAACTTCACTTACTATCCAGTATGTGCTCTTCAGATTCACGTCCACCGCATCAGCTAGTGGCGTAAGTCAGAGCGCCACTATACTGGGTGAGAGATGCATATTGCCCTCTCCTATGAGGCGCATGGGTTCACTTCGCCTCTGGGAAGCAGGGCTCACTCAACCAGGGTGATCATCCCAGTCTCACCAGCAGGAGGTATCCCCTGCAGTAATTGTGTGGCGCGAAGGGTTGGTTCCTCCCCGCACACATTTCTTACATTTATAAATCTGGATGTTCATGCTACTCCGGGCTCACTGCCCCCGAGTTAGGTGCCCAGGCATAGCTCTGAGACCTTCTTGGCTTTGTGCGCACACGCTACACAACCTTGGGGTCCAGACACCTGTAGTGCGGCGGCGTTGGTATTCTCGTTCCCATAGCGTTTTCACGCAGCATCGAGTGTAGCCTTGCTAGGGAACGTCTCGGGTTACATTTCTGTAACCCTGTTCCCTGAAAGGCGGGAACGAGATGCTGCGTCGCAATGCCGCACTACCACGTGACCGGACGGCTGTTCAGACAAATTAATCTGAGGTCGTTGCCGGCTCACCTGTTTTTATAACCTCCACCTACATCTAATCAGATGACGTCACCTGTCGAGGTTATATATAGCCAAAAACTTTGGCGTGTTTTCACAGCATGCTTCAATGACCGGCAACGCGACAAACTGGTTCCCATAGCGTTTTCACGCAGCATCTCGTTCCCGCCTTTCAGGGAACAGGGTTACAGAAATGTAACCCGAGACGTTTACTAATGACTGAAATACACTGTGTTTAAAATAATGACTGAATTATAGTGTGTTTAAAATAATGACTGAAATAGAATGTGTTCAGATTAATGACTGAAATATGTCTGAAATGGTATGTGTTCGGATTGATTTTCAGTGTTTAAGAATATAGATTATGTATTACTTCTCTGAATTCATTATCATATTTAGTGATTTATTAAAATTCATAAAAACAGAACTTACCTCTTTATTTATTTTTTATTTTTTTGTGTGTTTCAAATGTTTAACAAAGTGTAATCTGACTATAGTGCTGACGGCACAATTTAGTAAATTGAATACATTTCATTTATCAGCGACATTGTAAATATGAACGAAGTAACATGTTGAAGCCTAAAAAATATTTAATTACAAACATTATGCTGTTTATTTTTATTATCAATATTATTATAATTCATTTGAAAATGCAATAATCACAGTAATGTAAATCAGCATAGATTCAATGCAGGTAATGATTCTGATTATTGAATATTCAATATAATGCAAGTTTAATTTCCAGGAAAAACAATAATTCATGTAGATATAAGATGTAAAACGTATTTAAACTGAACATGAAATGTTTGTGACACTCCACTGAACTCAGTTCTGCTCTGTAAGATATAAAAGGAAGTGAAACACAGTGAACTGAAATGAAGCCTGAGTGACTGACAGCTGTCTATTCCTGTCTCAACTGTGCATTTGTGTGCATGTGTGTAGGTCTCACCCGGCCCAGTGTGACGGTGCTGCCCCCCTCCAGTGTGGAGCTGCAGCAGGAGAAGGTCACACTCGTGTGTGTGGCCAACAAGGGCTTCCCCTCGGACTGGAGGCTGACCTGGAAGGTTAATGGGAACAGCTGGACCTCGGGGGAGAGTCACAGTGCTGATGTTCTGCACACAGACGGCCTCTACAGCTGGAGCAGCACGCTGAGCCTCTACTCGGAGCAGTGCAGGAACAAGCTGGTGACCTGTGAGGCCTTCAAGGAGAACCAACCTACTGTGGTGAGCACAGTGAACATAGAGCAGTGCTTAGAGCCGTGAGCTCACACACACTTTACTCAGCTCACCTTCTACTGCTTAACTGTGTGTTACATCTGGTCTTTACTGCTCAAATGTCACATTTTTAAATAAAAGCCTTTGTTCAACCATGAAACAGCATTCTGATTTTCCTCATGATCACTTTTTATCACACACTTCTCAGTGTAACTCAGCACATCACCTTCAATGTAACTGCTGTTTATTTTTAATCATCATTAAACTCCAGAACTGAAACTTCTGATGACATCACATTATGAAATAGAAATCTAAGATCAACCCAGTTCATTATCAAAACCTATAATCCTGCTGGGATACATTTCCGTAAAACAATGATAATCATGTAAACATTTTTAAGAGTCAGATTATTGCGGGGTGTTCAAATTTATACTGAATATAAAGTTACATTAAATGAACAATAATAATAGTAACTTTATCTGAATCCATAATAATGTTAAACATCTGCACACACCACTGCTCTATTCTGGTAGCACAAACTTTTCCCATGCAAATCCAAGTTGCACACACTCCTCACTTCCTCCAGCTGAATGTATGTGAGTTTACAAACCTGGAAAGGTGAAATTGAATTAACTTGAAGAATGAGCAAAAAGATCTGAAAAATCTCCTTCTGCTAAAAAAATATCCAAATTTTTTTTTTCATTAAGTGATTAACAACAAAGACTAAAGAGACGATGGTGAAGAACTGTTCATACTGTAGCTCATAGTTGTGGTATAATAGAATTAAGACAATAAATTGTGCTTTTGTGGGAAAATAAGCAGCTTTGTGGTAATAAAAACTAACTCCGCTTCCAGTTAAGCCATATTACACCATCACTGTGGGTTATGTTTCTATACAATGCAAATCCCTCCATATTGTATTTGCTTATATAATAAATCATAGTAAAAAAAAAAACAATGCTGCCCTTTACCCTGCTCATCTTTAGAGAAAACCATTACAGATTCTTTCATATGCTGGTGGTTTAAATAACTTTGTAAAGGTCATTTAGATATTTTGTCCTTTTGTGCTAATAAACTTGTAAAGATTCTGAGTAGTTTGTCTTTCACATAAAAATGTATGAGAGTCAGATCCTGGATAGTTATTGGGTTCTAAACGAGGTGTACATGAGTCTACTGATCTCTCATGGTGACTTAAACTCAGCTTTAATGTTGAAATTATTGGACCTGAATGGCGTCTGTGATGTTGGCTCCAGTAATAATGCTGCATCTTGAGAGCTATTCTGGTACTGTAGTCCCTGGTGTTCCTGACTTTTAATACTACTCTTCTTCATCAAATTAAATTCTCCAGGGCAGCAAAATAAAATAATCACGTCATATTTTATTTAAATATATAAGAAGAGCTGATCCGCAAATCTAAAAAAAAAAAAAATAGTCTCACTTTTCACTGTTAATATTTGAATAATATGTACTTTGTTGAAAAAAAGTATCGACCCTTAAATTGAGTGAACATACTTTGAGGGTTTCATCCCTTTAACCTCTTTAGTTTGAAATGCATTTATGTATCTTAGGTGTATTTTAGTTACATCACTACTCACGTCTTTCAGTCGTTCAGCAGCAATAAAGTGCTAATACACAGTAAAGAATCCTTTGTGAATAGAATTGTTTTATCTGCCTCTGAACACAATGTGACTAAATAGGCTCCAGATCCACCGCGGCCCTGACCAGCTTATAGCATTAAGTGAAGATGAATAAATGAGTGTAAGAGTCTCACTGAACGAAGTAAGGCCACCATCACAATTATGGGAGTGTACAAGCTGTTTGAACAGCATTTACAGTGCATCAAAGTGACATGTTTATATTTTAGTGAACAACAGCAACTGATATTTTTTTTTATATACGTAACAGATGAAAATGAAAATAACTTAAAAATGTCCTGTCCAGTCATGGTCATTTTCTGCTAAAACCAAGACACCAACAGACGTGAAATTTAGTACTTTGTACCATCATACAGTATATAAAGCTGTGATCAAATTACACATTCCTGAGGTGAAAGCAAAACTGATCCCAATTGTGTCGTATCACATCCTCCAACTCGGCACCTGCAGTCGCTCCCAGCTGCAGCAGTGCAGTCTCTCTACAATCTGACTGAGGGAGGTTTTTGTATGACTCTATAACACTGTGTGAACACATTTTTACTACTGATGTAATGTTCACTCTGACAGTAGTAATCTGCTGCATCTTCAGTCTGGACTCCATTGATGGTCAGAGTGAAATCAGATCCAGATCCACTGCCACTGAAACGAGCTGGAAAACCTGACTGTCGCTGATTTACAAGTTTAATGAGGAGTTTAGGAGCTTCTCCAGGTTTCTGCTGATACCAGTGTAAATAGTTGTTATTTATTACTGCCTGACTGGTTCTACAGTTGATGATGACTGTGTCTCCTGGAAGAGCAGATTTCACTGCAGGAGTCTGAGTTACTGTGGCTTGACCTCTGCACTCTGTGGGAATACATTACAATACTCCATAAAACTGAAATAATATAACAGAAATCGTTTAATTTGTATGAAGAGATGATTGTATAGATAAAATCTGAAGCAGTGTCTGACCTTGAGTCCAGAGGATCAGTGTCCAGATGAAGACGGGGATCAAAGTCATGGTAGCTGTGGGTGAAGTTGCTGTAGCAGCAGCTCTCAGTCATGAAGTGTTAAAGTCACAGCGCTATAAACACTCCCAGAGCACTGAAGCATGGGATGTGAATGCAAAAAAAAAGCATTTTCACTACAAACATGTGACATACAGAACTGAAACCAGTAGGACAAAATATAAATATATAAATAAATAAAAAAGTTCTGATCATCTGTATTCACGATGGTTCCCTTAATACATATCCTTGAATTTACAAAAATATGTGCTTTATATTTTATTAAAGCAACTTCCTATTAATCGTTTACTATTTGCTACAGGTCTGTGAACATAACTACTTCATGGTGTCCATTATTTATTTTATTTTTATGTTTTTAGTCACATATTTTCCTATTTTTTTCACAAGCTACCAAAGGTCTCAGAGGTCACTAGAGTTTGTATGTTAATGCTCCACCTCAAATAATGCTTTTTTTTTTTTTTTTTCAAATTCGCCGTTTCACTCCTGGTTTGAAGCATGCTTTTGCCACAACAGTGACATTACTATGAACAGGACGTCTCTCTAAAACTGATGACATGCTCAGGGGGAAAACTGGTCAAGAAGGCTGCATTAACAAAAATAACAGGTGTACTAGCCTTTTCTATTTATTTCATAACATTATACCCATAGAAAGATAACATAGCTTTTATAAAGGAATGACCTTTTCCTCAGTTCTTCATTCCATTTCTTTTAGTTCACAAACTGCGCATCTAATGTCTTTGACTTTTTTATTTTTTATTTTAATTCAACGAGCATCAGGATCTAAACCACTTTCAATTAAGAGTTGAAATTGAACCATTTCACCTCAGGGGGGTAGCAAGGTTTGGAGCAAGTAGACACATTATATATTATTAAATTTCACACAGAACATTAGAATGAAATCTGTTTGCAAAATTATACATTACAGTATATATTTACATTACAGTTAATGAACTGTGTTTTTTTTTTCAGTAGCATTTCTGAGTATAAGTGATTTTAATAATTAAATTACTGTATAAGTTATATAAGATATGAACTTTTTTTCCCAGCTTCCCCTGCAGTCTGGCTTCCAGTGGGGAGACATGAGTTAATGAGTATGTATGAGTGAGAGCTTTCAAACTATAAATAGGGCACTAGTGAGGTTAAGTGACTCAAACAGTGACCTGAAAAAAATGTGATGTGCAAAGGAATGAGAGAAAAATCACCAAATCAAATGCTATCATCATTCAAAATCTTGAATACACACACACACACACACACACACACACACACACACACACACACACCAAAATAAATAAATAAATAAATAAATAAATGAAGTTCCCAAAAGAACACGACCCCCACAGTGAAGCATGGAGGCATCATCATCATCATCATCATCATCATCATCATCAATGATGCAATCAGGCTGCTTTTCTTCACCTGGTACTGGGGCTTTAATCAGGTTGTGTGATCAATAATTACAAATATCTTTCAACTGTGCTACAGAATCATAAGGTCTGAGCTAATATACTTTAAATGAAGATGATTTCCACCATTGAAAAGAAATGACTTTATCCAGACTCTAAATCTTAATCCAGGTGAAAATTTGCAGTGTGACCTGAAGAGAGCTGTACACAGGAGATGCCAAGACAATTTGACAGAGTCATAATACTTTTGCAAGGAAAGTCCTAATTTTACGGCAAATAACTTTAAAATTTTATAGTAGTTTTCCTTTTTTTAAAAAGTACATAAAAATCTCTGTAAAATTACAGACATTATCTGTAAATTTCTAAGTCAACTGTTTTTTTTTAAGTATTATTTCAATACTGAAAAATTTACTTTTTTTCACATTTTTTAACAGTAACTGTTATATGAGTAAATATATAAATGTTTTTGCAAATTAAGTATAATTTTATATAAAATTACAATAATAAATTGTAATTAAATACAAAACTCATTAGATAAAGGTTAATGTCCATACTAAAAATTTATTGTTTTTCATTGTAATTTTGAGGTAAATCATATTAGTTTTATAATACTGTACTTTGACATTTAATTTCTAGATGCAAGTTTAGCATTTTTTCATGACTTACATTATCACTTACATGTAGGCTATAGTATCTGCTTCATGCCTTCAAAGAATGTGAAGAGAATTTAGGAGACTGATACTTATCAAAAAATATATTTTTTTGTTTTGATGACATTTGTTCTGAAATATCACCATGTCAATCTAGCCATCAGGTTTCTTAATGCATCCCTGCATATTCTGACACAAGGATAATGTATTTGCTGTGTAGATTTTTTAAAGCAGGGCTTTAAGTTACATTTTGATATTTAGCTTGTATGAGGGGAACTATGGTGTTATTTTTGTACCAAAAACATTAGCAAAAACTCCACAAACTCTCCGCTTAACTGTCACAGCCAATCAGAAGCTGGAGGCGGGAACATTCTGATCTTGTTTCTGATTGGTTGATCAGCAGCCGGAGGCAGAGATATTCTAATTACCGCTTCATTACTGGTGCATTTAAATAAGCGCGCGAGTGAGGGCGGGACCTGATGCGGAATACGCCTACTGTATTTTTTTGTATCGTTTATTGCTCAGGTACAGACGTAATGTGATATGAACCAGCCAATGGGAAACTGGCGTCTTTCAAATGTTTAGCGCGCGCAGCGGTGGTCTGATTCAGCAACCGGTAAACGGTTGTGTGTAGACCCGCTGGTGAGCTACAGGTGAGAAGGAAAGCAGTCTCTGAGGGACAGTCTCTGAAAACACACATCTCACCAGTCCCCCTTTGTCGGGGAACACTTTTGTGATTCGTCCCATGACACATGAATTTCTTGGAGAAGACTCATCAGTTATTAAACTATATCTCCAATCGAGAGGTTTTTTTTGTTTTGAAACCATTTTTGCCGCTCCTGGAGCAAGGGCAAGTATTCATGCACCCATCGCTTCCAGAGCAGGTCTGATATGTACTGAATCTGCTTCTCCCTATGACGTGCATAGATGTCTTCCTTTTTGAAGAATCCAGGTGGCAGGTTTGACTGTTTTTTCATCAGCAGCAGGTGGTTTGTTGTCAGAGGTTCCAGTTCTGTGGGATCCTCCGAGACAGTATTGAGGGGTCGGTTATTCATTATCGCTTCAACTTCACACATGAATGTATGCAGGCTCTCGTCAGTTAATGTTTGTTCTTTCAGTACTGATCTCAAAATCTTTCTAACTGACCTGATCTGTCTTTCCCATATTCTGCCAAAGTGAGATCCAGAGGGCGGGTTAAATGTCCACTGTATGTTCCTTTGAGTGAGGAAGCTTTCAATTTGTGACTGATTCCATTGCTGAATAGCCTCGCGCAGTTCAGTCTCAGCGCCTATGAAGTTTGTTCCATTGACACTTCACATCACTGACACCTGACCTCTCCTGCTTATGAAGCGTCGCATGGCATTCACACAAGAGTCTGTGACAAGCGAATGAGCAATTTCAATGTGCACGGCTCTTGTTGTCAGACAAGTGAAAAGTACGCCATGTCTTTTAACGTTACTTCTGCCACGTTTGACCTCGAAGGGTCCGAAGTAATCTACTCCCACATTGGTGAAGGGTGGGTGGTCTGGTATTATTCTGTTGAATGGCAATTCTGACAGTTTTTGCTCACATGCTTTAGCTCTAGACTTCTTGCATAGTACACACCTGGAGAGGAACTGTCGTACGAGTGAGTTAGCAGTCGGAATCCAGTATTTCTGCCGCAATTCTGCAAGCATGTAATTTCTGCCACTGTGTCCTATTTTGTCATGAACGGCTCTTAATATTAACGTTGTGATATGTGAGTCTTTAGGTACAATGACTGGGTGTTTAATGTGCTCTGGCATTGCGGACCTGCCAAAACGTCCTCCAACTCTCAGCAATCCATCCTGTAGCACTGGGTCCAGTTTGGACAAGCAACTGTTTCATTTTACAGATGCCTTGCGTTTTTGCTGTGTGAGAATTCCCTGTTTGAGTTCTGCTGCTGCTTTGTTCTTTTGCAACGTGAGAATTTCTTCCTTAAAATTTTGTCTTTGAGGAAATTTAATGATTTCATTTTCTGCTCTTGTTAATTCTTGAGCTGTTAGCTACTTGTGATTTTCTGTCTTTGGGTTATCTACTTGTGTTTTGACCCTTTCTGTTTTTTGTTTGAGCATGTCTCTGATGCGAAGGATCCAGGCAATGGATCTTTTTAACTTGTGCCAATCAGAGTGATGATTAATCAGTTTACTCACTGCGTCTGCGCATTTTGTAACGCTCACAGGAATTCAAATTTCAAATTCAAATTTTATTTGTCACATACACAGTCATACACAGTATACTATGCAGTGAAATGCTTGCACGACCGCCAGTGACCTTAAAAAGAAAATAAAAGCTTGTACGTAAAAATAAATAATCAATAAAAAGGAAATACTAAAGAAATAAATTTAACTAGTAAAATTAACTGTACAATAAGGGCATAATAAAATATTGCAAAGTATAGAAATATAGGGTATATGTATATAGAATTTAAAGTGTCAGTGGTTGTGCAAATATGCATGAAAGGTGACTAATGAAAGTGACATGTGCAATTGTCCAGATGTATAAATATTTAGTGCAAGTGTGTATGAATGTGTCCATGATTGTCCAGTCAGTGTTGTGAGCTTAAAAATATGTTATTAGTCCTGTGTGGAGGTGTGATTGTGATTGAGAGACCTTATCGCCTGCGGGAAGAAGCTCCTCCTCCGCCTCTCTGTGTTGGCCTTTAGGGAGCGGAATCGCTTCCCAGACCGCAACAAAGAGAACAGTCCATTACTGGGGTGACTGAGGTCCTTCATGATCTTCCTGGCCTTAGTCCAGCACCACTTGCTGTAGATCGAGTGCAGGTCAGGGAGCTCAGTGCGGATGATGCGCTCGGCTGATCGCACCACCCTCTGTAGAGCTCGTCTGTCCTGCATGGTGCTGTTCCCGAACCAGGTCGTGATGTTTCCCGTCAGGATGCTCTCTATGGTGCAGGAGTAGAAGTTCCTGAGCTCCCTGGAGGGCAGTCTAAAGTCTCTCAAGCGTCTGAGGTGGTAGAGACGCTGCCGGGCTTTTTTCACCACGGTGTTGATGTGACAGGACCATGACAGGTCCTGCGTGATGTGAACACCGAGGTATCTGAATCTGTCCACTCTCTCCACTGGGCTCCTGTTGATGACGGGGGTCTGGTAGTTCCTCTCCTGATTTGTACTAAAGTCCACTATCAGCTCCTTTGTCTTACTGACGTTCAGGAGGAGATTGTTCCTCTGGCACCAGTTCTCCAGATTTCCAATCTCCTCTACGTAGTCCGACTCATCATTGTTGGTGATCAGTCCGACCACGACGGTGTCGTCAGCAAACTTGATGATGGAGTATTCACTAAAGCTGAGAGTTTCATTTCATCATCATTTTGTGTTATTGATGTGTCATGAATATTTTCAGGCCATTTGCACTCTGCTTCTTTGAGAAAGGAGGGACCATGGATCCAGTTAACATTTTTCATGAACCTTTCACAGGATACTCCCCTGGAAGCAGAATCAGCTGGGTTTTGTGAGGTATTAACGTACCTCCATTGCTGTGACTTGGTTGACTCTCTTATAATGGCGATTCTGTTGGCCACAAAAGTTTTAAAACGAAGTGTTTCGTTATCAATGTATCTCAAAACAGTTGTACTGTCAGTCCAGAACATAGAGTCCAGCAATTTCAATTCTAGCTGTTCTTTCAACATTTTGTCATTTTTTACAGCGACCACTGCCGCAGTCAGTACCATTCGTGGAATGGTGGTTTGTTTCAGGGGTGCTACACGGGAGTTCCCCATCATGAATGCACAATGCGTAAATCCATCAGTGTTTACTAACCTGAGGTATGAGACAGCTCCGTATCCCATTTCACTTGCATCCGAGAAGTGGTGGAGTTGTGCTGTAGCTGTAACTCCGAAGTCGGCTGGTTTTATGCACCTTGCTATGCTGAACTTGGACAGTCGGTGCAGCTCTTGCAGCCAGGTTTTCCATGCTGTTGCAAACTGCTCGGGAATGTCATCATCCCAGGCTAGTTTTTCTTTACATAACTGTTGCATTGGGATTGTAGCTGGCAGTATTGCAGGTGGGAGAAAGCCTAACGGGTCGTATGTTGAGCTAGTGACTGACAGAATTCCTCTTCTTGTCACAGGTCGTTCCTTTAAACTAATCTTAAACTTGAACATGTCTGAATCAATGCACCACAGCACCCCCAGAGCTCTCTCTATGGGCAGGGCATCTTTACTCAAGTCTAAGTCTCTCATGTCTTTGATCCTTTCGCTCTCGGGAATGACAGTCAGTAGGGCACGGCTATTGCTTGCCCGTTTAGTGAGGTTAAACCCTCCGCTTGCACAGAGACTTGTGAGATCATTGTATAGGGCGACTG
The DNA here is from genome assembly GCA_030522415.1 of Channallabes apus. Lineage (NCBI taxonomy): Eukaryota > Metazoa > Chordata > Actinopteri > Siluriformes > Clariidae > Channallabes > Channallabes apus. The sequence continues at coordinate 12,268,538 of CM060107.1, forward strand.
CTTGGTCATGACTCGAAACAGATTTCAGGCAGTCATCTACATAAAAGTTTTTAAGCACTGTATTAACTGCCACAGCAGATGCATTGCTGTGGTTTTCTTCTGCTGTCTTTCTGAGGGCGAAGTTAGCAACCATTTTGTATTCAACTATGTTTTGGTTCATCTCTCCATTCGGCCACCATAGGAAGCGCAGCAGATCTGTGTCCTTCTCGGGAACTCTCACTTGATAGTACATGGCTTCTACTATTGTGTCCTTTTTCTTGTACTTTATTTTAACGGGTACAGTGGGGAGGATGCAATTACCTCCATCCCCAGTGAGCGCATTTGATTCGTGACTCACTGCAGTTGTATTTGTTGTGTCACTTTCAGTTTCGTTTCCACGGGCGCTCGTAACTGACTGCGCCGTGTCTGGCACTGCTATGTGTAGCATGCTTGGATGTGGCTTTGAACACAATGTACATGTAATTTTTCTGGTACAGTCTTTCCACAAATGACCCTTTCTTAAACATCGGAAACAGAATCCGTTTCTTTTTAAGAATTCTACTTTGTGTGTCTTATCATTAAATTGGAAGCAATCATTTAAGATATGCTCCCCTTCGCAATGTGCGCACGGTTTAGTGAAAGCGCTGACAGGTGATGTACCGGCATTCTTCATTGTAATCAAGTCTTTGTGAATTTTACCAACCTGTCTGTCTTCGGTTGCGACGCTGACCCTGGGTTTTCCTTGGCCCCTTTGTTTGGGTCCTTGAAGGGATGTGTGACTTGGTTTTCTGTCGCTGGTTGCGGCGTCCAGGTCTGTAGAGTGCACGCTGCTTAGGTGCGCGTTGTTCGATTCAGTGACTGCGCTTTCGTTCGCAGGCTGCGCTCGGCTGTTACCTGTTGAGTTGGAAAGGGGAGAGTGTGCGCTGCTCAGGCACGCGCTGCTCGATTCAATGAGTGCGCTCTTGTTTACAGGCTGCGCTCGGCTGTTGCATGTTGGGTTGGAAAGGTGAGGGTGCTCGCTGCTCGGACGCGCGCTACTCGGGCGCGCGCTGCTCAATTCAATGAGTGCGCTCTTGCTCTTGGGCGATCGGCTGTCATATTTGCGGTCTTGACGTTGAAGCACTCTTAATTTGGCATCATGCATAGCGAGCGCCGTTTTGGTTACCAGTCTTTCTCTTTTTGCTTTTAGTAGTGCCTTTTCCATTTCTAGTCGTGCTTTTAGTTGCACTTCCTCCATTTCTAATTGGAGACGTTCGTCCACGGTTGCCAGCCTTTGCCAACAGCACTGCTCTTTCGGCTTCTTCTTTCTTCAGTCGGGCTGAGGATGATGTAGAAGTTACAGACCTTTTGGATGCTGCCGTTATCAGTGACACGCTGACGCCCGGCGAGACATCTCCGCGTATTCGCGACGTCACAGAGTGGCCCTTAGTGTCCTTGGTGTCCGCTATCCAGCGACCCACCTTAGCTATGAATTCTGTGCGGCTTTGGGCCTCAGGTGCTCCGCAGGCGACCTGATCGCGTTTGTGTTCGTCTTTATGAGTGTAAACAAGCACATCAACGTTACTTCTCATGAAGTTCTCTCTCAGCGTCCCGTATTCGGGTCTGTACTCAGTTTCAACGATGTCTATCTTACGTGCATAGTTCATAGGTGTCTTTAATGCAGTAGACATTGCATTCAGTCGAATTCGCTTGCCTTTTCTTGCATCCAGCGCCTCATTGAGGTTCTTTCTGTTCATCTCGTGGAGCGCCGTTAGGCTCCCCAAGTGCTGGGAGCGTTGTCCTCGTTGTTCGGCATGGGGAAGTTCAAGGCGCGCTATTCTCTTTTACTTTCCCTTTCGGCGTTCACTTGTTTTCGTTCAAACAGCGGAAAGCTTTTGACTTCATGTAGATGCGGTCATATTATTTCACTAGTTTTGACGCATAGCTTTGTCTTAAAGTTTCACTCACACGACAGAAGTCCGATCTCTTTGTCTCTTGTAGTTTATTTTGTCAGCATCAAAGAATCAACACTTCATACAGTCGTCTTGAGTAAATCCACTGTGATTACAGACACCAGTTGCTGCATCTTGCAAATCTCTGACTTTTACAACAACCTGTTTGCTGTATCTTACAAATCACAGTCTTAGCTTACGAATATAACAACACTCTTGATGTGTATATCCACTTACAGGAGCTTACGGTTACAACAACCTAGTTGCTGTGTCTTACAATCTTAGCTTACCGGGAGCTCATGTTAGCTGACGATCAAAAGCTTGTGTTTCCGTAGCCTTCCACATCTAAACTGAACTCTCTATCATATGACAGTCACACAAATGCATGTAATAGTAGAATGACATCACAGACCAACTTACGATTGTCAAAATGGATGCATGACTAAGAAATATAAAGCTTATGGCTTATGTAACAAACTTAATGCTTAATGCTTTACTAATGAATAGAACAAGGTAGAATAAATGAAATAACAGCAAATAAAATAAAATTAAATTAAATAAACACAACAACAAACTCATAACAAGTACGATATGGCTCTTACACCTGTACTATACTGTGTCACAGTTCTACAGGCTATTTTACAAATATTGTCATCTTGAGTTTGTGTTAACACTATTGAACATGTGTGTTGATAGGAATTTATTATTATTATTTTTTTTAAATATCAGGGTTTTTGTGTTATTGCTTTATTTGAAGATGTTTAATCTTCAATTTAGGAAAAATCTGTAAATAACAGTGGTTCCCTGCTAAATGTCTAATGCTTTTGCTTTATTGAAGGTGTTTGATTGTAATAATTTTGGTAAAAACTGTAAAATAAAAACATTTTGCTGGTACACGTCTAGTGCTGTTTTAATGAATGTGTCAAATCGTATACATTTTGGGAAACATCAGTAAAATAATGGTGTTTCACTGCTAAACTTCTACTGCTGATCGTTTAATGAAGGTGTTTAATCGTATAAATTTAGAAAAAATCTGTAAAATAACGGTGTTTCACTGCTAAATTTCTAGTGCTGTTTGTTTAATGAAGGTGTTTAATTGTATAAATTTAGGAAAAATCTGTAAAATTTCTGTTTCTCTGTAAAAGATAAAATAACAATTTCTATAAATTTAATGTTTTTGAGCATAATACGAACTAGAGAATTTTACCTCAATTTTACGGTTTTTGTTTGGTGCCAATCATTCGACGGTTTTTTTTTTACGATTTTTTTTTTACAGTGTAGTTACTGTGCTTTATTTTGCTTTAAATTATTATTTTTGGTTTGAACCTTCATTTATAGATTGAAATTTAAAATTAAGGAAAAATATATTTAATTATTAATTATTTTTTAATTATTACCTTGGATTAACTTTTGTCACATCTCATACACTTGCCAATTCAACAGGTGTGGGTAGACTTTTAATAACCCCTTCATGTATTTGGTGCAAACAGAGCTCATAACAGACCAGCAGAGCTTTTTTTTTTTAACCATTAAACCACATCTATACGGGGAAAAAAAGAATTTGTGTAACTAAATGTAACAAGATCTTGGCATCTGTCTAAGGAAATGTGGGCTTATACACTGCCTTAAATATTGTAAATATTTAACCACCTCAGCTTTTTCAAATTAAAATAAACATTTTATTTGACTAATTCTTTTTTTATTTTTTACAAATTATAAATATAGAAAAATATAGAACATATATAGCTTCTTTAAGAGGCCAGAGCTAAATTTAAACATGACCTTACCTTCACCAAGCTTCACTATGAACATTGGTTTCTGCCAAACATAGTGCTCTGTTCCAAGGTCAGAAGACTCAGTGAGATTTCATATGGTTTCCAAAACAAAATTCGTGATCTTTAAGATTCTATTTGTTTAAATATGTTTTCTTACATGTTCAAGCTATTTAGGGACAGTTAGATTTATACTTGGATCATGTGACACTGGTGGAATCCATTCAACAGATTCTGTGGCTTCTGATAGGAACCAGTTGCATGAGAACTAATGCACTGGAAAATTGCGGCGCGACAGTAGCACGCAGCAGCCGCTCCAGAGCTAAAATGGTGCTATGTTGTTTACGTTTTGTGCGCGTGACTGGTGTCCGTACATACAACAGCCAGTCACTTCTCAACCTAAATAACCCGGTTAACGACATCTACGATGAGCTGCGGGAAAAGCTACGCGATCTCGGCTTGCTGCGTGAACCAGGCCTCGATGCCTCGGCGTTGCCTGATGCCGGAGAAGGGGTCATCGGAAGCAGTGCGCAAGGAAGCGGAAGTGCGTCAAGCGGGCGGGAGTCTGTGTTGGCTAAAAACAAACCCTAGCCGGCCGGCTCACCCCGTCCATCATCTTATCTAACGTCTGCTACCTGGACAATAAACTGGACTACATCCGACTCCTGCTGGCTACACAGCGTGAGGTTAGGGACTGCTGTGTCTTTGTTTTCATGGAGACATGGCTCAGGAACAGAGTACCGGACGGCGCTATTCAGCTAGACGGGCTAGCCTTGTTTTGCGCCGACAGAAATGCAGCTCTATGCAGTAAGACTCGCAGTACTGGCTTGTGTGTTTACATCAACACAAAATGGTGCAAGAACTCTGTGCTAGTTTCTAGTTATTGTTCATCGCTGGTGGAGTTTGTGACTGTTAGATGCAGACCTTTTTATTTACCACGAGAATTCACCACTGTTTTCATTATCGGAGTGTACATTCCACCTAGCGCTAATCCTAAGGAAGTGCTATGGGAACTGTATACAAAGATCAGTGAACTGCAAAATACACACCCGGATGGACTGTTTATTGTTGCTTGAGATTTTAACCATGCAAATCTCAAGTCCGTGCTTCCCAGATTCCATCATTATGTGGACTTTGCAACAAGAGGGGAAAACACGCTGGATCTTGTTTACACAAACATCCCCGGCGCATATCGGGCAGAGCCCCGCCCCCACCTCGGCTACTCAGACCACATCTCTGTTATGCTAATTCCAGCATACAGAACACTCGTCAGGCATTCAAAACTGGTTCTGAAGCAGGTGAAAACCTGGCCAGCAGGAGCCATCTCTGCTCTTCAGGACTGTTTCGAGAGCACTGACTGGAACATGTTTAGGGAGGCTGCAACTTATGTCGACTTCACTGACTTGGAGGAGTACACATCATCAGTGACCAGCTACATCAACAAGTGCACCGATGACATCACTGTCTCCAAGAACATCATCACACGACTCAATCAGAAACCGTGGATTATTGCGGAAGTGCGTGCACTTCTGAGGACCAGAGACTCTGCCTTCAAAGCGGGAGAGAAGGTGGCCCGTAGAAGAGCAAGGGCCAAACTTTCTCAGGCCATCAGAGAGGCGAAGCGAGCACACACCCAGAGAATCCACAATCACTTTAGGGACAGCGGCGACATACGGCGCATATGGCAGGGATTACAAGCCATCACAAACTACAGGATGACATCACCTGCCTGTGACGGTGACGGCTCCCTCCCAGATGTGCTCGGTTCGATAGGCAGAATGGCGTGGCGGCAAGGAAGACCACCCCTCCTTCGAACGACCAGGTGCTGTGTCTCACTACAGCTGAGGTGAGGAAAACTCTACGCAGAATCAACCCACGTAAAGTTGCTGGACCAGACAACATCCCAGGCAGAGTGCTCAGAGAATGTGCTGAACAGCTGGCAGATGTTCTCACCGACATCTTCAACATCTCTCTGAGCATGCCGTTGTTCCCACGTGATTCAAGGCCACCACCATCGTCCCCGTGCACAAGAAGTCTACTGTGTCCTGTCTCAATGCCTACCGTCCCGTTGCACTTACACCCACCATCATGAAGTGCTTCGAGCGGCTCGTCATGAGACACATCAAGACCCTGCTTCCACCCTCATTGGACCCACTGCAATTTGCGTACCGTCCTAACCGCTCAACGGACGACGCCATCTCCACAACACTCCATCTTGCCCTCACACACTTGGACAAGAAGGACACATACGTTTGAATGCTGTACATAGATTTCAGCTCAGCATTCAACACTATCATCCCCCAACAACTGATCGGGAAGCTGAGCCTGTTGGGCCTGAACACCTCCCTCTGCAACTGGATCCTGGACTTTCTGACTGGAAGACCTCAATCAGTATGGATCGGGATCTGCACCTCCAGCACCACCACACTGAGCACTGGGGCCCCACAAGGCTGTGTGCTCAGTCCCCTGCTGTTCACACTGCTGACTCACGACTGTGTAGCAACACACTGTTCGAACCACATCATTAAGTTCGCTGATGACACGACCTCATTAGCAAGAACAAAGAGTCAGCGTACAGAGAGCAAGTGCAGAGGCTAACGGACTGGTGTAAAGACAACAACCTGTCTCTGAATGTTGACAATACACAGGAGACAGGAGTTGTTGACTTTAGGAGGACACGAGGCGACCATTCTCCGCTGAGCATCAACGGCTCCTCTGTGGGAATCGTCGAAAGCACCAAATTCCTGGGTGTCCACCTAGAGAAGGACCTCAGCTGGTCTCTCAACACCTCAACCTACAAAAGAAAGCCCAACAGCGTCTCTTCTTTCTGAGAAGACTGAGGAAGGCCCAGCTTCCACCACCGATCCTGACCACCTTCTATAGAGGAACTATCGAGAGCATCCTGAGCGACTGCATCACTGTCTGGTTTGGGAATTGTGCCATATTGGGCCGCAAGACCCTACAGCGGATAGTGAGGACAGCAGAGAAGATCATCGGGGTCTCTCTCCCCTCTACTGAAGACATTTACATTTATATTTAGGCTGAATCCCAATTCTAGCCCTTACCCCTAAACTTAGCCCTACCCCTCCATTTGGCGCGTTCAGGTGAAGGGGTAGGGGTGTCTCATTTCTCTTTTGGTTGGAGGGGTAGGGGTAAGTGGAAGGGTCAGACAGCTCTCCAAACAAAGATTTTTCGGGACCTCACTTCAAACGAAGGGCTAAGCGAAATTTTCAACATGGCTGCTCACTCGAACAAACAGACCCATAAATGTTAAGTAATTTTTGCCATTAATAAAGATTTTTATGACAAGTTTTTATTATATGAATATTACCTTTAGTCTTGTGTTTGTGTTTATGGTGATGTTCTGTAAAGAAACGTTTGCAAAAAAATCGCTAAAGTTTGCAAGCGGATACCACCGATTGCACGATATTACAAAAATATTTTTTTATGTCACATCCACTTTACAAACAAATATGAAAGTTCAGTAGCACGGCAGTTTGCCGAGCATTTGATAACGCATTGTTTGTTTTGCTTACGGCCATATGTGTAGATGTAAATAAACGGTGCTTACACTATTCTTACTTACTGCAACATGACCACAGTTTTGTAATTTATATTCTGTATACTGACGGCTGAGGAAACCCGAACGCTCATCCGTTTTCATGGTGAAAATGAGCAACTTTTTTAAAAATCGAAATACGGCGCAAAAAAACTTTGGAAGTGAGTAATCTCTCTCTTATTGGAATGTGTGATAAACATTGGCGCATGTCCTCTGACGTAACATTAAGAACTAGCGACAATGTATGGTGACATAACAGTGTTGTAGTGGTGTCCCATTTCTTAGGGGTAATATTTAAACCCTTTTCCTTTCCACTTCATTTCAAGGGACAAGGCGAAGGGGCGAGGGGTAGGGGAAGGGGTAGAAAATAGAAATGGGATTCAGCCTTAGTCATTTGGCAGACGCTCTTATCCAGAGTGACTTACATTTTTATCTCATTATACATCTGAGCAGTTGAGGGTTAAGGGCCTTGCTCAAGGGCCCAACTGTGGCAACTTGGCGGGTGTGGGGTTTGACCTTGGGATCTTCCGAACCGTAGTCCAATGCCTTAACCACTGAGCTACCCCTGGCCCCATCTACACCACACGCTGCATCCGCAAAGCCACCAGCATTGTGGGTGATCAGACACACCCCTCTCACACACACTTCACACTCCTACAATCTGGAAAAAGGTACCGAAGCATTCGGGCACACACATCCAGACTGTGCAACTGTTTTTTCCCACAAGCCATCCGTCTCCTCAACAAAAATGGACTGGACTGATAAACACACACACACACACACACACACACACAAACATTATCACTCAGCTTAACTCAACTACCTCAAAATATAGGGACTGGACTGACTAATCAACACAAGCGCGGACACACTGACCTACACTACCAAACTATCTTACACACCAATCTGTAAATGCTTCACTGTTCATCTCTTTTGCACAATAATCATTACTGGCCTACTTTTTGCACTAATTCCTCAATTCTTGCTGCTGTATTAAGGAATATTTACTGTTTCTCCACTACCTCAACACCATATTATTATGTTAAGTCATGTTCGTTGCACTGTCACTTTGTTGTTGCTCTTGTTTGGACATTTGCACGTGCACTTTATGTTGTCTGTAAAACCTGTAGCCTTACTTAGCTAGTTAGTTTTTGTTAATTTATGTTGTAATTTATGTTAGGTCTATCTGTCATGTCTTTGCTAGCCAGCTAACTATTCAATTCAATTCAGTTTTATTTGTATAGCGCTTTTAACAATTGACATTGTCTCAAAACAGCTTTACACAATCAAAAGAATTATTTAAGTTTGTATGGAATGTGAATGTGTATGAATCAAAATGTTCAGATAGTCCCTGGTGAGCAAGCCCGAGGGCGACAGTGGCAAAGAAAAACTCCCTGAGATGGTAATGGGAAGAAACCTTGAGAGGAACCAGACTCAACAGGGAACCCATCCTCATCTGGGTGAAACAGATAGCAGGAAATTATCTGCATTTATACAGTGTTAAGTGTTAGGTTCAGCTATAATAGTTGATGTTAATTGATGTTAAAATGGAGTCCAGTAGTTATTGGAGACTCAGATAGACTTGTAGAAATACTTGTATTTGAAATACTAACAATTTAGTTTGACGCCATTTACGCTCTAATTTCCGAGCAGTCTGTTTTAAAGTGCGCGTGTGATCGTTATACCAGGGAGCGAGTTTCTTGTCTCTAATAATTTTTCTTTTAGCTGGAGCTACATTATCTAAGGTACAATGAAATGTTGACTCTAAATATTCAGTCGAAGAAATTCAGAATACGGCCCTGGAGGTCTGTAAATTATAATTAGTGGAATCGACTGAGCTGACTTAATATACTTAAGTACACTTATGTTACTATAAAGAATTTCAAATGAGTTACGTTTTTGTCCGTGTTTTTGTACGATAGACAGATTATCATTATGAATAACTGCGACGCCTCCTCCTCTACCAGTTAACCGAGGCTGGTGTATGTAGCTGTACCCAGGAGGACTAGCTTCATTTAGAGCTACATACTCGTCCTGTTTAACCCATGTTTCAGTTAAACAGAGTATATCAAACGCCTGATCTGTGATAATTTCATTAACAATAACCACTTTTGATGCGAGAGATCTAATATTTAACAATCCTAGCTTCAGATCAGAGGTGCCGGCTGCGCATTCAGTATGATCGGAGTTTGTGGACTTTATGTTAATTAGATTATTGAAACAGACTATCTGAGTCTTTCTACATTTTTGCTTAGATCGGGGAACAGACACAGTCTCAATATGGTGAACCCTGAGTGACGACTCTATGCAGCTAGCAGACGGTTGGTTTAGCCTGTCTGTCTGCTCCCTGGCCTGGGCTCTGGATTGTCACCGATTAACTAGACCTCTACTGAGACTATGAGCTACAGTATACTACAGGAAATGAGAGCAGCACCTTCCCGAGTGGGATGGACACCGTCCTGCCCTAACAGGCCAGCTTTGCCCTCAAAGGACTTTCAATTATCTATAAAGCCCACATTATTTTTCGGAGCACCACCTGGACATCCAGCGGTTCAGCGACCATAACCTGCTGTAAGCTATGTCGCCACGTCTCATTGGGATGGGACCAGAGCATATTACTTCATCGGACATCGCCTTCACTAATTTAAACACCTCTGTAAAGTTACTCTTACTAACCTCTGACTGACGAAGGCATATATCATTAGCTCCAGCATGTACAACTATCTTAGAGAACCTGTGCTGTCCTAGAGCCCTAAGTTTACCTGCTATGTCCGGTGCTCTGGCTCCTGGGATACACCTAACCACTGCCGCTGGCGCCCCTAAAGGTCTAGCTAATGTCACGTGCCTCAGTATACAGTCTCCTATAACCAGAGCTCTTTCAGGTTTCTCAGCGGGTGTATCACTGCGGAGAGCAAACCTGTTGGACACGTGAAGCGCAGAAGAGGTGTGCTCCGGTGGGCTAGCCTTAGCTTTGGCTGAACAAGTACTGTATGCCGCCGAGTTGTCACCCACTCGCCCCGCTGTGAGGGCTCTAATGCCGGTTTCGGGTGCTGTTTATCTCCGCCTGTGGCACCCAGACTGTCCGCTACGGGAATAACGCTGCTCTCACAATCTCTAACACTCTCTAAAGTCTGGATGCGCTCCTCTAACGCTGATATCTTCTTCGTCAGAGTGCTCACTAACACACACCTATCACAAATAAAATTATCACTAATGACGGAGGAAGAATATCTAAACATCCTGCACTCTACACACTGAACAAGCTGAATGGTAGACATTATAACGTACCTCTGTGTCGGAGTTTTAGTTGTTTGGAGATGAATTCCGCTAACTAGGCCTCTTAGTTAGCTAGTTTAGTGTTTCTGTTAATTTATGTTGTAAATTTATGTTGCATGTAGCACCTTGCAACATCATGTAGCACCTTGGTCCTGGAAACGTTGTTTCGTTTCACTGTGTACTAACTGTATATGGTTGAAGTGACAATAAAGCCAACTTGAACTTGAAGTCAGAGGTTTCTCAGCAGTGGGGGAGAATATTTATACAATCATAATGTTTACTTTTTGTTTACTTGTAAATAACTTGGCAAACCATTGATTTTACACAAATTTTAATATTATAGGATATGTTGTGTATTTAACTATATTTAGAGTCAGTAAGGTCAATGTGTAATGCACTAGACTGGCCAAATATTAAGCAGCTTCATTTAGCTTTTTCATAACAATAATATCTTCAAGACAATTAGCCTTATTTAATGCTTGTGTAGGTCTTCAAATTCAAGAAAAAAAAAATTTAAGACATAGTTCTTTGAGTCATTAGGTTGCTTGAGATACAGTATGGCCTCACCATGACTGAGCTGTGTCTGTGTTGTGAAAGTCAGGTTTGGATAAGTTCCCCAAAACTATTCTATAGTGGTACACCGGACATAACCTGCCATTAGAGTTTTATATCCATAAGCAGACAATAACAGCAAAAATCTATTGTTAGTTAGTGTGGTTTGGTTTCTCTCCTCCACAGAGTGTCATTGTGTCGTATCACATCCTCCAACTCAGCACCTGCAGTCGCTCTCAGCTGAAGCAGTGATGTCTCTCTACAATCTGACTGAGGGAGGTTTTTGTACGATTCTATAACACTGTGTGAACCAGTAGCCAGTGATTCTATGGTGACTCTGACAGTAGTAATCTGCTGCATCTTCAGTCTGTACTCCACTGATGGTCAGAGTGAAATCAGATCCAGATCCACTGCCACTGAAACGAGCTGGAAAACCTGACTGCAGCTGATTTACAAGTTTAATCAAGAGTTTAGGAGCTTCTCCAGGTTTCTGCTGATACCAGTTTAAGTAGTTGTTATTTGTCACTGCCTGACTGGTTCTACATGTAACGGTTAACCCCTAGATGGCGCCAGAGCGCCATTTATATTTATGTTGTCTTTTGTGTTGTAGTTTTATTTTTGTTAAGTTGGACTTCATTTCCCGGTTTGCACCTCGGTCAGGTGACGTAGAAGCTCACCTGAACCGAGGGAAGTTAATTTAATGATTGGTTTATGTTTTGTTATAAATAGCCTGGCTGGACTCCAGTCAGACGTCTAGCAACCGTTAAAATACGTTAGTTTGTGTTGGAGTGTATTTTGTTTATGTTTGATTTGAAAATAAAGGACTTTGTTAACCGTCAGCTTGCCTCCGCGATCATGCCTCGCAAACACGGCCGACACAGACATCTAGTGAAGCGTGACAGATTGCTAGACCCACCAAGAGGCATGGCGGAGGATTCCCTCCTGAAGTTTTTTGGGGGGGGCGCGGTGGCCATCTCGCCCCAGCTGACGAACTGGCGGGACAGCGAAGAGGAGTGCTATGGCTGGAATTACATCGGGCAGGTAGAGGACGAGGAGGAGATGTACCGCAGCTGTGAATACAGATTGCTGGAGGAGCAGGAGCACCTGCGAGAGAGCAGCGAGGAGAGAGAGAGAGAGACACCACAAAGCTGGGAGGGCTGCAGGCTCGCCATTCGGCGGACGCCATTCAGGGGCGACGCGGCACGGGGTCACGTGGTTCCCCGCACTGGCCGGAAGAGAAGGGCGAGGAAGCCCAAGTACGGCGGTGACGAGGGGGAAAGAAAACCCCAGGCAGAGCAGCAGCAAAGAGAGGAGGAGCTCATGTGGTGGATTCCAGAGCCGGAGCGGGTGAGTGAAATGCTGGAGCATGTAAAGGAGCTCCAGCAGATGATCCTCCACTTCCAGGAGAACCGCGAAGCGGGCTCGGAGCTTTCTCCTCCCTCGCCAACACTCAGCAGCGAGCTAGCGTGTCAGCAGCCGCTGCCCGACGCACCGCCGCCTTCCAGCTTCGAGGACAGCGAGCTAGCGTGTCAACAGCTGCTGTCCGACGCACCCGTTTTACCGCCGCCTTCCAGCTTCGAGGACAGCGAGCCAGCGTGTCAACAGCTGCTGTCCGACGCACCCGTTTTACCGCCGCCTTCCAGCTTCGAGGACAGCGAGCCAGCGTGTCAACAGCTGCTGTCCGACGCACCCGTTTTACCGCCGCCTTCCAGCTTCGAGGACAGCGAGCCAGCGTGTCAACAGCTGCTGTCCGACGCAGCCGTCTTACCGCCGCCTTTCGGCTTTGAGGACAGCGAGCCAGAGTGTCAACAGCTGCTGTCCGACGCACCCGTTTTACCACCGCCTCCCGGCTTTGAGAACGACGTTGAGCCGTCGTTGAGCGCACTGCACGCTCCAACACTGCAGGCGAGCTCCGTGCACGCTCCAACGCTGCAGGCGAGCGCCGTGCACGCTCCAACGCTGCAGGCGAGCGCCGTGCACGCTCCAACGCTGCAGGCGAGCGCCGTGCACGCTCCAACGCTGCAGGCGAGCGCCGTGCACGCTCCCACGCTGCAGGCGAGCGCCGTGCACGCTCCCACGCTGCAGTCGAGCGCCGTGCACGCTCCCACGCTGCATTCGAGCGCCGTGCACGCTCCCACGCTGCAGTCGAGCGCCGTGCACGCTCCCACGCTGCAGTCGAGCGCCGTGCACGCTCCCACGCTGCAGTCGAGCGCCGTGCACGCTCCCACGCTGCAGTCGAGCGCCGTGCACGCTCCAACGCCACCTCCCGGCTTCGAGGACAGCGAGATAGCATGTCAGCAGCCGCTGTCCCACGCACATGTTCTGCCGCCGCCTCCCGGCTTTGAGGACGCTCCAGGGCCGTCGTCGAGCGCACTGCACGCTCCCACGCCGTCTACGAGCGCAGTGACCGCTCCCACGCCGTCTACGAGCGCAGTGACCGCTCCCACTCCGTCTACGAGCGCAGTGACCGCTCCCACGCCGTCTACGAGCGCAGTGACCGCTCCCACGCCGTCTACGAGCGCAGTGACCGCTCCCACGCCGTCTACGAGCGCAGTGACCGCTCCCACGCCGTCTACGAGCGCAGTGACCGCTCCCACGCCTGCGACGAGCGCAGTGACCGCTCCCACGCCTGCGACGAGCGCAGTGACCGCTCCCACGCCTGCGACGAGCGCAGTGACCGCTCCCACGCCTGCGCCGAGCACTTCTCCAGCCCTGCAGCCGCCGAGCACTTCTCCAGCCCTGCAGCCGCCGAGCACTTCTCCAGCCCTGCAGCCGCCGCGCACTTCTCCAGCCCTGCAGCCGCCGAGCACTTCTCCAGCCCTGCAGCCGCCGAGCACTTCTCCAGCCCTGCAGCCGCCGAGCACTTCTCCAGCCCTGCAGCCGCCGAGCACTTCTCCAGCCCTGCAGCCGCCGAGCACTTCTCCAGCCCTGCAGCCGCCGAGCACTTCTCCAGCCCTGCAGCCGCCGAGCACTTCTCCAGCTCTGCAGCCGCCGAGCACGCTTCCAGCTCTGCAGCCGCCGAGCACGCTTCCAGCTCTGCAGCCGCCGAGCACGCTTCTAGCCCAGCAGCCGCAGAGCATGCCTCCAGCCCCGTCATCCAGCCTCCTGGATAGGAGGCGAGAGGTAGAACATTGGGTTGGGTGTCCGGGGCCTCCGGTGATGCTCCGGAGGAGCATTTTTGGGAGGGGGGGTAATGTAACGGTTAACCCCTAGATGGCGCCAGAGCGCCATTTATATTTATGTTGTCTTTTGTGTTGTAGTTTTATTTTTGTTAAGTTGGACTTCATTTCCCGGTTTGCACCTCGGTCAGGTGACGTAGAAGCTCACCTGAACCGAGGGAAGTTAATTTAATGATTGGTTTATGTTTTGTTATAAATAGCCTGGCTGGACTCCAGTCAGGCGTCTAGCAACCGTTAAAATACGTTAGTTTGTGTTGGAGTGTATTTTGTTTATGTTTGATTTGAAAATAAAGGACTTTGTTAACCGTCAGCTTGCCTCCGCGATCATGCCTCGCAAACACGGCCGACACAGACATCTAGTGAAGCGTGACACTACAGTTGAAGGTGACTGTTTCTTCTGGAAGAGCAGATTTAACTACAGGAGTCTGAGTTATTGTGGCTTGACCTCTGCACTCTGTAAAAATATTTTTTTAAAAGCATAAATTATAAGCAACTGAAATATAACAATAAACAATAAGTATATTTATATGAAGAGATGATTGTAGAAATAAAATCTGAAGCAGTGTCTGACCTTGAGTCCAGAGGATCAGTATCGAGATGAAGACGGGGATCAAAGTCATGGTAGCTGTGGGTGAAGTTGCTGTAGCAGCAGCTCTCAGTCATGAAGTGTTAAAGTCACAGGGCTGTAAACACTCCCAGAGCACTGAAGCATGTGCTGCTAATGCAAAGTGTCCTCTAAGTATGGAAACATCTTTACCACATTCCCCCAATCCCCCAATCTTACTACAGAATTATTGTGTGAGTTGGGTCAGATGGAGACACTGTAACCTGTCAGATGGAGACACTGTAACCGGTGGAGGTTTTGGGCTGTACACACATGCATTCTCACCTAAACAATTTTAAAACTACACTTTGTGACACAACAGTAATATTTCGGACATTTTGCAGGCTGCCTTTTGGAGAAACCAAAGAATAAGGAATGAACCAGTTATTGGGTCAAAAATAACCCAACCAGGTGTTCATTTGTAAATGATCTCATACAGTACATCTCATTTGACCCAACATGAACCAATCCAACAGTGTGTTTAAAATACCCGAAATAACCCAGAAATTTGACCCAGCGATTTGGAACAACAGCTTTAACAGCAGGTCGAGTGCAGTGTGTGTGTTGTGCTTGAGTGAGTTTGTCTGAAGGACCATGAACATCTGCTGAAAGTGCTGATCTATTCTGGAAATTGTTCATGCAAATGTGTGTGTGTGTGTGTGTGTGGGTGTGGGTGTGTGTGTGTGTGTGTGTGTGTGTGTGGTCACTGAGTATATTTGATGGTCCATGTGCTACTGACTGGTTTAACTTTTCTGACTGGTTAGAATGTGGATAAACTGGTTCTTTATTCATATTAATAAACTCTAATGCATTCCACTAAAATAAAATAAAAAACCTGATTCAGGAGAAAAACTTTAGAAATTTTCATGATTTACAAAAAACTTTCTGATCAAAATGAAACATTTACACTTTTTATTTACATAGTTAAATATAATTCTCAGAGATGGTAATACACTAAACTACCACACTAATCCATACTTACCTCCTGCTGTGTATAAAGAACACATGACTGTCTCTCAGCCCACTTTATAGCCTTTTATTCACATAAATGTATTAGATTCTTTCATCGAGTGAATGCAGAATTTCCAGCACACAGTGTAAATGTCAGCTGTCTCTCAAATCTCCTGATATCTGTTACTGAAGGTCTCCCTCTCCTCTCTTTAGAACAGAAGAAAGACCTCGAACTGATATTTAATATTTATTTATTTCTGGTCATGTAGTGATGAGTCTGTCACCATCATCAAGCCCAGAGATAACAAATGCTCTGAGTTAATCATGATTTAACTACTCAGCATATACGTACAGGAATGCTGTGTATAACCTTTATTCAATTTTGATTGTGTTGATGAAGCAAAACATTTGCTTTAAGCGTGTTTATATACTATTGGATAAAAGATGTAAATCAGGAAATAATAATTCAAGGATGGAAGGATTTGAGTGTATTGTGCTCTGACTTACTGAACTGAATGTGGATGTACTGTACATCAACTTTACAATGTGTTCTTATTTAACACAGGGTTTGCTCATTAGATAAGATATTGGATTGAAATTGGGAAGTTACAGGTACAAACTATTGTACAAGACACTTAACTTCTAAGATGCACAATGAGGTAAATGTAATTCATTCTGGTGAAAATCTACCAAATGCAGTAATGTAGATCTTCAAAAACAAATTGAACAAAATAGCAGCAAAGTGCACCAAGATGACACGAGAACAAGATTCAGGTGAGACAAACTGATAATAAAACTTCTATAAAGACAGGACTAGAAGAAAAAAAGTCAGAAGGTCATGTATAAAACTGGGCCATCAGCTGCAGAAATTAGATCACATTAAAACATTAATGCTATATGGCAGGGCTGAAGTGTGTCCTGAAAGAGAAACGAGAAAAGCTTATTAACAAAACAGATTATTAACAGTAACTGATATTGTGTCAGAATCTGAAACTAATATGGGCAGGATAAGTGATAGAGACTGAACAAAAGAGAAACTTATCCACCAAACAGTAAAATTCATCAGAAAAATCAGCAGAATAATTTATAAAACAACAGAAGTATTAACTGTACAGTAGTGTTCATGGGTTGGACTGAGTTCAGTGGAGTTATGATTATTAAGGGAGATTTCTGATGTGAGTTTTGAGTTAGTGTGGTGTGGTTCCTCTCCTCCACAGAGTGTCATTGTGTCGTATCATATCCTCCAACTCAGCACCTGCAGTCGCTCCCAGCTGCAGGAGTGCAGTCTCTTTACAATCTGACTGAGGGAGGTTTATGTACGACTCTATAACACTGTGTGAACCAGTAGCCAGTGATGTCATGCCAACTCAGACAGTAGTAATCTGCTGCATCTTCAGTTTGGAGTCCACTGATGGTCAGAGTGAAATCAGATCCAGATCCACTGCCACTGAAACGAGCTAGAAAACCTGACTGTCGCTGATTTGCAAGTTTAATCAGGAGTTTAGGAGCTTCTCCAGGTTTCTGCTGATACCAGTGTAACCATTCACCATTAGAGTCCTTGTACACTGCCTGACTGGTTCTACAGTTGATGGTTACTGTTTCTCCTGGATGAGCAGATTTCACTGCTGGAGTCTGAGTTACTGTGGCTTGACCTCTGCATTCTGTGAAAAATATATTATAATTCACCATGAAACTGAAACATTATAATACATAGAAATGTGTATTTGTATGAAGAGATGATTGTAGAGATAAAATCTGAAGCAGTGTCTGACCTTGAGTCCAGAGGATCAGTGTCCAGATGAAGACGGGGATCAAAGTCATGGTAGCTGTGGGTGAAGTTGCTGTAGCAGCAGCTCTCAGTCATGAAGTGTTAAAGTCACAGTGCTATAAACACTCCCAGAGCACTGAAGCATGTGCTGCTAATGCAAAGTGTCCTCTAAGTATGGAAGCACCTTTACCAAATTCCCCTAATCTTACTGTAATTCTCACACTGATACAGAGTTATTGTGGGAGTTTTGCTTCTGGGGTCGTACTGCATAAAAATATATATAAAAATAAATATACATAATGCATTCATTTATTCATTTTCTATACCACTTAATCCTGTGTTCAGGGTCGCGGGGGACCTGGAGCCTATCCCAGGAGACTTCGGGCACTAGGCGGGGTACAACCTGGACAGGGTGCTACATAATGCATAAATAAGTGAATTAAATAGAGAAGCTTAATCTTTCACTAAATGTGTTTGTACTGAATGTTAATGAGTTTCTCACTGTAGTGGATTTATCGTGGAACAATCAGCATCAGTCTTAGTGAGTAAATACACACTCTTTTTGACTGTAGAATATTGTTTTAATTACTGTATGATACCTGTATAAAAATCACATTATTACTTTTAATCAGTCAACAAAGTAGAAATTCAATAATATACTACAAATTTACAATTAGAAGATCTGCATTTTATTAAATGAGTCATTATGGGTAAACATGTTAAACTAAGGATAGTATTATACATTTTGTGAGCTTTCATTTGTTTAATCTATTTGAATGAGTTACATATTACAGTGTAGCTTCATCCTCAATTTAACTTAAAAATATTGGTGTTTAAAACTAAAATAAAACATGATAAAAATCAGTCAGACAGTTAGTGTATTAATCAGCTGATGTGAACAGAAGTTGGTGTTTTGTAGCTGTTTTGTAATAAGAGGTTTAAATGGATCGAGAGAGCAGTGAGTTTAGAGCAGCAGGGTTTTTGTACGGCCACTAAACCTGTTTGTATCACTGTGGATCACTTTTGGTGGAGGAACCAGACTGTCTGTGGGCCGTAAGTAACATGTTTAGTAATGACTGAAAAAGAGTATGTTTAAATTAATGACTGAAATGGAGTGTGTTCAGATTTAACCTCTGAAATTGAATGTGTTCTGATTAATTTTTACAGTGTAAGGATATAGATTATGTAGCCTATTACTTTTCTGTATTCATTATCCTGAATACTTAATCATCAGCCAAAAATGCTGAACTAATTTCTTAATTCGTTTGTGTGTTTTAAATGTTTAACAATGTGAATCTGACTATAGGAGTAATCTAAAATTTTCATTTAATCCACAAAAAATTCATAATGTTGTAAGCTAGATCTTCTAATAGTAAATATTATGATGACTTTTTGTTTAATTAAATACATCTAATTTCTCAGAGACATTGAATCTTTGAAAAAAGATACATGTTAAAGGCTAAAAAATTTTTTTTTATGACCACCATTTTTTGTGTTAAATTCTTTTTATTTATCTTATCATGTTTAAACAAAAAATTTAGTTGAATATGCAATTATCACAGTGATATAAATCAGTATAGATTCAATAATGATTCTGATTATTAAATATTCAACATACGTAATTCAAGTTTAATATTCAGAAAAAAATATATATAACTCAGGTAGATATAAGATGTAAAAAGTATTAGAACTGAATATGAAATGTTTGTGATGCTCCACTGAACTCAGTTCTGCTCTGTAAGATATAAAAGGAAGTGAAACACAGTGAACTGAAATGAAGCCTGAGTGACTGTCTATTCCTGTCTCAACTGTGCATTTGTGTGCATGTGTGTAGGTCTCACCCGGCCCAGTGTGACGGTGCTGCCCCCCTCCAGTGTGGAGCTGCAGCAGGAGAAGGTCACACTCGTGTGTGTGGCCAACAAGGGCTTCCCCTCGGACTGGAGGCTGACCTGGAAGGTTAATGGGAACAGCTGGACCTCGGGGGAGAGTCACAGTGCTGATGTTCTGCACACAGACGGCCTCTACAGCTGGAGCAGCACGCTGAGCCTCTACTCGGAGCAGTGCAGGAACAAGCTGGTGACCTGTGAGGCCTTCAAGGAGAACCAACCTACTGTGGTGAGCACAGTGAACATAGAGCAGTGCTTAGAGCTGTGAGCTCACACACACTTTACTCAGCTCACATTCTACTGCTTCACTGTGTGTTACATCTGGTCTTCACTGCTCAAATGTCACACTTTTAAATAAAAGCCTTTGTTCAACAATGAAACAGCATTCTGATTTTCCTCATGATCACTTTTTATCACACTCTTCTCAGTGTAACTCAGCACATCAGCTTCAATGTAACTGTTGCGGTCATATTATTACACATGTTTTGACACGTACTTTATCTTTGGTTCTTTAATCTTATCTTAAATTACATTTACAACAATATGTTTGCTGTATCTTTTAGCTTACGTTAGATCACGGTCAAAAGCTTGTGTCTCCACAATTCGGCATCGAAAACTGAACTTTTTTACAGTGACATAGTCATGCAACTACGTGTAAGAGTGGAATGACAGACATTACACACAATACGGTTGTCATAAATGGATGCTTACATAATAGCTTAATGCTAAATGAATAACTGATAAACTTTAAAGTACAATAAAATGAAAGAAAATAAAGAAAAGAAAATAAACACAACAAATTCATACAGTACAATATAACTCTTACAGTAACTGCTTTTTAATTTTAATCATTAAACTCCAGAAGAAAACTTCTGATGTTATCACAATTATGAGCTAGAAATCTAATAACAATTACCATTATAATTATTCATTATCAAAACCTATAGTCCTGTTCGGATACATTGCCATAAAACAATTATAATCATGTAAACATTTGTAAGAGTCAGATTATTGCTTGGTGTTTAAGTTTATACTGAGTCTTGAAGTTCCATTAAATTAACAATAATAATGGTAACTTTCCCTGCCTCCATAATACTGTTAAACATCTGCACACACCACTGGTCTATTCTGGTAGCACAAACTCCTCCCATGCAAATCCATGTTGCACACACTCCTCACTTCCTCCAGCTGAATGTATGTGAGTTTAAATATCTCCAAACCTGGAAAGCTGAAATTTAATTAACTAGAAGAATGAGCAAAAAGATCTGAATAATTTCCTTCTGCTAAAAAATATCCACATTTTTATTTTAGAGACAATGATGAGAAACTGTTCCCTTTCAAAGGCTACACTCGAGGCTGCGTGAAAATGCTATGGGAACATCTTTTTGTGTTGCCAGTTGTGAAGCATGTGTGTATCAAACACGCCAGATTTTGGCTTGTATAACCTCGGTCAGGTGACGTCATCTGATGAGACTCACCTGCAGGTTATAAATAGGAGTAAACCGGAAACATTACTCAGACCTTTTTGTCTTCATGACAGCCTAGTTGTGTTTGCGTGTCTGTGTTTAAACCAGCAAAAATAAGAATGTGTTTAACTCACCAATATGGCAGTTTTAAACGTCCCCCCGTGTGTGATAAATCTATATCGGAGGGCGATCTCTACACTTACTGCTTCGATTAAAGTGCTTCCCGCGCGGCTCGCATTCCTTGAGAAGCTTTGAGCCGCAACGCATTCCTGGGGCTTACACGTGAATCTGGCAGGTGTGCGGGAGACGGATTTCCTTCCTTTCTCTCACGCCCTCGCCGGATCGGGAAATTCCTCGATCCGCTCTCAAGCGCGCCCTGGCGCTTCTTGTGAGTGGACAAGGATAGACATCCCCTCTCGCTTCCGCGGAGAGGGAAATAGCCTCCAAGCACTTGACATTAGACGGCAGGTTCTGTCGGGTGGCCGGGGGGCGGAGCCTCAACGATGCTCTCATCCATTTCTTAGCAATCTCCATGATAGTTAACATTTTCATGGAGTAAGCTGTATTCATCCGTGTTTTTGTGCCATCGACTTATTTATTTGTTTAAATATAGTTGAAGTGGAAGTGCTGGGTTATATGATGACGCCCAGATAGAAGAGACGCTTTCAGGCTATCTCTCTTCTGGGACATCACTCTCCCTGAAAAGCTAACACTTCCTTTCAAGCTGTGTAGACTTTCATCTTCCCTGCAGGGAAAAGCTTTTCAGGCAGCAGGTCAGGTTGGTGCTCCATTGCACACCATGGCAGTTTTGCAGGCCTACCACGCTGACCTGCTGAGAGACTTGAGCACTGGCGGGGCTCTTGAAGATAGGGTGTTCTGGAATTACACCGGGCCACAGACTAATACAGCTAATACATGAGTCTCAGCTAATACACTTAAAATGAAAATCATTTCCACCTTTGAAAAAGAAATTACTTCATCCAGAGTCTAAATCTAAATCCAGTTAAAAATCTGATGTGTGACCTGAAGAGAGCTGACCAGAGAGCTGAGTTTTATATATATATATATATATATATGGTGGAAATGATCTTCATATATATATATATATATATATATATATATATATATATATATATTTATTTATTTATTTTATTTTTTTTTTTAAGGAAAAAGATTGAATGCTCTGATGTAAGTGTAGTTTAGCTAAATATTACTTAAGGGATGTGCATTGTGCTGGTTATTCTGCCTTAAATTATTGTTTTTGCTGTGAACCTTCATTTATTGATTTAAATTTTAAATTATATTTATATTTATAAATATAAATATATATTTCTAATTATTATCTTGGATTAACTTTTCCTCACATCACATACACTTGCCAACTTTTAATAACCCCTTCATGTATTTGGTGCAAATGTTACGGGCCCCAGGCACGGTGACCGCAATAACAAAAATAATTGTGATCTGAAATATGAATGAACAGACTGAGGCGAAAGGAACACAGGACCATGCGATTCTTTCTCCAGATCACGTCTAACCGAAAACCAGAGGTCCCACCAGTATACGCACCCGGGAACAAATAACAACCGCATTAAAGGTCCCCCCCCCCCCCCCACTCTTCGCTGTTTTATTCATTATTCCTCTCCTCTTCCTTTCATTACAGGTTGTCTTGGTAAATGACAAATAATAATTTGCTGAATTCCAAAAGATGTTAGCCCTAACTTAAAGTAATAAACCGTTTTACTGTTTCTAAGTACACATATCACCAAATGTGGTTGCACCAATTTGGGTGCACCACATGCTCCCCAACAATAAAAGTGGCTCCTGACACTTAAAGTTAAACAACTGACGGATAACAATACATACAATAACAATTCAACCTTCGTAATCTTTCAAACCTCTCAAAAATCCTCTCATAGAGTGTCTCTGAATGGTCATTTAGTGTCTTTCACTTCAAAAGCGAGGGATGGCATATGGTATCTGCAAGTAAGGGTTTGTCACCAGGGGAGGGGGTTGTGGAGAAAAGATATGGTAATACCACAAGGGCTGCATTGCAGACTTGACGTTGACTGCGCTCACAGTTGGACAAGGATGATAGTCTGGCTGACGCAGGGATGGGTAAGTGAATATCCTCGTTGGTCGCCTCTGCCTAGTGTACTGCCTCAAGCGAGGTGATGCCTCTAGATTTACGTCCTGCCCTGGTTCAAGACATGTTACTGGTTGGGGACTAGACTCTTGACTCTCCATTTCCTCGTGGAGCTGGGGTTCTTCCTGCCCATCATCCAACAGAAGTATGTTTGTACCTTCCACATTATCCTTGCTTGTCACTTGTTCCTTTTCAGCATCGACGCATCGCTCTTGCTCCAGTTGACAATTCTTGTCTGGTCCTGGTCTGCGATGTGACACATTATGGGTTTGCTCAGGTGCGTGCGGATGCTCAATTCGGGGATAGTTAACAGGAGTACGAAACCAATAGAAAGGTATATCATCTTCTGAGTCACTGATTTCTGGACTTTGTAATTGGTCAGGAGTCTTTGACCTTTCTTTGGATCTATCATCTCTCTTTTGTGGCTTGACAGTGGGGTTCTGGACTACTTATACTGGCAAGTCATTTACCTGCAACAGCAAGTTCTTGTGTAGGGTACGAAGTGGACGTCCGCCTGTCTCTGGACTTACTTTATATACCGGATTGTCTCCAACCTGCTCTCTCACGACGTAGATGGTTTGTTCCCAGTAAGACCTTAATTTGCCAGGCCCACCTCTCTCACTTAGATTGTGCACCAGTACTCTGTCTCCAGGCTGTAGTGTGACTCCCTTGCACCTTTTGTCATAGTGCATTTTACCTTTAAAACTTGACTGTCGACTGTTTGTACTTGCGATATGGTATGCCTCCACCATCTTTCCTTTCCACTTATCAGCATATCAATATGGTGTTTCAGCATTTTCTGGCAGGAGGCCGAAAAGAAGATCTACTGGAAGACGAGTATGTCTGCCGTACATCAGGTAATGTGGTGAAAATCCTGTGGCCTCGTGCTTGGTACAATTGTAAGCATGAATGACATGGGGCAAATGGTCCTTCCAATTTTGTTTCTCTTTTTCTCCCAAGCTAGGAAGCATCTGTAACACAGTCCGATTCAATCGCTCGACACGATTGCACTGTGGATGATATGGAGAGGTCCTTGAGTGGCCCACACCGCCGAATTGTCTGAGCGATTTGAACAGTTAATTTTTCGAATTCCCGACCCTGGTCGTGGTGGAGTTTAGCTGGGTATCCGAACTTTGGAATAAAGTCATTAAACAGGCGATCAGCTGCCGTTTTAGCAGTCTTATTTTTGGTGGGGTAAGCCTGGGCGAACTTGGTGAAATGGTCCCCCAAAACTAGGATGTACTCAAAGCCACCTTTGCAAGACTCTAAGTGGAGGAAGTCGATACAAACTAGTTCAAGTGGGGCATTAGATGTTATGCTGCCCATGGACGCCCTCTCATGTGTTGCTGGTTTCTTCTGCTTTATGCAGGGGCATTTCCTTGTTACATATTCCTCGATCTCTCGTTTCATGAAAGGCCAATAGAAACGATCCCTTGCCAGACTCAGAACTTTTTCCATGCCAACATGTCCCATGTTGTTATGGAGGTGTGTGAGAGCTACCCGTTGTAAACAGAAGGCAAGACCAGTTGTTTCCATTCTGTGGTCTTCCTGTATAGGAGGTCATTCTCTATATACAGTCGATTCCATTCTCTTAAAAGTCTTTTGGTGTCAATATCAGATTTAGCTCTGTCCTCATCTGACAACGTGATGTCATTTTCCTTAATCTCTAAGAATTTCCCAATCACAGGATCTGCCCTTTGCTTTTGGACTAATTCGTCATGACTGATAGTCTGTAGTGGCTCTTTGAGAGACTGATCTGAGGAAGCCAGGCTGAGGGCCGCAAGCCATGGTGCATCTCAATGCTTAGCTCTCCTGTTCCCCTCCCAAATTGCATTGACTGCGTCCTGTGACAGTTCTTCCGAACACTCTTTTATGAAGGTATCAATGTCAAGCGGACAGCGCAACAGCACATCTGCATCAATATTGACTTTCCCTGGTCGATCTTTACGTCAAAGTGGAAATCTGCAAGTTGTCCCACCCAGCGGTGTCCAACAGCATTCAGTTTAGCTGTGCTTAAAACATATGTCAGGGGATTATTATCCGTGAAGATGGTGAAATGGGTGCATAAAACAGGTAATCTTCAAATTTGTCAAACACTGCCCACTTGAGGGCTAAAAACTCGAGTTTTCCGCTGTGCAAGTAGTAGTTTTGTTCAGCTGGTGTTAGGGGACGTGACCCATAGCCTATTACTCTCATCTTGTTGTCCTGATTCTGATACAAGACCGCTCTCAGACCATTCTGCGATGCGTCCGTATGGAGAATTAAAGGTCGGGTAAAGTCGGGGTAAGCTAACACTGGTGGCTGTGTCAGCATGTCAATTAAGCGCTCAAGGGTATCTTGGTGTTCTCGTTCCCATTGTATTGGGGATCGAGATGACTGTTGGGGATGCTTTGCTCTGCCTCTGGCTGGTTTGGCTATTGTATATAGTTTTCTTGTTTGTAAATAGTGTATATATATTGTTTTGTTCTTTTTTTTGTGTTTGTATATAGTTGCAAGGAAGCAGTAGGGGTTGGGCGCCATTTTTGTTGTCCCCTGTTTTCTCCTGTTTTTGTAAGTAGTTAGGTAGTTAGTTTAGTTCTTGTATTTTGATTTCAGTGTTCTTTTGGTAGTTTAGTTAGCTTGAGGGTGGAGATAGGGTTTTTTTTTTGTTTATTGTTTTGGCTTGGCTCAATCCAGAAGCCCAGAGCTTCCTGTATGTGTATGTGCGTGTGTCACACGCACGAAATCTTGGTTGTAGGTTAATTTATTTATCATCAATTTATTATTTTCTTTGTTGCGTCCCTTGACCCTAGACCGGGGGTCGTAACAATGTGTCAGTTTTTACTTGGAGCAAGTCGTACAGGGGTTTTGCAGTACGTGAGAAGTCCTACACAAACGTCCGATAATAACTTAAGAATCCCAGGAGCTGTCTGACATCTCCTACGGTCTTGGGTCTCCTGTGTTTGAGTGCCTGTAAAGCCTCAATGTCTTTAGGATCTACTTTCACTCTCTCGGCAGACACTAGGCGACCGACATACCGAACCTCTTTGCGAGACAGCTTGCACTTTTCTGGTTTTAGTTTGACTCCATGGCGTTGTAAGGCCTCAAAGACTTTACGCAAAACTTGGACATGTTCATCAAATGACTTTGAGAAACAAAGCACATCGTTGAGGTAAGGAATACAGCATTCATCCCGCAGCATGTCAAGCATCTCCTCCATACTTCGTTGGAAAGCCGCCGGTGCATTGGACAAACCGAAGGGTATTCTTACCCACTCGTAGAGACCCCATGGAGTTGTAAATACAGTCATGTACCTTGATCCTTCAGCGATGAAACCTTGATGATATGCCTTGCCTTGGTCCAGGATGGAGAACCAGCTGTAACCTCCAAGTGAGTCTGTGAGATCCTGGATTCGTGGAAGGGGATGTTTATCTGGGACAGTTTTGTTATTCAGGAGGCGGTAGTCGATGCATAGCTGTAGAGACCCATCCCTCTTTCTAACACAAATGACTGGGGCTTCATAGGGAGACTGGGATTTTACCACCCATCCTTTAACTATCAGTTCTTGGATGTACTCTTTCACTTCTCTGTAAAGGGGCTTTGGAATGGATGCGTAGGCTCTCTGGACTGGTATGTTGTCTTTAAGTCTGATTTTCATTTGTAGTGAGGCGATACAGCCTATGTCACCACTGTCACGAGAGAATGCTCGACACTCTTCAACTAGCACCTTTTCGACACCACACGCTGCATCCGAAAAGCCACCAGCATTGTGGCTGATCGGACACACCCCTCTCACACACACTTCACCCTCCATCTGGAAAAAGGTACCGAAGCATTCGGGCACACACATCCAGACTGTGCAACAGCTTTTTTCCACAAGCCATCCGTCTCCTCAACAAAAAGGGACTGGACTGATGAACACAAACACACGCACGCACGCATACACACACACACACACACACACACACACACACATTATCACTCAGCTTAACTCAACTACCTCAAAACATTGAACTGGACTGACTAATCAACACAAGCGCAAACACACTGACCTACAGTGGGAGCCACGCCAAACAGCCGCGACCTTGCAAACAACATGCAAACGGCATGTGACTGCCCTATGCACGCCGTAATCCCCCGTCCCTTTTCTGCCAGAAAGGCGTGTCAAGATTTCACAGTAAACACGCCCATTCAAGCCCTATTTATTCATTTACCTGGTGCCACCACTAGATGGCGCTTCGTTCTCAAGAACACGTTAAAACAAGCCAGCTGCGCTGAGTTGCAATCACGTGATTTTAACAACCCGCCTCCACCCCCGCCAAACTGACGCTACCAAACTACAGAGACGAAGATGGCGGCTTAACGGACTATTCGTGGTAAGTGATGTTTTATTTTATTAAATGTGTTTGGGGTAGTTTACAGTTTATTTCCCAGTTTAGTTTTTTATTGGCCGTTTTAAATATCACTGGCAGCACCAGCAGCGTTCAGATGTGACTTTAGATAACTTAATGGTCTGTTTACCAAGTCTGGAGTTAATAATACAGCTTACTGTCAGTGTCAAAACTCACAATATCACTCCACTTTAACTCATAAACATGCTCAAGTTTCGAAAATACTATTAATGCCCCTATGACAAGAGCTGCACTACCCGATGAAGAGTGTTTGTGCTCTCTGTAAATACTGAGAGAATCTCACCGCGTGTTGTCTGGATAAATTCAGCCTTTATTTATTCTTTGTTTAAGAGTTAATCTGCAGGTTATTTCTGTGACTGTAATATAATGTGATGCAGTTCATGAGGGACACAGACTGAGGGTAGCTGTACAGGAGCTAGTAACGCTCATGACCCGGTTTATATTTTACACACTTTGGCCGTGACTTTCCGCGGTAGCGCAAGCGCTTAGTTAACGAGCTGAATAACAACACTGAAGTGTTTATCAGTTAAGAAGGAGGAGGGGGGAGGTGTGTGTGTGTGGGGGGGGGGTGGTATGAGGGGCTTCAGTAAGTTATAGTTTGGCTTCAGAGATGAACTAATGCTCATATACAAGTGTTATATCACTTAACTTATTTGATATTCCAAGATGGCGCCGGTGAGGTCGGCTGCCGTCACGACCACCTTTTCTTTGTTTTTGTTCTTTAAGTTAGTTTTCAGTGTTTTAAAAGCGGCAAAATCATCACCATTGAGTACATTAGGTATGATAGAGACACTCTTGTTTCTATTGGTATACAATGTACTCACAATTCGACGGTTTTAACTCCGGATCCGAGCTGGCCGAGTGAGATCCTGCGGGAGAACAATGGACGCGACGCGAAGCGGAGACCTCGAGGCAGACGAGCTGGTGTGAGGAACCGGCTCCGAGCCCGTGCACACCGCACACCTCTGCCTAGCATCCTGCTCGCCAACGTCCAGTCACTGGAGAACAAACTGGATGACCTCAGGGCCAGGATAAAGTTCCAGAGAGACATTCGGGACTGCAATCTCCTCTGCTTCACCGAGACATGGCTGAACCCAGCGGTGCCAGACCACGCCATACAGCCGGCCGAGTTCTTCTCGGTTCACCGCATGGACAGGACGCGGGACTCGGGGAAGTCAAGGGGAGGCGGCGTGTGCTTAATGGTGAATAACAGCTGGTGCAACAGCGCGAGCGTTGTTCCTCTTACACGCTCCTGCACACCAAACCTGGAACTACTGTCCATCATGTGTCATCCATTTTATCTTCCACGGGAGTTCACATCGGTCATAATCAGCGCCGTTTACATACCTCCACAAGCGGACACTGAAACTGCCTTATGCGAGCTGCATGAGGCGCTCACACAGCACCAGACACAACACCGGGACGCTGCGCTCATTGTGGCGGGGGATTTTAATAGTGCCAACCTCAAACGCGCAGCGCCGAACTTTTATCAGCACATCACCTGCCCCACCAGGGGCGAAAGGACACTGGACCACTGTTATACCACGGTCAAAGACGGTTACAAGGCACAATCTCGTCCAGCGTTTGGTAAATCCGACCACGCCGCCATCTTCCTCATGCCAAAATATAAACAAAGGCTGAAACAGGAAGTTCCGGTTCAGAGGGAGGTCGCGCGCTGGACAGACCAATCGGTGGCCGCGTTACAGGACGCACTCGATGACGCAGACTGGGTCATGTTCAGAAACAGCTCCGATGATGACGTCAGCGTGTTTACCGAAGCGGTTGTGGGATTTATTGGGAAGCTAGCGGATGATACCGTGGAGAAAAAGACTATCAGAACGTTTCCCAACCAGAAGCCGTGGGTGGATAAAACCATCCGCGACGCTCTGAGATCTCGCACCGCTGCCTACAACACGGGACTTGCGTCGGGGGACATGGAACCGTACAAGGCTGCGTCATATAACGTCCGGAAGGCGGTGAAAGAGGCGAAGCAGCACTACGGGAGAAAACTAGAGTCACAGCTTCAACAGAGTGACTCTAGGAGCCTGTGGCAGGGACTGAGAACAATAACAGACTACAAAGCACCAGCATCCGGTATGACGAACGCGGACGCGACTCTGGCAGACGAGCTGAACACATTTTACGCTCGCTTCGAGGCTGCAGCTAAAGACGCTAGCAATGCTAATGCTAACAGCGCTAATGCTAACAGCGCTAATGCTAACGGCGCTAATGCTAGCGGCGCTAACGGCTGCAGACAGGAAGACACAGTCAGCACCGGGAACGCGCTCATCATCTCCGAGCACAACGTGAGGAGAGCCTTCAAGAGAGTGAACACCAGGAAAGCAGCAGGACCAGACGGCATCTCAGGTCGTATTCTCAGAGCCTGTGCAGACCAGCTAGCACCTGTGTTCACTGAGATATTCAACATCTCTTTATCTCAGTCGGTGATCCCCACATGCTTCAGAGAGTCCATTATTGTTCCTGTTCCAAAGAAACCACATCCTGCTTCTCTCAATGACTATCGCCCTGTGGCCCTCACCTCAGTAGTGATGAAGTGCTTTGAACGCCTTATCAGAGACTTCATCATTTCTTCACTACCCGACACACTGGACCCACTACAGTTTGCATACCGTCAGAACCGCTCCACAGACGATGCAATCTCTCATCTCCTCCACACATCACTCACTCATCTGGACACTAGGAAAGGGAATTATGTTAAAATGCTCTTCATCGACTACAGCTCTGCTTTTAACACAATAATTCCTTCCACACTCACCACCAAGCTGGAGCACCTGGGACTGAGCTCATCTATATGTCAGTGGATCTCCAATTTTCTGACTGGCAGACCACAGGCAGTAAGGATGGGCGGGCATGTCTCAGCTCACTCACTCTCAGCCCTGGGGCCCCCCAGGGTTGTGTTCTGAGACCCCTGCTGTACTCTTTGTACACCCACGACTGCGTGGCCACTACCAACTCCACCTCCATCATCAAGTTTGCTGACGACACCGTCGTGGTCGGACTGATCACCAACAATGATGAGTCGGACTACCTAGAGGAGATTGGAAATCTGGAGAACTGGTGCCAGAGGAACAATCTCCTCCTGAACGTCAGTAAGACAAAGGAGCTGATAGTGGACTTTAGTACAAAGCAGGAGAGGAACTACCAGACCCCCGTCATCAACAGGAGCCCAGTGGAGAGAGTGGACAGCTTCAGATACCTCGGTGTTCACATCACGCAGGACCTATCATGGTCCTGTCACATAAACACCGTGGTGAAAAAAGCCCGGCAGCGTCTCTACCACCTCAGACGCTTGAGAGACTTTAGACTGCCCTCCAAGGTGCTCAGGAACTTCTACTCCTGCACCATAGAGAGCATCCTGACGGGAAACATCTCGACCTGGTTCAGGAACAGCACCATGCAGGACAGACGAGCTCTACAGAGGGTGGTGTGATCAGCCGAGCGCATCATCCGCACTGAGCTCCCTGACCTGCACTCCATCTACAGCAAGCGGTGTTGGACTAAGGCCAGGAAGATCGTGAAGGACCTCAGTCACCCCAGTAATGGACTGTTCTCTTTGTTGCGGTCTGGGAAGAGATTCCGCTCCCTAAAGGCCAACACAGAGAGACTGAGGAGGAGGTTCTTCCCGCAGGCGATAAGGTCTCTCAATCACACAATGACACCACAAACACAGGACTAATAACATCTTTTAAGCTCACAACACTGACTGGACAATCATGGACACATTCATACACACTTGCACGAAATACTCATACATCTGGACAATT
The DNA here is from genome assembly GCA_030522415.1 of Channallabes apus. Lineage (NCBI taxonomy): Eukaryota > Metazoa > Chordata > Actinopteri > Siluriformes > Clariidae > Channallabes > Channallabes apus. The sequence goes on from CM060107.1 coordinate 12,299,783, forward strand.
GCACATGTCACCTTTCATGCATATTTGCACAACCACTGACACTTTAATACCATATTTCTATATTTTTGCAATATTTTATTATGCCCTTATGCACAGTTAATTTTACAAATTTTACTAGTTAAAATTATTTCTTTAGTATTTCCTTTTTATTGATTATTTATTTTACGTACAAGATTTTATTTTCTTTTTTTTAAGGTCACTGGCAGTCGTATAAAAGCATTTCACTGCATATTATACTGTGTATGATTGTGTATGTGACTAATAAAATTTGAATTTGAATTTGAATTTGATTTGTATGAAAAGCGCATTAAGTAAATTCTCGGTTAATTTAATGCAGATGATAATACAGACAGACCGCGGTTAACACTAACACTGTTCACTGGTTAACATTAGCACAGGCAGTTTATTTACATTCCAGAATTCCCAAAACTATGAGGCGCCGTATAGGGCTTAAATCAAACTTCACTCATGCACACACATATGAAACACTCACACATACATATATACTAATAACTGCTCACACAACTACATATGAAATGCGCACTCACACATACATATATACTACTAACTGCTCACACAACTACACAACTACCATTCAGGGAGAATGAAGCGAAAAGTCTGTCTACACTGAAATGACTTCCTTTTACACTGAAACGCCTTCCGGTTACACTGAAATGCCTTCCGGTTACACTGAGAATCTCATAGGTGTATGTGCGTGCGCGGAGAGTATGTATGTGTGTGTGAGTGTGCAAAGTATGTATGTATATGCGTGCGCGGAGAGTATGTATGTGTGTGTGAGTGCGCAAAGTATGTATGTATGTGCGCGCGCGGAGAGTATGTATGTATGTGTGAGTGCGCACTTCATATGTAGTTGTGTGAGCAGTTAGTAGTACAGTGGGAGCCACGTCAAACAGCCGCCTGGAGCATGACGGCTCCGTGGCAGGTCCATGAAGGGTTAATGGACGCTTCGTGCATGGAATGTGATCCCCCGCGATGACGCAGTTAACAATGCCCCGCCCCATAAACGCCCCCATGAGCTTTCTAAAAGGATGGTTGCAATGCCGTATAATTCCGCCAGATGGAGCATTGACTGACACAGTTAACTGCAGTGTCCAGGAAACCCAATACCATATCTTTAATATATAGACAGTTCTTGTATTGTCAACATAGTTTCATAAATAGATGACGTGGTAAGAAAAACAACAACAAACCGATTAATAAAACAGATTTGTTAAATCACTCAATACACAACCCATGATGATTATGCTATTTATTATTTAATAATGAATTAATAAAACTAGTTAGTGAAATATTTTTAAGACATTCTGAAATGATCCTTAAAGACACGGTAACGTCTGTAATTCGTCTATACCGATCATTGTAGGTACGGAATACACACTCGGGCTATGTACAGTATTTTACATTACGGTGTATTTTACCTAGTTCCATTTAATATACTGATAGATAATATTTTGCTGCAAAGTAAAGCTCAAAATGTAACGTCTGCTTGGGTTTGTTTTCGTTATTTTTGATGATGTTTTTTTTTCACTGATAGTCAACAAGTGGCACAAGAAAGGCAATTAATGGCGCATGCAACCTGGAACAAATATCTGCCCATATGGATCAGTATTTCTTTAGTCATTTAATCATGCATAATGCTCCCCCGTCAAAAAATCACTAATTAATCACTTATCACAACTGTGAATGGATGCGGCAGCAGAGACACATTAAATCCCCATAAACACTTGGAAACAATAGTAGTAGTCTAGATCCTTGTGTAGTCTAGATCCTGTTCTGTTTATCCTTTGGTTTCTCTTCCTTAGTCCCTTAATGTAGATGTCCACTCCTGTGTTATGTGTGTTTATGTTCTGGTTTCCTTTATTAAAGACTCTTTTCATTTAAGATCACCTCCGCCTCTATACCTTCTCCAAAACCCACACACAGCACCCGTGTTACACATCGATTACCAGAAAACACTAAACTAGCTAACTAAGAGGCCTAGTTAGCTGGCTAGCAGAGACAAGACAGACTGACCAACATAAATTACAACATAAATTTACATAAACTAACTATCTAACTAAGACTTGTTTTTTTTTTTGTTTTGTTTTTTTTAAACAGACAGCAGACAAAGTGCACGTGCAAACAAAAGCAACAAAGTGACAGTGCGACAAAAACACAACGTAACATAATAAGGTTTTGTGGTGATGAGTTGAGGTAGTGGAGAAACAGTAACCATTCCTTAGTGTAGCAGCAAAAATTAGGAAGTACAGAAGTTAGTGCTAAAGACCATTTATAGGTTGGTGTGTACGATAGCTTGGTGGTGTACAGTGGGAGCCACGTCAAACAGCCACCTGGAGCATGATGGATCCATGATGGAATCATGAGGGCACCATGCACGCTCCGTGCACGGAATGTGATCCCCCGCGATGACGCAGTTAACGATGCCCCGCCCCATAAATGCCCCCATGCGCTTTCTAAAAAGATGGTTGCAATGCTGTATAATTCCGCCAGATGGAGCATTGACTGGCACAGTTAACTGCAGTGTCCAGGAAGCCCAACACCATATCTTTAATATACAGACAGTTCTTGTATTGTCAACATAGTTTCATAAATAGATGACGTGGTAAAAAACAACAAACCGATTAATAAAAGAGATTTGTTAAATCACTCACTACACAACCCATGATGATTATGCTATTTATTATTTAATAATGAATTAATAAAACTAGTTAGTGAAATATTTTTTAAGACATCCTGAAATGATCCTTAAAGACACGGTAGCAGCTGTAATTTGTCTATACCGATCATTGTAGGTACGGAATAAAAACGCGGGCTATGTACCGTATTTTATATTACGGTGTATTTTACCTAGTTCCATTTAATATACTGATTGATAATATTTTGCTGCAAAGTAAAGCTCAAAATGTAACATCTGCTTGGGTTTGTCTTCGTTATATTTTTGATGATGTTTTTTTTTCACTGATAGTCAACAAGTGGCATAAGAAAGGCAATTAATGGCGCATGCAACCTGGAACAAATATCTGCGCATATGGATCAGTATTTCTTTTGTCATTTAATCATGCATAATGTTCCCCCGTCAAAAAATCTGATGGAATGGATGCGGCAGCAGAGACAGATTAAATCCCCATAAACACTTGGAAACAATAGTAAAAAAGTTCCAGAGGGTTAGCGCCTGTTATACTAATGTATTTTACTGATTTTTTACTGCTTATATTTCGTCTGGTTTTACGCAATTTCGTGTGTGTGTGTGTGTGTGTGTGTGTGTGCGCGCACGCGAGAGAGAGAGGATACTCTGACAAGAGCAAATTCCGTGTGGCTCCCGTGGCGCAATCGGTCAGCGCGTGACACTTATAAAGCGGTCCAGGTGAAGCAATGCTGAGTTCAAGTCTCACCTAAAGCACCCAAAGCATTTTACTGCATATCGTGCTCTGTATGTGACAAATCAAATTTTTATTTGAAAGTAAAGCTTAAAATGTAACTTCTGCTTGGGTTTGTTTTCGTTATATTTTTGATGTTTTCGCTGAAAGTCAAATTGGCATAACAAATTGATTAATGTCGCATAATATCTGGAACAAATATCTGCCCATACGGATCATTCATTCATTCATTTATTTTCTATACCGCTTAATCCTGTGTTCAGGGTTGCGGGGGACCTGGAGCCTATCCCAGGAGAGAGGGCACGAGGCGGGGTACACCCTGGACAGGGTGCCAATCCATCGCAGGGCACACACACATACACACACTCACACACCCAATCCATACAGATCAGTATTTCTTTAGTCATTTAACCAGCATAATGTCCTACATCAAAGATTTGATGGGGCATAAATCACTTATCACAACTGTGTATAGATGCGGCAGCAGAGACAGATTTAATTCCCATAAACATTCACACTTGAAAACAAAACTAACAGAACTAAACCGGTCTAGAGTGTTAGTGCCTGTTATCACAGGACAGGAATCACCTACAGGACACTACTGTATTTTTACTGCTCATATATTTTTACCCTAGTTTCATTTGGTTTTACGCGATTTCATGTGGTACTTGTGTGTGTACAGTGTGTGTGTGTGTCGCGTGAGTGCGAGAGATAGCGTGAGAGCTCGTGCGCGAGAGAGGGCTTACATGGTGATTTGTCCAAGGTTACTAAAACCTGGCTTACTACCTATAAACATTATTTCAATTTAACTCATGGGTCTCAACCACAGATTACATGACAAATTATATACTCTGAAACGTTCATTTGAACATTTAAAAATATATACAAAAACATAAATACTAATGTTATCATGGTGTAAATTATTAACATTAGGTTAGGTCCTGCCCTTAATTAATTCATATTATAATTACTTTTACATAGTATAGTTACTGGACTGACATGACCAAAACTAGCTATTTCATTTAGCCTTTCTAAAATCAACCCATATATCATTTATAATCAGAAAACATAAAACATATTATGATCTGTTCAATAGCCCATCTGTTTTAATTTAGTTTGTATTTTTTATTATTCATAAGACAACCTTTCAGTTTTGTAAATATTTTAGTTATAGTGTGTTAAGTCTTACTTTAGGTTAAACGTTTTTGAGAATTTGACCATCCAGCTTAGATTAATGTTATGTCATTGATAAAATCTGGATTAAGGATATTTTATTTCTTTAATTTTTATTTTTTATTTTCCCCCTGAGGGATTGCCACCTTATTGTGGTCAGGGGGTTTGCGTGCCTCAACACAATTCAGCAAATACAATACTGTTACTATAAGCCCAGGGAAAAACAGTGCTTGAACATGATGCCCCCTTCACATTTCTGACTGCCCCCCCCCCCCCCCCCCCCGGTCTAGAACGTCCCTGCCTCTGACCGTCTTTTGTCTTGTAAATGAGTATTCTCACTCACCTTCCAAACCCCCCCAGCGCACACACTCTTTGTTTGTCCTGTAAACTGTAACTGTGTTTGCTAGGGCATTTGGTTATACACAGTACTTTAATGTATGGAACACTTACTTAACTTACTGGTTTGGTTTAAACATCGTTTATTACCTTATTCAGCAAAATAAATTAATTATTAACGTATTGAAGTATTTTAGTTAAGGACAAAAACTGTGCTTGTGTTTAGAACTGCTGAACAGCCGAAAACACACACACACCCATCCCCCCGCCAAAAACACACACACACAGAGCAATTAACACCATGTCATACTCAGGAGTGGAAGGTGAGAAACCTCAATGGAGAATACCAAGTTTGTCGTTGCTCTTTTGGAGTTCTTAAAACCCAAAACATTTATTTATACTGAGAAAAAATTATTATGGGTCACATAATCACAAACACAAAAACATATAATCAAGTGTTTAACTGGTTTCATTTGTTTCTATGACCAATAATTATTATTATGATTTTCAGCCCAACTCTTTGACTATTTAAAACAAAGTTGTGTCCCATTTTTTGCCCATTGAAGTTGTTGGTTCAACTAAACGTTTTTTAAATACCCAAACAATCCCCCAAAATTAAAACACGCAAACATGACTTTAACAATTCAATTTACTTCCAAAACTAGTCAAAGTTAAAACAGTAATTTATATAAAACATGTTGTCTTTTTGCTTAAAGTTCATTAAACTACCCGGATACACCAGCTGCTTATAAGTCTCTATCTATAGTCCTTTTATATTAAAATATTAATTTTTCAAATATCAAAACTATTAAACATGGAACAGTTTAAGTCCTTGTTTCCCCCAAAGTACTGCATCAGACATTTAGCAGTACTATGTTCAGAATATACAGTAGACCCGAACAAACATCACTCTAAAGCTGTCGGACTGTGACGTCATCCCTCCTACAGCTCCCTCAACAGCTTGTTCAGGCTCCTCCAGTCCTGTAGCTCAAAAAGTCCAGCCATCAGCCGTCTGACCCCCCAAATCCTCCACAGTGGAGCTCTGCTTAAAGACAACAGGAGAATTTAGTCAAGACAAAGACAAATAAACTTCACAGAACATCTAGTTCTAATAAAAATTAAATATATTAATAAACCTATTTACAACCGAGTGTGTAAATACTGTTTTGGGAATTCTGGAATGTAAATAAACTGCCTGTGCTAATGTTAACCAGTGAACAGTGTTAGTGTTAACCACTGACTGTCTGTATTATCGTCTGTATTAAATTAACCCAGAATTTACTTAATGCGCTTCTCATACAAATAAGTTATATAACACTCGTATATGAGCATTAGTTCATCCCTGAAGCCAAACTATAACTTACTGAAGCCCCTCATACCCTCCCCCCCACGCGCACACACCTCCCCCCTCCTCCTCCTTAACTGATAAACACTTCAGTGTTGTTATTCAGCTCGTTAACTAAGCGCTTGCGCTACCGCGGAAAGTCACGGCCAAAGTGTGTAAAATATAAACCGGGTCATGAGCGTTACTAGCTCCTGTACAGCTACCCTCAGTCTGTGTCCCTCATCAACTGCATCACATTATATTCCAGTCACAGAAATAACCTGCAGATTAACTCTTAACCAGAGAATAAATAACCGCTGAATTTATCCAGACAACACGCGGTGAGATTCTCTCAGTATTTACAGAGAACACAAACACTCTTCATCGGGTAGTGCAGCTCTTGTAATAGGGACATTAATAGTATTTTTGAAGCTTGAGCATGTTTTTGAGTTAAAGTGGAATGTGACATTGTGAGTGTGTGACACTGACAGTAAGCTGTAATATTAACTCCAGACTTGGTAAACAGAACATTAAGTTCTCTAAAGTCACATCTGACCGCTGCTGGTGCTGCCAGTGATATTTAAAATGGCCAATAAAAAAACTAAACTGGGAAATAAACTGTAAACTACCCCAAACACATTTTATAAAATAAAACATCACTTACCACGAATAGTCCGTTAAGCCGCCATCTTCATTTCTGTAGTTTGGTAGCGTCAGTTCGGCGGGGGTGGAGGCGGGTTGTTAAAATCACGTGATTGCAACTCAGCGCAGCTGGCTTGTTTTAACGTGTTCTTGAGAATGAAGCGCCATCTAGTGGTGGAACCAGGTAAATGAATAAATAGGGCTTGAATGGGCGTGTTTACTGTGAAATCTTGACACGCCTTTCTGTCAGAAAAGGGAGGGGGGATTACGGCGTGCAAAGGGCATTCACACGCCATTCACACTTCAGCCACACGGTCGCGGCTATTTGGCGTGGCTCCCACTGTATATATGTATGTGTGAGTGTTTCATATGTGTGTGCATGAGTGAAGTTTGATATAAGCCCTATACGGCGCCTCATACAAAACAGTATTTTACACACTCTGTGGTAAATAGGTGTATTAATATATTTTATTTTTATTAGAACTATATGTTCTGTAAAGTTTATTTATCTTTGTCTTCACTAAATTCTCCTGTTGTCTTTAATCAGAGCTCCGCTGTGGAGGATTGGGGGGTCAGACGGCTGACGGCTGGACTTTTGGAGCTACAGTACTGGAGGAGCCTGAACAAGCTGTTGAGGGAGCTGTAGGAGGGATGACGTCACAGTCTGACAGCTTTAGAATGATGCTTGATCAGGTCTACATTCTGAACATAGAACTGCAAAATGTCTGATACAGTACTTTGGGGGAAACAAAGATTTAAACTGTTCCATCTTTAATAGTTTTGATATTTGAAAAATTTATATTTTAATATAAAAGAACTATAGATAGAGACTTATAAGCAGTCTGTGTATCCAGGTAGTTTAATGAACTTTAAGCAAAAAGACATGTATTCACCTGTTTTATATAAATTACAGTTTTAACTTTGGAAGAATAAATTGAATTGTTAAAGTAATGTTTGCGTGTTTTAATTTTGGGGGATTGTTTGGGTATTTAAAAAACGTTTAGTTGAACCAACAACTTGGGCAAAAAATGGGACACAACTTTGTTTTAAATAGTCAAAGAGTTGGGCTGAAAATCATAATAATAATAATAATTATTGGTCATAGAAAGAAATGAAAACAGTTAACTTGATCATATGTACAGTGGGAGCCACACCAAATAGCCGCGACAGTGTGACTGAAGTGTGAATGGCGTGTGAATGGCCTTTGCACGCCGTAATCCCCCCTCCTTTTTCTGGCCGAAAGGCGTGTCAAGATTTCACAGTAAACACGCCCATTCAAGCCCTATTTATTCATTTACCTGGTGCCACCACTAGATGGCGCTTCGTTCTCAAGAACACATTAAAACAAGCCAGCTGCGCTGAGTTGCAATCACGTGATTTTAACAACCCGCCTCCACCCCCGCCGAACTGACGCTGCCAAACTACAGAGATGAAGATGGCGGCTTAACGGACTATTCGTGGTAAGTGATGTTTTATTTTATAAAATGTGTTTGGGGTAGTTTACAGTTTATTTCCCAGTTTAGTTTTTTATTGGCTGTTTTAAATATCACTGGCAGCACCAGCAGCGGTCAGATGTGACTTTAGAGAACTTAATGTTCTGTTTACCAAGTGTGGAGTTAATATTACAGCTTACTGTCAGTGTCACACACTCACAATGTCACTCCACTTTACCTCAAAAACATGCTCAAGCTTCGACAATACTATTAATGTCCCTATTACAAGAGCTGCACTACCCGATGAAGAGTGTTTGTGTTCTCTGTAAATACTGAGAGAATCTCACCGCGTGTTGTCTGGATAAATTCAGCGGTTATTTATTCTCTGGTTAAGAGTTAATCTGCAGGTTATTTCTGTGACTGTAATATAATGTGATGCAGTTGATGAGGGACACAGACTGAGGGGAGCTGTACATGAGCTAGTAACGCTCATAACCCGGTTTATATTTTATACACTTTGTCCGGAACTTTCCGCGGTAGCGCGAGCGCTTAGTTAACGAGCTGAATAACAACACTGAAGTGTTTATCAGTTAAGGAGGGGGAGGAGGAGGTGTGTGTGTGTGTGTGTGTGTGTGAGGGGCTTCAGTAAGTTATAGTTTGGCTTCAGGGATGAACTAATGCTCATATACGAGTGTTATATCGCTTAACTTATTTGTATGAGAAGCGCATTAAGTAAAGTCTGGGTTAATTTAATGCAGACGATAATACAGTCAGTCACTGGTTAACACTAACACTGTTCACTGGTTAACACTAACACTGTTCACTGGTTAACACTAACACTGTTCACTGGTTAACACTAACACTGTTCACTGGTTAACACTAACACTGTTCACTGGTTAACACTAACACTGTTCACTGGTTAACACTAACACTGTTCACTGGTTAACACTAACACTGTTCACTGGTTAACACTAACACTGTTCACTGGTTAACACTAACACTGTTCACTGGTTAACACTAACACTGTTCACTGGTTAACACTAACACTGTTCACTGGTTAACACTGTTCACTGGTTAACATTAGCACAGGCAGTTTATTTACATTACAGAATCCCCAAAGCAGTACTTTACACACTCTGTGGTAAATAGGTTTATTAATATATTTTATTTTTATTAGAACTATATGTTCTGTGAAGTTTATTTGTCTTTGTCCTGACTAAATTCTCCTGTTGTCTTTAAGCAGAGCTCCGCTGTGGAGGATTGGGGGGGTCAGACGGCTGACGGCTGGACTTTTGGAGCTACAGGACTGGAGGAGCCTGAACAAGCTGTTGAGGGAGCTGTAGGAGGGATGACGTCACAGTCCGACAGCTTTAGAATGATGTTTGATCAGGTCTACTGTATATTCTGAACATAGAACTGCAAAATGTCTGATACAGTACTTTGGGGGAAACAAAGACTTCAACTGTTCCATGTTTAATAGTTTTGATATTTGAAAAATTAATATTTTAATGTAAAAGGACTATAGATAGAGACTTATAAGCAGCTGGTGTATCCGGGTAGTTTAATGAACTTTAAGCAAAAAGACAACATGTATTCATCTGTTTTATATAAATTACTGTTTTAACTTTGACTAGTTTTGGAAGAATAAATTGAATTGTTAAAGTCATGTTTTGCGTGTTTTAATTTTGGGGGATTGTTTGGGTATTTAAAAATTGTTTAGTTGAACCAACAACTTCAATGGGCAAAAAATGGGACACAACTTTGTTTTAAATAGTCAAAGAGTTGGGCTGAAAATAATAATAATAATAATTATTGATCATAGAAACAAATGAAACCAGTTAAACACTTGATTATATGTATTTGTGTTTGTGATTGTGACCCATAATAATTTTTTCTCAGTATAAATAAATGTTTTGGGTTTTAAGAACTCCAAAAGAGCAACGACAAACTTGGTATTCTCCATTGCGGTTTCTCACCTTCCGCTCCTGAGTATGACATGGTGTTAATTGCTCTCTGTGTGTGTGTTTTTGGCGGGGGGATGGGTGTGTGTGTGTTTTCGGCTGTTCAGCAGTTCTAAACACAAGCACAGTTTTTGTCCTTAACTAAAATACTTCAATACGTTAATAATGAATTTATTTTGCTGAATAAGGTAAAATGTTTAAACCAAACCAGTAAGTTAAGTAAGTGTTCCATACATTAAAGTACTGTGTATAACCAAGTGCCCTAGCAAACACAGTTACAGTACAGTTTACAGTACAAACAGAGTGTGTGCGCTGGGGGGATTGGAAGGTGAGTGAGAATACTCATTTACAAGACAAAAGACGGTCAGAGGCAGCGCCGTTCTAGACCAGACAACACGGGGTGGGGGGAGGGGGGCATCATGTTCGAGCACTGTTTTTACCTGACCTTACTGTATAGTAACAGTATTGTATTTGCTGAATTGTGTTGAGGCACGCAAACCCCCAGACCACAATAAGGTGGCAATCCCTCAGGGGAAAAAAAAAATATATATATATATATAATAAAATATCCTTAGTCCAGATTTTATCAATCAATGACATAACATTTATCTAAGCTGGATGGTAAAATTCTCAAAAATGTTTAACCTAAAGTAAGACTTAACACACTATAACTAAAATATTTACAAAACTGAAAGGTTGTCTTATGAATAATAAAAAATACAAACTAAATTAAAACAGATGGGCTGTTGAACAGATCATATGTTTTATGTTTTCTGATTATAAATGATATATGGGTTGATTTTAGAAAGGCTAAATCAAATAGCTAGTTTTGGTCATGTCAGTCCAGTAACTATACTATGTAAAAGTAATTATAATATGAATTAATTAAGGGCAGGACCTAACCTAATGTTAATAATTTACACCATGATAACATTAGTATTCGTGTTTTTGTATATATTTTTAAATGTTCAAATGAACGTTTCAGAGTATATAATTTGTCGTGTCATCTGTGATTGAGACCCATGAGTTAAATTGAAATATTTTTTATAGGTAGTAAGCCAGGTTTTAGTAACCTTGGATAAATCAGCATGAAAGCCCTCTCTCGCGCACGCGCTCTCACGCTGTCTCTCGCACTCACACACACACACACACACACACACAAATAATACATGAAATCGCATAAAACCAAATGAAACTAGGGTAAAAATATGAGCAGTAAAATACAGTAGTATCCTGTAGGTGATTCCTGTCCTGTGATAACAGGCACTAACACTCTAGAACTGTTTACTTCTGTTAGTTTTGTTTTCAAGTGTGAATGTTTATGGGGATTAAATCTGTCTCTGCTGCTGCATCTATACACCGTTGTGATAAGTGATTGATGCCCCATCAGATCTTTAATGTGGGACATTATGCTGGTTAAATGACTAAAGACACACTGATCCGTATGGACAGATATTTGTTCCAGATATTATGCGCCATTAATCAATTTGTTATGCCAATTTGACTTTCAGCGAAAACATCAAAAATATAACGAAAACAAACCAAAGCAGAAGTTACATTTTAAGCTTTACTTTCAAATTCAAATTTGATTTGTCACATACACAGCGCGATATGCAGTAAAATGCTTTGGGTGCTTTAGGCGAGGCTCGAACTCGGCATTGCTTCACCTGGACCGCTTTATAAGTGTCACGCGCTAACCGATTGCGCCACGGGAGCCACACGGAGCTTGGTCTTGTCAGAGTATCCTCTCTCTCTCTCGTGCGCACACACACATGAAATTGCGTAAAAACCAACGAAATATAAGCAGTAAAAAAAAAAATCAGTAAAAATACATTAGTATAACAGGCGCTAACCCTCTGGAACTTTTTTACTATTGTCTCCAAGTGTTTATGGGGATTTAATCTGTCTCTACGGCCGCATCCATTCACAGTTGTGATAAGTGATTAATGCCCCATCAGATCTTTTGACGGGGGAGCATTATGCATGATTAAATGACTAAAGAAATACTGATCCATATGGGCAGATATTTGTTCCAGGTTGCATGCGGCATTAATTGCCTCTTATGCCACTTGTAGACTATCAGTGAAAAAATCAGCGAAAACATCATCAAAAATATAACGAAAACAAACCCAAGCAGACGTTACATTTTGAGCTTTACTTTGCAGCAAAATATTATCTATCAGTATATTAAATGGAACTAGGTAAAATACACAGTAATATAAAATACTGTACACAGCCCGCGCTTTTATTCCGTACCTACAATGATCGGTATAGACAAATTACAGCCGCTACCGTGTCTTTAAGGATAATTTCAGGATGTCTTAAAAATATTTCACTAACTAATTTTATTAATTCATTATTAAATAATAAATAGCATAATCATCATGGGCTGTGTATTGAGTGATTTAACAAATCTGTTTTATTAATCGGTTTGTTGTTGTTGTTTTTTCATCTATTTATGAAACTATGTTGACAATACAAGAACTGTCTGTATATTAAAGATACGGTATTGGGCTTCCTGGACACTGCAGTTAACTGTGCCAGTCAATGCTCCATCTGGCGGAATTATACGGCATTGCAACCATCTTTTTAGAAAGCGCATGGGGGCGTTTATGGGGCGGGGCATCGTTAACTGCGTCATCGCGGGGGATCACATTCCATGCACGAAGCCTTCATGGAACTGCCACGGAGCAGTCATGCTCCAGGCGGCTGTTTGACGTGGCTCCCACTGTATATGTATTTGTGTTTGTGATTATGTGACCCATAATCATTAGGAAACAAACTTAGGAGTGGAAGTTGAGAAACCTCAATGGAGAATACTGAGTATGACATGTTGTTAATTGCTCTCTGTGTGTGTGTTTTTGGCGGGGGGATGGGTGTGCGTGTTAAAGCCAATGGAGAAATGCAGGAGCGCGCGCACACACACACACATACACACCTCTCCATTCATCCATCATTGATTAAACCTATGAACACGGCTGTTCAGCAGTTCTAAACACAAGCGCAGGGTCTGTTTTTGTCCTTAACTACAATACTTCAATACGTTAATAATGAATTTATTTTGCTGAATAAGGTAATAAGGTATTTAAACCAAACCAGTACGTTAAGTAAGTGTTCCATACATTAAAGTACTGTGTATAACCAAGTGCCCTAGCAAACACAGTTACAGTTCACAGTACAAACAAACAAAGAGTGTGCGCTGGGGGGATTGGAAGGTGACTGAGAATACTCATTTACAAGACAAAAGACGGTCAGAGGCAGGGCCATTCTAGACCAGACCATATGGGGGGGGCAGTCAGAAATTTAACGGGGGCATCATGTTCGAGCACTTTTTCCCTGGGCTTATAGTAACAGTATTGTCCTTGCTGAATTGTGTTGAGGCACGCAAACCCCCTGACCACAATAAGGTGGCAATCCCTCAGGTGGGGAACTAAAAAGTTTTAATTAAAGAAATAAAATAAAATATCCTTAATCCAGATTTTATCAATCAATGACATAACATTTATATAAGATGGATGGTCAAATTCTCAAAAACGTTTAACCTAAAGTAAGACTTAACACACTATAACTAAAATATTTACAAAACTGAAAGGTTGTCTCATGAATAATAAAAAATACAAACTAAATTAAAACAGATGGGCTATTCAATAGATCATAATATGTTTTATGTTTTTTGATTATAAATGATAGATGGGTTGATTTTAGAAAGGCTAAATGAAATAGCTAGTTTTGGTAATGTCAGTCCAGTAACTATACTATGTAAAAGTAATTATAATATGAATTAATTAAGGGCAGGACCTAATCTTTTATACTGTGTTATATATATATATATGTTATATAACATATTATGATCTGTTAAATAGCCCATCTGTTTTAATTTAGTTTGTGTGAGTATATATATATATATATATATATATATATATATATATATATATATATATATATTATTAACATATATATATGTTAATAATTTACACCATGATAACATTAGTATTTATGTTTTTTGTACATATTTTTTAATGTTCAAATGAACGTTTCAGAGTATATAATTTGTCGTGTCATCTTTGATTGAGACCTATGAGTTAAATTGAAATAATTTTTATAGGTAGTAAGCCAGGTTTTAGTAACGTTGGACAAATCACCATGTAAGCCCTCTCTCGCGCACGCGCTCTCACGCTATCTCTCGCACTCACACACACACACACACAGACACACACACTGTACACACACAGACACACACAAATAACACATGAAATCGCGTAAAACCAAATGAAACTAGGGTAAAAAATATAAGCAGTAAAAATACAGTAGTATCCTATAGGTGATTCCTGTCCTGTGATAACAGGCACTAACAATCTAGACCGGTTTAGTTCTGTTAGTTTTGTTTTCAAGTGTGAATGTTTATGGGGATTAAATCTGTCTCTGCTGCCGCATCTATACACCGGTGTGATAAATGATTTATGCCCCATCAGATCTTTGATGTGGGACGTTATGCTGGTTAAATGTCTAAAGACACACTGATCCGTATGGACAGATATTTGTTCCAGATATTATGCGGCATTAATAAATTTGTTATGCCAATTTGACTTTCAGCGAAAACATAAAAAATATAACGAAAACAAACCAAAGCAGAAGTTACATTTTAAGCTTTACTTTTAAATTCAAATTTTATCAGTGGTGTCAAAAGTATTCACATTCATTACTTGAGTAGAAGTATAGATACTAGTGTTCAAAAATACTTCTTTAGAAGTTGAAGAATTAACCCAAGCCAAACCTTTTTGCGTTGTGCGCGTTCTTATCATGCAACCGGGGGGGGGGGGGGGGTTGCGCGTTCTGATCATAAAAATAGAGTAACAAGGCTATTTTTAAAATTTAAGGAGTAGAAAATACAGATAATTGCTTAAAAATGTAAGGAGTAGAAGTAAAATAATTACTCCAGTAAAGTATAGATACCCAAAATTTCTACTTAAGTAAGGTAACGAAGTATTTGTACTTCGTTACTTGACACCTCTGAATTTTATTTGTCACATACACAGCATGATATGCAGTAAAATGCTTTGGGTGCTTTAGGTGAGGCTCGAACTCGGCATTGCTTCACCTGGACTGCTTTATAAGTATCACCCGCTAACCGATTGCGCCACGGGAGCCACACGGAAGTTGCTCTTGTCAGAGTATCCTCTCTCTCGTGCACACACACACACACACACACACACACACAAACACACAAACACATGAAATTGCGTAAAACCAAACGAAATATAAGCAGTAAAGATAAACAAAAGAGAGCTGGGTCGTCGCCGAGTCCTGTCGGCGGAGGGAGGAGCACTGGCGCTGTGTTGTCACCAAGTCCTGTCGGCGAAGCGAGGAGCACTGGCGCTGGGTCGTCGCCGAAGTCGGGCGGCGGAGCGAGGAGCACTGGCGCAGGGTCGTTGCCGAAGCCGGGCGGTGGAGCGAGGAGCACAGGTGCAGGGTCGTCGCCGAAGCCGGGCGGCGGCTTGACGTAGTCGAGGCCATCGAAGCACGACAGAGGCGGCCGCTCGACGTCGTCGACGAGGCATGGCCAAGGCGGAGGAGGCAGCTGGTGTCGTCATCGAAACCAGATGGAGGCAGGGGTGCCGCTGAGGCTGTCCGGGAGATCTGCGCCCTCCACTGAGGCCGTCCGGGAGATCTGCGCCCTCCACTGAGGCCGTCCGGGAGATCTGCGCCCTCCACTGAGGCCGTCCGGGAGATCTGCGCCCTCCACTGAGGCCGTCCGGGAGATCTGCGCCCTCCACTGAGGCCGTCCGGGAGATCAGGGCCCTCCACTGAGGCCGTCCGGGAGATCAGGGCCCTCCACTGAGGCCGTCCGGGAGATCAGGGCCCTCCACTGAGGCCGTCCGGGAGATCAGGGCCCTCCACTGAGGCCGTCCGGGAGATCAGGGCCCTCCACTGAGGCCGTCCGGGAGATCAGGGCCCTCCACTGAGGCCGTCCGGGAGATCAGGGCCCTCCACTGAGGCCGTCCGGGAGATCAGGGCCCTCCACTGAGGCCGTCCGGGAGATCAGGGCCCTCCACTGAGGCCGTCCGGGAGATCAGGGCCCTCCACTGAGGCTGTCCGGGAGATCAGGGCCCTCCACTGAGGCTGTCCGGGAGATCAGAGGCCCTCCACTGAGGCTGTCCGGGAGATCAGGGCCCTCCACTGAGGCTGTCCGGGAGATCAGAGGCCCTCCACTGAGGCTGTCCGGGAGATCAGAGGCCCTCCACTGAGGCTCTCTGGAACAGCTGGGCCCGCAGCGGGGCTCTCTGGAGGTTCTGGGCACTTTCGGTCAAGCTGAACAAGCTGGTCTTGGAGCCGTGCCCCCAACTCCAGGAGGGTTTGCATGCGTTCTTGATCATGGTCTGACCTGCATGCATTGACCTGCTGGATGAGCTCTCCAGCCAGCTGTTGGAGCATTCGCCTCTGCTGCTCCACGCCATGTCCCGTCTGCCGACACTCCGACTGGGGTTTTTCCCCTACCCCTGGTTTCGTCGTTCTGTGTGCTTGGGGGCATGTGTCGAATCGCTAGCAGTGTTCCTTTCCAGTCCTGTTGAGCTCCGGCAGGCTCCAAGTTGCTCCGTCGGTTGGCAAGCCAACTACCCACGGGGTCTGCTTGTCCCGACGTCATGATCATAGCCCCCCCACAAAAAATATCCAGGAGAGGCCCCTCCGCTATACTACTTTTAAGGTCTGGCATTCTGTAACACGGGTGCTGTGTGTGGGTTTTGGAGAAGCTATAGAGGCGGAGGTGATCTTAGATGAAAAAAAGAGTCTTTAATAAAGGAAACCAGAACATAGACACACATAACACAGTAGTGGACATCTACATTAAGGGACTAAGGAAGAGAAACCAAAGGATACACAGAACAGGATCTAGACTACACAAGAGCTACACTAAGACTACACATGGACTGAACACCAAGGGCTAACATGGACTAAACACCAAGGGCTAACATGGACTAAACACCAAGGGCTAACATGGACTAAACACCAAGGGCTAACATGGACTAAACACAAAGGGCTAACATGGACTAAGCACAAAGGGCTAACATGAACTAAACACAAAGGGCTAACATAGGCTAGGAGATAACAAAAGAGACTAGAAACAAAACATAAGATATAAACAACTAAACCAAGAATAACACAAACCAGGAGCAAGGGGAAATGGCATGACACCGAGAACCAGAGAAACTCAACACCCACTTAACACAAACTGTAAGAAAACAGATGCCAGAAAGAGAGGCAACGGAACAAGAGGCTATTTATAACTGACATAATTAGCAACCTCGATCAGGTGTGCTCCCATCACTTGATCGTGGTGCACTCTGGGAAATGAAGTTCAAAACTAAACAGAAACACAAAGGAAAACAAAATGGAGTCCGGGAGAATGGCGCCATTTGGTGTTCAGCTGTGACACTATGTTGTAAATTTATATTGCATGTAGCACCTTGGTGTTGGATCTTTTCACTGTGTACTAACTGTATATGGTTGAAGTGACAATAAAGCCTACTTGAACTTGAACTTGATATAAGAACTGAAGTGGGATATAGAAATCATGTTCAGTCATGGGCAAGACAATGTGCAGAATGTATTTATCTATCATGTAGAATTGCAACCTACAGCAGAAATGTTCTTTATTCTGATAAAATGTCATGACGCTACACAAACCTGCACACAATTACAGTAAATAATTACATAAAGGCTGTCCACTAAAAGTCAGTATACAGGTAAAGGAAATTAGGCCAGAAGGCTCAGTGAGATTTCATATGGCTTCCAAAACAAAATTGGTGATATTTAAGATACTATTTGTTTAAAAATGTTCTATATTTTTACAATGTTATGTTTACGTTTTGTATACTTGTAAATAACTTGGAAAACCTTAGGTTTTACACAATTTTATTGATATTACAGTATAGGATATTTTGATGTAGCTTTATGATATTTAATTGCAGTTAAGTGCATTTTAGTTGCAGGTTTTAAAAATCTAACTTTGAAAAGTGCAAGGGGTGTGAATATTTGTGCAACTGATACTGTGTACAGTTAAGAGCCAGGCAGGTCAATGTGTAATGCACTAGATCTGGTCAAATATTAAGCAGCTTGATTTAGCTTTTTCAGAACAATAGTAGCTTCATCTGGTGAGACGCAGGAAAGCTCCAGCCAGGAAGCACCCCACAGCGCTGGAGATTTCTCGGCACCTCAGTCACCAACACCACAAGGGAGCATTTCCACAGATGCCATACCACAGCCAGAGCCTATAAAGGAGAAGATTAGATGGCCAAAGATGTCTGACATCAAGGAGTGGGCTAGCTTTGATGAGGATCTGAACCGAATCCTTGAAGTTACATCAGCAAGCACAGCTGAGCAAAAAGTGAACACTCTCACAGAGATCACGTCCAACCTAGCAAAGGAACGCTTTGGCACAACAGAGAAGAAGGGTAGCATCAAGGAAGAGAAGCAACCAAACAGAAGAGAGAAATTCGTGAATTAAGGAAAGAAATTAGGAGCCTTAATAAGAGGTACAAAGCAAGCAGTACAGAGGAAAAAGCAGGGGTAAAGATCTCACAAGTAGGCTTCGGGAACGCCTGAGGAGACTAAGAAGGGCGGAAAGAACAAGGATACTAAGCAAGGAGAAGGAGAAGCGGAGGGCACAGTTCATAAAGGATCCCTACAATTTCACCAGGTCTCTATTAGGAGAAGCTAAATCAGGGAGTCTAAATAGCTCTAAAGAAGAGGTGGAGGCATTTCTCAAGGAGACCCAAATAGCCGTCTCCTGGAAACTCCAGAAATTGGTATGGCAGAGCGTCCTACCATCAAGCTCAACACCAATGAACCAACCTGGAAAGAAATCCAGGAAGTGGTTAAAAAGGCAAGAGCGGCTTCAGCCCCAGGTTTCAGCGGTATACCCTACAGGGTGTATAAGAAGTGCCAGCAGCTTCTCCGACGGCTGTGGAAGCTGCTCCAGAGGATCTGGAAGAAAGGCACTATTCCATCAAGCTGGCAGAAAGCAGGATGTTTTGTCCCCAAAGAGGAAGCATCAGAGAGCATAAACCAATTTAGAACAATCTCCTTACTCAGTGCAGAATGCAAAATCTTTTTCTCAGTGTTGGCAAAGAGGATGTCCACCTACATGATCGAGAATGGATATGTTAACACCTGAATCCAGAAGGGTGGAATCCCAGGATTTGCGGGATGTCTGGAACACACAGGAGTATCGAGCCAGTTGATATACGAGGCAAGGGCGAAAAAAGGCGACCTGACAGTTGTTTGGCTGGATTTGGCAAATGCTTATGGGTCCATTCCCCATGAGCTAATTAGAGAAGCGCTGAAATACTACCATATCACAGACCACATTAAGGCAATGATCAGCAACTACCTGAATGGAATAAAGCTCCGTTTCAAAGCGAAGGATTACATCATTGTGTGGCAGGACCTTGAGAGAGGGATTGCCACAGGATGTACAGTCTCCCCCATCCAGTTTGTCATGGGCATGAACCTCATTATCACAGCTGGAGAAAGGGAAACCAGAGGCCCAATGATGGATTCAGGGACCCGGCAACCAACTATCAGGGGTTACATGGATGATCTTACAATCACAACAACATCCCATGTACAGGCAAGGTGGGTTCTAACAAAGCTGGACGAGGCAGCAAAGTGGGCTAGATTGACTTTTAAGCCACAGAAATCAAGGTGCCTGGTCATTAGGAAAGGTAAAATCTCCTTTAAATATAATTTGGTCATACAAGGCGAAATCATCCCTTCCATTAAGGACAATCCTATTAAGTATCTGGGAAAGTGGTATGATGACTCCCTAAAGGCCCATAACAACGTCCGGAGTACTGAGAAGCAAGCAGAGAGCTGGCTTAGGAAGATTAATAAATCAGGGCTTCCAGGGAAGTTTAAAGCATGGCTTTATCAACATGGCCTGCTCCCAAGACTGATGTGGCTCATGACTGTGTATGAGGTAGGAGTGGAACGTAAAATCAACGCACACCTCAGAAGGTGGTTGGGAATCCCTCCAGGCTTCACGTCAGTCGGGCTGTACATCAGATCAGGGCAATTACAGCTACCGTTCTCTTCCCTGGTTGAGGAATTCCAAGTAGCCAAGTGCAGGGTGGCTATGACCCTCAGGGACTCAAGAGACGGGAAGGTCAGAGAAGCAGGAATAAAAACCAGGTCAGGTCGGAAGTGGGATGCCTCAGCAACTCTGGCCATAGCAGAAGAGAACCTGGAGCTCAAAGACATCATTGGAGCACCATGCACAGGAAGGCAAGGACTTGGAATGACCCACTTCCATAGGTGGTTGACTCGATGGCGCGGCCACGTCCAGACGCCTTCCTGATCGCTCCGTACAAACTGTGCGTTTTTTTCCTTCTTTCTTTATTTATTTTACTTTCATTCGCTAAGAGTACTTCAGGTTTAGTGACCTATGACAGTAGAACACTACTGGATATAGGAATTCAGATTTCGGCGCTTACTTATACCACCTTTAAGCCTGACCCGTCGTGGCCCTCTGAGATACTACGCTGCTCAGACGACAACAACAATGGACGGGACGCTAACCCGCGGCGAAGAACAAAGAAGCGTCGAGGGAAACGCGGCGGCGTCCGTAACAGAATGAGAGAACAAGCTCATCGCACCCCTCTGCCGAGTATCCTGCTGGCTAATGTACAGTCACTGGAGAATAAGCTTGATGACCTCAGAGCCAGAGTTACTTTCCAGCGAGATATCAGGGATTGTAATCTTCTGTGCTTTACAGAAACATGGCTGACCCCCATTGTGCCGGACCGAGTCGTAACCCCATCGGACTCATTCTCTGTGTTCCGCATGGACAGGACGGCAGAGTCTAACAAAGCTAAAGGTGGAGGTGTGTGCTTCATGGTCAACAAGAAGTGGTGCGATGCCAGGAGTGTTTCCATTCTCTCCAGTAGCTGCTCGCCTCATTTGGAATATCTGAGTGTTAAATGTCGTCCTTTCTACCTGCCTCGCGAGTTCACCTCGGTCATTGCCACGGCGGTCTACATCCCACCCCACGCGGACACAGGCACTGCTCTGTCTGAACTACATGATGTGCTGAGTGAGTTCCAAAACAAACACCCGGACGCAGCGCACATTGTAGCAGGTGACTTTAATAAAGCGAACCTCAGACGGGTTATGCCAAACTTTCACCAACATGTTACATGTCCGACAAGGGGACTCAACATTCTGGACCACTGTTACACACCATACAAGCGGGGCTACAAAGCTGTTTCACATCCAGCATTCGGGAAATCAGACCACAACGCCATTTTCCTCATACCGGAATATCAACAAAGCTTTCGTCGTGAAGCTCCGGTCATGAGGGAGGTGCAACGCTGGTCTGCCCAATCAGAAGCTACGCTACAGGACGCGCTCGATGACGTAGATTGGGACATGTTCCGAGCCTGCGCAGTAGACATCAACGAGTTTGCGGATGTAGCAGTTAGCTTCGTTAGCACGCTCGTAAATGAAGTTGTCCCGACAGTGAGGTTCAAATCGTTTCCGAACCAGAAGCCTTGGGTAGACCGATCGATCCGCGATGCTGTGAATGCCCGGACCGCTGCTTATAATGCCGCACTCATTAGCGGCGATATGAGCGCATACAAAGCGGCTTCTTATAACGTCAGGCGAGCGGTGAGGGAAGCAAAGGGGCGGTTCCGACAGCGAACTGAATCACACTTCCATCAGGGTGACACACGCCGCATGTGGCACGGATTACGCACAATCACGGACTACAAGGTTGCCAAAGACACCACGACGATCGTCGCCGACTCTGCATTCGCCAACGAGCTGAACGCATTCTTCGCCCGGTTCGAGGTTAGCCAGGCGGCTAATGCTAGCAGCCTGCTGACTGAGAGTGATGACGTCATCAGCGAGGATTGCGTCATCAGCATCGCAGAGCACGACGTTCGCACGGCGCTGAGGAGGGTGAACACCAGGAAAGCGGCGGGTCCAGATGGCATCTCTGGGCGCCTGCTGCGCTGCTGCGCTGACCAGCTGTCAGGTGTGTTCACCTGTATCTTTAATGAGTCCCTGGCGAAGTCTGTGGTCCCGGCGTGTTTCAAGAGATCCACCATTGTCCCCGTGCCCAAGACCAACAAACCCTCATGCCTGAATGACTACCGGCCTGTTGCACTGACATCGATGGTCATGAAGGTATTTGAGGGTCTGCTAAAAAACATCATCTCCTCCTCCATCCCCAGCTCCATAGATCCACTTCAGTTCGCCTACCGCCCCAACAGATCCACAGAGGATGCCATCTCCCATGTTCTGCACACCACTCTCAGCCACGTGGACAAGATGCAAGGTAACTATGTGAGATTGCTTTTTATAGATTACAGCTCTGCCTTCAACACAATAGTGCCTAACAGACTGTTCACAAAGCTGAGAGATCTAGGACTTAACAAACGCTTGTGTGCCTGGGTGTTGGACTTCCTCTCGGACAGATCTCAAGCGGTGAGAGTAGGCAAGTGCTTCTCCAGCAGCATCACCATCAACACAGGTGCTCCACAGGGATGTGTTCTCTCTCCACTGCTATACTCTCTCTACACTTCAGACTGTGTGGCCATGTTCGACTCCAACACCATCGTTAAGTTTGCTGACGATACGGTGGTGCTGGGCTTCATCTCCAACAACGATGAGTCGGCCTACATAGATGAAGTGGAGAACCTGGCACTATGGTGTGAAGAAAACTGCCTCCGACTGAACGTCAGTAAGACGAAGGAGCTGGTGGTGGACTTCAGAAGGGGACAACTGGACCACAAACCCCTCATCATCAATGGAGCTCCAGTGGAGAGAGTGAGCAGCTTCAAGTACTTGGGCGTCCACATCTCCGAGGATCTGACATGGACTGAGCATATCTGTGCTCAGACGAAAAGGGCAAAGCAGCGTCTGTACCACCTGAGGCAGTTGAGGAAGTTTGGGGTTTCCCCTGCTGTCCTTAAGGCTTTCTACTCGGGTGCTGTTGAGAGCATCCTAACACAGAACATTTCATCCTGGTTTGGGAATAGCTGTGTACAGGACAGGAAAGCCCTCCAGAGAGTGATCCGGGCAGCTGAACGCTGCTGCAGGTTAACTCTCCCCTCCATGCAGGACATCTACACCAGGAGATGTAAAACCAGGGCAGCTCGTATCATTAAGGACTTGTCGCACCCCAATAACGGACTGTTCAAACTTCTGCATTCAGGCAGAAGGTTCCGGGTCATTATGGCCAAAACGGAGAGACTCAGGAGGAGTTTTTATCCACAGGCGATTAGACTCCTCAACCATGATGGGCCACTCTCCCATTCATAGGACTGGTAACAGTTCACCCACACACTGCTGTGCTGACATTCCACACTGCACACTGCACTTTAGTCTGGACTGTAAGCATCACTTGCACTAACATCTTTATCCTGCTCAGATACACACTTTATTATTATGTTTACATTTGCACCTTTTTTTTTTTTTTTAAATTTCTATTTCTATTTATAGATTATTTCTTTTGTTTCTTGTTATTTGCACAAAGTAGGAGCGGTTCAGGATACATTTCACTGCGTGTTGTACTTGTATAACTATGCATGTGACAAATAAAGAATCTTGAATCTTGAATCTTGAATCTTGAATCTCTTGGGGGAAAGCCAACCCTGCGGAAAGAAGAGCCAAGATCCAGAGAGAAATTAGGGACCTAGAGGAAGAGCGGAGGAAGGCAAAGGCTGTGGAGCTAGGGTCCCAGGGGGCCTGGACAAGGTGGGATCTCCGCAAGAGAAAGGTGACATGGGCTGATTTATGGAGGCTTGAGCCATACCGCATCTCATTCTTGCTTAAGGCTGTTTATGACACTCTTCCAACCCCGGTGAACCTGCACAGGTGGGGGATAAGGGACGACCCATCATGCAAGCTCTGCGGGCAAAAGGGCACAATGGCACACATCTTGACAGGATGCAAAAATGGGCTGGCCCAGGGGAGATACAGATGGCGCCAAGACAAAGTACTGACTGTGCTGGCTGACATCCTAGAGCAAGAGAGGACCAGAAAATGTCAATATAAGAGCAAGTCGCCACCAGGAATAACATTTGTCAAAGAGGGGACAGGGCCACCAGGGCTCAATAAAACCAAGGCAAGCCTTTTGCAGACTGCTAAAGCATGGGAGCTTAGGGTAGATCTGAAGAAAAGGCTTCAGTTTCAAGATGTTGTCCACACTACCTTAAGACCTGATGCAGTCCTCTTCTCCACGGCACTGTAAGCTCTACTAGGATAATCTTCTTGATTATCCTAGTAGAGCTTACAGTGCCATGGGAAGAGGGGTGGGAGGAGGCGTTTGAAAGGAAAACGGAATGCTATAGAGACTTGGTGTGGAACTGCAGGGACAAAGGTTGGCAGACATGGCTGTATCCAGTTGAGGTGGGATGTAAGGGATTCCCTGCCCAATCAGTATGGAAGCTGATGTCAGACATTGGATTGAGGGGGATTGAGAGAAAGAAGGCAGTGCGAAGGCTGGGGGAGGCAGCAGAAAGAGCCTCCTGTTGGATTTGGAGCAGGAGGGAGGGGTTAAGCTGGCAGCCAGGAGGGAGTGAGTAGTGGCTGGCCACCACTACTGACCCACCAAGAGGAGAGTATTATGGTTAAGGGTCGAAACACAACTGAGATCGTTGGTAACCATCTGAAGACACAACCTCCTGGCTAAAGGCTCCAGTCATTGTAAGATGACTGAAGGAGATGCATCTAAGGATGAGACGCATCCAAGGATGTATGTCATTATCAAGACATTGAGCCTCATTTAATGCTTGTGTAGAGCTTCGAATTTAGAAAAAAAAAATTGACATGCTTCTTTGAGTCATTAGGTTGCTTGAGATACAGTATGGGCTCACCATGATTGAGCTGTGCCTGTGTTGTGAATGTCAGGTTTGGATAAGTTCCCCAAAACTATTCTATAGTGGTACACTGGCCATTACCGGCTGTAGATGCGGTTGGCTTATTTCACTAGTTTTGACACGTAGCTAATGTCTTAAAGTTTCACTCACATGACAGAAGTCCGATCTCTTTGTCTTTTGTCGTTTATTTGTCAGCATCAAAGAATCAACACTTCATACAGTCGTCTTGAGTAAATCCACTGTTATTACAGACACCAGTTGCTGCATCTTGCAAATCTCTGAGTTTTACAACAACCTGTTTGCTGTATCTTGTAGATTACAATCTTGGCTTGGGTATCTAACAACACTCTTGTTGTTTCTTATGCTCCCAGCTTACGTTAGCTTACGGTTACAACAACCTAGTTGCTGTATTTAGCATTTCTAGCTTACCGGGAGCTCTCATTAGCTGACGGTCTAAAGCTTGTGTTTCCGTAGCCTTCCAAATCTATACTGAGCTTTCTAGCATATCACAGTCACACAAATGCATGTAATAGTAGAATGACATCACAGACCAACTTACGATTATCAACTTATGATGCATAACTAAGAAACATAAAGCTTATGGCTTATGTAACAACTCAATGCTTAATGCTTTACTAATGAATAGAACAAGGTAGAATAAATGAAATAACAGCAAGTAAAATAATATAAAATAAACACAACAACAAATTCATAACAAGTGCGATATGGCACTTACATTCCAGCCCCTAATTTACAGGCATGGAGACTGACAATTACAATTTTGTGTTTTTTTTGTTTTTTTTTTGATAAAGCTATGAAATCAAACATTTTTACCCTTTTAAACGTTTTAAATCTTTAAAGTATGTAATATTTATCTCAGGTGTTTACATTTGCATATCAAATTTCATAACATATTACCACACATTTAACAGTCCATTTCACATGTGAGGCACAGCTTGTCGATGGGTCTTTCCAGAGTGTTGGTCTTAGTTTTAACTAACACATGTTTCACCAGTCCCCCTTTGTCGGGGAACACTTTCGTGGCTCTTCCCATGACCCATGAATTTCTTGGAGAAGACTTATCAGTTATTGAAACTATGTCTCCAATCGAAAGATTTTTTGTTTTGAAACCACTTTTGCCGCCCCTGGAGCAAGGGCAAGTATTCACGGACCCATCGCTTCCAGAGCAGGTCTGATCGATGCTGGATCTGCTTCTCCCTGCGATGTGCATAGATGTCTTCCTTTTTGAAGAATCCAGAGGGCAGGTTTGGCTGTTTTTTCATCAGCAGCAGGTAATTTGGTGTCAGAGGTTTCAGTTTGGGCGAGCAGCTGTTTCTTTTCACAGATGCCTTTCGTTTTTGCTGTGTGGGAATTCCCTGTTTGACTTCTGCTGCTGCTTTACCCTTTTGCAACGTGAGAAGTTCTTTCTTAAAATTTTGTCTTTGAGTGAACTTAATGATTTTGTTTTCTGCTCTTGTTAGGTCTTGCGCTTTTAGAGACTTGTGATTTTCTGTCTTTGGGTCATCTACTTGTGTTTTAACCCTTTCTGTTTTTTGTTTCAGCATGTCTCTGGTGCGAAGGATCCAGGCAGCGGATCTTTTTAACTTGTGCCAGTCAGAGTGATGATTAATCAGTTTACTCACTGCGCCTGTGTCTGTGTATTTTGTAATGCTCACAATATTCACTAAAGCTGAGAGCTTGACTTCATCAGCATTTTCCTCAAAATTTTCTTTTATTGATGTGTTATGAATGTTTTCAGGCCATTTGCACTCTGCTTCTTTAAGGAAGGAGGGACCATGGATCCAGTTAACATTTTTCATGAACTTTTCACAAGATACCCCCCTGGAGGCAGAATCAGCTGGGTTTTGTGAGGTATTAACGTACCTCCATTGATGTGACTTGGTTGACTCTCTTATAATGGCGATTCTGTTGGCTACAAAGGTTTTAAAACGAAGTGTTTCGTTATCAATGTATCTCAAAACAGTTGTACTGTCAGTCCAAAACATAGAGTCCAGCAATTTCAATTCTAGCTGTTCTTTCAACATTTTGTCATTTTTTACAGTGACCACTGCCGCAGTCAGTTCCATTTGTGGAATGGTGGTTTGTTTCAGGGGTGCTACACGGGAATTCCCCATCATGAATGCACAATGTGTAAATCCATCAGCATTCACTAACCTGAGGTATGAGACAGCTCCGTATCCCATTTCACTTGCATCCGAGAAGTGATGGAGTTGTGCTGTAGCTGTAACTCCGAAGTCGGCTAGTTTTATGGACCTTGCTATGCTGAACTCGGACAGTCTGTGCAGCTCTTGCAGCCAGGTTTTCCATGCCGTTGCAAACTGCTCGGGAATGTCATCATCCCAGGCAAGTTTTTCTTTACACAACTGTTGCATTGGGATTGTAGCTGGCAGTACGGCAGGTGGGAGAAAGCCTAACGGGTCATATGTTGAGCTAGTGATTGACAGAATTCCTATTCTTGTCACAGGTCGTTCCTTTAAACTAATCTTAAACTTGAACATGTCTGAATCAATGCACCACAGCACCCCCAGAGCTCTCTCAATGGGCAGTGCATCTTTACTCAAGTCTAAGTCTCTCATGTCTTTGATCCTTTCACTCTCGGGAATGACAGTCAGTAGGGCACGGCTATTGCTTGCCCATTTAGTGAGATTAGACCCTCCGCTTGTACAGAGACTTGTGAGATCATTGTATAGGGCGACTGCTTGGTCATGACTCGAAACAGATTTCAGGCAGTCGTCTACATAGAAGTTTTTAAGCACTGTGTTAACTGCCACCGCAGAAGCATTGCTGCGGTTTTCTTCTGCTGTCTTTCTGAGGGCGAAGTTAGCAACACTAGGCAACAATTTTGCACCGAACAGATGAACTACCATTTTATTTTCAACTAAGTCTTGGTTCACATCTCCATTCGGCCACCATAGGAAGCGCAGCAGATCTGTGTCCTTCTCGGGGACTTTCACGTGATAGTACATGGCTTCTACTGTGTCCTTTTTCTGGGACTTTATTTTAGCAGGTACTATGGGGAGGATGCAATTACCTCCAGCCCCAGTGAGCGCATTTGGTTCATGACTCACAGCAGGTGGTGTATTTGTTGTGCCACTTTCAGTTTCGTTTCCACGGGCGCTCGTAGCTGACTGCGCCGTGTCTGGCACTGCTATGTGTAGCATGCTTGGATGTGGCTTTGAACACAATAAACATGTAATTTTTTTGGTACAGTCTTTCCACAAATGACCCTTTGTTAAACATCCGAAACAGAATC
The DNA here is from genome assembly GCA_030522415.1 of Channallabes apus. Lineage (NCBI taxonomy): Eukaryota > Metazoa > Chordata > Actinopteri > Siluriformes > Clariidae > Channallabes > Channallabes apus. Next base: position 12,328,206 of record CM060107.1, read on the forward strand.
CGTTTCTTTTTAAGAATTCTACTTTGTCTTTGTGTGTCTTATCATTAAATTGGAAGCAATCGTCTAAGATATGCTCCCCTTTGCAATGTGCGCACGGTTTAGTGAAAGCGCTGACAGGTAATGTACCGGCACTCTTAATTGTAATCAAGTCTTTGTGAATTTTACCAACCTGTCTGTCCTCGGTTGCGATGCTGACCCTGGGTTTTCCTTGGCCCGTTTGTTTGGGTCTTTGAAGGGATGTGTGACAGGGTTTTCCGTCGCTGATTCTGCGGCGTCCAGGTCCGTAGAGTGTGCGCTGCTCAGGTGCGCGTTGCTCAATTCAGTGACCGCGCTCTCATTCGCAGGCTGCGCTCGGCTGTTGCATGTTGAGTTGGAAAGTTGAATGTGCGCGCTGCTCGGGCGCGCGCTGCTCGATTCAAGGAGTGCGCTCTCGTTCGCAGGCTCCGCTCGGCTGTTGCATGTTGAGTTGAAAAGATGAGAGCGCGCGCTGCTCGGGCACGCGCTGCTCAAACGCGCGCTGCTCGATTCAATGAGTGCGCTCTTGCTCTTGGGCGATCGGCTGTCGTATTTGCGATCTTGACGTTGAAGCACTCTTAATTTGGCATCATGCATAGCGAGTGCCGTTTTGGTTTCCAGTCTTTCTCTTTTTGTTTTTAGTTGCACTTTTTCGATTTCTAATTGGAGACGTTCTTCCAAGGTTGCAGCTTTTGCTAACAGAGCTGCTCTTTCGGCTTCTTCTTTCTTTAGTAGGGCTGAGAATGATGTAGAAGTTACAGACCTTTTGGATGCTGCCGTTGTCAGTGACACGCTGACGCCCGGCGAGACATCTTCATGTAGTCGCGACGTCACAGAGTGGCCCTTAGTGTCCTTGGTGTCCGCTATCCAGCGACCCACCTTAGCCATGAATTCTGTGCGGCCTTGGGCCTCAGGTGCTCCGCAGGCGACCTGATCGCTTTTGTGTTCGTCTTTACGAGTGTACACAAGCACATCAACGTTACTTCTCATGAAGTCCTCTCTTCTGCACTCAGTTTCAACGATGTCTAACTTATGTGCATAGTTCATAGGTGTCTTTAATGCATTAGACGTTGCATTCAGTCGAATTTGCTTGCCTTTTCTTGCATCCAGCGCCTCGTTGAGGTTCTTTCTGTTCATCTCGTGGAGCGCCGTTAGGCTCCCCAGCCGAGTGCTGGGAGCGTTGTCCTCATTGTTCGGCATGGCGAAGTTCGACGGCTATTCTCTTTTACTTTCCCTTTCAGCGTTCACTTGTTTTCGTTCAAACAGCGGAAAAGCTTTAGACTTTATGTAGATGCGGTTGGCTTATTTCACTAGTTTTGACACGTAGCTAATGTCTTAAAGTTTCACTCACATGACAGAAGTCCGATCTCTTTGTCTTTTGTCGTTTATTTGTCAGCATCAAAGAATCAACACTTCATACAGTCATCTTGAGTAAATCCACTGTTATTACAGACACCAGTTGCTGCATCTTGCAAATCTCTGAGTTTTACAACAACCTGTTTGCTGTATCTTGTAGATTACAATCTTGGCTTGGGTATCTAACAACACTCTTGTTGTTTCTTATGCTCCCAGCTTACGTTAGCTTACGGTTACAACAACCTAGTTGCTGCATTTAGCATTTCTAGCTTACCGGGAGCTCTCATTAGCTGACGGTCTAAAGCTTGTGTTTCCGTAGCCTTCCAAATCTATACTGAGCTTTCTAGCATATCACAGTCACACAAATGCATGTAATAGTAGAATGACATCACAGACCAACTTACGATTATCAACTTATGATGCATAACTAAGAAACATAAAGCTTATGGCTTATGTAACAACTCAATGCTTAATGCTTTACTAATGAATAGAACAAGGTAGAATAAATGAAATAACAGCAAGTAAAATAAAATAAACACAACAACAAATTCATAACAAGTGCGATATGGCACTTACACCGGCCATGACGGTTTTATATCCCTAAGTAGACAATAGCAGCAAAAATTGAATGTTAGTTAGTGTGGTGTGGTTTCTCTCCTCCACAGAGTGTCATTGTGTCATATCACATCCTCCAACTCAGCACCTGCTGTCGCTCTCAGCTGCAGCAGTGCAGTCTCTCTACAATCTGACTGAATGAGGTTTTTGTACGACTCTATAACACTGTGTGAACCAGTAGCCAGAGATCTCATGGCGACTCTGACAGAAGTAATATGCTGCATCTTCAGTCTGGACTCCCTTGATGGTCAGAGTGAAATCAGATCCAGATCCACTGCCACTGAAACGAGCTGGAAAACCTGACTGTAGCTGATTTGCTAATTTAATCAGGAGTTTAGGAGCTTCTCCAGGTTTCTGCTGATACCAGTGTAAGTAGTTGTTATTTGTCACTGCTTGACTGGTTCTACAGTTGATGGTGACTGTTTCTTCTGGAAGAGCAGATTTAACTACAGGAGTCTGAGTTACTGTGGCTTGACCTCTGCATTCTGTAAAAGTATTTTTTTAAAACCATAAATTATAAGCAACTGAAATATAACAATAAACAATAAGTATATTTATATGAAGAGCTGATTGTAGAGATAAAATCTGAAGCAGTGTCTGACCTTGAGTCCAGAGGATCAGTATCCAGATGAAGATGGGGATCAAAGTCATGGTAGCTGTGGGTGAAGTTGCTGTAGCAGCAGCTCTCAGTCATGAAGTGTTAAAGTCACAGCGCTATAAACACTCCCAGAGCACTGAAGCATGTGCTGCTAATGCAAAGTGTCCTCTAAGTATGGAAACACCTTTACCACATTCCCCCAATCTTACTGTAATTCTCACACTACTACAGAGTTATTGTGTGAGTTGGGTCAGATGGAGACACTATCTTTAGTATCCGGTGGAGGTTTTGGGCTGTACACACATGCATTCTCACCTAAACAACTTTAAAACTTACACTTTGTGACTCAACAGTAATATTTCGGACATTTTGCAGGCTGCCTTTTGGAGAAACTAAAGAATAAGGAATGAACCAGTTATTGGGTCAAAAATAATCCAACTAGGTGTTCATTTGTAAATCATCTCATACATCTCATTTGACCCAACATGACCCAACCCAACAGTGTTTTTAAAGTACCCGAAATAACCCAGAAATTTGACCCAGCATGGTGTAGCTATGCTGAAATACAACTTTAATGTGGAAAGCATGTCTCCTTTTTCAGTTGTGAAGTGTCTTTGGCAGCGATTTGGAACAGCAGCTTTAACAGCAGGTCGAGTGCAGTGTGTGTGTTGTGCTTGAGTGAGTTTGTCTGAAGAACCATGAACATCTGCTGAAAGTGCTGATCTATTCTGGAAATTGTTCATGCAAATGTATGTGTGTGTGTGTGTGTGTGTGTGTGTGTGTGTGTGTGTGTGTGTGTGTGTCTGTGTGTGTGTGAGTTTGTGTGTGATGTCACTGAGTATATTTAATCATCCATGTGCTACTGACTGGTTTAACTTTTCTGACTGGTTAGAATGTGGATAAACTGGTTCTTTATGCATATTAATAACATCTAATGCATTCCACTAAAATAAAATAAAAAAAACCTGATTCAGGAGAAAAACTTCAGAAATTTTCATGATTTACAAAAAACATCTGATCAGAATGAAACATTTACACCTTTTATTTAGAAAGTTAAATATATTTCTCAGAGATGGTAATGCACTAAATTACACATGCTAATCCATACTTACCTCTTGCTGTGTATTAAGGACACATGACTGTCTCTCAGCCCACTTTATAGCCTTTTATTCACATAAATGTATTAGATTCTTTCATCGAGTGAATGCAAAATTTCCAGCACAAAGTGTAAATGTCAGCTGTCTCTCAAATCTCCTGATATCTGTTACTGAAGGTCTCCCTCTCCTCTCGTTAGAACAGAAGAAAGAGCTTGAACTGATATTTAATATTTATTTAGTTCTGGTCATGTAGTGATGAGTCTGTCACCATCATCAAGTCCAGAGATAACAAATGCTCTGAGTTAATCATGATTTAACTACTCAGCATATACGTACAGGAATGCTGTGTATAACTTTTATCCAATTTTGATTGTGTTGATTATGCAAAACATTTGCTTTAAGCGTGTTTATATACTATTGGATAAAAGATGTAAATCAGGAAATAATAATTCAAGGATGGAAGGATTTGAGTGTATTGTGCTCTGACTTACTGAACTGAATGTGGATGTACTGTACATCAACTTTACAATGTGTTCTTATTTAACACAGGGTTTGCTCATTAGATACGATATTGGATTGAAATTTGGAAGTTAAAGGTTCAAACTATTGTACAAGACCCTTAACTTCTCAGATGCACAATGTGGTAAATGTAATTAATTATGGCTAAAATCTACCAAATGCAGTAATATAGATCTTCAAAAACAAATTGAACAAAATAGCAGCAAAGTGCACCAAGATGACACCAGAAAAAGATTCAGGTGAGACAATCTGATAATAAAACTTCTATAAAGACAGGACTAGAAGAAAAAATGTCAGAAGGTCATGTATAAAACTGGGCCATCAGCTGCAGAAATTAGATCACATTAAAACATTAATGCTATATGGCAGGGCTGAAGTGTGTCCTGAAAGCGAAATGAGAAACGCTTATTAACAAAACAGATTATTAACAGTAACTGATATTGTGTCAGAATCTGAAACTAATATGGGCAGGATAAGTGATAGAGACTGAACAAAAGAGAAACTTATCCAACCAAACAGTAAAATTCATGAGGAACATCACCAGAATAATTTATAAAACAACAGAAGAATTAACTGTACAGTAGTGTTCATGGGGTGGACTGAGTGTAGTGTGGAGTTATGATTATTAATAGATTTCTGATGTGAGTTGTGAGTTAGTGTGGTGTGGTTACTCTCCTCCACAGAGTGTCATTGTGTCGTATTACACCCTCCAACTCAGCACCTGCAGTCGCTCCCAGCTGCAGCAGTGCAGTCTCTCTACAATCTGACTGAAGGAGGATTTTGTACGACTCTATAACACTGTGTGTACCAGTAGCCAGTGATGTCATGCCAACTCTGACAGTAGTAATCTGCTGCATCTTCAGTTTCAACTCCACTGATGGTCAGAGTGAAATCAGATCCAGATCCACTGCCACTGAAACGAGCTGGAAAACCTGACTGTCGCTGATTTACATATTTAATCAGGAATTTAGGAGCTTCTCCAGGTTTCTGCTGATACCAGTGTAAGCGTTCACCATTAGAGTCCTTGTACACTGCCTGACTGGTTCTACAGTTGATTTTGACTGTTTCTCCTGGAAGAGCAGATTTCACTGCAGGCGTCTGAGTTACTGTGGCTTGACCTCTGCATTCTGTGAAAAATATATTATAATTCACCATGAAACTGAAACATTATAATACATAGAAATGTGTATTTGTATGAAGAGATGATTGTAGAGATAAAATCTGAAGCAGTGTCTGACCTTGAGTCCAGAGGATCAGTGTCCAGATGAAGACGGGGATCAAAGTCATGGTAGCTGTGGGTGAAGTTGCTGTAGCAGCAGCTCTCAGTCATGAAGTGTTAAAGTCACAGCGCTATAAACACTCCCAGAGCACTGAAGCATGTGCTGCTAATGCAAAGTGGAACCTCTCTTTATGGAAACACCTTTACCACATTCCCCCAATCTTACTGTAATTCTCACACTATTAAAGAGTCATTGTGGTAGTTTTGCTTCTGGGGTCAGATGGAGATTTTCTGTAAAACACTTTTAGGACTAAGATGTATAAATACGTGAATTAGAGAGAGAAGCTTAAACTTTCACTGGATGTGTTTGTATTGAATTTTAATTAGTCTTTTCACTGTAGTGGATTTATCGTGGAACAATCAGCATCAGTGTTAGTGAGTAAATACCCAATGTTTTTGACTGTAGAATATTGTTTTAATTACTGTGTGATAACTGTATAAATATCACATTATCACTTTTAATCAGTCAAAGTGTAAATTCAATAATAGAGTATACTATAAATTTCCCATTAGAAGATCAACATTTTATTAAGTGAGTATTATGGGTAAACATGTTTAATTAGAAATCTAAATATTATGCATTTTGATAGCTTTAATTTGTGTATTATATTTGAATGACTTATACTTTAGCTTCATCCTCAGTTTAAATTAGCAATATTGGTGTTTAAAAGTAAAATAAAGCATGAAGACATGATTTTAAAAAACTGGCAGACAGTTAGAGTATTAATCAGCTGATGTGAACAGAAGTTGGTGTTTTGTAGCTGTTTTGTAATAAGAGGTTTAAATGGATGGAGAGAGCAGTGAGTTTAGAGCAGCAGGGTTTTTGTACGGCCACTAAACCTGTTTGTATCACTGTGGTACACTTTTGGTGGAGGAACCAAACTGTCTGTGGGCCGTAAGTAACCTGTTTACTAATGACTGAAATAGAGTATGTTTAAATTAATGACTGAAATGGAGTGTGTTCAGATTTAATCTTTGATATTGAATCTGTTCTGATGAATTTTTACAGTGTAAGGATATAGATTATGTACTACTTTTCTGTATTCATTATCCTGAATACTTAATCACCAGCCAAAAATGCAGAACTAATTTCTTAATTCGTTTGTGTGTTTTAAATGTTGAACAATGTGAATCTGACTATAGGAGTAATAAAAACTTTTCATTTAATCCACAAAAAATTCATAATGTCGTGAGCTAGATCATCTAATAGTAAATATTATGATGACTTTTTGTTTAATGAAATACATCTAATTTCTCAGAGACATTGAATCTTTGAAAAAAGATACATGTTAAAGCCTAAAAAGAAAATTTTAATGACCACGATTTTTTGTGTTAAATTCTGTTTATTTATCTTATCATGTTTAAAATAGAAATGTATTTCAACATGCAATGATCACAGTGATATAAATCAGTATAAATTCAATGCAGATAATGATTCTGGTTATTGAATATTCAACATACGTAATTCAAGTTTAATATTCAGAATTTTTTTTTAAATATAACTCATGTAGATATAAGATGTAAAAAGTATATGAACTGAATATGAAATGTTTGTGATGCTCCACTGAACTCAGTTCTGCTCTGTTAGATATAAAAGGAAGTGAAACACAGTGAACTGAAATGAAGCCTGAGTGACTGACAGCTGTCCATTCCTGTCTCAACTGTGCATTTGTGTGCATGTGTGTAGGTCTCACCCGGCCCAGTGTGACGGTGCTGCCCCCCTCCAGTGTGGAGCTGCAGCAGGAGAAGGTCACACTCGTGTGTGTGGCCAACAAGGGCTTCCCCTCGGACTGGAGGCTGACCTGGAAGGTTAATGGGAACAGCTGGACCTCGGGGGAGAGTCACAGTGCTGATGTTCTGCACACAGACGGCCTCTACAGCTGGAGCAGCACGCTGAGCCTCTACTCGGAGCAGTGCAGGAACAAGCTGGTGACCTGTGAGGCCTTCAAGGAGAACCAACCTACTGTGGTGAGCACAGTGAACATAGAGCAGTGCTTAGAGCTGTGAGCTCACACACACTTTACTCAGCTCACCTTCTACTGCTTCACTGTGTGTTACATCTGGTCTTTACTGCTCAAATGTCACATCTTTAAATAAAAACCTTTGTTCAACAATGAAACAGCATTCTGATTTTCCTCATGATCACTTTTTATCACACACTTTTCAGTGTAACTCAACACATCACCTTCAATGTAACTGCTGTTTATTTTTAATCATCATTAAACTCCAGAACTGAAACTTCTGATGAAATCATAATTATGACCTAGAAATCTAATAACAATTATCATTATCATATAAATTATTCATTATCAAAACCTATAGTCCTCCTGGGATACATTTCTGTAAAACAATTATAATCTTGTAAACATTTGTAAGAGTAAGATTATTGCTGGGTGTTTAAGTTTATACTGAATCTTGAAGTTCCATTAAATTAACAATAATAATGGTAACTTTCCCTGCCTCCATAATATTGTTAAACATCTGCACACACGGCTGGTCTATTCTGGTAGCACAAACTCTTCCCATGCAAATCCACGTTGCACACACTCCTCACTTCCTCCAGCTGAAAGTATGTGAGTTTAAATATCTCCAAACCTGGAAAGCTGAAATTTAATTAACTTGAAGAATGAGCAAAAACATCTGAATAATCTCCTTCTGCTAAAAAATATTCACATTTTTATTTTAGAGACAATGATGAGAAACTGTTCCCTTTCAAAAGCTACACTCGAGGCTGCGTGAAAATGCTATGGGAACATCTTTTTGTGTTGCCGGTTGTGAAGCATGTTCAATTCAATTCAATTCAGTTTTATTTGTATAGCGCTTTTAACAATTGAAATTGTCTCAAAACAGCTTTACACAATCAAAAGAATTATTTAAGTTTGTATGTAATGTGAATGTGTATGAATCAAAATGTTCAGATAGTCCCTAGTGAGCAAGCCCGAGGGCGACAGTGGCAAGGAAAAACTCCCTGAGATGGTAATAGGAAGAAACCTTGAGAGGAACCAGACTCAACAGGGAACCCATCCTCATCTGGGTGAAACAGATAGCAGGAAATTATCTGCATTTATACAGTGTTAAGTGTTAGGTTCAACTATAATAGTTGATGTTAATTGATGTTAAAATGGAGTCCAGTAGTTATTGGAGACTCAGATAGACTTGTAGAAAGTTCCAGTCCTGAACAATCGAATTGTCAAGTCCTCAGGGAAACAGCTGACAACACCAGTCGAGGCCAGAACTATCTTCTAAATAGATAGAATCATCCCTAGACACCAGACGCATCCCAAAGAGACACACGGGGCATCCATGTGACGAGATCTCCAACCAGAAGCGGGGCACCAGGATGGATCAGACAGGCCCGGAGGGCAGAGGGAGTCTGGATCACTTGCAGCTCAGGAATGACATGTGTAGCTCGACAGAGAGAGAGAGAGAAAGAGAGAAAGGGGGAGACAGGGGGAGAGAGGAAAGAGAAAGAGGGGGAGAAAGAGAAGATGAGGAGAGATGGCAATTAGGTATGGTCACAGTCACAATGTATAATGTGAATGTATATTTACTGTAGAGTGCAAGCAGGGACTCCGGCAGGACTAACTATAACAGCATAACTAAAAGGGAGAGCCAGAAGGAAACACAAACATGAGGGTTCCCTGAGATGTAAAGCAAACAATCACCTCACCGTCAACAAACCTGAGTGATCAAATGAGAGTGAGGAAGACAGCATCTAAACATACCAGTTCACCATAATACTCTACGTCCATGAGTCCCCCAGATCTGCTCCTTTACCTATGGCAAATCTATTTATAAAAATGCTTGGCTAAATAAATAGGTTTTTGGCCTAGACTTAAACACTGAGACTGAGTCCCGAACACTATTTGGAAGACTATTCCATAATTTTGGGGCTCTGCCCCCAGCTGTAGTTTTCATAATACGCAGTACTGACAAGCAGCCTGCATCCTTTGACCGAAGTAGGCGTGGCGGATCATAAGACACTAGCAGTTCGCTCAGATACTGCGGTGTGAGACCATTTAATGCTTTATATGTCAAGAGTAGTATTTTAAAATGCATTTTAGTACAATGCAAATACATTAAAGAACCATGTATGTGTACTACTGAGCATTAACATTTTTTATGGAGAAGAAGATATGATAACTAGTTGCCTATAAGTATTTTAATGGAGGCATGTCATCAGTAACCTTTATTGGAATGTACATCCAAGCTTAGCTGCAGGAATCTGTGAAGGCAACATACAAGAAAATTAGTGTAGCCAGGGCAGGCTTAGTAACAATTACCCTATATATATATATATATATATATATATATATATATATATATATATAAAAGAAACGTCCTCTGACTTTCAACTGTTTTTACTTTCAGTAAACTTAATGTGTAAATATTTGTATGAACACTAAGAGTCAACACCATAAGACATAAACTAAAAATGTTTCACAATGTGTCCCTGAATGAAGGGAGGCTTAAAATCAGTCAGTACCAGTCAGTATCTGGTGGCCACCAGCTGCTTGAAGTACTGCAGTGCATCTCCTCCTCATGGACTGGACCAGATTTGTCAGTTCTTGCTGTGAGATGGAGGTATTGTGTGTTCCTGGTGTGACTCGGGCAGTTGTTGTGGCCATCCTGTACCTGTCACGCAGGTGTGATATTCGGATGTACCCATCCTGTGCAGGTGTTGTTACACGCGGTCTTCCACTGCGAGGATGATCAGCTGCCCTTCCTGTCTCCCTGTAGCACTGTCTTAGGCGTCTCACAGTGCGGACATGGCGATTTATTGCCCTAGCCACATCAGCAGTCCTCATGCCTCCCTGCAGCATGCCTAATGCACGTTCACGCAGATGAGCAGCGACCCTGGGCATCTTTCTTTGGGTGTTTTTCACAGTCGGTAGACAAGTCTCTTTAGTGTCCTGCGTTTTTCGAACTGTGACCTTAAATGCCTACTTTCTGTAAGCTGTTAAGGTCTTAACGACCATTCCACAGGTGCATGTTAATTAATTGATTATGGTTAATTGAACATGCATGGAAAACATTGTTTAAACCCTTTACAATGAAGATCTGTAAAGTTATTTGGATTTTTACAACATTATTGTTGAAATATACAGTCCTGAAAAAGGGACGTTTCGTTTTTTGCTGAGTATACATGCAAACACTACTGTACATCATCCAACCACAATCAAATTCGCTTTTGGCGCGATTAATCCGGTGCGATTTATCCGGATGTTTTTGTTTGTTTGTTTTTTGAATGACAAGCTGAAATAAAATAGGAGTAATGAGGCTATTTTTTAAATGTAAGGAGTAGAAAGTACAGATAATTGCGTGAAAATGTAACGAGTAGAAGTAAAAAGTCGGCAGAAAAATAATTACTCCAGTAAAGTATAGATACCCAAAATTTCTACTTAAGTAAGGTAACGAAGTATTTGTACTTCGTTACTTGACACCTCTGCATGCACGCACACACACACACACACACACACACACACACAAACCTGCACACAATTACAGTAAAATATTACATAAATGCTGACCACTAAAAGTCAGTATAGAGATAAAGGACATTAGTCAGGACATTAGTAATTAAGAGGCCAGAGCAAACTCTAAACATGACCTTACCTTCACTATGCTTCAATATGAACATTGGTTTCTGCCAAACATAGTGCTCTGTTCCAAGGTCAGAAGACTCAGTGAGATTTCATATGGCTTCCAAAACAAAATTGGTGATATTTAAGAAACTATTTGTTATGTTTAAGTTTTGTATACTTGTAAATGACTTGGAAAACCTTAGATTTTTACACAGTTTTATTTTGATGTAGCTTTATGATATTTAATTACAGTTAAGTGCATTTTAGTTGCAGGTTTTAAAAATCTAACTTTGAAAAGTGGAAGGGGTGTGAATACTTGTGCAACTGATACTGTGTACAGTTAAGAGCCAGTAAGGTCAATGTGTAATGCATTAGATGTGGTCAAATATTAAGCAGCTTGATTTAGCTTTTTCAGAACAATAGTAGCTTCAAGACAATGAGGCTTATTTAATGCTTGTGTAGAGCTTCAAATTTGGAAAAAAAAAAACAACCTTTGACATGCTTCTTTGAGTCATTAGGTTGCTTGAGATACAGTATGTCCTTAACATGACTGAGCTGTGCCTGTGTTGTGAATGTCAGGTTTGGATAAGTTCCCCCAAACTATTCTATAGTGGTACACTGGCCATTACCAGCCATGACAGTTTTATATCCCTAAGTAGACAATAGCAGCAAAAATCTAATGTTAGTTAGTGTGGTGTGGTTCCTCTCCTCCACAGAGTGTCATTGTGTCGTATCACATCCTCCAACTCAGCACCTGCAGCCGCTCCCAGCTGCAGCAGTGCAGTCTCTCTACAATCTGACTGAGGGAGGTTTTTGTACGACTCTATAACACTGTGTGAACCAGTAGCCAGAGATGCCATGGTGACTCTGACAGTAGTAATCTGCTGCATCTTCAGTCTGGACTCCCCTGATGGTCAGAGTGAAATCTGATCCAGATCCACTGCCACTGAAACGAGCTGGAAAACCTGACTGTAGCTGATTTACAAGTTTAATCAGGAGTTTAGGAGCTTCTCCAGGTTTCTGCTGATACCAGTGTAAGAGGTTGTTATTTGTCACTGCTTGACTGGTTCTACAGTTGAAAGTGACTGTTTCTTCTGGAAGAGCAGATTTAACTACAGGAGTCTGAGTTACTGTAGCTTGACCTCTGCATTCTGTAAAAATATTTTTTTTAAAGCATAAATTATAAGCAACTGAAATATAACAATAAACAATAAGTGTATTTGTATGAACAGATGATTGTAGAGATATAATCTGAAGCAGTGTCTGACCTTGAGTCCAGAGGATCAGTGTCCAGATGAAGATGGGGATCAAAGTCATGGTAGCTGTGGGTGAAGTTGCTGTAGCAGCAGCTCTCAGTCATGAAGTGTTAAACTCACAGCGCTATAAACACTCCCAGAGCACTGAAGCATGTGCTGCTAATGCAAAGTGTCCTCTCAGTATGGAAACACCTTTACCACATTCCCCCAATCTTACTGTAATTCTCACACTATTACAGAGTTATTGTGTGAGTTGGGTCAGATGGAGACACTATCTTTAGTATCTGCTTGAGGTTTTGGGCTGTACACACATGCATTCTCACCTAAACAACTTTAAAACTACACTTTGTGACACAACAGTAATATTTCGGACATTTTTCAGCCTGCCTTTTGGAAAAACCAGAGAATGAGGAATAAACCAGTTGTTGGGTCAAAAATAACCCAACCAGGTGTTCATTTGTAAATGATCTCATAGAGTACATCTCATTTGACCCAACATGAACCAATCCAAAAGTGTGTTTAAAATACCCGAAATAACCCAGAAATTTTACCCAGCATGGTGTAGCTATGCTGAAATAAAACTTTAATGTGGAAAGCATGTCTCCTTTTTCCATTGTGTCTTTGGCAGTGGTTTGGAAAGTGTGTGTGTGTGTGTGTGTGTGTGTGTGTGTGTGTGTGTGTGTGTGTGTGTGGTCACTGAGTATATTTGATGGTTCATGTGCTACTGACTGGTTAGAATGTGCATAAACTGGTTCTTCATGCATATTAATAAAATCTAATGCATTCCACTAAAATAAAATTTTAAAAACCTGATTCAGGAGAAAAACTTCAGAAATTTTGATGATTTACAAGAAACATCTGCTCAGAATGAAACATTTACACCTTTTATTTAGAAAGTGATAGTCTTATTAAAGATGATGTTTCTCAGAGCAGGTAATGCACTAAATTACACATGCTAATCCATACTTACCTCTTGCTGTGTATTAAGAACACATGACTGTCTCTCAGCCCACTTTATAGCCTTTTATTCACATAAATGTATTAGATTCTTTCATAGAGTAAACCCAGAATTTCCAGCACACAGTGTAAATGATGGCTGTCTCTCAAATCTCCTGATATCTATTACTGAAGGTCTCCCTCTCCCCTCTTTAGAACATAAGAAAGAGCTCGAACTGATATTTAATATTTATTTAGTTCTGGTCATGTATTGATGAGTCTGTTAGCTTCATCAAGCCCAGAGATAACAGACTGCTTTGAGTTAATCATGACTTAACTACTCAGCATATACAGTGGCTTGCAAAAGTATTCGGCCCCCTTGAACTTTTCCACATTTTGTCACATTACAGCCACAAACATGAATCAATTTTATTGGAATTCCACGTGAAAGACCAATACAAAGTGGTGTACACGTGAGAAGTGGAACAAAAATAATACATGATTCCAAACATTTTTTTTACAAATAAATAACTGCAAAGTGGGGTGTGTGTAATTATTCAGCCCCCTTTGGTCTGAGTGCAGTCAGTTGCCCATAGACACAGGTTGATGAGGGCTAATGACTAAATAGAGTGCACCTGTGTGTAATCTAATGTCAGTACAAATACAGCTGCTCTGTGACGGCCTCAGAGGTTGTCTAAGAGAATATTCAGAGCAACAACACCATGAAGTCCAAAGAACACACCAGACAGGTCAGGGATAAAGTTATTGAGAAATTTAAAGCAGGCTTAGGCTACAAAAAGATTTCCAAAGCCTTGAACATCCCACGGAGAACTGTTCAAGCGATCATTCAGAAATGGAAGACGTATGGCACAACTGTGTACCCTACCAAGACAAGGCCGTCCACCTAAACTCACAGGCTGAACAAGGAGAGCGCTGATGAGAAATGCAGCCAAGAGGCCCATGGTGACTCTGGACGAGCTGCAGAGATCTACAGCTCAGGTGGGAGAATCTGTCCATAGGACAACTATTAGTCGTGCACTGCACAAAGTTGGCCTTTATGGAAGAGTGGCAAGAAGAAAGCCATTGCTAACAGAAAACCATAAGAAGTCCCATTTGCAGTTTGCCACAAGTCATGTGGGGGACACAGCAAACATGTGGAAGAAGGTGCTCTGGTCAGATGAGACCAAAATGGAACTTTTTGGCCAAAATGCAAAACGCTATGTGTGGCGGAAAATGTCTCGGGTTCCTTTGCTGTAACCCTGTTCCCTGAGAGGCGGGAACGAGATGCTGCGTTAGAACGCTTATGGGAACTATCTTGTTGCATTGCCGGCCGTGAAGCATGTGTGGAAAAACGCCATTATCTGGCTATATATAACCTCGGTCAGGTGACGTCATCTGATTAGATCAGGTGGAGCTTATAAATACCGTAAAGCCGGCAACCATACCTCAGATTATTTGTCTGAATGGACGTCCGGTCACATGGTAGTGCGGTGTTCGGACGCAGCATCTCGTTCCCTCCTCTCAGGGAACAGGGTTACAGCAAAGTAACCCGAGACGTTCCCTTTTCAGGCTTCACTCAATGCTGCGTTAGAACGCTTATGGGAATGAGCATACCAACGCCACCGCACTACAGGTGTCTGGACCCCAAGGTTGTGTAGCGTGTGCGCACAAGACCGAGAAGGTCTCAGATTCATGTCCGGGAAGCTGACCCGAGGACTCGTGAGCCCGGAGTGGCATTGACATCCAGACTATAAAATCTTATAAATGTGTGCGGAGAGGACCAACCCGCCGCATCACACACTTGTTGCAGGATAGTACCTCTTGCAAGAGCAATAGATGAGGCGACCCCTCTGGTTGAATGAGCCCTGACTCCTAGGGGCGAAGTGAGTCCACGCGCCTCGTAGGAGAGGGCAATAGCATCTCTCACCCAGTGTGACAGAGTATGTGTGGTGGCGGCCGCCCCCCGGTTGCGGCCTCCATAACATATAAAGAGTTGCTCTGACTTACGCCACTGGCTGGTGCAGTGGACATAAGCCTGAAGAGCACGTACTGGGCACAGTAGGTGAAGATTCTCCTGCTCCGAATCCGCAAAAGGCGGAGGACAGAAGGCTTCCAGGACGACAGGGTACATGGTTGAGAAAGGAACTTTCGGTAGATAGTTTGGGTGAGGATGCAGAATGGCCTTGACTAGCCCAGGGGCAAAGTCCAGGCAAGATGGGGAGACTGACAATGCACACAGGTCTCCGATCCTCTTTAGAGAGGTGATGGCCATAAGAAGAACCATCTTGAGAATCAGAAGCTTGTCGGGCGCTGACTCTAGCGGTTCAAAAGGAGTGTCGATCAGACCTTCGAGCACGATAGATAAATCCCATGAGGGAGCCGTGACTCTAGTGGATGGCCTCAACCGTTTAGCTCTACGAATGAAACGGGCAACTAAAGGGTGATTTCCCACAGTAACCCCTTCAGTCAGGACGTGGCAGGCTGAAATAGCGGCCACGTACGTTCTGAGGGTACCAGGGCACAAGCCCGAGGACAATTTCTCTTGCAGGAATTCCAGCACTGAAACGATTTGGCAGTGGACTGGGTCCACCTGCTTTGCCATGCACCAGCTCTCGAATACCTTCCATTTGATGGCATACTGTAAATCCTTCTAGTGGAGGGAGCCCTAGCACTTAGGATGTTGTCAATTACACCGGCTGAAAGGCCGGCTTGGCTCAATTGGTCCCGTTCAGGGGCCAAGCATGAAGGTTCCAGAGCTCGGGCCGGGGATGAAATATTGTCCCCTGCGCCTGAGATAGAAGATCCCTCCTCACTGGAATCATCCAAGGTGAGCCGTCGAGGAGTGATATTATCTCTGAGAACCATACTCGGGCCGGCCAACGGGGCGCTATCAATAAGAGGCGCAAACCGTGTTGACGGACCCTCGCCAGGACTCCTAGGAGCAGAGCTATCGGAGGGTATGCATAGAGGCGTAAATTGGGCCACGTATGGGCCATCGCGTCCAGACCCAGGGGAGCTGGATGAGTCAGAGAGTAGTAGAGGGGACATTGTGCAGTCTCGTGTGAGGCAAAGAGGTCCACCTCTGCTGTAGAGAATCTCTCCCAGATTTGAGTGACTACTTCGGGGTGGAGTTTCCATTCCCCGTGATTCACAGCTTGTCTGGACAGAAAGTCTGCTCCCACATTCCTGTACCCTGGAATGTGAATCGCCCTGAGGGACAGGAACTTGTCCTGAGCCCAGAGCAGAACGTGATGTGCTAGCTGGTTCAATCGTAGCGAACGCAGGCCGCCCTGGCGATTTATGTAGGAGACTACCGATGTGCTGTCCACCCGCACTAGGACATGGTAGCCTCTCAGCTGCTGGAGGAAATGCTGTAGAGCTAAAAATAGAGCCATCATTTCGAGGCAATTGATGTGCCATGCGAAAAGGTGGCCTCCCCAGACCCCTTGGGCTGGACGGCCATCCAAGACCGCGCCCCAGCCAGTAAGGGAAGCATCTGTCGTTAGCATTTTGCGACGACAAGACGGACCTAGAGTGGGACCCAAGGCGAGAAACTGGAGTCTGAACCACATAGAAAGGGTACGAAGTCCTTTGCGCGTAAACCTTATCCGCCTTCGGGGATTTGTTCTCGTGTGAACTCCCCTGGCTCTTAACCACAGCTGAAAAGCTCTCATGTGCAGGAGACCCAAGGGTATCACCATGGACGCAGCTGCCATGAGGCCTAAACATTTTTGTAAGTGATGTACATTCACTTCTTGGTCCAGTCTGATTTCCTTCAGAGCGTTGTTTATGGATTCGACGCGAGCAGGAGACAGATGTGCCTGCATAGCGATCGAATTCCACCTGACGCCCAAGTAGGTTGTCACTTGTGCTGGAAAGAGAACGCTTTTCATGGCGTTGAGTCTCAATCCCAGCGAGTGAAGATGAGCTAGGACGACATCCCGGTGTCGAAGTGCTAGCTGCTGAGACTGGGCCAGGATTAGCCAGTCGTCTATGTAATTCAGAATGCGGATGCCCTGGAGTCTCAAGGGAGCCATGCATTTTGTGTATGTGCGGGGTGATAAGGCTAGACCGAATGGAAGAACCCGAAATTGGTAGGCTTTTCCCCCAAAAGCGAACCTCAGGAGCTTCCTGTGCTGTGGCAAAATTTCTATGTGGAAATATGCGTCCTTTAAATCTACTGTCACAAACCAATCCTGTGGTTGGATTTGTGAAACAATAGTTTTTATGGTCAACATTTTGAAGTTGCATTTTTTGAGATAGCGGTTCAAACCGCGAAGATCCAGAATTGGACGCAGACCCCCGCCCTTTTTGGGGACCAGGAAGTACCGACTGTAGTAACCTGACTCCATATCTGGAGGAGGAACCTGTTCTATGGCTCCCTTCTGCAGTAATTTCTGGAGTTCGGAACTCAGAAAATGCGCCCTTTCTGGTATCACGGAAGTGGAGACCACTCCGTTGAAACGCGGAGTGTGATATGCAAACTGGATCCTGTATCCTTTCTCTACAGTCTTTAAAACCCAGGGGGATATGCCTGGCAGTAGCTTCCACGCTGCCAGCTTTTCCGAAAGGGGTGCAAGTACTTCTACTGGGCTGGGGGGTGTTAGTGGTTTGGTGTCCTGGAATATAGCAGGATGCGACCGAAGGACTAACGTGTCGGAGACCGGTGTTGTCCGAAACACCAAAGGCGGCGGAAACTGAACATCGATCTCCTGGGGGTGCCCTGGGGGGCATGCTCCTATATGCCCGTCCCCAGGGGGGGTCACCCCCACGGTCCTGAGCTCTGCTCTCAGGAACGCTTCTTCGCGAAGAAGACAGAGCGGTCTATTTTTTCGGGGGCGGCCTGAGGGGGGCACAGAGCCGTACCCCAGTCCTTACGGGGGGGGTGCGCGGCTACTGACGCTTTCCTTCTGCGCCTCTCGTCTAGCGAGTTTCAGATCGGGTCGAGGTTGGGTGGCCGATGGCCTCGACACCTGGGCACGGCGTGGGATAAATTTCCCAAAAGCTTGTTCATAGAGACTGGCCTCTCTAAATCTGGTGGCGACAGTATTTACTGCTTCGCCAAATAGGCCTGAGGGTGAGATGGGAGCATCGAGAAGGAATGCCCGATCTTTGTCCTTAATGCCAGTTAGATTTAGCCAGAGGTGCCTCTCTGCAGACACCAGGGAGGACATAGAACGGCCAATAGCACGGGCTGTCTGTTTCGTCACACGCAAGGACAGATCAGTAGCCCGGCGTAATTCTATGAACGCTTCCTGATTCATATTGCCGGTCGTGCTCAGATCATTCAGCAGGTCAGCCTGATACGCCTGCAAAACCGCCATGGTGTGCAAGGAAGCGCCGGCCTGACCAGCTGCTTGGAACGCCTTCCCTAACAGGGTAGAAGAAGTTCTACATGCCTTGGAGGGAAGGGTTGGCTTTTTTAATGAGGATGATGTTCCAGGAGCGAGATAGCCCGCGAGCGTCTCCTCAATCTGGGGCATCATCACATAACCCTGTGCCTTTGCATCAACAATGTTCGAATAAAACGAAGTTGAAGGTACAAAAATACGGGAAGAAAAAGGACGTCTCCATGAACGAGATAACTCATTGTGGAGATCATCAAAAAAGGGGAGAGAGCAGCTTTGTGGCGCCATCTCCTGGCCACCCGACAGAAATCTGTCATCCAGTTTGGAACGTTTTGCATGAGCTTGCTCCTGTGGCCAGTCAATGTGTAAGCGTTCGACTGCGCGTGTTATAACCTCAATTAATTCCTCATACTCTTTATCATCCCTAGAGGATCGTTCTGAGGTAGCTACATCCATTTCAAAAGAAGCAAGAGAGTGAGTCTCTCCCAAACACTCCCAAGAAGCACCGAAGTGCGCTCGCGAAGTGGAGGGAGAGAGAGCGTGATCCGGGGAGGAGGCGAGAGAAAGGAGGGGCTCCGTCTCTCGTGCCTCGGCCAAATCAACCTGTGAGCCCAAGGAGTGCAGAGCGGCTCGTGGCTCCCTAAAGAACGTGAGACGCGCTCGTAGCACCTTCATCTGGAGATTATCACAGTGCTCACACTCTCCTTCAAGTCCAAGGAGAGCGTGGCTTTCACCCAAACATTCAAAACAGAGGCTATGACTATCGTCTTGAGAAAGACGGTTACCGCACGGGCATGAAACACTAAACTCGGCCATTATATCTGGTGAGTTTTATTGCTTTTTTTCTCTTTCTGTTTAGAATGGGTTTTTTTTTTTTTTTAAATGCTTGCTGCACACACGCGATCGCAAGTCGGCATGAAGACAAATGATCTGAGGTTTTGTTGCCGGCTTTCCGGTATTTATAACCTCCACCTGATCTAATCAGATGACGTCACCTGACCGAGGTTATATACAGTATAGCCAGATAATGGCGTTTTTCCACACATGCTTCACGGCCGGCAATGTGACAAGATAGTTCCCATAAGCGTTCTAACGCAGCATTGAGTGAAGCCTCAAAAGGGAACTACCACTGCACATCACTCTGAACACACCATCCCCACTGTCAAATATGGTGGTGGCAGCATCATGCTCTGGGGGTGCTTCTCTTCAGCAGGGACAGGGAAGCTGGTCAGAGTTGATGGGAAGATGGATGGAGCCAAATACAGGGCAATCTTGGAAGAAAACCTCCTGGAGTCTGCAAAAGACTTGAGATTGGGGCAGAGGTTCACCTTCCAGCAGAACAACGACCCTAAACATAAAGCCAGGGCAACAATGGAATGGTTTAAAACAAAACATATCCATGTGTTAGAATGGCCCAGTCAAAGTCCAGATCTAAATCCAATCAAGAATCTGTTGCAAGATCTGAAAACTGCTGTTCACAAATGCTGTCCATCTAATCTGACTGAGCTGGGGCTGTTTTGCAAAGAAGAATGAGCAAGGATTTCAGTCTCTAGATGTGCAAAGCTGGTAGAGACATACCCTAAAAGACTGGCAGCTGTAATTGGCCAAAAGGTGGTTCTACAAAGTATTGACTCAGGGGGCTGAATAATTACGCACACCCCACTTTGCAGTTATTTATTTGTAAAAAAAAATTTTTGGAATCATGTATGATTTTTGTTCCACTTCTCACGTGTACAACACTTTGTATTGGTCTTTCACGTGGAATTCAAATAAAGTTGATTCATGTTTGTGGCTGTAAAGTGACAAAATGTGGAAAAGTTCAAGGGGGCCGAATACTTTTGCAAGCCACTGTACGTACGTGAATGCTGTGTATAACTTTTATCCAATTTTGATTGTGTTGATGATGCAAAACATTTGCTGTAAGCGTGTTTATATACTATTGGATAAAGGATGTAAATCAGGAAATAATAATTCAAGGATGGAAGGATTTGAGTGTATTGTGCTATGATGTACTGAACTGAATGTGGATGTACAGTACATCAACTTTACAATGTGTTCTTATTTAACACAGGGTTTGCTCATTAGATAAGATATTGGACTGAAATTTGGAAGTTAAAGGTTCAAACTATTGTACAAGACCCTTAACTTCTCAGATGCACAATGTGGTAAATGTAATTAATTATGGCTAAAATCTACCAAATGCAGTAATATAGATCTTCTACAACAAATTGAACAAAATAGCAGCAAAGTCCACCAAGATGATACCAGAAAAAGATTCAGGTGAGACAAACTAATAATAAAACTTCTATAAAGACAGGACTAGAAGAAAAAAGTCAGAAGGTCATGTATAAAACTGGGCCATCAGCTGGAGAAATTAGATCACATTAAAACATTAATGCTATATGGCAGGGCTGAAGTGTGTCCTGAAAGAGAAATGAGAAACTTATTAACAAAACAGATTATTAACAGTAACTGATATTGTGTCAGAATCTGAAACTAATATGGGCAGGATAAGAGACTGAACAAAAGAGAAACTTATCCACCAAACAGTAAAATTCATGAGGAACATTACCAGAAT
The DNA here is from genome assembly GCA_030522415.1 of Channallabes apus. Taxonomy (NCBI): domain Eukaryota; kingdom Metazoa; phylum Chordata; class Actinopteri; order Siluriformes; family Clariidae; genus Channallabes; species Channallabes apus. Next base: position 12,349,388 of record CM060107.1, read on the forward strand.
AATTTATAAAACAACAGAAGAATTAACAGTACAGTAGTGTTCATGGGGTGGACTGAGTGTAGTGTGGAGTTATGATTATTAAGAGGTTTCTGATGTGAGTTGTGAGTTAGTGTGGTGTGGTTACTCTCCTCCACAGAGTGTCATTGTGTCGTATTACACCCTCCAACTCAGCACCTGCAGTCGCTCTCAGCTGCAGCAGTGCAGTCTCTCTACAATCTGACTGAGGGAGGTTTATGTACGACTCTATAACACTGTGTGAACCAGTAGCCAGTGATAGAATGTCCACTCTTACAGTAGTAATCTGCTGCATCTTCAGTCTGGACTCCAGTGATGGTCAGAGTGAAATCAGATCCAGATCCACTGCCACTGAAACGAGCTGGAAAACCTGACTGTAACTGATTTACAAATTTAATCAGGAGTTTAGGAGCTTCTCCAGGTTTCTGCTGATACCAGAATAAGCGATTACCATGTGAGTCTGTGTACACTGCCTGACTGGTTCTACAGTTGATGGTGACTGTTTCTCCTGGAAGAGCAGATTTCACTGCAGGCGTCTGAGTTACTGTGGCTTGACCTCTGCATTCTGTGAAAAATATATTATAATTCACCATTAAACTTAAACATTAAAATACATAAAAATGTGTATTTGTATAAAGAGATGATTGTAGAGATAAAATCTGAAGCAGTGTCTGACCTTGAGTCCAGAGGATCAGTGTCCAGATGAAGACGGGGATCAAAGTCATGGTAGCTGTGGGTGAAGTTGCTGTAGCAGCAGCTCTCAGTCATGAAGTGTTAAAGTCACAGCGCTATAAACACTCCCAGAGCACTGAAGCATGTGCTCCCAATGCAAAGTGTCCTCTAAGTATGGAAACACCTTTACCACATTCCCCCAATCTTACTGTAATTCTCACACTATTAAAGAGTCATTGTGGGAGATTTGCTTCTGGGGTCAGATGGAGATTTTCTGTAAAACACTTTTAGGACTAAGATGCATAAATAAGTGAATTAGAGAGAGAAGCTTAAACTTTCACTGGATGTGTTTGTACTGAATGTTAATTAGTTTTTTTCACTGTAGTGGATTTATCGTGGAAGAATCAGCATCAGTGTTAGTGAGTAAATACACACTGTTTTTGACTGTAGAATATTGTTTTAATTACTGTATGATAACTGTATAAATATCACATTATTACTTCTAATCAGTCAAAGTGTAAATTCAATTATAGAGTATACTATAAATTTCCCATTAGAAGATCAACATTTTATTAAGTGAGTATTATGGGTAGACATGTTTAACTAGAAATCTAAATATTATGCGTTTTGATAGCTTTAATTTGTGTATTATATTTGAATGACCTATACTTTAGCTTCATCCTCAGTTTAAATTGGCAATATTGGTGTTTAAAAGTAAAATAAAGCATAAAGACATGATTTAAAAAAACTGGGAGACAGTTAGAGTATTAATCAGCTGATGTGAACAGAAGTTGGTGTTTTGTAGCTGTTTTGTAATAAGAGGTTTAAATGGATGGAGAGAGCAGTGAGTTTAGAGCAGCAGGGTTTTTGTACGGCCACTAAACCTGTTTGTATCACTGTGGTACACTTTTGGTGGAGGAACCAAACTGTCTGTGGGCCGTAAGTAACCTGTTTATTAATGACTGAAAAAGAGTATGTTTAAATTAATGACTGAAATGGAGTGTGTTCAGATTTAATCTCTGATATTGAATCTGTTCTGATTAATTTTTACAGTGTAAGGATATAGATTATGTACTACTTTTCTGAATTCATTATCCTCAATACTGATTTATCAGTCAAAAATCCAGAACTAATTTATAAAAAATCTTTGTGTGTTTTAAATGTTTGACAATGTGTATATGAATATAGAGGTAATAAATATTTTTTATTAAAATTCATAGTGCTCCACAAATCATTCATAATGAAGTAATCTAGATCTTCTAATAGTGAATTTTAGGATGATTTACAGTATTTTGTCCAGTTAAAAATATAAAATTTCTCAGAGACATTGGATCTTTAAAAAAAGGGTACATGTTAATGCCTAAAAACAATATTTTAATGACAACCATTATTTGTGTTAAGTTCTGTTTATTTGTCTCATCACATTTAAAACAAAAATTAATTTGAAAATGCAATGATCACAGTGATATAAATCAGTATAGATTAAATGCAGGTAATGATTCTGATTATTGATTATTGATTATTTATTCAACATAATTCAAGTTTAATATTAAGAAAAAACTATGATTAAATTCATGGAAATATAAGATGTAAAAAGTATTTGAACTGAACATGAAATGTTTGTGACGCTCCACTGAACTCAGTTCTGCTCTGTAAGATATAAAAGGAAGTGAAACACAGTGAACTGAAATGAAGCCTGAGTGACTGACAGCTGTCTATTCCTGTCTCAACTGTGCATTTGTGTGCATGTGTGTAGGTCTCACCCGGCCCAGTGTGACGGTGCTGCCCCCCTCCAGTGTGGAGCTGCAGCAGGAGAAGGTCACACTCGTGTGTGTGGCCAACAAGGGCTTCCCCTCAGACTGGAGGCTGACCTGGAAGGTTAATGGGAACAGCTGGACCTCGGGGGAGAGTCACAGTGCTGATGTTCTGCACACAGACGGCCTCTACAGCTGGAGCAGCACGCTGAGCCTCTACTCGGAGCAGTGCAGGAACAAGCTGGTGACCTGTGAGGCCTTCAAGGAGAACCAACCTACTGTGGTGAGCACAGTGAACATAGAGCAGTGCTTAGAGCTGTGAGCTCACACACACTTTACTCAGCTCACCTTCTACTGCTTCACTGTGTGTTACATCTGGTCTTTACTGCTCAAATGTCACATTTTTAAATAAAAGCCTTTGTTCAACAATGAAACAGCATTCTGATTTTCCTCATGATCACTTTTTATCACACACTTCTCAGTGTAACTCAGCAAATCATCTTTAATGTCTTTAATGAAAATTCTGACAAAATGTCAATTATGAGCTAGAAATCTAAGAACAACCCAGTTCATTATCACAACTTATAATCCTGCTTGGATACTGTATATTGCCATAAAACAATAATAATCATGTACACATTTTTAAGAGTCAGTTTTTTTTCTGGGAGGTGTCACGGTGGTGTAGTGAATCTAAAGGAACAATAATAATAGCAACTTTTTGCGACTCCATAATAATGTTAAACATCTGCACACACCACTACTCTATTCTGGTAACACAAACTCATCCAGTGCAAATCCAAGTTGCACACACTCCTCACTTCCTCCAGCTGAATGTATGTGTTTAAATATCTCGCAAGGCAAGGCAAGTTTATTTGTATAGCACATTTCATACACAATGGTAATTCAAAGTGCTTTACATAAAAGACAAGAAGATAATTATAAAAAGAAATAGAAAATAATAGCACTTAAAATGTTAAATAGCAATTAAATTTTGTTTAAAATAAAAATAAAACAGTTCTTAATGACACGTTTTAAACTCACTCAAAATTTGATTTAGAAACAGTTTAAAATAAATAAATAAATAAATAAATAAATAATAATAATAATAACAATAAATAAAGTAAATCTAAAATACAGTGCAGTCAGTTCGGACGTAGCACAGTGCTCATTCAATAAATGCATAGCTAAACAGATGAGTTTTAAGTCTAGATTTAAATGTGACTAATGTTTTAACACATCTGATCTCTTCTGTAAGCTGGTTCCAACTGCGGGCAGCATAGTGGCTAAAAGCTGACTCCCCTTGTTTTGTGTGCACCCTTGGTATTTCTAACTGACTCGATCCTAATGATCTGAGTTGTCTGTTAGGTTTATATTCAATGAGCATATCTGCAATGTATTTGGGTCCTAGGCCATTGAGTGAATTATAAACGAGTAAAAGTACTTTAAAGTCTACCCTAAATGTTACAGGAAGCCAGTGTAAGGACCTGAGGACTGGTGTGATGTGTTCAGATTTTCTGGTTCTAGTCAGAATCCTGGCAGCAGCGTTCTGGATGGGCTGCAGCTGTCTAATGGTCTTCTTGGGAAGGCCGGTGAGGAGACCATTATAATAATCCACCCTGCTGGTGATAAAGGCATGGACAAGTTTCTCCAAGTCTTGATTGGAAACAAAACATCTAATTCTTGCAATGTTTTTAAGATGATAGTATGCTGAGTTATGCTGAAAATTTGAAATTTAATTAACTTAAAGAATGAGCAAAAAGATCTGAATAATCTTCTTCTGCTAAGAAAATATTTTTTAGGACATTTTTATTTTTTATTAACTGATTAACAATAAAGAATAAAGAGACAATGGTGAGGAACTGTTTATACTATAGCTCATGGCTGTGATATAATAGAATTAAAACAATAAATTGTGTGTATGTGAGAAAATAAGCGGCTTTAGGGTAATAAAAATTAACTCTGTTTCTAGGTAAGCCATATTACACCATCACTGTGGATTATTTTTCTATAAAAGGTGCAACGGGTTCGACCCTTGTGCATGGGTGGCACCACAGAAACACGGACATGAGGCGAGGTCTTATGGGGAAAAGGGCAATGTTATTTGGAAAAATGGGGAAGGTAAGGGTTAAAAAGGAGGGAGGGAGGATGGATGGATAAAAGGGGAGGAAAGAGATGAAGGTGGGCACATGCAGGTCCGGGGCAGTGCCCATCCTGCATGCGGGCACACAGCTGTCGAAAGGCGGTGGTGGGCAGAGCTCCTGCACACTCCCATAATGGGGACCTCTCCTGCTAACACAAGCAGTTCTCTCCCAAGTTGTCCTCTCACAGAGATCAAGGGGCGGCATTCCGGTCTCCTTTTTAAAGTCTTTTATACATTTAAACATTGCCCCACCGGCGTGCCACTCCCTAATATGTCCACCGAGCGATTCTTTGCTGTGCTTCCAGATCCTGGACTAAACCCCGCACTGCGGAGAAAGGCCAAGATCCATGAATTTTAATCTTCGCCAGTTGGCCTGACCTGGCTGCCCTGACCCTTTTGGGAAACTGCAGAAGGCGTGGCCGCCTTCTGTAGGGAGCCTACGGAGCGAGGAGCAATAATGATTGAGGTGCATTGTAGTACTTGGTGTTCTTGACTTTTAATATGTTTATTTCATTAAACTAAATTGACCAGGACAGCTAAATAAAATAATTTAATTATATCATATTATTATTATAATGTTTTTTGTCTCACTTTTCACTGTTAATATTTTGATAATATGTACATATTTTGTTGTAAAAAAAAAAAAAAAAAACATCACACGCTTCAGCAGCAATTAAGTGCTAATAAACAGTAAAGACTCATTTGTGAATAGAATTGTTTTATCTGCGTCTGAACACAGAATGTCACTAAATAGGTTCCAGATCTACCGTGGCCCTGACCAGCTTATAGCATTAGGTAAAGATGAATAAATGAGTGTGAGTGATGTAATATGAGTTTCACTGAACTAAGTAAGGCCAGCATCAATATAATGGGAGTGTACTGGGTGCTTGAGCAGCATTGTTCAATGAATGTACAGGGTCACAGTGACATATTTATATTTTGGTGAAGAGAAGCAACTGATCTTTTTATATCTGAAAAAGAAGAAAATAATGGAGGAGAGCGATAAAAAAATGTTCTGTGATCATTTCGTCCTAAAACAAAGCCACCAACAGATGTGAAATTTAGTACTTTGTACCATCATATATAAAGCTGTGACCAAATTACCCATTCCTGAGCTGTGTTTTGTGAAAAAACAGTCATCAAAAGTGTGTGTCATTGTGTCGTATCACATCCTCCAACTCAGCACCTGCAGTCGCTCTCAGCTGCAGCAGTGCAGTCTCTCTACAATCTGACTGAGGGAGGTTTTTGTACGACTCTATAACACTGTGTTATTGCCAGATGCTACTGCTGTAATGGTAACTCTGACAGTAGTAATCTGCTGCATCTTCAGTCTGGACTCCACTGATGGTCAGAGTGAAATCAGATCCAGATCCACTGCCACTGAAACGAGCTGGAAAACCCGACTGTCGCTGATTTATACATTTAATCAGGAGTTTAGGAACTTCTCCAGGTTTCTGCTGATACCAGTGTAAGTATTGACCAGCTGAGTCTGTGTACACGGCCTGACTGGTTCTACAGCTGATGGTTACTGTTTCTCCTGGAAGAGCAGATTTCACTGCAGGAGTCTGAGTTACTGTGACTTGACCTCTGCATTCTGTAAAAATATACATTATAATTCATCATGAAACTGAAACATTATAATACATAAAAAATGTGTATAAAAAGATGATTGTAGAGATAAAATCTGAAGCAGTGTCTGACCTTGAGTCCAGAGGATCAGTGTCCAGATGAAGATGGAGATCAAAGTCATGGTAGCTGTGAGTGAAGTTTCTGTAGCAGCAGCTCTCAGTCATGAAGTGTTAAAGTCACAGCGCTATAAACACTCCCAGAGCACTGAAGCATGTGCTGCTAATGCAAAGTGTCCTCTAAGTATGGAAACACCTTTACCACATTCCCCCAATCTTACTGTAATTCTCACACTACTACAGAGTTATTGTGTGAGTTTTTCTTCTGGGGTCAGATGGAGATTTTCTGTAAAATACTTTTAGTACTGTATACATAAATAAGTGAATTATAGAGAGAAGCTTAAATTTTCACTGGATGTATTTGTACTGAATGTTATTGAGTTTCTCACTGTAGTGGATTTATAGTGGATGAAACATCAGTGTTAGTGAGTAAATACACATTGTTTGTGACAGTAGAATATTGTTTTAATTACTGTAGGATTACTGTAAATATGACATCAACACTTTTAATCAGTCAAAGAAGTGGAGGAATACACTCCAAATATTCAGTATTATATTACAAAATTTCCATGAGTAGATCAATATTGTATTAAATCAGCCATCATGGGTAAAACTGTTTAACTGCAGATCTGAATGTTGTAAATAGTTTGAGCTTTTAGTCTGTGTGGTTTATTTCTATGTATTACACTCCTGCATCCTCAGTTTAAAGTATCAGTTTTAGTTTTTAAAAGTAAAATAAAACATTTATACACAATAAACCAGTCAAAGAGTTAGAGTATTAGTCAGCTGATGTGAACAGAAGTTGGTGTTTTGTAGCTGTTTTGTAATAAGAGGTTTAAATGGATGGAGAGAGCAGTGAGTTTAGAGCAGCAGGGTTTTTGTACGGCCACTAAACCTGTTTTTTTATCACTGTGGTACACTTTTGGTGGAGGAACCAAACTGTCTGTGGGCCGTAAGTAACCTGTTTACTAATGACTGAAATAGAGTGTGTTTAAAATAATTACTAAAATAAAGTTTGTTCATATTTAATCTCTGAAATTGCATGTGTTCAGATAAATTTTCAGTGTGTAAGAATTAGATTATGTAGTAATTTTATGAATTCACTGTCATACAGTACTTACAGTACTTAGTGATTTGTTATCCTTCATAAATGCAGAACCAATGTATTTTATTTCTTTTCTTTGTGTGTCTGTGTTCTAAATAGATAAAATTTTGACAAAATGTATCTGATTATAATGCTAATGGTCAATATTTATTTAAATCAAAACACAAAATATCTATTGCTGAAATTTATGTTCAATTAAATACATTTCTCAGAAACATTGGATCTATTAACAAAATGGTGAAATCTAAAAATATATTTTAATGAGAAACATTGTTTATGTTACATGCTGGTTATTTGTATTATCAAGTTAAAATAGTATTAAAATTCATTTGAAAATGCAATGATCACAGTAATGTAAGTCAGTATAAATCCAATGCAGGTAATGATTCTGATTATTGAATATTGAACATAATTCATCTTTAATCTTCAGCAAAAACAGTAATTTAACTCACGTAGATATAAGATGTAAAAAGTATTTGAACTGAATATGAATGTGATGCTCCACTGAACTCAGTTCTGCTCTGTTAGATATGAAAGGAAGTGAAACACAGTGAACTGAAATGAAGCCTGAGTGACTGACAGCTGTCTATTCCTGTCTCAACTGTGCATTTGTGTGCATGTGTGTAGGTCTCACCCGGCCCAGTGTGACGGTGCTGCCCCCCTCCAGTGTGGAGCTGCAGCAGGAGAAGGTCACACTCGTGTGTGTGGCCAACAAGGGCTTCCCCTCGGACTGGAGGCTGACCTGGAAGGTTAATGGGAACAGCTGGACCTCGGGGGAGAGTCACAGTGCTGATGTTCTGCACACAGACGGCCTCTACAGCTGGAGCAGCACGCTGAGCCTCTACTCGGAGCAGTGCAGGAACAAGCTGGTGACCTGTGAGGCCTTCAAGGAGAACCAACCTACTGTGGTGAGCACAGTGAACATAGAGCAGTGCTTAGAGCCGTGAGCTCACACACACTTTACTCAGCTCACCTTCTACTGCTTCACTGTGTGTTACATCTGGTCTTTACTGCTCAAATGTCACATTTTTGAATAAAAGCTTTTGTTTAACTATGAAACAGAATCCTGATTTTCCTCATGTTATAGACATCACTTTTTATCACACACTTCTCAGTGTAACCGCTTTGCATATTTAAATATTATTAAGCACCAGAACAGAAACTTCTGATGAAATAACAATCATGAGGTAGACATCTAAGAACAACCCAGTTCTTTATCAAAACCCATAATCCTGCTGGGATACTTTGCTGTAAACCAATGATAATTATGTAAGCATTTTAAAGATTTGTTAAGATACATATGATTGCTGTGTGTTTGAGCTGATACTGAATCTAAAGTTACATTAAATGAATAATAATAATAATAATAAATAATAATAATAATAATAATAATAATAATAACTATGTGACTACATCATATTCAAATTCTATTTGTCACATTCACAGTCATACACAGCACGAAATGCAGTGAAAAGCTTAAACAACCGCCCGTGACCTTAAAAATAAAAAGATTATTAATAGAAAAAAGATATGGAATAAAATAAGAAATAAAACATAGAAAGTAACTTTAGCTAAGGAAAGAAAAATATATCTATAGAAGATAAGACAAAATATAAAATATAAGAAAACCTATCTGTACAATACACAATATAAAGAAAATTATATCTGTACAGATATGGAAAAACAATTGATTTTCTGTACAAATATAGAAAAAATATAGAAACTATAATACTGTTAAACATCTGCACACACCACCACTCTATTCTTCTATCACAAAGTCCTTCCAGGCAAATCCAAGTCGCGCACACTCCGCACTTCCTCCAACTGAATGTTTGTGAGGTTAAATATCTCCCAACCTGGAAAAGTTAAATTTTAAATCAGCAAATATATCTAAATAATCTCTGTCTGCTGAACCATGTTTAAATGATCCAAACAGTTTTATTTGTTATGAAATTGTGACATACTGTTTATGGTGTATTGAAGCGGTATGAAAGAAATAAAACACTAAGGTGTGCATTTATAACAAAATCATGAGCTTTGGGGTAATAAACACTAATTCTGCTTCATGTTAAGCCATGCTACACCATCACGGTGGGATTTTTTTTTTTTATATGAGCAAATTAAGTGCTTATAAATGATAAATTATATTACTTATATACAGAGGTGGAAAGTAACGAATTGCATTTACTCACATTACTGTAATTGTGTAGTTTATTTGTGTACTTCTACTTTTTAAAGTAGTTTTTAATTATGTTTTAAAAAATAAATGAATGAAAATGAAAAATTATTTAAAAATAATGCAACAGGGAAGAAAAAAAAAATTGCACCCCGGAGACCACTGCACTGATGGACGGGGAGAACAAATCTGATACATTCACAAGAATGTGCTGCTCACCCCCGAAACACTTTATTCTTTTACCCTTTTTAAAAATTTTTCTCTATGTTTTGTATTACAATTTCATGACGGTAAAAGAGGCCGATGAAGGTTTTGTACTGAACGTTATTCTTGGGTCTGAGATTTTTTTTTCCCTCGGCTAAACGAGGCAAAGCATCACACCATATTTAAGCAGCCACTTTGATTTCAAGCACAAGAAAAGCAACAGCTTTATTAAGGTGCAAAGGTGTTTCTTCAATTATAAACAACTACTTTGAGATTTATATCCACGTGTCTTTTTTGAACTACACTAGAATCCCCCATCCCACCCCTGCTGTTAAAAAAAAGTAACTCAGTAACTTTACTTGTACTTGAGTACAAAAGGTTATTACTTTTTCCACCTTTCCTTATAGTATATAATAAATAATAGACCAGTGCTGTCTGTTAAACAACTGATCTTTTCAAAAAACCATTACCAACGTTTCTTCAATGCTGGTGTTTAAAGCACTTTTTAAAAGAAAATAGTACATACAGTGAAACCTCGGATTACGAGTAATGCGTTTTGCGAGTTTTCCGCAAGATGAGCAAAGATTTTTTATACATTTTGATTTAGAAAACGAGCATTGTCTTGGTTTAGGAATACAGAGTATCAAGTATCACGCATGCACTTCTTGTTTTGACGCTGATCGTCACGTGATCACAACTGAGCCAACGGTTTTTCTCTCTCTTGTACTGTGGAAATGTGGGTAATCATCTCCCCTGCTGGGTCTTAGTGCTCGTCTCTTACTGGTATAATCAATATCCGTGCATGCGTGTGTTGTTTTACTACAACATGTGTGTGTGTGTAAAGCATATTTTATTTTGTGTTTGTAAGTGGGAGTGTACAGCGAGGGTGTGTTTGTGAAGCAGAAAGGGGGTGCTTCACATACACACAAACACACACACACTCTGCTCCTCACAGAAACTCTGCTCTGCCGTGATTCTTTTTAAAGGTTCATTTGTTTGTTTGTTTTACTTTACAGCAGTGATTCCGTTATTAAGCGCTCACATGAATGTCATTAGCGATGTTCCTTGCTAATTTATCAGACAAAACAGTCTTTCCCTTAATGTGTGTTTATGTGAAATTCAAATAAGAAAGGTTTACTGTGTAATAGAGTCTCATTACAAAGTTAAAAATCTATTTTCTCCCTCAGCCTCTCTTACGTGTGTGCGTGTGCATAATTTCACACACACACACACACACACACACACACACACCCACACATGTGGGCCAGGGGTAGCTCAGTGGTTAAGGCAATGGACTACGGTTCGGAAGATACCAGGTTCAAACCCCACAATCATCAAGTTGCCACTGTTGGGCCCTTGAGCAAGGCCCTTAACCCTCGTTTTATCTACCTCTGAACACATAATGTGACAGTATAGGCTCCAGATCCGCCGTGGCCCTGACCACTTAAAGCATTAAGTGAAGATGAATGAATAAGTGTGAGTGGTGTAATATGATGTAAAATAAGTCATACTGAGTTTAGAAAGGAGTGTACTGGGTGCTTGTGTGACACATTTACTGTACAGAGGGTCACAGTAGCTTCAATAAATAATGGGTTTATATAATGGGAAACAGAACTAACTGATTTGATGAGCAAATATTCCAAGCAGATGCAAATGAAAAAAATAACGGCAGGAGTGACCAGACTGGGGGTCGCTGTAAACTAAAATAAATAAATAAATAAAACAGTGCTGAGCTGAATACAAAACTGAGCCCTCGTGTTTCTATCCTGTGCTCTGTGCAGCTACAATCATCCAAAAACTGATTCAGTTTGTGTCGTATCACATCCTCCAACTCAGCACCTGCAGTCGCTCCCAGCTGCAGCAGTGCAGTCTCTCTATAATCTGACTGAGGGAGGTTTTTGTACGACTCTATAACACTGTGTGAACCAGTAGCCAGAGATGTCATGGTAACTCAGACAGTAGTAATCTGCTTCATCTTCAGTCTGGACTCCACTGATGGTCAGAGTGAAATCAGATCCAGATCCACTGCCACTGAAACGAGCTGGAAAACCTGACTGTAACTGATTTACATATTTCATCAGGAGTTTAGGAGCTTCTCCAGGTTTCTGTTGATACCAGTGTAAGCGGTCCCTGTTAGACACTGCCTGACTGGTTCTACAGTTGATGGTGATTATTTCTCCTGGATGAGCAGATTTCACTGCAGGAGTCTGAGTTACTGTGGCTTGACCTCTGCACTCTGTAACAATATATATTATATTTCACCATGAAACATTATAATACATAAAAATGTCTATTTGTATGAAGAGATGATTGTAGAGATAAAATCTGAAGCAGTGTCTGACCTTGAGTCCAGAGGATCAGTGTCCAGATGAAGACGGGGATCAAAGTCATGGTAGCTGTGGGTGAAGTTGCTGTAGCAGCAGCTCTCAGTCATGAAGTGTTAAAGTCACAGCGCTATAAACACTCCCAGAGCACTGAAGCATGTGCTGCTAATGCAAAGTGTCCTCTAAGTATGGAAACACCTTTACCACATTCCCCCAATCTTACTGTAATTCTCACACTAATACAGAGTTATTGTGGGAATTAAGTCTTGAATCTTGAATCTTGAATCTTGGGAGTTTTGAAATTTCTGGTCAGATGGAGATTTTTCGTAAAATACTTTTTGCTTTATGATGCATAAATAAGTGAATTAAAGAGAGAAGCTTAAACTGTCACTGTTCAAAATTTTTAATTATAATTTGGGACAGTGTCATGTCTGCTCTCAATTGAAGCGAACGCAGATGCAGGGTAATTTGAAATAAGGTTGTATTTGTAACGGTTAACCCCTAGATGGCGCCAGAGCGCCATTTATAGTTGTGTTGTTTTTTGAGTTGCAGTTTGTTTTTCGTTCAGTTATACTTCATTTCCCAGTGTGCACCTCGGTCAGGTGACGTAGAAGCTCACCTGAACCGAGGGAAGTTAATTTGATTGTTATGTTTAGTTCTTTAAATAGCCTGGCTGGACTCCAGTCAGGCGTCTAGCAACCATTACCGAAAGTAGTTTGTGTTGGAGTATATTTTGTTTATGTTTGATTTCAAAAATAAAGGACTTTGTTAACCGTCAGCTTGCCTCCGCGATCATGCCTCGCAACCACGGCCGACACAGACACAGACATATTGTAGTGAAGCGTGACAGATTGCTAGACCAACCAAGAGGCATGGCGGAGGATCCCCTCCTGAAGTTTTTTGGGGGGGGCGCAGTGGCCATCTTGCCCGAGCTGACGAACTGGCAGGACAGCGAAGAGGAGTACTACGGCTGGGACTATAACATCGGGCTGGTAGAGGACGAGGAGGAGATGTACCGCAGCTGCGAGTACAGATTGCTGGAGGAGCAGGAGCACCTGCGAGAGAGCAGCGAGGAGAGAGAGAGAGAGACACCACAAAGCTGGGAGGGCTGCAGGCTCGCCATTCGGCGGACGCCATTCAGGGGCGACGCGGCACGGGGTCACGTGGTTCCCCGCACCGGCCGGAAGAGAAGGGCGAGGAAGCCCAAGTACGGCGGTGACGAGGGGGAAAGAAAACCCCAGGCAGAGCAGCAGCAGAGAGAGGAGGAGCTCATGTGGTGGATTCCGGAGCCGGAGCGGGTGAGTGAAATGCTGGAGCATATTAAGGAGCTCCAGCAGATGATCCTCCACTTCCGGGATGACCGCGAAGCGGGCTCGGAGCTTTCTCCTCTCTCGCAGACACTCAGCAGCGAGCTAGCGTGTCAGCAGCCGCTGACCGACGCACCGCCGCCTTCCAGCTTCGAAGACAGCGAGCCAGCGTGTCTACAGCTGCTGTCCGACGCACCCGTTTTACCGCCGCCTTCCAGCTTCGAGGACAGCGAGCCAGCATGTCAGCAGCTGCTGTCCGACGCACCCGTTTTACCGCCGCCTTCCAGCTTCGAGGACAGCGAGCCAGCATGTCAGCAGCTGCTGTCCGACGCACCCGTTTTACCGCCGCCTTCCAGCTTCGAGGACAGCGAGCCAGCATGTCAGCAGCTGCTGTCCGACGCACCCGTTTTACCGCCGCCTTCCAGCTTCGAGGACAGCGAGCCAGCATGTCAGCAGCTGCTGTCCGACGCACCCGTTTTACCGCCGCCTTCCAGCTTCGAGGACAGCGAGCCAGCATGTCAGCAGCTGCTGTCCGACGCACCCGTTTTACCGCCGCCTTCCAGCTTCGAGGACAGCGAGCCAGCGTGTCAGCAGCTGCTGTCCGACGCACCCGTTTTACCGCCGCCTTCCAGCTTCGAGGACAGCGAACCAGTGTGTCTACAGCTGCTGTCCGACGCACCCGTGTTACCACCGCCTCCCGGCTTTGAGAACGACGTTGAGCCGTCGTTGATCGCCGTGCACACTCCAACGCTGCAGGAGAGCGCCGTGCACGCTCCAACGCTGCAGGCGAGCGCCGTGCACGCTCCAACGCTGCAGGCGAGCGCCGTGCACGCTCCAACGCTGCAGGCGAGCGCCGTGCACGCTCCAACGCTGCAGGCGAGCGCCGTGCACGCTCCAACCCTGCAGGTGAGCTCCGTGCACGCTCCCACGCTGCAGTCGAGCGCCGTGCACGCTCCAGCGCTGCAGTCGAGCGCCGTGCACGCTCCAGCGCCACCTCCCGGCTTCGAGGACAGCGAGCTAGCATGTCCGCAGCCGCTGTCCCACGCACATGTTCTGCAGCCGCCTCCCGGCTTTGAGGACGCTCCAGGGCCGTCGTCGAGCGCACTGCACGCTCCAGGGCCGTCGTCGAGCGCACTGCACGCTCCAGGGCCGTCGTCGAGCGCACTGCACGCTCCAACGCCTGCGTCGAGCGCACTGCACGCTCCAACGCCTGCGTCGAGCGCAGTGACCGCTCCAACGCCTGCGTCGAGCGCAGTGACCGCTCCCACGCCGTCTCCGAGCGCAGTGACCGCTCCCACGCCGTCTCCGAGCGCAGTGACCGCTCCCACGCCGTCTCCGAGCGCAGTGACCGCTCCCACGCCGTCTCCGAGCGCAGTGACCGCTCCCACGCCGTCTCCGAGCGCAGTGACCGCTCCCACGCCGTCTCCGAGCGCAGTGACCGCTCCCACGCCGTCTCCGAGCGCAGTGACCGCTCCCACGCCTGCGTCGAGCGCTTCTCCAGCCCTGCAGCCGCCGAGCACGCTTCCAGCTCAGCAGCAGCCGAGCACGCTTCCAGCTCAGCAGCAGCCGAGCGCTTCTCCAGCTCAGCAGCCGCCGAGCGCTTCTCCAGCTCAGCAGCCGCCGAGCGCTTCTCCAGCTCAGCAGCCGCCGAGCGCTTCTCCAGCTCAGCAGCCGCCGAGCGCTTCTCCAGCTCTGCAGCCGCCGAGCACGCTTCCAGCCCAGCAGCCGCAGAGCACGCTTCCAGCCCAGCAGCCGCAGAGCATGCCTCCAGCCCCGTCACCCAGCCTCCTGGATAGGAGGCTAAAGGTAGAACATTGGGTTGGGTGTCCGGGGCCTCCGGTGATGCTCCGGAGGAGCATTTTTGGGAGGGGGGGTAATGTAACGGTTAACCCCTAGATGGCGCCAGAGCGCCATTTATAGTTGTGTTGTTTTTTGAGTTGCAGTTTGTTTTTCGTTCAGTTATACTTCATTTCCCAGTGTGCACCTCGGTCAGGTGACGTAGAAGCTCACCTGAACCGAGGGAAGTTAATTTGATTGTTATGTTTAGTTCTTTAAATAGCCTGGCTGGACTCCAGTCAGGCGTCTAGCAACCATTACCGAAAGTAGTTTGTGTTGGAGTATATTTTGTTTATGTTTGATTTCAAAAATAAAGGACTTTGTTAACCGTCAGCTTGCCTCCGCGATCATGCCTCGCAACCACGGCCGACACAGACACAGACATATTGTAGTGAAGCGTGACAATATTTATTGTCACAAGCCCCAAGAAATAAAACAGAGGGGGGAAAAAAGGAAAAAGAAACCACACGCTGTTTCTCTCGTCAGGTTGGGTCTGCAGGCGGGCTGTGAAGACAAAACAAACAAACCAGTACAAAAGTCTTTGAGACTAATTTATAGCTACGAAGCTTTCACGTTCTTGGGTGACCTTGGAAGGCCAAAGCGGCGGCTCAGTAATCCGGCGAGCCTGATCTTATTCCCCAAGGCTGAGGTGGGCCAGGTGTTACAGACAGCAATAAATCATGAGCAATATTGTTTTATTGTTGAATTCCTTTTAATGATAATCCATAAATAATTATTAATATAATCTCCAAAATAATAAACTGATATAATTTGACCCTGACAGTGTGTTTTCTTCAGAAGATGCAGAATGTTTTGTTCAGCTGCAGTTTGGTTGGATGACATTAGCAGAATTGTGGTTTGATGTACAGTTAAACTTCTGCTCTACACCAGTTATATCACAGTATAACATAACAGTGTATTAGAATTCAAATTACCATTAATACAACTCTGTGTGTGTGCGTGCATGCATGCGTGTGTGTCTGTGTTTTCTCCAGCTGGTCCGGTGGTGAAGCCCTCCGTGTCTCTGCTCCCGCCCTCCTCTCTGCAGCTCTCTGAGGGATCGGCCTCACTGTTCTGCCTGCTTTCAGCCTATTCTCCATAGGGGGCGCTGCTGAGCTGGACCGTGGATGGTGCCGAGGTGAACGAGGGGGTTGTGACTAGGGTTGGGTATCGTTTGTTTTTTTTTCGATACCGGTGCCAAATCGATACTTTGAAAACGGTACCGGTGCCAAAACGGTGCCTGAACCGATACTTTTAAGCCACAAAATTATAGTGGATGACTCAATAATTAATTTTTATTGAACAAAAAATTTTATGCTTAAAATTTAACAATATATTAAAAGTTTAAAGTATATATGAATATGTAAGCTTCAAATTTTAGCAATTCTTTTGCAGAAATTTCACCATATTTGCCTTTTCTGTCAAAATACGACACCTTTCCTGACTTATTGCCCTGCATGGGACATGCATAGCCTTCTTTGCAATGGTAAATGGGGTCACTGTTGTAGTACTACTAGTACTAGCTGGAAAGCCATAATTATAAACAGAATCCATGTTACATTAGTATTTTACAAATCATTTGACTATTTGTTAGCATGAATGCAAGATTTGCATTTTGCTATTAACGTTACATTATTCTACTACTAACCTGCAGAAAGGCTGCTGTCGGGATCATAATCGGTGCCTCCTTTTTGCTACAGTTGGTGTGACTGGGACTGAGGGTCGTCCACACTGATAGCGCCAGCTGTTGTCCACAAGAAAACACGGTGCCTCCCTCTGCTTTAAACTTTATTCCGTCTGCCCTTGAATGTTTCATTAGATTTAACGTTGTAGCGCGGCCACATAAAGGGACATTTTATATACTGGCAAATAATTGAAGAGCTAATGCTGCTCACCTGTAGCCTAAGATGTGCCCGAACGGTTTTATATTTTCCCCTATGACAGTGTTGGTCACCGGGCACGCTCCCACGCGCATGCGCGATCGCGACGCGAGGGAACCCGGATGCAACTGATCACGTGTGCCGGCATAAAGCCGGAACCGGCGAGGTAGCCGGCACAGAGAGATTACCCCAGCGCGCTGTTTTGTTTTGAGAGAGAGTGAGTTTGTTGCTTCCACACGGATGATCAGAGTTTGGATTTATCTCGTTGGACACTCACTTTTCACCTCTCATTCCGTTACTCGAGCTCCCAGTGGTGACATCTATCCTGGTGAGGCCGAGAATAATCTCTCCAATTCATACCCGCAATACACTACAGCCTGGACTTCCACTCATACACACACACACACACCCCTGCATACACCACACACTTTGTTTATTTCTGTATTATATTTGTATATATTGGTTTCGGTGCACCGTGTTTGTTTGGTTATTGGTTTGTTTTGTATAATACACTTTGGTTTATTTCACTACTTGCTCTTGTGTTGCGTCTATTATTGTCCCGCCGCGGTTGCGCAATACCGGAAGTGGTGTTTACCAGCTCATTCCTAGATTCCTGAATCCGTATTTTTGTAACCAAAGGTTTCATAATAATCCAAGCGTTACAACGTGTTTCCGCCTTTACACGCAACTGATGTGAAACATTTGCTGCACGTCGCGGTGTCGGAATCCTTTCTTGTGAAATACAGCCACACTTTCGACTGTTTAGTTTTAGGCATTTTAATGAGAGTTGTTTACTTTAGCATGCTAAGCTATCGGTAGACCACCTGCTGCCGTCAGAGCGAGTGTAACGTTAGTTGCTGCATTCACGCGCATCTCGGATGGTCTCTCATTTCCAGATGATTTGTGCTTTTAATTTCTTTAATTTAATCTAATAAACTATTAATCTACAAAATATATGAATCTAGAGAACAAATATTTCAATCGACAGTTCAGGCATTTAAGTGGCACCGAAATGAGGCACCGAAATTCGCGTTCTGTTTCGGTCCGGTACATAACGGTTCTATAGGTACCGGTGCCGTATTGGCACCAGTGTTCGGTACACAACCCTAGTTGTGACCAGCACAGAAGAACAGAAGAACGGCTTCTACAGCCGCAGCAGTACCCTGACCCTCAGCAAAGAACGCTGGGAAGAGGCCGAGGTGTTCGGCTGTACCGTCTCCTACCACGACACGACTCGGATCACCTCGTTCCGAAAGAGTCGCTGTGAAGCTCACTACAAATCAAGTGTACACTTTAAAGCATGCGTAGTAGTCTAAAATGGTGTCAGTGATGTACTTTAGCTATGCTGAAATAAAGCTTTAATGTGGAAAGCATGTCTCCTTTTTCAGTTGTGAAGTGTCTTTGGCAGCGATTTGGAACAGCAGCTTTAACAGCAGGCCGAGTGCAGTGTGTGTGTTGTGCTTGAGTGAGTTTGACTGAAGAACCATGAACATCTGCTGAAAGTGCTGATCTATTCTGAGAACTGTTCATGCAAATGTATGTGTGTGTGTGTGTGTGTGTGTGTGTGTGTGTGTGTGTGTGTGTGTGTGTGTGTGTGTCTCACTGAGTATATTTGATGGTTAATGTGCTACTGGTTAAGGAGGATCACACTCATTTCTCTTTTCTGACTGGTTAGAATGTGCCTAAAACTATTAATAAAATCTAAGGCATTCCCCTAAAATACAAAAAAAAAAAAAAGACTGATTCAAGATGAAAACTAATTTTCTGCTCATAATGAAGCATTTACTGACTTTATTTAGAAAGTAATAGAGTCTTGGAGTTTGATCTTTCTCTCTGAGTCGATGTACATAATAGCACTGAAGGTCTCCCTCTCCTCTCTAAAACATAAGAAAGAGCTTAAAATTATATTTAATCCTGTGTGCCAGGCCAGAAAAAAAGTTCTGGTGAGATATGAGGAGAGAAAAGTAGCTAGTTTTGTAAAACTCCCCAAAGTTTGAGTTTTTTGTCAGATGTTACAAAATAGTTCTCCATAACAATCACAAAAAAGATTTAGTTTGAATTGAAGAGCTACCAACAAAGATGAGATGGCTACCAAGCATACTGATATTCATGCAAAAACAATGGCTGTTGAAAGCCACAGAGAAAGATAAGAAAGGATGGATGGAGTGAGGGATATATATTAAATTATTGTGTTTTAGACGACAGTTGTTAAATCTCAGGATATAGAAGTTCGAGAGAGACAGAGAGAGAGAGAGAGAGAGAGAGAGAGAGAGAGTCAGGAGGACTGGAGGCTTGTCTGAAGGGGGTTACAAATTAAAAGAAAGAAAATGAGGTCTCAGAGCTAAGTAAAATAACTTATGGTTAATAATTCAAAGTTCATATTAGATTCATAGAATAAAATGTTACGATGAGACAGGGAAAGCAGGAAAATAAGACAGGACACATGGATTCACATAATACTGTGGAGTGAAGCAGGGCTCAGTCTTATCAGGAAGGGGAAAGAATACCAGCTTCATTCCCAAATGGTAAGAGAGAGTCTGTGAGGACACGAGGAGTTACACCAGTGACTGAGGGAGAATTCAGAGCAGGGCTGAAGTGTGTCCTGAAAGAGACACAAGAAAAACGCAACTAAAGCTGAAAGCAGATTATGGTAATATGGGTAGGATGAGTGATAGAGACTGACCAAAAAACTAATTATATACCACCAAACTGTTTAAGTCATTTGAAAAAGGAGCAAAATAATTTATAAAACAACAGAAGTATTAATTTTACAGTAGGGGCCATGGTGGACAGTGTGCAGTGTTTAGTTGATGTGAGTTGTGAGTTAGTGTGGTGTGGTTCCTCTCCTCCACAGAGTGTCATTGTGTCGTATCACATCCTCCAACTCCTCCTCTCTACAATCTGACTGAAGGAGGTTTTTGTACGACTCTATAACACTGTGTGAACACATAGCCACTGATGTAATGTACACCCTGACAGTAGTAATCTGCTGCATCTTCAGTCTGGACTCCAGTGATGGTCAGAGTGAAATCAGATCCAGATCCACTGCCACTGAAACGAGCTGGAAAACCTGACTGTAGCTGATTTACAAGTTTAATCAGGAGTTTAGGAGCTTCTCCAGGTTTCTGCTGATACCAGTGTAACTCCTCACCAGCTGAGCCCTTGTACACGGCCTGACTGGTTCTACAGTTGATTTTGACTGTTTCTCCTGGAAGAGCAGATTTCACTGCAGGAGTCTGAGTTACTGTGGCTTGACCTCTGCACTCTGTAAAAAAAAAAAAAAAAAAAAAATATATATATATATATATATATATATATATATATATATATATATATATATATATATATATAAATTCACTGTGAAATTGAAACATTATAATACATGTTTTTAAAAAATGTGTATTTGTTTGAATAGATGATTTTAGAGATAAAATCTGAAGCAGTGTCTGACCTTGAGTCCAGAGGATCAGTGTCCAGATGAAGACGGGGATCAAAGTCATGGTAGCTGTGGGTGAAGTTGCTGTAGCAGCAGCTCTCAGTCATGAAGTGTTAAAGTCACAGCGCTATAAACACTCCCAGAGCACTGAAGCATGTGCTGCCAATGCAAAGTGTCCTCTAAGTATAGAAACACCTTTACCACATTCCCCCAATCTTACTGTAATTCTCACACTAATACAGAGTTATTGTGTGAGTTTTGCTTCTGGGGTCAGATGGAGATTTTCTGTTAAATACTTTTAGGTCTAAGATGCATAAATAAGTGAATAAAAGAAAGAAGTTTAAACTTTCACTGGATGTGTTTGTACTGAATATTAAAGCAGCATCAGAGCTGTCAGTAAGTAAATACATACTGTTTTAACTGTACATTAATGTTTGGATTATTGCAGAATTTAAATATCACATCATTACTTTTAATCAATCTAAGAATTGGTGGAATTGTACTGTTTAATCTAGTTATATGTCTAACAATCTGGCTGTATCCTCAGATTTTCAAATTTGCTATTTTAATGTATGAAAGTAAAAAAAAAAAACACTAAGACATGATAAAACTGGCAGACAGTTAGAGTATTAATCAGCTGATGTGAACAGAAGTTGGTGTTTTGTAGCTGTTTTGTAATAAGAGGTTTAAATGGATGGAGAGAGCAGTGAGTTTAGAGCAGCAGGGTTTTTGTACGGCCACTAAACCTGTTTGTATCACTGTGGAGGACTTTTGGTGGAGGAACCAAACTGTCTGTGGGCCGTAAGTAACCTGTTTACTAATGACTGAAATACAGTGTGTAAAATGTAGTCTCTGCGATGAAGTAATGTCCACATTAAATATCCATGTGTAAGAATATGTGTTTCTTCTCTGACTTTACAATACTTCTTAGTGATTTGCTTTCAGTCAAAAATTCTCCAGTTTCCTAAATGTTCTGTGTTTTACATGTTTAACAAAATGTATCTGACTATAGTGCTAATGGCGAGTTTTTATTTAAATCCACAAACAAAATATATATTGCTCCTTGTGAATATTATTGTTATTTTTTTGTTCAATTAAATACATCTAATTTCTCAGAGATATTGGATCTACATTATGAACATCAGTAACATGTACAGCAGAAGTCTAAAGTACATTATTAACCTTATTAACATTAACATAAGTAACATTATTTATGGCGGCATGGTGGTGTAGTGGTTAGCACTGTCGCCTTACACCTCCAGGGTCTGGGTTCGATTCCCATCTCTGTGTGCATGGAGTTTGCATGTTCTCCATGTGCTTGGTGGTTTTCCTCCCACAGTCCAAAGATATGCAGATTAGGCTAATTGGTGTTCCCAAAATTGACCGTAGTGTGTGA
Organism: Channallabes apus; assembly: GCA_030522415.1. Lineage (NCBI taxonomy): Eukaryota > Metazoa > Chordata > Actinopteri > Siluriformes > Clariidae > Channallabes > Channallabes apus. The sequence continues at coordinate 12,371,318 of CM060107.1, forward strand.
ATGTGTGTGTGCTCTGTGATGGATTGGCACCCTGTCCAGGGTGTACCCTGCCTTGTGCCCTAAGCCTCCTGGGATAGGCTCCAGGTCCCCGCGACCCTGAATAGAGGATAAAGCAGGATAGAGAATGAATGAACATTATTTATATTAAACGGTGTTCATCAAGTTAAAATATTATTAAAAATGAATTTGAACATGTAATGATCGCGAGTAAAGAAAATAAGTATATATTCATTGCAGCTAATGATTCTGCATACTGAATGTTCACCAGAATTCATTTTTAATGTTCAGCAAAAACAGTAATTTAACTCATGTAGATATAAGATGTAAAAAGTATTAGAACTGAATATGAAGCTCCACTGAACTCAGTTCTGCTCTGTAAGATATAAAAGGAAGTGAAACACACAGTGAACTGAAACGATGCCTGAGTGACTGACAGCTGTCCATTCCTATCTCAACTGTGCATTTGTGTGCATGTGTGCATGATTGTAGGTCTCACCCGGCCCAGTGTGATGGTGCTGCCCCCCTCCAGTTTGGAGCTGCAGCAAGAGAAGGTCACACTCGTGTGTGTGGCCAACAAGGGTTTCCCCTCGGACTGGAGGCTGACCTGGAAGGTTAATGGGAACAGCTGGACCTCGGGAGAGAGTCACAGTGCTGATGTTCTGCACACAGACGGCCTCTACAGCTGGAGCAGCACGCTGAGCCTCTACTCGGAGCAGTGCAGGAACAAGCTGGTGACCTGTGAGGCCTTCAAGGAGAACCAACCTACTGTGGTGAGCACAGTGAACATAGAGCAGTGCTTAGAGCTGTGAGCTCACACACACTTTACTCAGCTCACATTCTACTGCTTCACTGTGTGTTACATCTGACCTTAACTACTCAAATGTCTCACTTTAAATAAAAGCTTTTGTTCAACAATCAGCAATCAGATTTCTATTATTTTGTATTTTCATAGACATCACTTTTTACCACACACTTCTCATTGTATCTGCTTTGCATTTTTAAATATTATTAAACTCCAGAACAGAAACATCTGAAGAAATTACAATTATGAGCTAGAAATCTAAGGACTTATAATCCTGTTGGGATACTTTGATGTAAAACAATAATAATTATGTAAACATTTTAAAGATTTGTTAAGAGTCAGATTATTGTTGTGTGTTTGAGCTGTTACTGAATCTAAAGTTACACTAAATTATTAATAATAATAATAATAATAATAATAATAATAATAATAATAATAATAATAATAATAACTTTTCGTGACTCCAGTATACAGTGTACTGTGTATCATCTGCACACACCACTACTCTATTCTGGTAACACAAACCCATCCCATGCAAATCCAAGTTGCACACACTCCTCACGCCATGCAGCTGAATGTATGTGAGGTTAAATATCTCTCAAACTGGGGTGCATTTCCCGTACAACGATGTAGCTCTTTGCTTAACCACCATTGTACGTTGCAACGTTGAAGAAACTAACTAACTAGTCACGACTGTTTCCCAAAACCATAATACCTGTGTCGCACTTCCATCGTTAGAACTATGTTGGTTTACTCTGTCGTTCTTCTTCTTCGATACAATGGTGGAGTAGTGCCATAGGCACATATCGCCCCCTACTGTAAAGTGTGTTTTTTTTCTCCTCGCCTCGCATTCAATGCACTTTCGCAGTGACGTTACGTAGAAGTGGTGTAATAATGTCACGAACGCAACATTCATTATTTGTACAATAAAAAATATATAGGCATACACAGTTTAAATGTGCTCTTTTCAGGTAACAAAGTCTACAACTGTTAGTTATATTTCATTTGAACTAATTTTTTATTTGGCAATTTTTTATTTTTTATTTTTATTTTATATAGGAAAGGCAAGAGTTTAGGAGTGAAAGTAGGGACCTTGAATGTTGGGACCATGACAGGGAAGGGAAAAGAGATGGTTGATATGATGCAGAGGAGGAAGGTGGATATACTGTGTGTCCAGGAGACCAGGTGTAAAGGTAGTAAATCTAGAAGCTTAGGATCAGGGTTGTTTTACCATGGTGTGGATAGGAAAAGAAATGGAGTAGGAGTTATTCTGAAAGAGGAGTTTATAAGGAATGTCCTAGAGGTGAAGAGAGTATCAGATAGGGTGATGCGTCTGAAGCTGGAAATTGATGGTGTGATGTTTAATGTTGTTAGTGGTTATGCTCCACAGGTAGGATGTGTGTTAGAAGAGAAGAAGAAATTCTGGAGTGAGTGTGTGACTTCAATGGACATGTTGGGGAAGGGAACAGAGGGGATGAAAATGTGATGGGCAGGTTTGGTCTTCAGGAAGGACAGATGGTGGTGGACTTTGCAAAGAGGATGGAAATGGCAGTAGTAAATACTTTCTTCCAGAAGAGGCAGGAACATAGGGTGACATATAAGAGCGGAGGCAGAAGCACTCAGGTGGACTACATCTTGTGTCGACGTTGTAATCTGAAAGAGATTAGTGACTGCAAAGTGCTGGTAGGGGAGAGTGTAGCCAGACAACACAGAATGGTGGTGTGTAAAATAACCCTGGTGTTGAGGAAGTTGAAGAGGACAAAGGCAGAGCAGAGGACAAAGTGGTGGAAGCTGAGAAAGGAAGTATGTTGTGTAGTGTTTAGGGAGGAGTTGAGTCAAGCTATGGGTGATCAGGAGTTGCTTTCAGTTGACTGGACAACTACAGCCAATGTGATCAGGGAGACAGGTAAGAGGGTACTTGGTGTATCATCAGGTAAGGGAAAAGGAGACAAGGAGACTTGGTGGTGGAATGAGGAAGTCCAGGAGTGTATACAGGGAAAGAGGCTAGCTAAGAAGAAGTGGGACACTGAGAGGACTGAAGAGAGTAGACAGGAGTACAGGGAGATGCACTGTAAGGTGAAGGTAGAAGTGGCAAAGGCCAAACAAAGAGCATATGAGGACTTGTATGCTAGGCTGGACAGTAAGGAGGGAGAGGTGGATCTGTACAGGTTGGCAAGGCAAAGAGATAGAGATGGGAAGGATGTGCAGCAGGTTAGAGTGATTAAAGATAGAGATGGAAATGTACTGACAGATGCCAGGAGGGTGATGGGAAGATGGAAGGAGTACTTTGAGGAGTTGATGAATGAGGAAAACAAAAGAGAACAAAGAGTAGAAGAGGTGACTGTTGTGGAGCAGGAAGTAGCAAATATTAGTAAAAGTGAGGTGAGAAGGGCGTTGAAGAGGATGAAGAGTGGAAAGGCTGTTGGTCCTGATGACATACCTGTGGAGGTATGGAAGTGCTTAGGAGAGGTGGCAGTAGAGTTTCTGACTAGTTTGTTTAAGGAGATCTTGGAGAGTGAGAGGATTCCAGAGGAATGGAGGTGAAGTGTATTGGTGCCGATTTTTAAGAACAAGGGAGATGTGCAGAGCTGTGGCAATTACAGAGGTATAAAGCTAATGAGCCATACAATGAAGCTGTGGGAAAGAGTAGTGGAAGCTAGGTTAAGGGCAGAGGTGAGAATTTGTGAGCAGCAATATGGTTTTATGCCTAGAAAGAGTACATCAGATGCAGTATTTGCTTTGAGGATGCTGATGGAGAAGTACAGAGAAGGTAATAAAGAGTTGCATTGTGTCTTTGTAGATTTAGAGAAAGCGTACGACAGGGTGCCGAGAGAGAAGCTGTGGTGTTGTATGAGGAAGTCTAGAGTGGCAGAGAAGTATGTTAGAGTGGTGCAGGACATGTATGAGAGTTGTAAGAAAGTGGAGAGATGTGCTGTAGGTGTGACAGAAGAGTTCAAGGTGGAGGTGGGTCTGCATCAAGGATCGGCTCTAAGCCCCTTTTTGTTTGCTCTAGTGATGGACAGGATGACAGATGAAGTTAGACAGGAGTCTCCATGGTCTATGATGTTTGCAGATGACATTGTGCTTTGTAGCGAGAGCAGGGAACAGGTAGAGGAAAATTTGGAGAGGTGGAGGTACGCTCTCGAAAGCAGAGGAATGAAGGTTAGCCGCAGCAAGACGGAATACATGTGTGTGAATGAGAGGGACCCAAGAGGAACAGTGAGGCTACAGGGAGCAGAGGTAAAGAAGGTGCAGGATTTTAAGTACTTAGGGTCAACGGTCGAGAGCAACGGAGAGTGTTCAAAGGAGGTGAAGAGATGAGTACAGGCAGGTTGGAATGGGTGGAGAAAAGTGTCAGGTGTGTTGTGCGATAAAAGAGCATCAGCGAGAATGAAAGGAAAGGTGTACAGGACAGTGGTGAGACCAGCAGTGCTCTACAGCTTAGAGACAGTGGCACTGAAGAAAAGACAGGAGGCAGAGCTAGAGGTAGCAGAGCTGAAGATGTTGAGGTTCTCTTTGGGAGTGACAAGGATGGATAGGATCAAGAATCAGTTCATCAGAGGGACAACCCATGTGAGATGTTTTGGAGATAAAGTCAGAGAGGCCAGATTGAGGTGGTTTGGACATGTTCAGAGGAGAGATTGTGAATATATCGGTAGAAGGATGCTGAGGTTGGAACTGCCAGGCAGGACGTCTAGAGGAAGACCAAAGAGGAGATTTATGGATGCAGTGAGAGAGGACATGAAGTTAGTTGGTGTGAGAGAAGAGGATGCAGAGGATAGGGTTAGATGGAGGCAGATGATTCGCTGTGGCGACCTCTGAAAGGGAACAACCGAAAGACAAAGAAGAAGACATCACATGGGTCAGAGGAAACACGTGGGCAGTCGACGGCCCTCCCTACTGAGTGCCGATATGAGCTTAATGTGGGAGCCCCTAGTGACTGGGAGGAATTGGACACGACAAAATTAGGGGAGAAAATTGGGCAAAATTTGGGGGAAACAATATTTTTTGTTTATTTGTTGAAATATAATTGATGTGGAAGCGGAGGATTATATGATGAAGCCCAGATGGAAGAGACGCTTCCAGGCTATCTCTCTCCTGGGACATCATCTTCCCTGAAAAGCTAATACTTCCTTTCAAGCTGTGTAGACTTTCCTCTTCCCTGGAGGGAAAAGCTTTTCAGGCAGCAGGTCAGGTTGGTGCTCCATTGCACACCATGGCGGTTTTGCAGGCCTACTAGGCTGACCTGCTGAGCGACTTGAGCACTGGCGGGGCTCTTCAAGATAGGACGTATTGGAATTACGCCAGGACACAGACTTGTGCATTCCTCCTTGATGTCCCTATCTCGCCTTCTGGCCTGTTTGGCAATGTCGTTAACTCGGTCACCACTAGGTTCATGAGGCGAAGTTATATGAACAAGCCTTTGGGAAATTCCATCCCCGCCGTGCTCAAGAGTCGGGACTGTCAGCCACCCAGTCTTGACCGGGTCTGACTCTCGCGAGGCGTGAAACACAAGGAGAATATTTTTGAGCCGGGCACCCCCTCGTAAAGATTGGGGTGCGTCACGCCGCGCTTCGCAATCCGCCTCAAAAGAGGTTACATATTGTCTTCTTCACAAAAAAGCCCTGAGCTTCATGTGCCCAGGACCATGGGGGTGGCCCCCCAATGGGGAGAGGCACGCAGAATTCCTTTCAAGAATGAAGTGTTCTACGTGGCACCCCCAGGAGGTCCGTGTTCTTGCTCCGCCACCACTGGTGTTTCGGGCAACACCAGTCTCCAATAAAGTGTTAGTTCTTCGTTTTTTTTCCTGCCATGTTTCAGGATGCCGAACATCTAACATCCCTGCCCCGTTTAACCAAGCTGCCGAGTCTTTTGCCCCTTTCTGAGAAACTGGCAGCGTGGAAGGTACTTCCAAGTATATCTCCTTGGGTACTAAGTGCTGTAGAGAGAAACTACAGGATTCAGTTCTCACATCACCCTCCGTGTTTCAACGGCGTGGGCTCCACTACCATGAAACCGGAAAGTGCGCGTTTCTGCTGACAGAAGTTGCTGCGGAATGGGGCCATGAAACATGTTCCCCTACCAGACAGAGAGTCAGGCTACTACAGCCGGTATTTCTTGGTTCCCAAGAGGAACGGGGGCTGCGTCCAATTTTTAGATTTTCGCGGGCTGTACCGCTATCTAAAAATAAATAAATACAGCTTCAAAATGTTAACTGTCAAAGCGATTGCTCTCAAATCCTACCAAGCGATTGATCTGTGACAATCGATCTGAAGGACGCATACTTTCATATAGAAATATTGCCACAACACAGGAGGTTCCTGAGGTTCGCTTTCGGGGGCAAAGCTTACCAGTATCGGGTCCTTCCATTTGTTCTACATCTCTCACCCGCACATACACAAAATGCATGGATGTAGTTCTGGCTCGTACGACTCCAGGGCATCCGTATTTGAATTGCATAGATGACTGGCTGGCCCAGTCTCAGTAGCTAGCGCTTCGACATCAGCATGTCGTCCTAGCTCATCTCTGTTTCTTAGGATTGAGACCCAATGCCACGAAAAGCGTGCTCTTTCCTGTTCAGAGGACAACATAATTGGGTGTCATATGGGATTCTATCGTAAGCGGGCACAGCTGTCTCCCGCTCTAATCCATTCTTAACACCCTCAAGGAAATCAAGCTAGATCAGAAAGTGACTGTTCATCACTTCCAGAGTTCTGAGCTCTCATGGCAGCTGTATCCACGGTGTCACCTTTGGGCCTTCTGCACATGAGAGCATTTCAGTTGTGGCGAAGAATCAGGGGATTTCACTCGAGGGCCAATTCCCAATAATGGTTACGCGCCTGGGGCTTCGTAACCTTCCTATGTGGTTCAGACCCCGGTTTCTGACTCTGAGTCCCACTCTAAGTTCGTCTTGTTGTCGCAGATGCTAACGACAGACGCTTCCATCATGGTCTGGGGTGCGGTCTTAGATGACCGTCCAGCCCAAGGAAGCTGGAGAGTCCATCTTCTCGCGTGGAACATCAATTGCCCTGAAATGATGGCTCTATTTCTGGCCCTAAAGCACTTCCTCCAGCAGTTGAGAGGCTACCATGTCCTAGTGCGGGTGGACAACACTACAGCAGTCTCATATATTAATCGCCACGGCGGACTGCGCTTGCGCCACTAAATAAGCTAGCGCACCAGGTTCCTGTACCTCAGGGTGATTTTCATTCCAGGGCATATGACTGTGGGAGCAGTTGTACTGTCTAGTCAAGCTCTGACACACGGGGAATGGAAACCCCACCCCGAAGTAGTCAGTCAACTGGCAAGTTCCATTCTCAACCATGCACCCTGTTGTTCTTGAAGCTTTCTGTCCTCCGCCTTTTACAGCTTCGGAGCAGGAGAGACTTCACTTACTGTGTCCTGTACGTGCTCTTCAGACTTACGTCCACCACACCAGCCAGTGGCGTAAGTCAGAGCAGCTTTTCATATGTTATGGGGCCACAACCGGGGGGCGGCCGCCACTACACAGACCTGGTCACACTGGGTGATAGATGCTATTGCTCTCTCCTATGAGGCGCGTGGGCTCACTTCACCTCTAGAAATCAGGGCTCATTCAACCATGGGGATCGCCTCATCTATTGCACTGGCAAGAGGTATTCCCCTGCAGCAAGTTTGTGATGCGGCAGGTTGGTCCTCTCCACACAGATTTGTTAGATTTTTAGTCTGGATGTTCATGCTACTCCGGGCTCACAGGTCCTCGAGTCAGCCTCTCAGATATAGTTCTGAGACCTCCTCGGCCTTGTGGGCACACGCTACACAACCCTGGGGTCCAGACACTTGCAGTGCTGCGGCTTTGGTATTCTCGTTCCCATAGCGTTTTCACACAGCATCGAGTGTAGACTTTGAAAGGGAACATCTCGGGTTACTTTGCTGTACCCCTGTTCCCTGAAAAGTTGCGAACGAGATGCTGCGCTCCAATGCCGCACTGCCTATGTGACCGGACGTCCCTTCATACAAAATTGATCTGAGGAATGCTTCCGGTTTACTCGTATTTATAACCTGCAGGGCCAATAGGATGGCATTTACTACTTTAACAAGTGCTGTCTCTGTGCTATGATGAAGCCTAAATCCTGACTGACACAGATAATTTATGCTATTTCTATGTAGATATGAACATAGCTGCTGTGATACTATCTTTTCCAGAATCTTAGAGATAAAGGGGAGGTTTGATATCGCCTGTAATTGGAAAGCTGACAGAGATCAAGATCAGGTTTCTTGATTAGCAGTTTAATAACTTGGGAACATACCCACTTCTTAGTGAACAGTAAATTATTTACTATTAAATAAGGTGTACTTGGTGTAATTTCTTTAAACTAAATTTTCTAGGACAGCTAAATACTGTAGCTTGATTACATTAAATTTCATAAAAAAATTGTAACTATGTGTGTTTTATTGTAATGAACTAGCACACGTTATGAATGAGTATACTGTACAGTATGTCACAGACGCTTTGTATGTCAGTGCATTATGCTTATCCATCTGATGATAAAAACCTGCTTCAGCGTCAGAAGGATCAAAAGCATAGAGCATGAAAGTATCAATTCTTAAATGATTGACTGAACATATACTTCTAGGGTTTCATTTCTTAATGCTGTTTATTCTGAAATGCATTCACATATCTTCAATGTATTTTAGTCACATTGCTACTCACCTCTTCCAGTCCTTCAACAGCAATAGAGGGCTAATAAACACTAAAGACTCCTTTGTGACTAGTGTTTTTCTTCCTTTGAACACAGAATGTGACAGGATAGGCTCCAGATCCACCGTGGCCGTGACCACTTAAAGCATTAAGTGAAGATGAGTGAATGAGTGTGAGTGATGTATCATTATGTAATATGAGTCTTATTTAACTTGAAAAGTAGTGTACTGGGTGCTTGTGTGACACATTTACAGAGGGACACAGCACTGTAGCTTCAATAAATAATGGGTTTATGTAATGGGAAACAGAACTAAATGATTTCATAAGAAAATATACTATCATGAGCAGATACAAAATGAAAATAATAACTGTAGGAGTGACCAGACTGGGGGTCACTTTTCACAAAAATTAATAAAACAGTGCTGAGCTGAACACAAAGCTGAGCCCTTATGTTTCTATCCTGTGTTCTGTGCAGCTACAATCATGCAAAAACACATTAAGTTTATCACATCTTCCAACTCAGCACCTGCAGTCGCTCCCAGCTGCAGCAGTGCAGTCTCTCTACAATCTGACTGAGGGAGGTTTTTGTACGACTCTATAACACTGTGTGAACACACCACCACTGTGGTCACTCTGACAGTAGTAATCTGCTGCATCTTCAATCTGGACTCCACTGATGGTCAGAGTGAAATCAGATCCAGATCCACTGCCACTGAAACGAGCTGGAAAACCTGACTGTCGCTGATTTGCAAGTTTAATCAGGAGTTTAGGAGCTTCTCCAGGTTTCTGTTGATACCAGTGTAACCAGTCACCATTAGAGTCCTTGTACACTGCCGGACTGGTTCTACAGTTGATGGTGACTGTGTCTCCTGGAAGAGCAGATTTCACTGCAGGAGTCTGAGTTACTGTGACTTGACCTCTGCATTCTGAAAAAAAAAAAAAATATATATATATATATATAATTCACTGTGACACTGCAATATTTTAACACAAAGCATAAGTGTATTTATATGAACAAATCATAGTAGAGGTAAAATCTGAAGCAGTGTCTGACCTTGAGTCCAGAGGATCAGTGTCCAGATGAAGACAGGGATCAAAGTCATGGTAGCTGTGGGTGAAGTTGCTGTAGCAGCAGCTCTCAGTCATGAAGTGTTAAAGTCACAGCGCTATAAACACTCCCAGAGCACTGAAGCATGTGCTGCCAATGCAAAATGTCCTCTAAGTATGGAAACACATTTAGCACATTCCCCCAATCTAACCGTAATTCTCACACTACTACAGAGTTATTGTGTGAGTTTTCTTCTGAGGTCAGATAGAGATTTTCTCTAAAAGACATTTAGGTCTAAGATGCACAAATAAGTAAATTAGAGAGAGAAGCTTAAACTTTCACTTGTCAAAATGGAAAAGTTGTAAATTCGTCAACCATATCAGTGTGCATTGAGCAGCATTATAAAGTTAGTCTTTAATATATTTATGCATCAGGTATATTGTGTTTCTGATTGTAGATATTATTCTCATCACTAGTCCATCATTTGGTATTATTTCTCCTCCAGTCATATACAAATATCTCTTTCTTCTTACAGTTTTGCCCTGGAAATATAACCACAAATACTAACCTCTGTGTGTACAGTATGTATGTTTGTGTGCATGTTAACTGTAGTGGATTTATTTCAATGTATCACTGTGGTGGACTTTTGGTGGAGGTTCCAAACTTATAAGAAGTAAGGGTCGTCTCTTCAACTTAATATGCTTCTTTTACTTAATATAAAAACATGTATTACATTTACAAAGTACAAATAAAAATGTCAATTACATTTAAATTACGCAGATATAACTTTACCCTGGTGTGATGCTTATTCATGCACAGTGTGTTTTGTTCAGAATATGCAGATTCTTTTGTTCGGCTGCAGTTTGGTTGGATGACGTTATCAGAATTGAACTACCCCACAGCTTTAAAAGCAGATCGAGTGCAGTGTGTGTGTTGTGCTTGAGTGAGTTTGTCTGAAGAACCATGAACATCTGCTGATAGTGCTGATCTATTCTGGGAGCCGTTCATGCAAATTTGTGTGTGCGTGTACTGTATGTGTTGCTGAGATAATTTGATGCTTTATGTAGTACACTGTTAGGAGGCTTGCTTTAACTTTCTTTACCCAGTCCATTAAGATACCTTAAAAAAAAATTATACCTGATTTGTGGCTAAAGAGAACAATAGTCTTGTCTAAGCTTTTAGCAATGAACAAGCTTTTTATTATTTTTGGATTATGATAATACTTCATTATATAAATACGTCAACATAATCTCAGTAGGGTTCATACCACTGATAGACAAAGACGAAAAAGCACACACACACACACACACACACACGCACACACAGTTTGGGCCCCTACAAGGGCTTAATTATTCTGTCTGAGATGAAGCATGTATAACACTTTTTTGTGATGAGGATTACTCAGTTGATGGCCAAGCATGAGGACCTCCCATTTGATGGCCAATGAAGACTGTCCTTTTGATGTGCAGACATCGATGGTGCTGAACTTGGTATCTCGCACAGACAAATTTCTGCTAAAGGACAGCTCTGAAAGCTGGTTCCCCTCCATCACCTGAAGCAAAATGACCCCCCAACTGTCTGTCTGATGTGTTGATCTGCAGGCAAGAAGAGAGAAAAATGTCAGGTAATTGCAACAATGGCTCCTCACACAAAGCCATTTTTCTTCAGTGACCCCTACCAACTAGACAGGGCACAATCTAACAGGCTAACATGAACCTTTTCCAAGGCACCAGCCACTACTTTTATTAATGCTGCTAACTCACCATTAGCACCACTAGTGTATTTTGCACGAATACCAATAGGAAAGTGACATGAGTTGAGCTATTGTTTTATTCACTCCTAACTGGTCTCTTAACTTGAGCATATGTTTGAGATCAACTTTGTTACAGTATATCTGATGCTGAGGCTGAAATGTGCACAAACCAGTATGTGTATTTGAGAAAGAGAAAAAGAGGAAGAGTAAGAATTGTTGTTTGTCCACAGGCCCTGGCTGAGGCACAATCTTGTCAAATTAGTTTAATCAGAGGGAGGTTTAATAAGCTACAAGTAGCTTGTGTACCTCTGTAGATCAGACTTATTTGTCGGGCACATCCCATAGATTCTCAATCAACTTGACATCTGGGGAGTTTGGAGGGAAGTCAGCATTTTTGCTTTTCAGGGCCCATGCTTGGTGTGTTGTGTTCCCCAACATTTCTATCATGGCCAGGTTTTTTTCTTTGTGCTGAGTTAGTTTTTCTGTTGGATCAGAGTAGATATCCTTGCTTTCTTCCTCAAAGGCATGGGTGAGCATCATCCTGTCGCCAGTTTGCTGATCAATGTTAATGTTTTAACATTGTTATGTAATGTTAATATTATGGCTGACTGGTGACAAATTGCCGTCTAAATTTGGTGGTGGCAATGATGATTATTGAGAGATTTCTAATATGAGTTAGTATGTTAGGATCATCTCCTAGACAGAGTGTCATTTTGTGGTATCACATCCTCAAACTCAGCATCTGCAATCGGTCCCAGCTGCAGTAGTGCAGGCTCTCTACAATCTGACTGAGGGAGGTTTTTGTACGACTCTATAACACTGTGTGAACCAGTAGCCAGTGATCTCGTGGTGACTCTGACAGTAGTAATCTGCTGCATCTTCAGTCTGGACTCCACTGATGGTCAGACTGAAATCAGATCCAGATCCACTGCCACTGAAACGAGCTGGAAAACCTGACTGCAGCTGATTTACATATTTCATCAGGAGTTTAGGAGCTTCTCCAGGTTTCTGCTGATACCAGTGTAAGTGGTTGCTGTTAGACACTGCCTGACTGGTTCTACAGTTGAAGGTGACTGTTTCTCCTGAAAGAGCGGATATCACTGCAGGAGTCTGAGTTACTGTGACTTGACCTCTGCATTCTGTAAAAACATATATTATAATTCACCATGAAACTGAAACATTATAATACATAAAAATTTGGATTTGTGTGAAGAGATGATTTGTAGAGATAAAATCTGAAGCAGTGTCTGACCTTGAGTCCAGAGGATCAGTGTCCAGATGAAGACGGGGATCAAAGTCATGGTAGCTGTGGGTGAAGTTGCTGTAGCTGCAGCTCTCAGTCATGAAGTGTTAAAGTCACAGCGCTATAAACACTCCCAGAGCACTGAAGCATGGTATTGAATGCAAAAAAAAAAATTTCAAGACAGATATTTTACATACAAAAGTGAAACCAGTAGCACAAAAAAAAAACACTAAATTTGATAAAAATTTGTATTTAAGTTTATTTTGTTAATACATTATTGATGAAAGGATCAGGAAAAACCTGGTGAGGGAAGCTGTCAAGGGGATACAACAAAAATAACATCATCAACAAACAAAATATATAGCAATGTCTAAAAAAAATTGGTTGCTCTGTACATGTGACATAAATTTCCTATATTCCTTATGTCACATGTACAGAGCAACCAATTGCTAAAAGTATTCACTTTCCTGCCTTCACATGCATATGAACTTGAATAATATCCAGTTACATAGGGTTTAATATGATGTTGGCCCACCCTTTGCAGCTAAAAGAGCTTCCCACAAGGTTTAGGAGTGTGTTAATGGGAATGTTTGACCATTCTTCCAGAAGCGCATTTCTGAGGTCAGATGCTGATGTTGGCGAGAAGACCTGGCTTGCACTTTCATCTCTAATTTATCCCAAAGAGTTCCTTTCACTGGAAGTAAGGGACTGAGCCCCCCCCCCCCCCCCAATATACCCCACAGCAGATCCAACATGGCTGTGCACTAATGCACAAAGCAAGGTTGAGTCCTGACCTCAACCTGATCATCACACCTTTGGGATGAATTAAAGACTGTATGCCAGGCCTTCTCATCCAACATCAGTGTCTGACCTCATAAATGCTGTTGTGGAAAAAATGGTAAAAAAAAAAAAAAATTCCCATAAACACTCTTCTAAACTTTTTGGAAAGTCTTCCTAGAAGAGTTGATGCTGTTGATGTGATGGATGCAAAGCATGTGCCAACATTATATGCATGTCCAGTAAAGGAATGCGAGCGAATACTTTTAGCAATATAGTTAATGATTAATTTCCAGGGTAGAGTGCTAAACACGACCCATTCTTAACACACAAACAAAAACCCATCCAAATATTCAATCTTATGGAGAATAATGGAATATGTGTGTAATGAGACCAAAGTTATGACAAATGACAAAAAAAAAAGTTAAATAAATGCAGGTCTTTTTTCAGAGTCTAAGTCTATATCCCCTCAAAATATGTAGGGTTAGCTGACGAGAGCTGTGAACAGAAGATGCCCAGACAATTTGACGGAGCTACAATGCCTTTGCAAGTAAATATGGCAGGATATGGGCTGATTTATTGACTCTTACCCAAGATGTTGAAATGTGATAAGAGCTAAACGTAATTCACCTTTATTATAGTATTAATTTAGGGGTGTGCACACAGACAGGCCCTGGTTATTGTGGAGTGTTATTCTTTAATAGAATAAATGATTGCTTTGTTTTACAATTACAATTTAACAGGTAAAATGTCCTGACATTAGATAACCAATAATAATCTCTGTAACTAGATGTAGAAAATAGAGAGCATCTGTTCAAACAAATGTGGGTTTATGCATTACCCTTGTGTAAATATAAACACATCTTCAGCTTTTTAATTTTCTGGTATTACAAAATAGAACTAAAATATTATTTATTATGATTGTCATGAATCTATGCAAAAGTCCACTTAATTCCAATGAATAAATGAAAAAGATGGTTCACATAATGTCAATGTGTGAGTACATACAGTATGCAACTGTAAGTACTATGCAGGGACAGTAAGGTTATTGTGGACTGAATTAGGAAAAATAGTAAGCAGCTTAATTTTTTTTTATGAAAAGCCTTATAGACAAGAAGGCCTTGTTTAATATTTGTGAAGCATTTTAATTTTGCACTCAGAAGAGAACAACATTAAGACATGGTTCAAGTTTGAGATACAGCCCCACTGTGACTGAGCTCTGTGTGTGTGTGTGTGTGTGTGTGTGTGTGTGTGTGTGTGTGTGTGTGTGTGTGTGTGTGTGTGTGTGTGTGATAAATTCCAGACTTGGATAAGTTCATTAGTATTAATTCATAGTAGTACATGGGATTGTAGGCATTTATCCCTAAACAGAGCATCCTTGTGTTGCATCACATCTTCCAACTCAGCACCTGTAGTCAATACCAGCTGTAGCAGTGCAGTCTCTCTACAATCTGACTGAGGGAGGTTTTTGTATGACTCTATATCACTGTGTTATTGCCAGTTGCTATTGATGTTATGTGCACTCTGACAGTGATAATCTGCTGCATCTTCAGTCTGGACTCCACTGATGGTCAGAGTGAAATCAGATCCAGATCCACTGCCACTGAAACGAGCTGGAAAACCTGACTGTAGCTGATTTACAAGTTTAATCAGGAGTTTAGGAGCTTCTCCAGGTTTCTGCTGATACCAGTGTAAGAAGTTGTTATTGTACACTGCCTGACTGGTTCTACAGTTGAAAGTGACTGTTTCTCCTGGATGAGCAGATTTCACTGAAGGCGTCTGAGTTACTGTGACTTGACCTCTGCATTCTGTAAATTGAATCAACATGAACCAGAAATATTATAATATAAATTTTGTATTTGTACCAAGAAGTTATTGTAGAGATGAAATCTGAAGCAGTGTCTGACCTTGAGTCCAGAGGATCAGTGTCCAGATGAAGATGGGGATCAAAATCATGGTAGCTGTGGGTGAAGTTGCTGTAGCAGCAGCTCTCAGTCATGAAGTGTTAAAGTCACAGCGCTATAAACACTCCCAGAGCACTGAAGCATGTGCTGCTAATGCAAAGTGTCCTCTAAGTATGGACACACCTTTACCACATTCCCCCAATCTTACTGTAATTCTCACAATAATACAGAGTTTTGCTTCTGGGGTCAGATGGAGATTTTCTGTAAAACACTTTTGGGTCTAAGATGCATAAATAAGTGAATTAGAGAGAGAAACTTAAACGTTCACTGGATGTGTTTGTACTGAATGTTACTGAGTTTCTCATTATAAAGGATTTATGGTGGAAGAAGCAGCATCAGTGTTGGCAGTGAGTAAATACACAGTAATGATTCTGACTGTAAATTAATGTTTATATTACTGTAGGATTCAAATATCACATCATCATTTTCTATCAAGTCTACAGAAAGAGTGGAGGGAATCATTCATGCTGCAGCTTCACACATTCTAACATACAAATTTCTAGTTAGTATTCAGCACTTTTATTCTGTGAAGCATTATGGGTTAAACATTTGCAACTGTAGATCAATTTTTTTTGTCAATTTTCAGATTTTAGTTTCTGTAATAATGTATATGTGTTTGCCTTACACACTACTCGCTTCCTGAGTTGAAATGTCTATGTAAACATAAAACAAAACACTAAAACATTAAACCAGACAGATTTAACAGTAACAGTTAGTGTGTAAATCAGCTGATGTGAACAGAAGTTGGTGTTTTGTAGCTGTTTTGTAATAAGAGGTTTAAATGGATGGAGAGAGCAGTGAGTTTAGAGCAGCAGGGTTTTTGTACGGCCACTAAACCTGTTTGTATCACTGTGGTGGACTTTTGGTGGAGGAACCAAACTGTCTGTGGGCCGTAAGTAACCTGTTTACTAATGACTACTAGTGTGTTTACTAATGTTTGTTCAAATGTAATCTCTGAAATTGAGTGTGTTCAAATTTAATTTCTGAAATGCAGTGTGTTCAGTTTAAATTTCTCTTTTAGGTTTCTTTACTGTATTCACTACCCTACTTAGTGATTTGTTAGCAGTCAAAAATTGTCCTGTTTCTTAAATCGTTCTATATTTGAAATGTTTGATCTGACTCTCCTGCTAGTGGCTAAGTTTAATTTAAATTAATAAATAAAAAATTCAAAGTTTGTGAAAATCAATATGACATTTTTGTTCAGTTAAATTCATTTAATATCTGAGAAACTTTGATTCTATGAACATAGTTGTCAAATTTATTTGAATGATAAACATTATTTATGGTAGATTTAAATATCAAGCTTAAATAGTAAATAAGGACATTTGAACAAGCAATGATCAGAGTAACACAGATCACTTTAGATTCAATGCTGTTGTTGTTTCTGATAATTGAATATTCAGCATCATTTAGTTTTAATAATTAGTAAAAACAGGAATACTATGCATATAAATCTAATAAAACTCATATTAATCAATTTAACATGTTTGAAGTAATGTAAAATGTTTGTGACTTTTTTATTTTTTTACTGAACTCAGTTCTGTTCTGTAATAAAGAGGGAAGTGATACAAACACAGTGAGGTGGAAAGTAACTGACAGCTGTCTCATTCTGTCTCATTCTTGTGCATGTGTGTAGGTCTCACCCGGCCAAGTGTGACGGTGCTGCCCCCCTCCAGTGTTGAGCTGCAGCAGGAGAAGGTCACAATCGTGTGTGTGGCCAACAAGGGCTTCCCCTCGGACTGGAGGCTGACCTGGAAGGTTAATGGGAACAGCTGGACCTCGGGGGAGAGTCACAGTGCTGATGTTCTGCACACAGACGGCCTCTACAGCTGGAGCAGCACGCTGAGCCTCTACTCGGAGCAGTGCAGGAACAAGCTGGTGACCTGTGAGGCCTTCAAGGAGAACCAACCTACTGTGGTGAGCACAGTGAACATAGAGCAGTGCTTAGAGCTGTGAGCTCACACACACTTTACTCAGCTCACCTTCTACTGCTTCATTGTGTGTTACATCTGGTCTTTACTGCTCACACTTATAGATTTACATTTGTGGTATTTGTGTAACAGCTCTTCTGTATAATTAGTACCAAACTATGTGTTAAGTGTGTGTTACTGAAATGTTCTGCTTTCGATCATTAATTAAAGCTTTTGAATCAGTAAAGAGTTTTGCCTCATATTGTTGATTACTCACATCATACACCAAATCACCAAAATCACCAAATCACCAAAAAAAATTTTAGTTTCTGTTATAGAACCTGTGTCCATGATAAATACACCTGATTGGCTCCATGACCTTCGGGTAAAAGATGTATATTAGTTAACACAATCACAATTTTTTTTAACCTTTCTGTCGTGTTTGTTTTTGGCTCACACTCATAATTTTCTAGGTTTCTTTTGACCGGGATCTTATATATCATTATTATAAATTATAAATCCACAATAATACATATATTATCACCTAATGTTGTATTTGATCTTATTATCAACTTCAGCTCTTGTGAACATTGCAAGTTTGAACTGTATTTTCTGTCTATGTCCTGCAGGCATCATTTATCTGAGCTCATACCACTCATTTATTTAGGGAAAAACATTATATAGATACTGTATTATGTTGACTATAACAAATACTAGGGTTATGGTTATGGTTAGGGTTAGTACTTAACTGACATGTTTTCCAAAGTTATTTATTTGAAACCAGTTATATTTTATAAACTGTGGCACAAAATAACAACTTTTGTGCCCCTGGTTAAAACTAACCAGTAGGATTTACTGTATTCACTGAAAACAAAAACGCAAACATACAGATGGAAAACTTGAAGGTGTCAGCGCCCTTAAATGACGTGCTCCATCATGCTTTTCCCATGTTCTTTTACAGTTTTTGCCCTCCTACCAGCAAGGATTGATCTCCCACCAAACCACAAAGACTTGATGTCATCCTCTTGCGATATAGCATGTTGCGTTGGCCCTGGGGTCATCCCGATGACATTTTCACTTGGAAGCTGACCTCTTCACAGGTTTACATTTTTTTTGGCCAAAAGGAGACTACAACTTCATCTGGGTATTATTCCTCATCATTGTCAGAGTCTTCCTCCTCTAGGTTGTACACTGTGTTATCATTAACCTCTTGAATTTCTTCCACTGTCAAACTGGGTTCTCTCCTTCTGATCACGGTTATTGTCAAATACAAATTCCAGAGCTTCACATCCAGTCCAGTATACCTCTTGGCCATTGTGCTGCCACAGACTGAACTGTGAGGCCTCAAAAAAGATTTATATTCCAGAGCTGTAAGAAAGTTGAATGAATGAAACAATGTTGCAGTTTTGTTTTTCAACAGGCTTGATTCCCATACGATAAAAACTATATTGCGGATAGGTTTCCATGAGGGTTGACAAAAAGGGGCATATAGTGTGTGTGTGTGTGTGTGTGTGTGTGTGTGTGTCTGCTCAAAGACACCTGCATGTTAAGGTGTGGGAAAGGAGTGTAGAAAAGTGCTTGAACACTGTTTTATACACTAATTGTAGTCTTTCCCATTAATTTCCAATGACCTGTCATTTTTGCATACACATTCCATTTTCAATTTTTATGAAAAATAGTTTTAAATTTATTTTATATGTTTGAATTCCATATGTGTACAAAGTCATGAAGCCACACGACAAACTGATGTTATTAACTGCACTTTTTTTAGAGAGGGAATTTGTAAATTGGTTAGATTTGACCAGTGCACGGAGTGTGAGTAGGTATTCTGAATATAACTGACATTGTGTACGCTTAATGGCCAGTAATGTATGTGTGTTATGCACCAAAATTGGCAAAACATTTAGGTTTTTCAGAACAATGATGGCATAGAGAGAATTTTAATTGATTAATGCATGTGCAGCATTTCAAATATGGCCTCAAGTGAGAACAACTCTAAGCCATGGTTCATGCTTGAAATATGGCCTCTGTCATGTCTTGTCTTAGAGAGAGAGAGAGGAATGCAGGTGCAGGGAAAGACAGCTTCTTTATTTTGATTCTTTTTCAGTTCAAACAAATAAAGCAACAGAAAACAGAAAACAAAAACAAACAACGACTCTCTGGTCGTTCTGCCAGGGGCGGTCTGCAGGCGTGAACACTAGAAACACGTTATCTCAGGAGAACTTATTCGAAATATATCTTCAACACAAATTATTGTCCTTCGGACCTTGCCTTGAACTTGAAGCTGACCGGCTACTCGCCGTTCGCCTCCAGATACCGCTTAACCCTGGGAGGAGAGAAGACACAGAAGAATTAGTACCCACATTCAGTTTGTGTGTGCACAACGGTGACCAGACAAAGTGGTGTGGGTTCGGCTGGGTTAAATAGTGCGACACATGAGGTAGGCACAGGTGATCTCCATTTATGATTAGTGAGGAACAGTTACACACGCAGACACACTAGGGGGAGACAAAGCTACGGCTCAGTAATCCGGTGAGCCCGATCTTGCTCCTCAGGACTGAGACAGTACCCTCCCCTCCAGGACCGGCTTCCTGAAAGTGAGGTGGGCGCTCTCTGGGCGTTACTGGAGGGAGTCGTGACCCACCGGCTTGATGGAATTGCCGGCGGGCGGATCGGCCCGGAGGTCGTGGTGCCGGGCGATCCGGCCGAGCTAAGTGGAACTCGGAAATGAGTTCTGAGCTCAGGATGTTCTTGGCCGGGACCCAGCTGCGTTCCTCCGACCCGTACCCCTCCCAATCCACCAAGTACTGGAGGGAGCCTCCTCTCCTCCGGGAGTCCAGTAGTTGTTGGACTCTGAACGCCGGGGCGCCCTCGATCTCCACAGCTCCAGGGAGCGAAGGGTCTACGACACCTCCGTCCAGCGGTCCCCGGATCACTGGCCTGAGAAGAGAAATCTGAAAAACAGGGTTAATGCGCATATGCGTAGGTAGCTGTAACTTAAAAGAAACAGGGTTGACTTGTGAAATAATAGGGAAGGGACCAATAAATCTGGGAGAAAGTTTGCGACAGGGGAGGTTGAGAGATAGGTCCTTTGTCGAGAGCCAAACCCGGTCTCCTACCTGGAGTGGAGGACTTTCCCTTCGCCATCTATCGGCGAATTTTTTGAACCGGCGAACTGCCTGGGAGATGTGAGTGTGCGCATCTTCCCACACTTTTTCCGCCCTCTTGAACCACTGATCCACCATGGGGATATCGGTGGGAGTGGCATCCCATGGACAGAGCGGAGACTGGTGTCCGAGCACACATTGAAATATCATTAGGCCGGTTGAGGAGTGTCGTAGTGAGTTTTGCGCATATTCCGCCCAGAATAAACAGTCTGCCCATTCGTGTTGTCTACTACTACAATATGCACGGAGGAACCTCTCGAGCTCCTGAACAGTCCGCTCTGCCTGCCCATTAGACTCGGGTGATAGCCTGACGTTAGACTAACAGTGGTCCCCAATTTTTGGAAAAAAGCTTTCCATACTTTTGCGATAAATTGGGGACCACGATCGGAAACAATTTTCAATGTCCTCCGGGATACCGTAGTAGCGAAACACTGTCTTGAATAGGGTTTCCGCCACCTGGATGGCGGTTGGGAGAGAGCAAAACGGAATAAAAAATGACAGCCTTTAGAGAAGCGGTCCACCACTACTAAAACTGTCGTGTACCCTTTAGACACCGGCAGATCCGTTACAAAATCCACCACCAGGTGTGACCACGGTCTGTTAGGTGTTGGTAAGGGCATTAATTTACCAACTGGCAACCCTCGAGGAGTTTTAGTAGCTGCACAGGTAGCGCAAGACGAAACTACTGTTTTCACTGTTTCCCGCATTTTGGCCACCAGAACTTAGGTTCCAGTAGTTTTAGTGTTCTAATCACACCGGGGTGTCCTGATGACAAATTAGTGTGGGCCTCGATCGTCACCCATTCTCGTAGTGGGTCCGGTACGTAGGTTCGACTCGGAGGGCAGTCCCATACAAGGTCCCATACGATCGGAGCCACCACGAGTGACGCAGGCACTATTGGAGCCGGGACCATGTCGTGGTCCGGCACCGGAAAACAGCGGGAAAGCGAGTCCGCCTTGAGATTTTTCGAGCCGGGGCGATAAGTAATCGTGAAATGGAAACGAGTGAAAAACAGCGCCCACCGGGCTTGACGTGTGTTTAGTCTCTTTGCTTGTTGGAGGTACTCGAGGTTTCGATGGTCCGTCAGTACCACAAAGGGGTGTTCCGCTCCCTCCAACCAATGACTCCACTACTCTAACGCCGCTTTTATTGCTAGCAGTTCGCGATTACCGATATCATAATTGCATTCGGCAGGTGTCAATTTTCTCGAAAAGAAAGCACAGGGGTAGAGCTTCTCTGGGTGGCCTTGGCACTGTGATAACACCGCTCCTAATTCTACCTCCGACGCGTCGACCTCGACTACAAAGGGCTTATTAGGGTCGGGTAATTTTAAAATAGGTGCAGATATAAATGCATGCTTTAGACGCTGGAATGCGGTGCGCGCCTCCAGCGTGAACGTGCGTAACCTATGTGGCTTACCCTTTAATAAACTAGTGAGCGGTGCTGCCAACGTTCTGAAGCCCCTAATAAAGCGCCTATAAAAATTGGCAAACCCAAGGAAGCTTTGTAGCGCCTTCACTGTTGTGGGTTCTGGCCATTGTTGTACCGCCCTGACCTTGGCTGCGTCCATCTCGACCCCCAGTGGTCCTATGCGGTAGCCGAGAAATGCGATCTCCCTATTGTGAAACTCGCACTTCTCTGCCTTCGCATAGAGCCCGTGTTCCCGCAGTCGATGCAGAACGACGGTTACACGACGGACGTGTTCAACATATGACCGCGAGTATATCAGGATATCATCCAGATATACTATTACAAAACGGTTCAACATATGCCGAAACACGTCATTCATGAACCCCTGAAACACCGCAGGTGCGTTTACCAGTCCATAAGCCATCACATTATACTGATAATGACCTGATATCGTGCTAAACGCAGTCTTCCACTCGTCTCCCTTGCGAACAGGAACGAGGTTATATGCGCTGCGGAGGTCGAGTTTGGTAAAGATGGAAGCGACGCAAAGCAGGTCGATCACGGCTGGAACCAGGGGCATTGGGTGCTTATACTTTATTGTAATTGTATTGAGTCCGCGATAATCAATACAGGGCCTAAGACCCCTGCCTTTTTTCTCAATAAAAAAGAAACCACCGCCAATGCTGGTGACGTGGACCAGCTAATGAGCCCCTGCCGAAAAGCCTCACTCACGTATTCCTCCATTGTCCTGGTTTCGGCCACGGACAACGGGTAAACACGCGAGCAGGGCGGTGTTTTCCCCGGCAAGAGCTCAATAGCACAATCCCACGGACGGTGAGGGGGAAGTCGTTACGTCCTTAAATTGTTCATACTCTGATGGCACTAAAGTTGATACCAGGGCGCTCGGGCTTTCTATGGTGGTGGTTTGGACCATTAATTGTGATGGTATACAGAATTTCGCGCATCATGGGGACCAGGTGATGATGCGACAATTTGACCAATCTAAATTAGGGTTATGTGAGCGGAGCCACGGGAGGCCCAGCACGACGGACTGATCCAACTGAGGGATTACATAAAATTTTAATTCCTCTGTATGATCGGGGAAAGTTAACCGAAGGGGCACGGAAAGGGTTTAAACTGGCGATTGTCCTAATGGGTTGCCATCTAGAGCCTTAATCACGATTGGGGTTGGAAGCTTCGACATAGGAGCATGCAGCGAGGAAAGGAGAGAAGATGAAATAAAATTCCCAACTGAACCCGAATCTATGAGGGGGGAAACAGACACAGAACGGTTATTGTATGAAATGGTAGCAGAAACACAATAAGAGTGCGATGTGCGTGGTGGTGTGCTGAACGTTACTTGGAGGAGCGGGCAGTCCTTAATTAGATGTCCCCCCCCTCACAGTACAAGCACAGTCCCGCGGCGATTCGGCGGCGCCTCTCCTGGGCCGACAGTCGGGACGTGCCCAGGTCCATCGGTTCGGTCACCGCGCCCTCCTGGGGTTTGACGGGACTTTTGCTGAAGCTCTGTCATCTGCGGATGTCAGTTCTTCCCCCGGTTCCTTTACCAGTGGGGAGCCTCTTCTGACCGCGGAGGTGCTGGTCCAATCTGATCGCGAGTTGAATACTTTCATCTAGTTCCATATTAGCATCACGACAAGCAATTTCTAGCTGTATTTCTGGCTGAAGTCCATCTCTGAAGCGCGCAAGCAAGCTCTTGTGACACCATTCATTCTCAGCGGCCAAGATCTTGAACTTGACCGCATAGTCCGCGAGGGTTGATTGCCCCTGCAACTGCTGTTCCCCTGTCTTCCCTTGATCTGGGTGGTCAAAGACCGCTCGGAAAGCGCAGATGAACCTGTCGTATAAGGTCATGTCCCTCCCATCGGCGCTCCACATGGCGGTGGCCCAATCCATCGCTGGACCTGTGACCTGTTTGGTGACAAAGCTGATTTTCTTTCGTTCTTCCAGTTCCGGATAATCCGCTAAATATAGCTCACAGGCCAGGAGGAACTTCCTGCAGCCCTCAGGGTCGCCAGCGAATCTTTCTGGTGGGGCGGCCCGGGGCGGTGATTGGGGAGGGCGCGTGAGCGAGGTTGATCGGTTGGGTTGAACAGTTGCGATGTCCAGGACACTGTGCGCGAGGTCGTTGATGGCCCTCGCGAGGCTGTCCATCTGCCGCTGTTGCCAGCGGATGTAGTCCATCATGGGTACCGCTTGCCCGGGGAGGGGTGTACCTGCTGCGTTCCGGAAGTTGGTCTGGTCATCTGTCATGTCTTGTCTTAGAGAGAGAGAGAGGAACGCAGGTGCAGGGAAAGACAGCTTCTTTATTTTGATTCTTTTTCAGTTCAAACAAATAAAGCAACAGAGAACAAAAACAAACAATGACTCTCTGGTCGTTCTGCCAGGGGCGGTCTGCAGGCGTGAACACTAGAAACACGTAATCTCAGGAGAACTTATTCGAAATATATCTTCAACACAAATTATTGTCCTTCGGACCTTGCCTTGATCTTGAAGCTGACCGGCTACTCGCCGTTCGCCTGCAGATACCGCTTAATCCTGGGAAGAGAGAAGACACAGAAGGATTAGTACCCACATTCAGTTTGTGCGTGCACAACGGTGACCAGACAAAGTGGTGTGGGTTTGGCTGGGTTAAATAGTGCGAGGCATGAGGTAGACACAGGTGATCTCCATTTGTGATTAGTGAGGAACAGTTACACATGCAGACACACTAGGGGGAGACAAAGCTACGGCTCAGTAATCCGGTGAGCCCGATCTTGCTCCCCGGGACTGAGGAGGTTCGGATGTGACAGCCTCACTGTGACTGAGCTGTCTATGGGCAGATGATGGGCAGAAAGTAAACTCATATCTATATTAATATATTGCATTAAAAAAAATAACTTTAGGGTGTTCTTATAATTTCTTCTTTGCTGAGACTACTTAAGGAAAATTCTGTATAACTGTATTCATATAATGATGATTATTGAGAGATTTCTATTATGAGTTGTAAGTTAGTGTGTTGTGGTTCTTCATCTACACAGAGTGTCATTGTGTAGTATCACATCCTCCAACTCAGCACCTGAAGTCACTCCCAGCTGCAGCAGTGCAGTCTCTCTACAATCTGACTGAGGGAGGTTTTGGTACGACTCTATAACACTGTGTGAACAAGTAGCCAGTGATGGTATGGTGACTCAGACAGTAATAATCTGCTGGATCTTCAGTCTGGACTCCACTGATGGTCAGACTGAAATCAGATCCAGATCCACTGCCACTGAAACGAGCTGGAAAACCTGACTGTAGCTGATTTACATATTTAATGAGGAGTTTAGGAGCTTCTCCAGGTTTCTGCTGATACCAGAATAAGTAGTTGTTATTGTACACTGCCTGACTGGTTCTACAGTTGATGGTTACTGTTTCTCCTGGAAGAGCAGATTTCACTGCAGGAGTCTGAGTTACTGTGGCTCTGCACTCTGTAAAAAAAAAAAGAAAAAAAGAAATATATATATATATATATATATATATATATATATATATATATATATATATATAAATATATATATAATTCACCATGAAACTGAAACATTATAATACATAAAAAATGTGTATGAAGAGATGATTTAAGGGATAAAATCTGAAGCAGTGTCCGACCTTGAGTCCAGAGGGTCAGTGTCCAGATGAAGACAGGGATCAACGTCATGGTAGCTGTGGGTGATGTTGCTGTAGCAGCAGCTCTCAGTCATGAAGTGTTAAAGTCACAGCGCTATAAACACTCCCAGAGCACTGAAGCATGTGCTGCTAATGCAAAGTGTCCTCTAAAAATGGAAACACCTTTACCAAATTCCCCCAATCTTACCACAATTCTTACACTACTACATAACTACAGAGTTAATGTGTCAGTTTTGCTTCTGGGGTCAGATGGAAAATTTACATGTACTATAAAATACTTTTAGGTCTAAAATGCACAAAAAAGTGAATTAGAGGGAGAAGCTTAAACTTTCACTTGTCAAAATGGAAAAGTTGTAATTTCTTCAACCATCAGTGTTTCCCTTTATTTCCAGCATTGAACAGCATTATAAAGTTATTCTTTAATATATTTATGCATCAGGTATATTGTGTTTATGATTGTAGATATTATTCTCATCACTTGGTATTATTTCTCTTCCAGTCATCTTCAAATATCTCTTTCTTCATACAGTTTTGCCCTGGCACAAAATAAGCACAAATATTAACCTGTGTGGTTGTGTGTGTGTGTGTGTTTGTGTGTGTGTGTGTGTGTGTGTGTGTGTGTGTGTGTGTGTGTGTGTGTGTTAACTGTACAGTGAAACCTCGGATTACGAGTAACTCGGTTTACGAGTGTTGAGCAAGACGAGCAAAGATTTTTAAATACATTTTGACTTGAAAAACGAGTATTGTCTTGGTTTACGAGCAGCGAGAATCATGTATCACGGATACGCTTCTTGTTTTGACCCCGAGCATCACGTGATCACAACTGAGCCAACGATTTTTCTCTCTCTTAAGCTGCGGAATTGTGGGTAATCGTCTCCCCTGCTGGGTCTTAGTGCTCGTCTCTTACTGGTATAATCAACATCCGTGCGCGCATGTACTGTTTACTATAACACTTTGACCATGTGTGTGTGAAACATATTTATTTTGTGTTTGTAAGCGCGTGTGTACAGCGTGCATGTACTGTTTCTTATAACACACGTGTGTGAGGAGCAGTGTGTGTGTGTGTGTGTGTGACCCCATGGAACTTGTCCTGTGCCCCAAAGCAGTATCTGGTGCGCTAGCTTTTCACAACTGCGCGAGCACAGTCTGCCCAAGCGATTACTTACGAGACTACCGAGTGTTGTCCACCCGCACTTGGACATGGTAGCCTCTGGAGGGAGTATTTCAGGGCCAGAAATAGAGTCATTGTTTCGACGCAATTGATGTGCCACGCAAGAAGATGATCTCTCCAGATCCCTTGGGCTGGACGGCCATTTAAGACCGCACCCCAGCCCGTGAGGGAAGTGTCTGTCGTTAGCAGCTTGCGATGACAACACGGGCCTAGACTGGAACCCAGAGTCAAGGAAGAGGGTCTGAACCACATAGGAAAGGGTATGAAGCTCTCAGCGCATAACCCTTATTGCCTCTGGCGATTGGCCCTTGGATGAAATCCCCTGGCTTTTTTGCCACAACTGAATTGCTCTCATGTGCAGAAGGTCCAATGCTATCGCTGTGGAAACAGCTGCCATGAGACCTAACACTCTCTGCAAGTAGTAAAAGTTACTTTCTGGCCTAGCCTGATCTTATTTAGGTTCCGGGTCATTATGGCCAAAACGGAGAGACTCAGGAGGAGTTTTTATTCAAAGGCGATTAGACTCCTCAACCAGGATGTGCCACTCTCCGGTTCATAGGACTGGTATCAGTTCACCCACACACTGCTGTGCTGACATTCCACACTGCACACTGCACTTTAGTCTGGACTGTAAGCATTACTTGCACTAACATTTTATCCTGCTCATATACACACTTTATTATAATGTTTACATTTGCACCCCCCCCCCTTTTTTATCCAATTTCAATTTCTATTTATAGATTATTTCTTTTGTTTCTTGTTATTTGCACAAAGTAGGAGCGGTTCAGGATACATTTCACTGCGTGTTGTACTTGTATAACTATGCATGTGACAAATAAAGAATCTTGAATCTTGAATCTTGAATTTAGGGTATTGAGAATGGATTCGACATGCGCAGGAGACAGCTGTGCCCGCATTGCGGCTGAATCTCATATGACACCCATAATATGTCGTACTTGAACAGGAAAGAGAACGCTTTCTGTGGCGTTGAGTCTCAATCCTAAGAATTGAAGTAATCTAGGATGACATCTCGATGTCGAAGCGCTAGCTGCTAAGACTGAGCCAGAATCGCCCAGTCGTCTGTGTAATTCAGGATACGGATGCCCTGGAATCATAGGGCCAAGGCTGCATCTGTACATTTTATACATGTGCGCGGTGACATGACTAGGCCAAATGGAAGGACCTGATACTGGTAGGCTTCGCCCCCGAATGCGAAGCTCAATAACTTCCTGTGTTGTGGCAATATTTCTGTATGAAAATATGTGTCCTTCAGGTCGATTGTCACAAACCAATCCTCTGGTTGGATTTGAGAAAAAATCATTTTGGCTGTCAACATTTTGATATTCAGCACACAAAGAAAAAAATTGGACGAAACCCACCCGGCTCTCTTGGAAACCAAGAAATACTGACTGTAATAGCCCGATTCTCTGTCTGGCAGGGGAGCATGTTCTATGTCCCCTTTTCCAGCAAAGTCTGAATCTCTACAGTGCTTTGTACCTAAAGAGACATACCTGGCGGTAGATTCCCCGCTATTTATTTATGGCGAATGGAGGTTCGACCGGACGTGTTACCACCTCTAATACGCTCGCTCATCATAGAGGAGCACTCTGAAAAGAAAGTTTCTTCCGCCCCTTCACAAGAAGCGCCGGAGCGCACTTGAGAAGTCGACGGTAAAGGCTCATGCTCTGGCAAGAGAGCGAGAGAAAAGGAAGATTCCGTCTCGTGCGCTTCCACGAGATATGCACGCAAGAAATGCGTGGCGGCTCGCGGTTTCATTTTAAAGACGGCGGGCCGAGCGTGAGGGACTTTAATAGGGAGGAAATCGGAATACTTACCTGCTCCCTGAAGCCCGAGGATAGCATGCTCTTCCCCCCAAACACTGAAAACAGAAAGCATGGAGATCGCCCTCAGCGAGATATTCTTCTACACAGAGGGACAGCACTCGTGCCTAACTCTTTCTGGTGAGTAATAAGACACTTTCTATTTTTGCTTTATGTTAAAAAATCCTTGCACACACGCACACAACAATGCAGTCCTTGAAGACAAAAAGAGCTGAGAATGTTTCGGTTCCTGACTATTTATAACCTTAAGGTACACCTAATCAAATGACGTCACCTGACCGAGGTTATATATGCCAAAATTTTTGACACACATGCTTCAACAACCGGTCGCACGAAGAGTGTTCCCATAGCGTTTTCACGGAGCATCAAGATAAGCTTTTACAAAGTGAACCATTTTTTGTTCAGTGACCCCTACCAACTGGACAGGGCACAATATGCTTTCTCCAAGGCACCACCCACTACTTTTCTTAATGCTACTAACTCACCATTAGCACCACAGGTGTATTTTGCATGAATACCTTGCCAATAGAAAAGTGACATGAGTTAAGCTATTGTTTTATTCAATCCTAACTTGAGCATACAGTATGTTTGAGATCAACTTTGTTATCTCTGATTGTGAGGCTGAAATATGCACATACCAGTCTGTGTATTTGAGAAAAAGTGTAAGAGTAAGAATTGTTGTTTGTCCACAGGCCCTGGCTGAGACACAATCCTGTCAAATTAGTTTAATCAGAGGGAGGTTTAATAAGCTAGCTTGTGTATCTCTGTAGATCAGACTTATTTGTAGGGCACATCCCATACGTAGATTCTCAATCAAATTGACATCTGGGGAGTTTGGAGGGTAGTCAGCATTTTTGCTTTTCAGGGCCCATGCTTGGTGTGTTGTGGTTCACACTGTGTTCTGATACATTTCTATCATGGCCAGCATTTTTTTTTTGTGCTTCGTTAGCTTTTCTGTTGGATCAGAGTAGATATCCTTGCTTTCTTCCTCAAAGGCATGGGTGAGCATCATCCTGTCGCCAGTTTGCTGATCAATGTTAATGTTTTAACATTGTTATGTAATGTTAATATTATGGCTGACTGGTGAATAATTACCATCTTAATTTGGTGGTGGCAATGATGATTATTGAGAGATTTCTAGTATGAATTAGTGTGGTGTGGATCATCTCCTCTACACAGTGTCATTTTGTGGTATCACATCCTCAAACTCAGCATCTGCAATCGGTCCCAGCTGCAGCAGTGCAGACTTTTTGTACAGAGGGAGGTTTTTGTACGACTCTATAACACTGTGTGAGCCAGTAGCCAGTGATCTCGTGGCGACTCAGACAGTAGTAATCTGCTGCATCTTCAGTCTGGACTCCACTGATGGTCAGAATGAAATCAGATCCAGATCCACTGCCACTGAAACGAGCTGGAAAACCTGACTGCAGCTGATTTACATATTTCATCAGGAGTTTAGGAGCTTCTCCAGGTTTCTGCTGATACCAGTGTAAGCGGTCGCTGTTAGACACTGCCTGACTGGTTCTACAGTTGATGGTGACTGTTTCTCCTGGAAGAGCAGATTTCACTGCAGGAGTCTGAGTTACTGTGACTTGACCTCTGCACTCTGTAAAAACATATATTATAATTCACCATGAAACTGAAACATATACATAAAACTAATACATAAAAATTTGGATTTGTGTGAAGAGATGATTGTAGAGATAAAATATGAAGCAGTGTCTGACCTTGAGTCCAGAGGATCAGTGTCCAGATGAAGACGGGGATCAAAGTCATGGTAGCTGTGGGTGAAGTTGCTGTAGCAGCAGCTCTCAGTCATGAAGTGTTAAAGTCACAGTGCTATAAACACTCCCAGAGCACTGAAGCATGGTATTGAATGCAAAAACATTTATTTTCAAGACAGATATTTTACATACAAAAGTCAAACCAGTAGCACAAAAAAACCCACTAAATTTTATAGAAAAAAAATTGTATTTAAGTTTATTTTGTTAATACATTATTGATGAAAGGATCAGGAAAAACCTGGTGAGGAAAGCTGTCAAGGGGAATACAACAAAAATAACACCATCAACAGACAAAATATATAGCAATGTCTAAAAAATATTGGTTGCTCTGTACATGTGACATAAATTTCCTATATTCCTTATACACTATATTGCTAAAAGTATTCACTTTACTCGCTTCACATGCATATGAAATTCAGTAACATCCAGTTACATAGGGTTTAATATGATGTTGGCCCACCCTTTGCAGCTAAAAGAGATTTCCACAAGGTTTAGGAGTGTGTTAATGGGAATTTTTGATCATTCTTCCAGAAGCGCATTTCTGAGGTCAGATGCTGATGTTGACCTGGCTTGCACTCTCATCTCTAATTCTTCCCAAAGAGTTCCTTTCACTGGAAGTAAGAGACCGAGCCCCCCAAAAAATACCCTACACCAGATCCAACATGACTGTGCACTAGTGCAGAAAGCAAGCTCCATGAAGAGAGAACTTGACTGGCCAGCACAAAGTCCTGACCTCAACCTGATCATCACACCTTTGGGATGAATTAAAGACTGTATGCCAGGCCTTCTCATGCAACATCAGTGTCTGACCTCACAAATGCTCTTGTGGAAAAAATGGTAAAAAGAAATTCCCATAAACACTCTTCTAAACTTTTTGGAAAGTCTTCCTAGAAGAGTTGATGCTGTTGATGTGATGGATGCAAAGCATGTGCCAACATTATATGGATGTAAAGGCATGCGAGCGAATACTTTTAGCAATATAGTTAATGATTAATCTCCAGGGTAGAGTGCTAAACATGACCCATTCTTAACACACAAACAAAAACCCATCCAAATATTCAATCTTATGAAGAATTATGGAATATGCGTGTAATGAGACCAAAGTTATGACAAATGACAAAAAAAATAGTTAAATAAATGCAGGTCTTTTTTCAGAGTCTAAGTCTATATCCCCTCAAAATATGTAGGTGTAGCAGGATGAGCTGTGGTCTCATCATGCCAGTTATATTTATGTGGGTGCCTTATTTATGACTTTGTATGGTTATATACTGCCACACTCTTAGTTGGGGGACTTCCGGTTCACCTGGTTTGTGTTTGTGCTTACTCCAGACGCTAGCCAATCTGCTTGCCTGTGAGCTGTTATAAAGGTAACGGGATAGCCGTTCATGTAGTGTGCCCGCCTCCTAACTACCTAACTTCCGGTCTTGCCACAGGTAAGAATGCTCCTCGAAATCGCTTAGCTATGTTGATGGGCAGTGGTACTTACCTAAATGGTTTCCTTAGGTTTCCTCTGGACTCGTTAACAGTGGGGTATTTCCCTACCAGCTCTGTTTGTAGAGTGCGCGCGCTGTTTTATGGTGCGTCTGACTTTCACTTTCATATACGGTATGAATGCTTTTTGCGATCTCTCTCCCATGTTTATGGACGGAAGCACTTATTTAAATCGGCTTGTAGACTCATCTTGGCTTTTCCTACAGTCATTTTCGGTGGACTCTCCTGTGCGTAGCGTGCACGTTGTTTCGCTGCGTGTCTGACTTCCGCTTCCGTCTCAGGTATGAATACTCAGGTATGAATACTCGTCGCCATCTATTATTTTGGAAATGGTTATTTAATTGGAATTGTAGGTTTCTCCTGACTCTCCTGTAGTGAAATCCTATCGACTCTCTGTTGTGTAGAGCGCATGCCCTTTTGCTGTACGCCCAACTTTCCGGTCTTTGTTTCAGTTTTCCCCTAAACGGGTGGGTTCTTTAACATTGCCCGACTGGAGTCGGTAAGTGGCTCGTTCCCTGTACTTCCTGGTTGTACCGGGCTTGTTGGGGGTTGTTCATTCAGCATCCCCTATATTCATCCCCTCCCTGTCATAGTCTGCCACCCACTGGTTAGCTCCAGCTCAAAAAGGATGGTATATTTTTATAATTTTTAGTATTGCATATTCCTGATGTCAAATTAAAATTATTTATTATATCTAATTGTTGAACTGTGACATTGTGTGTTTTTTTTTGTGAGAGAATAAACATTTATGTACGAAATCCACGCATTTGATGTACGAAATTGCATCTCTGGTGAATGTACCTGGGTGCCTTAGTTAGTTTAATAATTAGGGTTTTGTTTTATTTCCTTGGGTGCAATTCCCAAGGTGGCGTAATTGGCTACCATTGTTAACAGTAGCGGGGTGGCGGAGCTCAAGCAAGCCAGCGCACCCTAGCGCTCGCCACATAGGTTTAGCTGACGAGAGCTGTGAACAGAAGATGCCCAGACAATTTGACAGAGCTACAAAGCCTTTGCAAGTAAATATGGCAGGATATGGGCAGATTTATTGACTCTTACCCAAGATGTTGAAATGTGATAAGAGCTAAAAAAAGTTAATTCTGCCTTACCTTTAGTATAGTATTAATTTAGGGGTGTGCACACAGACTGGCCCTGGCTATTGTAGAGTGTTATTCTTTAATAGAATAAATGATTGCTTTGTTTTACAATTACAATTTAACAGGTAAAATGTCCTGACATTAGATAACGAATAATAATCTCTGTATCTAGATGTAGAAAATAAAGAGCATCTGTCCAAACAAATGTGGGTTTATGCAGTATCTTTGTGTAAATATTAACACACTTTCAGCTTTTTAATTTTCTGGTATTACAAAATAGAACTAAAATCTTAATTATTATGATTGTATGTCTTGAATCTATGCAAAAGTCCACTTAATTCCAATGAATAATTGCAAAATGATGGTGCACTTAATGTCAGTGTCTACGTAAAGAAGGATATCAGTCAGGATTTAACTAAAAGGCCAGAGGTACAGTAACACTTAGCAGAACATTACCTTCACCATGTTACACTACACTAAGGACACTGGTTTTTGCCGAACATTGTGCATTGTTCCAAGGTCAGAAAGTTTAAGTTTTGATTTCATCAGAACAAACATAATTTTATTGAGTCTACCTGAGGCAAAATTTAAATTGCATTTTATACAGCTTTTATATTTAACTTCATTTTCTGCATAATACTGTTCCAATAAATATGTTCTTAAACATACTCTAGAGCCTTTCAGGAACAGGTGGGTTTATACCAGTGGTTCTCAAACTTTTTCTGTCATTCCCCACTTAAGGGGGTGAGCGAATTTTCAAGCCCCACTTGTCAACAAAATAATAACGAAATCTGCCAAGTTTACTGTTTATTGAAATATCAATTTCTAAACCAATAAGATCAAACAACACCAAGTTAAAAACAGATAAAATACACATCAATTGTTATAAAAGACTTACGTTATCACTTATCTTTGCATAATTGACCCCATGTTTATTAGCTGCTCAGCAATCGTTTGTAGTTTTTTTGCACTGGCCAATTCTGTATGCAACTTTGAATTAAGCCATTTGTGCTTTGCTGTCCACTGATTCAGATTTTACCATGAGATTATCCTGCTGTCTGTATTCTGCCAGCTTTCTTTGAAAGAAGTCGAGTGGCTTATTAACGTGTGTTGTCTCTAAGTGTCTTCCTAATTTGTTGGGTCTCATGCGGTCTGCTGCCAGCGGTATAAGACACAAAACACACACGGGTCTCTCTTCTGCCCCCACCATCACCACCATGAAGCAAGTTAGGCTTCATTAGGGGTGGGCAGTATAACCAAAATCTTCTATCACGGTAGAAGCTATTTTCTACCTCGATAACGATTGTAAAGTTTCTCTAAAGTTTTGTAGTAGAAGAGGCGAGTTGCTCAGTCTGTCCGCTGTGCTTCGGTAAGCTTTTCTGGCGCCAGGAGAGATTCAGTCAAACACACACACACACACACACACACACACACACACACACACACACACACACACGTTGTCTGTCAGAAAGGTCTCTGTTTATTAACAGCAAAAGATGGGTTTATATATATTTGACCAAACGCCTGGGCTATAGACATATGTTACTACAAAGAGCATGAACCATTGTAAATGTCCTGGTGAGATCCTGAAGAATCAAAGGAGAGGAAGATAGAGGTGTCCGTCCAGAGACAGATCACAAGATGTTGGCTCGAGTTAGGGGGAGAGGGGGAAGGAGACAGAGGGAGATAGAGAGAGAGGGGGAAGGAGACAGACGAGGAGAGAGGGGGAGAGAGAGAGAGACATAAAGAGAGTATGGGAAGGTGAGCGTGGGAGCGTTCACACCTTTAAGAACAGATGCAAGAGGAGACAGGAAGATAGCAGCAGGAAAGATTTAACACGTTAATATCAAATCTATGAGGAAGAGAACAAGAGAGTAGAATCAACTCCTTTATATATAAAATAATTCTAACAGTTGCCCCCTTAAATTCTAAAAGAATTTGTGAATGTCAATAAGTTAACATAGCAAGAGATATTAACGTGAAGAAGCAAAGATTCATAATTAGTAGAGTCAGCAAAAATGATTATAAGAAGGGTGATAAAGGAAGAAGATAGCCAGGATTAAATCACTTCTAGAATCACAATTAGAAATGAAATATACACTACATACTTAATCAGGCGTTGGCACAAAAATAAAATGTGGAAAAAGCAAACTTGTCACGAACAAACCGGGATGAGCAGATAGCTTTAGCAGTTAGCCCTGTAGCGTGAATGGTAAACCCAAATGCGGATAAACACGAGCGGGCAGGATAATCATGCGCTTTGTTATAAGGACTCTCACACTGAATGAGCAAAGGAAAGACACAATCTAACCCTAGTCCTATAAACACACACTCAGTCTGAAAAGATAGCCAAGAAAGTGAGTACTCACAGATACGGGAACGATTCCGAAAAGACCTGGGCATAACTCAATGACAGAGCGATGTGCGGCGCCATCTTGTTTACCTTTATGCTTTCAGGTTCGCCACCATCTTACTTCCGGGTCCTAGTGCCGGTCGCGGCTGAGTGTGCATGACAGTACCCCCCCGTCCAGGACCGACTCCGGACGGTCCAGGGGTGGAGGATACCCGGTGACGGTAGTCCCTAATGAGCCCGGAGTCGAGGATGAAGCAAGCCGGAACCCAGGACCGCTCCTCGAGGATCCGTCGCACGGTGTAGGCGGGACCGCCATCAATGATTCGGGGAGGAGGAGCAGGGGGGGTGGGTGGAACCATGGGTGATGTGGTGAATGGTTTCAGCTGTGAGGTATGGAAGACAGGATGGATCCTGAGCGCCGCAGGCAGCTGGAGCCGGTAGGTGACAGGGTTGATCCTGAGAGTAATTCGGTATGGCCCGATGAACCTTGGTGATAACTTTTTTGACTCTGTGTGCAGGTGGAGGTTTTTGGATGATAGCCACACTTTGTCACCTACGTGGTACAATCGTCCCGGAGGGTGCCGACGGTGGTGTTGGGCCACATAGTTGGCGTTGGTGCGTCGGATGGCGAGATTGGCTTGGTGCCATAGCCGCCGGCACCGGCGAACCAACTGTTGGGCCGATGGTACATCAACCTCCGGTTCCTGGTGGGTGAACATCGGAGGCTGGAAACCATAGCACACCTCAAATGGGCTCAGGTTGGTGGCTGAGGAGACGTGAAGGTTGTGTGATAATTCGGCCCACTTGAGGTAGCGGGCCCAGGAGCGCTGGCGATCCGACAGGAAACATCTTAGGTAGCGCTCCAGCTGTTGGTTGGTTCGCTCCGTCTGACCGTTCGTCTGGGGGTGGTAGCCAGAGGACAAACTGCAGGACGAATCGATCAGACAGCAGAAGTCCTTCCAGAACCGGACGGTGAACTGGGGACCTCTGTCCGAGACGATGTCCTTAGGGAACCCATGCAATCGGACTACGTGTTCCAATATCAGCTCAGCTGTGGTTTTGGCTGACGGGAGTCCGGTGAGGGCCACCAGGTGCACTGCCTTGGAGAAGCGGTCCACGATGGTAAGGATGACGTCTTTTCCCTCGGAGATCGGCAGGCCCGTGATGAAGTCGACGGCAATGTGCGACCAGGGCCGACGAGGAACTGGAAGTGGTTGGAGCTCCCCCGGAGTTGGTTGGTTGGAGTCTTTGGCCCTGGCGCACACTGGGCACACCCGGACGAACTCACTAGCCTCCCTCCTCATCGAAGGCCACCAAAAGGCCCGTCCCACGAAGGTGAGGGTTCTCCGGGTTCCCTGGTGTCCCGCGACGGGCGAAGAATGGCCCCACTGGAGGACTTCGGGCCGGAGTTGAGTGGGGACGTAGAGCCGCCCGGGCGGCACACCTGCCGGTGCGGGTTCGCTGGCCAGTGCCTGGCGGACCCTCATTTCCATATCCCAGTGCAGGGGTGCGATGATCCGGGTGGGTAGAAGGACAGGCACAGGCTCCGCCCGGGGCGCCTCTCGCTCGTATTGATGGGAGAGGGCGTCGGCCTTGGTGTTCTTTGACCCCGGGCGGTACGACAGATGGAAATCGTACTGTTCGAAGAATAGGGCCCACCGTGCCTGTCGTGGGTTTAGCTGCTTGAGGTTGCGGATGGTGATGAGGTTCTGATGATCCGTCCAGACAATGAATGGCTCACTGGCACCCTGGAGCCAGTGACGCCACTCCTCCAATGCCCACTTTATGCCCAACAGTTCACGGTCCCCTACTCCGTATCGCTGCTGAGTGGGGTTAATTTTTTTGGAGTAAAAGCCACAGGGGTGTAGCTTCTGGTCTGGACCTCGTTGTGAGAGAACAGCGCCGGCGCCCACTTCCGACGCGTCCACCTCCACAATGAACGGTTGACTGGCATCCGGATGGAGGAGAATCGGGGCGGTGGTGAACAGGTGACAGAGTCAGTGGAAAGCTGAGATGGCGGTAGGGTTGAGTTGGAAGGAATGGTTGGAGAGCCTGGTAAGTGCAGTGAGTGGTGCTGCAACTGTACTGTACCCCCGGATAAAGCGACGATAAAAGTTCGCAAACCCGAGAAAGCGTTGGAGCTGTTTGAGTGTCCTGGGTAGGGGCCAGTGATGTACAACCTCCAGCTTCTGCAGGTCCATGGCCACACCCTGGGGCGAGATAACAAAACCCAGGAATGTGGTGGAGTGCTCGTGAAAAGCACACTTCTCCAACTTACAGTACAGCTGGTGGGCGAGCAATCTCTTAAGGACAGCCCGAACGTGTTTTGTGTGTTCCTCGGGGGTGCGTGAGTATATTAAAATGTCATCTAGGTAGACGAACACCCATCGGCCTAGCATGTCCCTGAGGACATCATTGATGAAACACTGGAAGGCCGAGGGTGCGTTGCAGAGACCAAATGGAATGACCAGCCTCTCATAGTGTCCGGTGGGGGTGATGAAGGCCGTCTTCCACTCATCACCCTCTCTGATGCGCACCAAGTTGTAGGCGCTCCGGAGGTCCAACTTAGTGAACATGGTGGCACCAGAGAGGGCGGCCAGGGCTGAGTTGGTAAGAGGTAAAGGATGACGATTTCTGATGGTAATCTTGTTAAGCCCCCGATAGTCGACACACGGACGAAGTTCGCCCCCTTTTTTCTTTACAAAGAAGAACCCCGCGGCAGCCGGCGAGGAGGAGGGTCTGATGGTGCCGTTTCGCAGGGCGCTGGCGACATACTCCTCCATAGCCTGGGTCTCGCTGGTAGAAAGGGAGTAGAGGTGGCCGCGGGGGGGGCTGGAGCCTGGCTGGAGTTCGATGGCTAGGTCGTAAGGTCGGTGAGGTGGTAGATGGCTGGCCCGGCGTTTGCAGAACACCTCAGCCAGGTCTCGATATGGTGGCGGGATGGCGTGGATGTCGACGTCGGGGGCCTCGGACTCCCTGGAACACGTCCCAGCCTGGGCCTGTAGGCATAAGTCGGTGCAGGTCGGCCCCCATTGAAGGATTTGGTTCTGAGACCAGGATATGAGTGGGTCGTGCTGTAAGAGCCAGGGGTAGCCGAGGGTGATGGGTGAAGAGGAGATGGGTGTAAGGTGAAATTGGATAGACTCCTGATGTTGGCCGAGGATGAGAGTGATGGGTGGAGTCTGCTGGGTGATGGGGCTGGATGAGAGGGGCCGCCCGTCGACTGAGGTGATTTTCACTGGCTGGGATAACGCCTCAATCTTTACCCCCAATCCCATGGCATACGTTGAGTCAATGAAGTTACCCGCGGCACCAGAATCGATGAACGCGGTACTTCTGACCCGTCTGTGGCCAAGATGGAGGGTTACCTGGACCGTGAGTCGAGTCTCGGTGTTGTCGGTGGTCACGGAGAGATGGATGATACCCGGGGAGTCTCTCCTCTCTCTCACCGGGTTTGGGCGTTTCCCGGACGGGAGGGGCAGGTCGCTCGATGGTGCGCGGCTGAGCCGCAGTAAGCGCACAGTCCCTCGCGGTAACGTCTCTCGCGTTCCGCCACGGTCAGGGAGGCGCGCCCTAGCTGCATGGGTTCCCCGGCTCCAGTGTCAACCATGGCAGGGGTGGAGATCCGACACGTCCAGGGAGAGCGGTGGTGACGGTGGTTGGTGGTCTTGGTGCAATGTAGGCGTACGTGGATGGTGGCAGCAGGGTTCGAGGTGCTGGCCTCGGACGGGATAGGAGGCGCTGGTCAATCCGGAGTGCTAGCTGGATTAGCCCCTCCAGTGTGGCTGGGAGCTCTCGTCCGGCTAGCTCATCTTTGATTCGATTAGCCAGCCCCTCGAAGTAGGACGTCCGGAGGGCTGCGTCTCCCCAGGAGGTCTGAATGGCGAGGGTCCGGAACTCGGCGGTGTATTTACTCACGGACAGTCCTCCCTGCCGCAGGTGGTACAGCTTTGTGTCGGTCTTCACCTCGCCCACGGGATGTTCAAAGGTTAGCTTGAGCTGACGGGGTGAACTCATTGTAGGAGTGCGCGGTGTCTGTGTCTGCGCGCAGGACTGCCGTGGCCCACTCTGCTGCCTGCCCTGATAGCAACGAGACGAGGAGTGCAATGCGCAGCCGGTCGGTGGAGTACTTGGTGGCATTGAACTCAAACACCAGTTCCAGCGATGTTAAAAACACACTGCATTTCCCATCCGTTCCATCCCATTTATCTGGAAGAGCTAAAAAAACGTCAGAAAGGGGAGGGGGGTGGTGCGGCGGTCGCGGGCAGCTATCCAGCCCACCAACCGCCTCCCGGAGGCTCGCGTTCTCCTGCCTAAGCTCCGCGACCTCGTGGCGCAAGGCCGCGATGTCTTGGACACTCCGGCGCAGAGAATCGAGCTCTGTGGTTAGCGTATTGATGAGCAAAGCATGCTGGTCAACCACATCGCGGAGGCGGGCGTGATCCGCTGGGTTTACTGCTCTTGGCTCTGTCATTCTGTCACGAACTAACCGGGATGACCAGAATGATGATCGTGCTATCTGTCACGAACAAACCGGGATGAGCAGATAGCTTTAGCAGTTAGCCCTGTAGCGTGAATGGTAAACCCAAACGCGGATAAACACGAGCGGGCAGGATAATCACGTGCTTTGTTATAAGGACTCTCACACTCAATGAGCAAAGGAAAGACACAATCTAACCCTAGTCCTATAAACACACACTCAGTCTGAAAAGATAGCCAAGAAATTGAGTACTCACAGATACGGGAACGATTCCAAAAAGACCTGGGCATAACTCAATGACAGAGCGATGTGCGGCGCCATCTTGTTTACCTTTATGCTTTCAGGTTCGCGACCGTCTTACTTCCGGGTCCTAGTGCCGGTCGCGGCTGAGTGTGCATGACAAACTAATACAAAGTTGACGCTATATGTGTATGTGTAAAAGGTGAGAAGCGACAGGAGCCCCCTTTTGAGGTGTCTTCTGGGCGTATGTTGCTCCACTAGCCCCTCGGTGCGGGCTAGGAGATCTTGTGAGTGGTCGATTATGTCAAGCAACAGAACAGCTGTGCGTGTCACTGCAATTACTGTTGTAGGTGTACTGTAGGCAGCATCCCCCACCTTCCTGGGATTTAAACTTTTCACCAGCACTGTATCACCTGGGATGAAAGAGTGAGTAGGCTTGTCTGTAGGCAGAGGGAGAGAAGCAGAGACATTACCGTGAACACTGTTCAGTTTTTCAATGAGCGCTTGCGTATAATCGGCGACAATCACGTCCAGATCACCTGTAAGGGAAACACCAGGGTTACCTTTTACCCAGGGGGTGGGGAATGGTCATCCCATTATAATCTCAAATGGTGAAAGTTTGGTTGTAGAATTGGGTGTCATTCTAATTTCATAAAGCACAGATGGTAACAGGTCAACCCAATTCTTACCTGTATCCATCATGGCCTTTGTCAACCTATCTTTGATTGTTCTGTTCATCCAAATTCAAATTTTATTGGTCACATACACAATCATACACAGTATAATATGCAGTGAAATGCTTTATACGACCGCCAGTGACCTTAAAAAAGAAAATAAAAGCTTGTACGTAAAATAAATAATCAATAAAAAGGAAATACTGAAGAAATAATTTTAACTAGTAAAATTAACATAATAAAATACTGCAAAAATATAGAATATAGGGTAGAGTATATATGTATATAGAATTAAAGTGTCGGTAGTTGTGCAAATATGCATGAAAGGTGACATGTGCAATTGTCCAGATGTATGAGTATTTAGTGCAAGTGTGTATGAATGTGTCCATGATTGTCCAGTCAGTGTTGTGAGCTTAAAAGATGTTATTAGTCCTGTGTGGAGGTGTGATTGTGATTGAGAGACCTTATCGCCTGCGGGAAGAAGCTCCTCCTCAGTCTCTCTGTGTTGGCCTTTAGGGAGCGGAATCTCTTCCCAGACCGCAACAAAGAGAACAGTCCATTACTGGGGTGACTGAGGTCCTTCATGATCTTCCTGGCCTTAGTCCAGCACCGCTTGCTGTAGATGGAGTGCAGGTCAGGGAGCTCAGTGCGGATGATGCGCTCGGCTGATCGCACCACCCTCTGTAGAGCTCGTCTGTCCTGCATGGTGCTGTTCCCGAACCAGGTCGTGATGTTTCCCGTCAGGATGCTCTCTATGGTGCAGGAGTAGAAGTTCCTGAGCACCTTGGAGGGCAGTCTAAAGTCTCTCAAGCGTCTGAGGTGGTAGAGACGCTGCCGGGCTTTTTTCACCACGGTGTTGATGTGACAGGACCATGATAGGTCCTGCGTGATGTGAACACCGAGGTATCTGAAGCTGTCCACTCTCTCCACTGGGCTCCTGTTGATGACGGGGGTCTGGTAGTTCCTCTCCTGCTTTGTACTAAAGTCCACTATCAGCTCCTTTGTCTTACTGACGTTCAGGAGGAGATTGTTCCTCTGGCACCAGTTCTCCAGATTTCCAATCTCCTCTAGGTAGTCCGACTCATCATTGTTGGTGATCAGTCCGACCACGACGGTGTCGTCAGCAAACTTGATGATGGAGGTGGAGTTGGTAGTGGCCACGCAGTCGTGGGTGTACAAAGAGTACAGCAGGGGGCTCAGAACACAACCCTGGGGGGCTCCAGTGCTGAGAGTGAGTGTAGCTGAGACATGTCCGCCCATCCTTACTGCCTGTGGTCTGCCAGTCAGAAAATTGGAGATCCACTGACATATAGATGAGCTCAGTCCCAGGTGCTCCAGCTTGGTGGTGAGTGTGGAGGGAATTATGGTGTTAAAAGCAGAGCTGTAGTCGATGAAGAGCATTTTAACATAATTCCCTTTCCTAGTGTCCAGGTGAGTGAGTGATGTGTGGAGGAGATGAGAGATTGCATCGTCTGTGGAGCGGTTCTGACGGTATGCAAACTGTAGTGGGTCCAGTGTGTCGGGTAGTGAAGAAATGATGAAGTCTCTGATAAGGCGTTCAAAGCACTTCATCACTACTGAGGTGAGGGCTACAGGGCGATAGTCATTGAGGGAAGCAGGGTGTGGTTTCTTCGGGACAGGAACAATGATGGACTCTTTGAAGCATGTGGGGATCACCGACTGAGATAAAGAGATGTTGAATATCTCAGTGAACACAGGTGCTAGCTGGTCTGCGCAGGCTCTGAGGATACGACCTGAGATGCCGTCTGGTCCTGCTGCTTTCCTGGTGTTCACTCTCTTGAAGGCTCTCCTCACGTCGTGCTCGGAGATGATGAGCGCGTTCCCGGTGCTGGCTGTGTCTTCCTGTCTGCAGCCGTTAGCGCCGCCAGCATTAGCGCCGTTAGCATTAGCACCGTTAGCATTAGCATCGCTAGCGTCTTTAGCTGCAGCATCGAAGCGAGCGTAAAATGTGTTCAGCTCGTCTGCCAGAGTC
The DNA here is from genome assembly GCA_030522415.1 of Channallabes apus. Taxonomy (NCBI): domain Eukaryota; kingdom Metazoa; phylum Chordata; class Actinopteri; order Siluriformes; family Clariidae; genus Channallabes; species Channallabes apus. The sequence continues at coordinate 12,413,860 of CM060107.1, forward strand.
GCGTTTGCGTTCGTCATACCGGATGCTGGTGTTTTATAGTCCGTTATTGTTCTCAGTCCCTGCCACAGGCTCCTAGAGTCACTCTGTTGAAGCTGTGACTCTAGTTTTCTCCCGTAGCGCTGCTTCGCCTCTTTCACCGCCTTCCGGACGTTGTATGACGCAGCCTTGTACGGTTCCATGTCCCCCGACGCAAGTCCCGTGTTGTACGCAGCGGTGCGAGATCTCAGAGCGTCGCGGATGGTTTTATCCACCCACGGCTTCTGGTTGGGAAACGTTCTGATAGTCTTTTTCTCTACCGTATCGTCTACCAGCTTTTCAATAAATCCCACAACCGCTTCCGTAAACACGCTGACGTCATCATCGGAGCTGTTTCTGAACATGTCCCAGTCTGCGTCATCGAGTGCGTCCTGTAATGCGGCCACCGATTGGTCCATCCAGCGCGCGACCTCCCTCTGGACCGGCACTTCCTGTTTCAGCCTTTGTTTATATTTTGGCATGAGGAAAATCGCGGCGTGGTCGGATTTACCAAACGCTGGACGAGATTGTGCCTTGTAACCGTCTTTGACCGTGGTATAACAGTGGTCCAGTGTCCTTTCACCCCTGGTGGGGCAGGTGATGTGCTGATAAAAGTTCGGCGCTGCGCGTTTGAGGTTGGCACTATTAAAATCCCCCGCCACAATGAGCGCAGCGTCCCGGTGTTGTGTCTGGTGTTGTGTGAGCGCCTCATGCAGCTCGCATAAGGCAGTTTCAGTGTCCGCTTGTGGAGGTATGTAAACGGCGCTGATTATGACCGATGTGAACTCCCGTGGAAGATAAAATGGACGACACATGATGGACAGTAGTTCCAGGTTTGGTGTGCAGGAGCGTGTAAGAGGAACAACGCTCGCGCTGTTGCACCAGCTGTTGTTCACCATTAAGCACACGCCGCCTCCTCTGGACTTCCCCGAGTCCCGCGTCCTGTCCATGCGGTGAACCGAGAAGAACTCGGCCGGCTGTATGGCGTGGTCTGGCACCGCTGGGTTCAGCCATGTCTCGGTGAAGCAGAGGAGATTGCAGTCCCGAATGTCTCTCTGGAACTTTATCCTGGCCCTGAGGTCATCAAGTTTGTTCTCCAGTGACTGGACATTGGCGACCAGGATACTAGGCAGAGGTGTGCGGTGTGCACGGGTCCTGAGCCTGTTCCTCACCCCAGCTCGTCTCCCTCGGGTTCGTCGCTTCGCGTGGCGTCCATTGTTCTCCCTCAGGATCTCACTCGGCCAGCTCGGATCCGGAGTTAAAACAGTCGAATTGTGAGTACATTGTATACCAATAGAAACAAGAGTGTCTCTATCATACCTAATGTACTCAATGGTGATGATTTTGCCGATTTTAAAACACTGAAAACTAACTTAAAAAACAAAAACAAAGAAAAGGTGGTCGGAGCAATCGTGACGGCAGCCGACCTCACCGGCGCCATCTTGGATATTCATCCTCTCTACCTACCTCACCGGCGCCATCCTCTCTACCACACCAGAACTTTGGGGATGGTAGGGGATGTGAAATTTCCAATCAATGGTTAAAAATTTACACAATTTTCGTGTCACTTTGGAGACGAATGGCGTGCCATTATCACTGTCAATAGATGTTGGAATACCGTATCTAGGAATGATTTCTTTAGCCAGAATTTTAACTACTATCGTTGCATTTTCTTTTGAGCATGGAAATGCTTCTACCCATTTAGAAAATCTGTCCACGATTACAAGCATGTATTTCAGATTTCTGACAGGTGGCATGTGTGTAAAGTCAATTTGAAACATTGAAATGGTGCAATAGGCATTGGCAAGGCATCATGTTTAACATGTTGTCCTTGTGTATTTGCACGAGCACAGATCAAGCAGGAATCTAATAGAACAAGTGTAGCCTGTTTGATATTGCGAATGCAGAATCTGTCCTCAATCATACGGATTACCCCCCGTTTTGCGACATGTGAAATACCATGAAAATGACGCACTAATAACGGGAGGACAGATGCTGGAAGAGCTATACGGCCGTTCTCATCCCGAATTAGCATATCGCTGCCAGGTGAACACTCGTGTGTGAGACCATAAGCGTAACGCAAATCCGTAAAGATAGTAACAGGTTGATTTTTAAATAGGAGACATGCACGTGTAAGAGCAGTAAGTTCAGCAGCTTGAGCTGAAAGAAAAGGCAACGAATAAGCTTCTAATACAATGTTGGGCAGCTGAGAGATAGAATAGCCGCAATGTGTCACATTGTCATTAGGCCTTGAACAAGAGCCATCAACATAAATATGTGTGCCATGCTCTAAAGGAGTGGAAGATAAATCGGAGCGTACAGCCGAGGTAGTGGTGATCTCATGTAAACAGTCATGATCAGCCCAGTCTGGTTGGGTCTGATCAGGGCCACAGAGTGTCATGAGACGGTGTAAGAGTACAGCCGGAGTGTTGGGTGTCGATATTGGTTTAATAGTTAGATTATGTGTGGCACAAAGAATAGCTTCATATCCTGAACGACGTTGAGCTGTCATGTGCTGTGTTTGAATATTATTAAGGATCGTTATAACTTGGTGAGAAGAGTGTAATACTAAGGGGTACGAGAGAGCAATCTTTTCAGCATCCGTGACAATGAGAGCAGAGGCAGCCACAGCTCGCAGACAAGCAGGAAGTCCTGATGCTACAGGATCTAGGGTTTTAGATAAGTATGCAACTGGCCGATAAGACCCGCCGTGATCTTGGGCTAAGACCCCCGCTGCGACCCCCCTGCCTTCAGAGACATATAGGTGAAATGGCTTGCCATAATCAGGTAGACCCAATGCTGGAGCTGAACTTAGAGATCGCTTGAGGTAACAAAGAGTCCTTCATCTCAGATGTCCATGTGATTTTGTCTGGTTGAGTGGAGGAGCATGACTGGCGCAATATCTTGTCATAGTAGAACAGTCAGGAATGAACTGCCTACAATAGTTTATAAGTCCAAGAAAGCCCATCATTGCTTGCTTCGTGGCAGGTGGCAAATCTCGGGTAAATCTCCATCCTTTTCCACCTGCCTTTTGTATAGGATTAACAGGTGTATTGTATGGAGATTGGGTAGGAACTAGGACACCTTGTTGTATTAATGACAAAATCACTTTCTCAATACCTGCCTCTTTATCTGGTGAAAGAGGGTATTGCTTACAATACACAGGTGTCAGTGTTTTAAGTTTTGCTGTGTATGGTGTAGTGCAAACTGTGCCCACTTCATTAGCATGAGTAGACCACAACCTCGGAGGTACAGAAGACAAGTAGGATGGAATGACAATAGATCTATCCGTAGAATCAACCTGTGGGATCACATCAGAGAACATAGTCAGATTATTAGGGGTCTTTAAAACGGTTTTGCCTTCTGCAAAAGATATACAACAGCCTAATTTAGACAGTCCATCACGGCCTAGTAAATTGAACGGAGATGAAGGTATCACCACAAATCGATGAAGGAAATGCAAATTTGGGTCATCTGGGCTAGTTACAGGAAGGTATACACCTTGAGTCTGGCGCCTTAGACCACTCGGCCATCCCGACACATGAGTTGAATGGCAGGTTAGTGTCCGGTCCCTGCTAGAGAAATTTTTTTTAAAGAGAATTAGGTCTATATCATTAACAAAGAAAGTCCCTGTGTAAAAAACCATGCAGTTATATATAGTTTAATTCCTAAAACCTATTACTGTCGAATAGGTTGTAACGCTCAGATTTATTATTAGAGCTAATTACACTAAATCGGGGTCTAATATCTAAATACAGGCTGATTACACTTACTTCCGGTATTGCGCAACCTTCGCGGAGCAAGGAAAGACGGACACAACAACAGATTCCCAAACCAAAGTGTATTATTTACAAAAGACAAACAAACAAATGAAGTGCAACGAAAAAACAATATATACAAAATATAAACAAATATATACAATGTCAGTAGTGTGTGCGAGTGTGTGAGTGCGTATGTATGAATGTCCAAGTCCGTGCTATTGAATGAATGGGATGGTATACAGGAGAGACGGTTCGTTCTCACCAGGAAATGATGGTAAATCCGGGAGAACGAAGAAACGGTATAAGAAGGGTACTGAATGGCAATCCAGCAAGGAAATCCAAAAAACGTCCAAACAGGCTCTCTCTCTCTCAAAACTATTGCAGCGCGCTGTCTCATCTCTCCGTCCCGAACGTCATGCCGGTTCCGGCTTTATACCGGCACACGTGACCTGATAGGTCATCCGGGTTCTCTCGCGGCACAGCTGCGCATGCGCGCGTGAGCTTAACCCCAGAACCAAAGCACCGTTGCCATGGGGGACGAAAATAACCGAAAGGGGTCAGTTTGTTGGAGCAGGTGAGCAACATTAGCTCCTTCTTCTTTCCCCTGCTGTTTAACCGCCCCTTTATGTGGCCGCACTACATAGACCCCCCCCCAGCCTCCGGCGTGTGAGGAGAGGACCGCACTAGCGCTTTCCATGTACCACTTCCTTGGCTTTGTGAGATGCCCCCAGACCTAGTGTCAGTCCATTGGTTCTTTTTTAAGTCTTTTTTAGCTGGACCCTCCCACTGGGCACTAGCTCACCTGACAAGTTTTTGATGGGCAGATGGAAAAGATGGAGTCCGCCGCCAAACCAGCCCGCCCGGTAGCTCTGGCGCCTCGTGCTGCCGGGAATTGTGGTAGCTGGCTTCTTTGGCTGGCTGACGGGTTGGTGGGGGTGTCTCTTCCTCTGCTGTGATCCTGATGTCGGTGGATTCTGAATCGGTGGTTGGGTCTGTGGAGTGTTGTTGGGTGGTAGGCTGTTCCAGCGGCCCCTGGTGAGGTCTGGCAGGTGGTAGCTCCCGGATCTTCCCTTGGGTTTGCAGGGATGAGGGGCGTCGGGCGTGACCGTTCTTTTCTGGTCCCTGGTTCGCTTGGCCCCGCTCCGGGTGTTCTGGCAGACCTCACAAGCTCCCACGTACCGCCAGACGTCCTTGCGGATGGTGGGCCACCAGGCGACGTCAAGGAGGCTTAGAAGTGTTTTTAGCCCCCCCCGGTGGCCACCCGACGGCTTTTGGTGAAAGTCTTGTAAGAACTTCTGGATGTTTGTTGGTGGGACTACCAGCTGGCGTGCTCCTCCCTTCTTCCTCGGAACTTTATGGTGTAACGCCCCCTGGTGGTGTTCGAAGGAGACGCCCTGGTTCTGGGTCGCTCCGACATCCACCACAGTGGCTAGTAGCGCCACCTGGAGACCTTCCCGCTGTGGAGGTTCCACCTCTGCAAGGTCTCTGGGCGGGGCGGCTGACCGTTCCGAGGTAGGTTGAGGAGGCTCTGCGTTCGTTGGGTTGGCGTGGTAGAGGTGAGAGGGAGCAGAGAGGGGCTGGGCGTTGGACGGTCCGGCCTGGGCCAGAGTAGAAGTGGGCAGTGGTGCTCCTTTCTTCCCTTTCTCTTGGCTGTCCTTCTCTGATGTTGCGGCGGTTGGGCGATCGGCTGAATGTTGAGATGGAGGTGGTGAAGACGCCGAGGTGTGTGCTTCAGATCTGAGGGCGGTGGGCGTGTTAAAGAGGCGCCGCTTCTTCATCTGCTTCTCCCAGACGATATCACGGCGCATGAAACAGTCAGCTACGGCTTTCTCCAGTTTCCCTAGCGACTCTTGGCAGTAGCGCTCCAGCTCATCTAGCTTGGTGTCTACTGCCTGTCGAAAACTGAGTTCGCGGTTTAAGCTGCTGTCCATGGAGTCTCTGAAATTCCTCTCCAACACACCCCCCTTTTCAGTCATAGCCTCTACATCCCCTTTACATTGCTCAAGTTCTGAACGCATTGTTTTTAAACTATCAGACAAATTAGACATGAGCCCCATCAAGTTATCATCATGTCTATCTGATACATACAGTGAATTAAGCAATGGAATAGGATTACGTCTTAACACAAATGCACATTCCTCATCCTGAGTTTTACTATCGGCAACAGAGTTGGCCCTCCCGGTCCTACTAGCATTAGCAAGCATGTTAGCCCTAGCACTAGCCATGTTAGCGTCCATTTTGCTCCACAAATTCACTCAACACCGGAAAAACACCCAAACAAATAGACTCCCCGTACGGGCCACCAATATGTAACGCTCAGATTTATTATTAGAGCTAATTACACTAAATCGGGGTCTAATATCTAAATACAGGCTGATTACACTTACTTCCGGTATTGCGCAACCTTCGCGGAGCAAGGAAAGACGGACACAACAACAGATTCCCAAACCAAAGTGTATTATTTACAAAAGACAAACAAACAAATGAAGTGCAACGAAAAAACAATATATACAAAATATAAACAAATATATACAATGTCAGTAGTGTGTGCGAGTGTGTGAGTGCGTATGTATGAATGTCCAAGTCCTTGCTATTGAATGAATGGGATGGTATACAGGAGAGACGGTTCGTTCTCACCAGGAAATGATGGTAAATCCGGGAGAACGAAGAAACGGTATGAGAAGGGTACTGAATGGCAATCCGGCAAGGAAATCCAAAAAACGTCCAAACAGGCTCTCTCTCTCTCAAAACTATTGCAGCGCGCTGTCTCATCTCTCCGTCCCGAACGTCATGCCGGTTCCGGCTTTATACCGGCACACGTGACCTGATAGGTCATCCGGGTACTCTCGCGGCACAGCTGCGCATGCGTGCGTGAGCTTAACCCCAGAACCAAAGCACCGTTGCCATGGGGACGAAAATAACCGAAAGGGGTCAGTTTGTTGGAGCAGGTGAGCAACATTAGCTCCTTCTTCTTTCCCCTGCTGTTTAACCGCCCCTTTATGTGGCTGCGCTACATAGAGACACAAAAGGTTGAATAAAATTCCAAATCCTTAATTATCCATCCAATCATTAGGAGTAAGAGACTGTTTGGAACGACCATTTCCCATCTTGTTAGTAAGTTTCAGTTAGTAAACAAACCAAGCTTATCGAAGTTAAGCGGACACTTTAAGCCTTTTTTTGTAATTATTATTATAAATTTTTTTTTTTTTTTATTACGGGTGGTGTGACGTTCGAACAGAGTGTATCAGAATATATTTAACCCTAGGATGCACAAGTGGGTCAAAAATGACCCGGGGAGGTCATCCTTGTAATGAAAAGTTGTTATCTTTTCATATTCCAGGTATTCCTCAAATAACATGTTTTTGATATCATTCCATTAAAATGTTTAAGTTACCTCTTACTTTTTAAGAAATTATAATATTTGTATTACTACCCCAAGTTTCCATAAGTGGGTCAAAAATGACCCACATGCATTTCCCATACAATTTCATGGGAACCTCAAGTCAAATCAAGTCAAAGTTTATTGTCACATACATAGTTATACATGTACAACATGTAGTGAAATGTATTGCATACAACCATTAGCCTCATCTAACAATCTGACAATAACAATTATTACATTCTAAATGTAACAATGGCACACATGAAATTAGTAATAGCACGTACACTTGAATTGTCTACACACCCCTAACCCTAAATTTAAGTCCGCTCTACAATTTTTAGGCTCCCTACGATGGTTGTATAGTGCACCTGTTCAACTTCCAGGAGGAGAGAGTTGTCAGAGTTGAATGTTGTGCCATTCAGGGGCAGGAGTAAGTTTTTGCAGTACATGCCAAGCAAGCCCACCAAGTACGGCCTAAAGATCTTCTGGGTTTGTGATGCACGCATCCCATATGCAGTAGATGGGATGGTTTACACAGGGAGACAACCAGGGGAAGAAGTTCAGAAGAATCTGGGGAAGAACATTGTCCGGCAGTTGTGCAGTAAATTTAGAAACACAGGTCGCAACATCACCACAGATAATTTTGTCACCAGTGTGCCTCTTGCGCAGCATCTCACTGGAAATGGATCTCACTATTGTGGGGACTCTACGGCAGAACAAGCCAGATATCCCTCCTCTGATGAAGGCTTCCAAGTCCAGGGAGGTTCACAGCACAGAGTTTGGATTCAATGGCAGCATTACTATGGCCAGCTACGTCAGAAAGGAAGGAATGGCTGTTGTCCTCCTGAGCACGATGCACCACAATAAAATGGTGGATGAAAACACCAGAAAGAAAAAACCAGAAGTGATATCATTTTATAACAAGACCAAAGGAGGTGTTGACACCATGGACCAGATGGTTGGCACCTACACCTGCAAGCGACAAACACAGAGGTGGCCCATGGTGCTGTGGTACAACATCCTTGACATCGCCACCCTAAATGCCTATACCTTTTTCACGACTCAGCACCCTGAATTCAACAGAGGTATCACCAATGCACGACGACTCTTCCTCAAAGAGCTCTCAAAGGAGCTTGTCACACCACACATGAGGAGTCGACTGGAAGGCTGCACACAACTGCAAACCCCGATCATTGAAGCAATGGGAAGGTGTGGAGTGACAAAACCCACAACCCAGCCAAAGGACAGAAGCAGACAGGGCCAACTGAAGAGAAAGAGGTGTCAGATCTGCCCAAGTAACAAAGATCACAAAGTCAGCAATAGGTGTGGGAAGTACAATGTGCCTGTGTGCAATGATCACAGCCAGAAGCATGTAGTCTGTCACAACTGCATGCAGTGAGGAGACAAGAAGGCAAAACAGGGACTATCACATCAAACGCTTTAGCAAACACGGAGACTTACCTGCAAGAGAATAGAAAAGAGTATGGAACTGTCAATGACCAGACATTTACACACATACACATAATGAATGTTGACATTGTTCTATTGCTGTTCTGTATAATATTCGTTTTTTAATCATCAAAATGTTCAAAATCTGTAATAAAGTTAAAAATAATAAAATTCATTATTCACAACCAAAATGACAAAAATAGTATAAAACACATTGACTTTTATAGGTGGGTCAAAAATAACCCATTTATGGAAGAGTGTAGGGTCATATCACTTGTGCATCATAGGGTTAAAACTGAAGAATACTGTAATCTATAAAGTGTATTATCAAAAATGTGTAATATCTCCGCGTTCCTGATAACACTACCAGGAATATGGATTCTATTTCAAATCTCACATGCCTCTACATGTTTGGAGATCATTCACACATTTATCAAATACCAATATAGTGAATTAATAAGGCATTCGGCCAATCTACCCTGTTTCTGAGAACACTCTCAGAAAAATGGACCTCAGGTGCGCCGGGCTGAGTCCACACGCCTCTACGTCAGGGAGACAATAAAACTCATGCACCCCCCACGTGTATAACTGCACCTGCACGCCGCTCCCTGTTCCAAAGAACACTCTAAGGAATATGGCTATAACCAATTCATTTATTTATTTTCTAGCCACGCGCCTCTACGCCAGGGCCAGCTTATACACAAAGTGCACGCTACAAATGCCTCACTAAATTACCAATATTGTAATGCATAAATTACGTAAACAACAGAAATTAGTGAACGTATAACTTTTTGAAACACACCGGAAGTAGCGCGTCTCCTCTAGCGGGACGCGGTTTTGATGACGTAGGTACTCGCGACGACAGCGCTGTGTATGTTTTTAGCTTAATGCTAACAACACCGGTTCAGTTTCAGTTAAACACCTAGTTTAATCTATATCTTTCAATTATCCACTATCGCTGTAATTTTAGTCAATAAACCAACGCGAGTAATGTCAAACACAACGCGAAACAAAAACTAATTAAAATGCATAAGTTTCTTTTTCCAAAATATAACCCAAATACACGCCAATTGACTACATAAATAAACTATTGGTTCAAAAACTTTTCTGACCAAGGAAGGAAGTACAATAGCAAAAATACTGCTTAACTTACCTTCCTGGAGAGAAAAGGTTAGACGAGCCCCCAGATTGTAAAGTTTTTCTAAAGTTTTGTAGTAGAAGAGGCGAGTTGCTCGGTCTGTCCGCTGTGCTTCGGTAAGCTTTTCTGGCGCCAGGAGAGATTCAGTCAAACACACACACACACACACACGTTGTCTGTCAGAAAGGTCTCTGTTTATTAACAGCAAAAGATGGGTTTATATATATTTGACCAAACGCCTGGGCTATAGACATATGTTACTACAAAGAGCATGAACCATTGTAAATGTCCTGGTGAGATCCTGAAGAATCAAAGGAGAGGAAGATAGAGGTGTCCGTCCAGAGACAGATCACAAGATGTTGGCTCGAATTAGGGGGAGAGGGGGAAGGAGACAGAGGGAGATAGAGAGAGAGGGGGAAGGAGACAGACGAGGAGAGAGAGAGAGGGGGAGAGAGAGAGACATAAAGAGAGTATGGGAAGGTGAGCGTGGGAGCGTTCACACCTTTAAGAACAGATGCAAGAGGAGACAGGAAGATAGCAGCAGGAAAGATTTAACACGTTAATATCAAATCTATGAGGAAGAGAACAAGAGAGTAGAATCAACTCCTTTATATATAAAATAATTCTAACAACGATATATATCACAATATAGCAATTTGTATCTGAAAATGCATAAATAAAAATTAAAACACAAAGAAACTGTTTTACATAATGTCATTTTATATAAACTGTGAATTGCTGGGGTTAGCCGCATTTTTTTTTTTTACTTTGGCCATATTCGTTTGGATGCTTGGATTTCAGATCATAGAAGAGGTTTGACGTGTTTCCACCACTTGTTAAAACAGTGAACTTGCATACCTTGCAAATCAAATTAAAAAATTCTAATTAAAATTTTATTTGTCACATACACAGTCATACACAGTACGATATCCAGTGAAATGCTTAGACAACTGCTCGTGACCTTAAAATAAGACTATGAATAGGAAATAAATATGAAAAATAAAATAGGGGGTAAATTTAACTAGGAAAGAATAAAATAAAATAGAAAAAATTAAAGTTAAAATAAAATAACTATACAACAATACACAATATAGAAAATATATGAAGAATATGTGAACAATAAGAGCAGCTGTACGAGTAAGAAAAGAATGGTAATGTCCAGGGTTGTGCCATCCACATATTTAAAGTGGATCACGTTCATCTCATTCGTATCACTTTTCTTATACATAAACCAATTCCACAACACAGACGAGGCACCTTTTTTCTTTACAATCTCCTCGTTGTTGGTTTCGTCACATGTAAGCAAACTCACTGCTGCTGCACCGTCTTCTTCCATTGTCGAAGTGTATGTGAAGCCAAACACATCAAAAGTGGGATTGAACCAAATATCTGCGCAAATACAGCGCAGCGCGACTATCTGGATAGCGCAGATATGATCTGGTTTATTCGCGCAGCCCGGTGGATCACGCAACGCCACTCGAATCACAAACCTGCACGACCCACTGTGTTTTATTTAAAAAACATTTAAAATGTCAAGACTGTTTAATATTGTTTCCGTCTTGCCATGCCTGGTTTGTACGTGCGCATCCCAGAAAATGTAATTTGATGGTCGGCGCGGTCTATTTCTGTCAGAGTCGCGCAGTTGGTCAGTTGGTCCGACGTTAAACCGTTATTGTTCCACTATGGTTCCATTTTTTCTCCCGGCCCACAACTGATGTTATTTTAAATTTACTTGTATTAATGATCCATTTATTTGTGTGTGATTGTTTAGTTTTGAGCGTACGCTCTTCATTATCAATAAAGAAGAGCATGAATTAGAATAGGTACTTTCCTATTATTTTCCACTCATTTCCTCCCGTTCATTGCGCCCCACCTGTCATGTCTGTATTCCCCACTAGTGGGGCGCGCCCCACACTTTGAGAACCACTGGTTTATACTGAGGTCATGTGACACTACTGGACTTCATTCAACTAATTCTTCTGATAGGAATGAGCTGTAACAGATTTAATGTAATTTTTATTTGTACAGTACTGTACTAATGATTTACCTCAAATATTGTGCGATATTTTATGTTTTGTTATGATATTTAGTAACACAACATTTCACTTCCAGGTTGTAACACTACATGTTAAAAATGCACAGCTTGTGAATACTTATGCAGTAAGGTTATTGTGGACTGCAATAGAGTTAGTTTTATATATATATATATATATATAGGCCTTGTTTAATATTTGTGAAGCAAATATTGTGAATTTATTGGGAATTTTGGACTCAAAAGAGAACAACACTAAGACATGGTTCAAGTTTAAGATACATCCCCATTGTGACTGAGCTCTTTGTGTGTGTGTGTTTTCTGGATTTCTGACTTGGATGAGTTCATTAGTATTAATTCATAGTAGTACATGGGATTGTAGGCATTTATGCCGAAGCAGAGTATCATTGTGTCACGTCATATGTCATCCTCAGAGCACCTGTAGTCTATACCAGCTGTAGCAGTGCAGTTTCTTATAATGTGACTGAGGGAGGTTTTTGTACGACTCTATATCACTGTGTTATTGCCAGTTGCTACTGACATAATGTAAACTCAGACAGTAGTAATCTGCTGCATCTTCAGTCTGGACTCCACTGATGGTCAGAGTGAAATCAGATCCAGATCCACTGCCACTGAAACGAGCTGGAAAACCTGACTGTAGCTGATTTACAAGTTTAATCAGGAGTTTAGGAGCTTCTCCAGGTTTCTGCTGATACCAGTATAAGTATTGACCAGCTGAGTCTGTGTACACGGCCGGACTTGTTCTACAGTTGATGGTGACTGTTTCTCCTGAAAGAGCAGATTTCACTGCAGGAGTCTGAGTTACTGTGACTTGACCTCTGCATTCTGCAAAAATATAAGGATAATGCATCAATAACTTCTATAATAGAAACCTCTATAAGAAACAATAAGTGTATTTGTATGAAGAGATGATTGTAGAGATAAAATCTGAAGCAGTGTCTGACCTTGAGTCCAGAGGATCAGTGTCCAGATGAAGACGGGGATCAAAGTCATGGTAGCTGTGGGTGAAGTTGCTGTAGCAGCAGCTCTCAGTCATGAAGTGTTAAAGTCACAGTGCTATAAACACTCCCAGAGCACTGAAGCATGTGCTGCTAATGCAAAGTGTCCTCTAAGTATGGAAACACCTTTACCACATTCCCCCAATCTTACTGTAATTCTCACACTACTACCGAGTTATTATGTGAGTTTTGCTTCTGGGGTCAGATGGAGATTTTACTTTTAGGTCTAAGATGCATAAATAAGTGAATTGAAGAGAGAAACTTAAACGTTCACTGTGTGTTTGTACTGAATATTAATGAGTTTCTCATTATAAAGGATTTATAGCAGAAGAAGCAGCATCAGTGTTGGCAGTGAGTAAATACACAGTATGTTTCTGACTGTGGATTAATGTTTATATTACTGTAGGATTCAAATATCACATCATTTTCTATCAAGTCTACAGAAAGAGTGGTGGGAATCATTCATGCTGCAGCTTCACACATTCTTACATACAAATTTCTAGTTAGTATTCAGCACTTTTATTCTGTGAAGCATTATGGGTTAAACATTTGCAACTGTAGATCAATTTTTTTTGTAAATTTTCAGATTTTAGTTTCTGTAATAATGTATATGTGTTTGCCTTACACACTACTTGCCTCCTGAGTTTAAATGTCTATGTAAACATAAAACAAAACACTAAAACATTAAACCAGACAGAGTTAACAGTAACAGTTAGTGTGTAAATCAGCTGATGTGAACAGAAGTTGGTGTTTTGTAGCTGTTTTGTAATAAGAGGTTTAAATGGATGGAGAGAGCAGTGAGTTTAGAGCAGCAGGGTTTTTGTACGGCCACTAAACCTGTTTGTATCACTGTGGTGGACTTTTGGTGGAGGAACCAAACTGTCTGTGGGCCGTAAGTAACCTGTTTATTAATGACTACTAGTGTGTTTACTAATGTTTGTTCAAATTTAATTTCTGAAATGCAGTGTGTTCAGTTTAAATTTCTCTTTTAGGTTTCTTTACTGTATTCACTACCCTACTTACTGATTTGTTAGCAGTCAAAAATTGTCCTGTTTCTTAAATCTTTCGATATTTGAAATGTTTGATCTGACTCTATTGCTAGTGGCTAAGTTTAATTTAAATAAATAAATAAAAAATTCAAAGTTTGTGAAAATCAATATGACATTTTTGTTCAGTTAAATTCATTTAATATCTGAGAAATTTTGTGTCTATGAACATAGTTGGCAAATTTATTTGAATGATAAACATTATTTATGGTAGATTTAAATATCAGGCGTAAATATTAAATAAGGACATTTGAACAAGCAATGATCACACTAACACAGATCACTGTAGATTCAATGTTGTTTTTGATAACTGAATATTCAGCATCATCCATCCATCCATCCATCCATCCATCCATTTTCTTCCGCTTATCCGAGGTCGGGTCGCGGGTGCAGCAGCTTCAGCAGGGATATTCAGCATCATTTAGTTTTAATAATTAGTAAAAAACAGGATTACTATGCATATAAATCTAATAAAACTCATATGAATCAATTTAAAATGTTTGTGACTTTTTTTTTTTTAACTGAACTCAGTTATGCTCTGTAAGATACAGAGGGAAGTGAAACAAACACAGTGAGGTGGAAAGTAACTGACAGCTGTCTCATTCTGTCTTATTCTTGTGCATGTGTGTAGGTCTCACCCGGCCCAGTGTGACGGTGCTGCCCCCCTCCAGTGTGGAGCTGCAGCAGGAGAAGGTCACACTCGTGTGTGTGGCCAACAAGGGCTTCCCCTCGGACTGGAGGCTGACCTGGAAGGTTAATGGGAACAGCTGGACCTCGGGGGAGAGTCACAGTGCTGATGTTCTGCACACAGACGGCCTCTACAGCTGGAGCAGCACACTGAGCCTCTACTCGGAGCAGTGCAGGAACAAGCTGGTGACCTGTGAGGCCTTCAAGGAGAACCAACCTACTGTGGTGAGCACAGTGAACATAGAGCAGTGCTTAGAGCTGTGAGCTCACACACACTTTACTCAGCTCACATTCTACTGCTTCACTGTGTGTTACATCTGGTCATTACTGTCCACACTTTTAGATTTACATTTGTGTTACAGCTCTTCTTCATAATACCAAACTATGTGTTAAGTGTGTGTCACTGGAATGTTCTGCTTTCGATCATTAATAAAAGCTTTTGAATCAAGAGTTTTGCTTGATATTATTGATTACGCACATCATACACAAATCACCAAAAAACTAGCATTATACAGTATATAGAAACTGTTTTCTTTTTTTTTTTTTTTTTTCAATGTGATGAATAAAATTAAAAAAAAATTTATTGTTAATTATCATAATTTTCTCTTGTTCCAAAACCATTGGAATGGAATTATATTTATGCCAAAAAAAAGATTTTCAAATCATTTCAAAGTGAATAATGTTTTTTTCAAATATTAATTAAACTCATTATACAATTATGTTCAATGTTCACTGCTTTTCTTTCATTTTGTTTTCATTTTTCACTTTCATTCCATAAGTTTCATTTGTTTATTTGTTTGCTGCTCATTTCCTATCATCTTGTTTTTTTCAGTTTCATTATCTGTCACTAATCTCTCATGGGGGCGGGCATTACAGGGCTGCATCCTCATTGGCCAGCTGCTATCAAGTAGGACTTCAATTAGTTCAATTTTCAAATTCTTTATCTTTTGTTGAATTATTTTTGTTCTCCACCAACCTCGTTCCATACATGTGGAACAATTTATTATGGTCTAATGAATCACCAAGTGAATTTTGGCAAAATCACTTCATCAGACCTACACACTCCCCACAGTGAAGCATGAAGGTCTTTGCTGCTGCTGAGGAAATTAATCCCATCTTGTTACTGAATGTGACTCTACATTACCGAGCGCAGGGGCGGGAAACCCATCGCTCTCACGTGTGAATGAAAGAGCGCCGGCTTTGCTTTGAATATAGCGTTTACGGAATGGGGGTAATTTTAACCGTTTATTATGCAACTGGCAACCCAGCCTTTCTGGAACGTAGACTGCAGAGGGATCAGGAAGCACACTTTAAAGTGCATTGCGGCACGTTCAGCAGCACGCGGCACTCGACTGCTCTTCCTGTGATATCCCGGATGTGAAGACCAGCATTTTAGCGACCTGAATTTTGTTACCTGAATTTTAGCGACGTGAATTTTGTTACCTGAATTTTTACTACCTGAATTTTGTTACTTGAATTTTTACTACCTGAATTTTGTTACTTGAATTTGTAAGATTGAAAAATAATAAAGATTGTATTTTTAACACCTGAAAATATTTTTGAACAGCAATTTATTAACTTGAATATTTTTGCATTGAATTTTAAATGCTTGAATTACATTTTCACTTGAAATATACAACCACAATAAATTGCAGTGGCAAAAATTTCAAACATTGTAAATGCTCTAAGAATTTTTTTCAATTCAGATCAAATTGCAATGCAGAAAAATTCAAACATTTTTATTTCAACACGTTTTTTTCAGTTCATGTAATTCAACCTGCTATTTTGCTTTCAGGAATTTTGGCACTAATATACTTCCATAATATATAGTCAAGCATTTTTGTAAATAGATTTGCCTTAGGTAAAGGAGCAGATCTGGGGGACTCATGGACATAGAGTATTATGGTGAACTGGTATGTTTAGATGCTGTCTTCCCCACTCTCATTTGATCACTCAGGTTTGTTGAATCTGACTGAGGGCGTTTTTTAAAAATATTTTAGTGTAGTCTTTAACCAGTGTCAAAAAAAGAGACAAAAAGAAAGTATTTTTTTTAATGTGCTCGATTAATATTAAACTCACAAATGTGTATTAATTTGAAAGAGCGAGAAACGGAGAGAGAATGGAATGGAAAGACAATTTTTCAAAAACTCTTTGGAACCATTTGTGAAGGTTCGATGAGGGACAAAGTGAATAATGTTTCTCTAAGACACTCTTGAGACTTTTAAGAACAGGTGGATTTATAGTTGTGATCATGTAACACACTCCACTTAGCTAATTCTGTGACATCTGTTAAAAGAAATTGTGACAGAATGAATTCAGGGATTTCTCAATAACAGAATGATTATTTACTCAATCACATCATTTACTTCATGTTCATTTCATGAAGCTTCATGATATTTAGTCCCAGTTAAGTGCATTTCAGTTCCAAGTTGTAACATTTAAAATGGTTGAAACTGAAATGAAACTGACACTGTGTATACTTAACAGCCAGTAATGTCTGTGTGTAATGCAGCAGAATTCACCAAACATTTGTGAACAATAATGGCTTAGAGAAAATTTAACTTATTTAATACTAGTACTAGTAGAGCATTTTAAATTTGGCCTCAAAGAAAAACAACTCTAAGTCATGGTTCCTACTTAAGATACAGCCTCGCTGTGTGTGTGTGTGGGGGGGGGGGGGGGGGGCGCAAATTCATACAAATATTAAATGACTATATTGCATGAAAACCCTGATATAAATCTTTAGGTGTACTCATGAATCCTTCGTTGCAGAAGCTAATTAATGGAAATTCTGTGTAACTTACTAAAAAGTCAGTATTCATGTCATCATAATTATTTAAAGATTTCTAATGTGACTTGTGAGTTAGTGTGGTGTGGTTCCTCTCCTCTACCGAGCGTCATTGTGTCGTATCACATCCTCCGCTCCCAGCTGCAGCAGTGCAGTCTCTCTACAATCTGACTGAGGGAGGTTTTTGTACGACTCTATAACACTGTGTGAACAGCCAGATGCTACTGATATAATGTTCACCCTGACAGTAGTAATCTGCTGCATCTTCAGTCTGGACTCCACTGATGGTCAGAGTGAAATCAGATCCAGATCCACTGCCACTGAAACGAGCTGGAAAGCCTGACTGTCGCTGATTTACAAGTTTAATCAGGAGTTTAGGAGCTTCTCCAGGTTTCTGCTGATACCAGTGTAAGCGGTCACCATGTGAGTCTGTGTACACGGCCGGACTGGTTCTACAGTTGATGGTGGCTGTTTCTCCTGGAAGACCAGGTTTCAAGGCAGGAGTCTGAGTTACTGTGACTTGACCTCTGCATTCTGTAAAAATATAAGGATAATGCATCACAAAACTGAACTTCTATAATAGAAACAATGAGTGTATTTGTATAAAGAGATGATCGTAGAGATAAAAATCTGAAGCAGTGTCTGACCTTGAGTCCAGAGGATCAGTGTCCAGATGAAGATGGGGATCAAAGTCATGGTAGCTGTGAGTGAAGTTGCTGTAGCTGCAGCTCTCAGTCATGAAGTGTTAAAGTCACAGTGCTATAAACACTCCCAGAGCACTGAAGCATGTGCTGCTAATGCAAAGTGTCCTCTAAGTATGGAAATCACCACATTCCCCCAATCTTACTGTAATTCTCACACTACTACAGAGTTATTGTGTTTTGCTTCTGGGGTCAGATGGAGATTTTCTGTAAAATACTTTTAGGTCTAAGATGCATAAATAAGTGAATTAAAGAGAGAAGCTTAAACTTTCACTGGATGTGTTTGTATTAAATGTTAATGAGTTTCTCACTATAAAGGATTTATGGTGGAAGAAGCAGCATCAGTGTTGGCAGTGAGTAAATACACAATAATGATTCTGACTGTAAATTAATGTTTAGATTATTTCAAAAAGTTTACAATTGTAAATCAGCCTAAAGCAGGTGTATAGAAATTATTCTCACTTGAACTCAAAACATTCAGTCATATACTCCAATGAGTAAATTAGCATCTATTAAGACTTGAACCTGTGCCAGTGCAGGTGCTTTTATTTTGTTAGTCTATATATATATATATATATATATATATATATATATATACAGTGGTGTGAAAAACTATTTGCCCCCCTCCTGATTTCTTATTCTTTTGCATGTTTGTCACACTTAAATGTTTCTGCTCATCAAAAACCGTTAACTATTAGTCAAAGATAACATAATTGAACACAAAATGCAGTTTTTAAATGAAGGTTTACGTTATTAAGGGAGAAAAAAAACTCCAAATCTACATGGCCCTGTGTGAAAAAGTGATTGCCCCCCTTGTTAAAAAATAACTTAACTGTGGTTTATCACACCTGAGTTAAATTTCTGTAGTCACCCCCAGGCCTGATTACTGCCACACCTGTTTCAATCAAGAAATCACTTATATAGGAGCTACCTGACACAGAGAAGTAGACCAAAAGCACCTCAAAAGCTAGACATCATGCCAAGATCCAAAGAAATTCAGGAACAAATGAGAACAAAAGTAATTGAGATCTATCAGTCTGGTAAAGGTTATAAAGCCATTTCTAAAGCTTTGGGACTCCAGCGAACCACAGTGAGAGCCATTATCCACAAATGGCAAAAACATGGACCAGTGGTGAACCTTCCCAGGAGTGGCCGGCCGACCAAAATTACCCCAAGAGCGCAGAGACAACTCATCCGAGAGGCTACAAAAGACCTCAGGACAACATCTAAAGAACTGCAGGCCTCACTCGCCTCAATTAAGGTCAGTGTTCACGACTCCACCATAAGAAAGAGACTGGGCAAAAACGGCCTGCATGGCAGATTTCCAAGGCGCAAACCACTTTTAAGTAAAAAGAACATTAAGGCTGGTCTCAATTTTGCTAAAAAAAACATCTCAATGATTGCCAAGACTTTTGGGAAAATACCTTGTGGACCGACGAGACAAAAATTGAACTTTTTGGAAGGTGCGTGTCCCGTTACATCTGGCGTAAAAGTAACACAGCATTTCAGAAAAAGAATATCATACCAACAGTAAAATATGGTGGTGGTAGTGTGATGGTCTGGGGTTGTTTTGCTGCTTCAGGACCTGGAAGGTTTGCTGTGATAGATGGAACCATGAATTCTACTGTCTACCAAAAAATCCTGAAGGAGAATGTCCGGCCATCTGTTCGTCAACTCAAGCTGAAGCGATCTTGGGTGCTGCAGCAGGACAATGACCCAAAACACACCAGCAAATCCTCCTCTGAATGGCTGAAGAAAAACAAAATGAAGACTTTGGAGTGGCCTAGTCAAAGTCCTGACCTGAATCCTATTGAGATGTTGCGGCATGACCTTAAAAAGGCGGTTCATGCTAGAAAACCCTCAAATAAAGCTGAATTACAACAATTCTGCAAAGATGAGTGGGCCAAAATTCCTCCAGAGCGCTGTAAAAGACTCGTTGCAAGTTATCGCAAACGCTTGATTGCAGTTATTGCTGCTAAGGGTGGCCCAACCAGTTATTAGGTTCAGGGGGCAATTACTTTTTCACACAGGGCTATGTAGGTTTGGATTTTATTTCTCCCTAAATAATAAAACCCCTCATTTAAAAACTGCATTTTGTGTTTACTTGTGTTATCTTTGACTAATAGTTAAATGTGTTTGATGATCAGAAACATTTTGTGTGACAAACATGAAAAAGAATAAGAAATCAGGAGGGGGGCAAATAGTTTTTCACACCACTGTATATATATAGGTCCTTCTAAAAAAATTAGCATATTGTGATAAAGTTAATTATTTTCTGTAATGTACTGATAAACATTAGACTTTCATATATTTTAGATTCATTACACACAACTGAAGTAGTTCAAGCCTTTTATTGTTTTAATATTGATGATTGTGGCATACAGCTCATGAAAACCCAAAATCCCTATCTCAAAAAATTAGCATATTTCATCCGACCAATAAAAGAAAAGTGTTTTGAATACAAAAAAAGTCAACCTTCAAATAATTATGTTCAGTTATGCACTCAGTACTTGAGTTCCTTTTGCAGATTTTTGTGTCTCTCAACTTTCTCTTCACAATATCCCACAGATTCTCTATGGGGTTCAGGTCAGGAGAGTTGGCAGGCCAACTGAGCACAGTAATACCATGGTCAGTAAACCATTTACCAGTGGTTTTGGCACTGTGAGCAGGTGCCAGGTCGTGCTGAAAAATGAAATCTTCATCTCCATAAAGCTTTTCAGCAGATGGAGCATGAAGTGCTCCAAAATCTCCTGATAGCTAGCTGCATTGACCCTGCCCTTGATAAAACACAGTGGACCAACACCAGCAGCTGACATGGCACCCCAGACCATCACTGACTGTGGGTACTTGACACTGGACTTCAGGCATTTTGGCATTTCCCTCTCCCCAGTCTTCCTCCAGACTCTGGCACCTTGATTTCCGAATGACATGCAAAATTTGCAACCTGTAGCCCATTTCCTGCACACGCCTGTACACGGTGGCTCTGGATGTTTCTACTCCAGACTCAGTCCACTGCTTCCGCAGGTCCCCCAAGGTCTGGAATCGGTCCTTCTCCACAATCTTCCTCAGGGCCCGGTCACCTCTTCTCGTTGTGCAGCGTTTTCTGCCACACTTTTTCCTTCCCACAGACTTCCCACTGAGGTGCCTTGATACAGCACTCTGGGAACAGCCTATTCGTTCAGAAATGTCTTTCTGTGTCTTAACCTCTTGCTTGAGGGTGTCAATGATGGCCTTCTGGACAGCAGTCAGGTCGGCCATCTTACCCATGATTGCGGTTTTGAGTAATGAACCAGGCTGGGAGTTTTTAAAAGCCTCAGGAATCTTTTGCAGGTGTTTAGAGTTAATTAGTTGATTCAAATGATTAGGTTAATAGCTCGTTTAGAGAACCTTTTCATGATATGATAATTTTTTGAGATAGGGATTTTATGTTTTCATGAGCTGTATGCCACAATCATCAATATTAAAACAATAAAAGGCTTGAACTACTTCAGTTGTGTGTAATGAATCTAAAATATATGAAAGTCTAATGTTTATCAGTACATTACAGAAAATAATGAACTTTTTCATAATATGCTAATTCTTTGAGAAGGACCTGTATAGATATATATAACCCAGTCAAATAGTTAGTGTGTTAATCATCAAAAAACATCAGCAGAAGTTGGTGTTTTGTAGCTGTTTTGTAATAAGAGGTTTAAATGGATGGAGAGAGCAGTGAGTTTAGAGCAGCAGGGTTTTTGTACGGCCACTAAACCTGTTTGTATCACTGTGGTGGACTTTTGGTGGAGGAACCAAACTGTCTGTGGGCCGTAAGTAACCTGTTTACTAATGACTGAAATACACTGTGTTCAGATTCATGTTATAAAGTGTAAAAAATCTACTTGGTATTTCCTTGAATCAAGTCTACTCACAGGAAATGTGCTTTTGTTTTATCGTTTGGACAAAAATACTTTGTCATTCGATTTCTCTTAGTTTACACAATTACTAAAATGTACAGTATATGATTATAATACTAGTATTTTATTTATTTATTAATCAATAGACAAACCAGGTATCGTATATTGTGAATACTAATGTGACATTCATTACTATATTTGACATCCCAGATACTTTGAGTCTAAAAACAGTTAAATGTCGAAGCCTAAATCAATTTTATGAAAATGATGAACATGCTTCATATTAAATCCTACTTAATTATATTATCAAGGTTAAATATTATCAAACTAAAATGTAACTTCCATAGATCACAGAAAGAACACTTGTTATAGATGGAATGTTGTTGATGTTTCTGATTAGTGAATGCTTTATTCAGTCAATTTTAATGTCCAGTAATCACACTAATATAAAAAATTTTTACTCTTAAGATAAATTATTTGAACTGTTTGTGACGCCCCACTGAACTCAGTTCTGCTCTGTAGGATGTAAAGGGAAGTGAAACACACAGTGAGATGTAACATAACCAGAGTCACTGACAGCTGTCCATTAATGCCTTGTCTCTGTGTGTGTGTGTGTGTGTGTGTGTGTGTGTGTGTGTGTGTGTGTGTGTGTGTGTGTGTGTGTGTAGGTCTCACCCGGCCCAGTGTGACGGTGCTGCCCCCCTCCAGTGTGGAGCTGCAGCAGGAGAAGGTCACACTCGTGTGTGTGGCCAACAAGGGCTTCCCCTCGGACTGGAGGCTGACCTGGAAGGTTAATGGGAACAGCTGGACCTCGGGGGAGAGTCACAGTGCTGATGTTCTGCACACAGACGGCCTCTACAGCTGGAGCAGCACGCTGAGCCTCTACTCGGAGCAGTGCAGGAACAAGCTGGTGACCTGTGAGGCCTTCAAGGAGAACCAACCTACTGTGGTGAGCACAGTGAACATAGAGCAGTGCTTAGAGCTGTGAGCTCACACACACTTTACTCAGCTCACATTCTACTGCTTCACTGTGTGTTACATCTGGTCATTACTGCTCACACTTTTAGATTTACATTTGTGTTACAGCTCTTCTTCATAATACCAAACTATGTGTTAAGTGTGTGTCACTGGAATGTTCTGCTTTCGATCATTAATAAAAGCTTTTGAATCAAGAGTTTTGCTTGATATTATTGATTACGCACATCATACACAAATCACCAAAAAACTAGCATTATACAGTATATAGAAACTGTTTTCTTTTTTTTTTTTTTTAATGTGATGAATAAAATAAAAAAAAAGATTTTTTTTTTATTGTTAATTATCATAATTTTCTCTTGTTCCAAAACCATTGGAATGGAATTATATTTATGCCAAAAAAAGATTTTCAAATCATTTCAAAGTGAATAATTTTTTTTTTCAAATATTAATTAAACTCATTATACAATTATGTTCAATGTTCACTGCTTTTCTTTCATTTAGATTTCATTTTTCACTTTCATTCCATAAGTTTCATTTGTTTATTTGTTTGCTGCTCATTTCCTATCATTTTGTTTTTTTCAGTTTCAGTATCTGTCACTAATCTCTCATGGGGGCGGGCATTACAGGGCTGCATCCTCATTGGCCAGCTGCTATCAAGTAGGACTTCAACTAGTTCAATTTTCAAATTCTTTATCTTTTGTTGAATTATTTTTGTTCTCCACCAACCTCGTTCCATACATGTGGAACAATTTATTATGGTCTAATGAATCACCAAGTGAATTTTGGCACTTCATCAGACCTACACACTCCCCACAGTGAAGCATGAAGGTCTTTATAATCCTGTTTGTTTAACTACGTTCTCTAACACACTCTTGAGCCTTTTTAAGGAAAGCTGGATTCATATTAATGATCATGCAACACACTCCATTTAACTAATTCCATGAACTCTGTTAAAAAATCTTTTGCATCAGATCTAATTCAGAGTTCCTAAGAAATTAAATGAATATTTGTAAAATCACCACATTTACTTTTTTGTTCATATGCAAATAATTTTGTAAACTATTGGTTTCAGCCAAAAGTCTATTTTTTGGCTGCTTTGTGTGACATTTAGTTGAAGTTAAGTGTATTTCCCTTTCAAGTATTTACAAGGTGGTGTAAATACATATGCAGCTGACAGTGTATACGGTAAAGGCCAGGAATGTCTGTGTGTAATGTACCAGAATTCACCAAACATTTGTTTTTTCAAATCAATAATGGCTTAGAGACAATTAACCTAATTTAATATTAATACAGCATTTTAAATTTGGACTCAAATGGGAACAACTCTTAGTCATGGTTCATGCTTGAGATACGACATCATGTAACTCAGCTGTGTGTGTGTGTGTGTGTGTGTGTGTGTGTGTGTGTGTGTGTGTGTGTGTGTGTGTGTGTGTGTGTGTGTGTGAGGGCACATGATGGGCAGAAGGGACTGATGAGGATACATATAATAAATTAATATATGACTCTAGAACCCTTCTTTGATGAAGCTAATTAATAAAAAAAGATCCTGTATAGCTTACTAAAAACTCAGTATTCATATAATCATGATTATTAATGTGAGTTAGTGTGGTGTGGTTCCTCTCCTCTACCGAGCGTCATTGTGTCGTATCACATCCTCCAACTCAGCACCTGCAGTCGCTCCCAGCTGCAGCAGTGCAGTCTCTCTACAATCTGACTGAGGGAGGTTTTTGTACGACTCTATAACACTGTGTGAACACACCACCACTATGGTAACTCTGACAGTAGTAATCTGCTGCATCTTCAGTCTGGACTCCACTGATGGTCAGAGTGAAATCAGATCCAGATCCACTGCCACTGAAACGAGCTGGAAAACCTGACTGTAGCTGATTTGCAAGTTTAATCAGGAGTTTAGGAGCTTCTCCAGGTTTCTGCTGATACCAGTGTAAGTAATGACCATATGAACTGTGATGATACACTGCCGGACTGGTTCTACAGTTGAAGGTGACTGTTTCTCCTGGAAGAGCAGATTTCACTGCAGGAGTCTGAGTTACTGTGACTTGACCTCTGCATTCTGTTGAAAATTAATAATAAATAAATCATGAAACAGAATCGCTTCACTAGAAACAATAAGTGGATAAACAATAAATGAATGTGTATGAATAAATGATTGTAGAGATAAAATCTGAAGCAGTGTCTGACCTTGAGTCCAGAGGATCAGTGTCCAGATGAAGACGGGGATCAAAGTCATGGTAGCTGTGGGTGAAGTTGCTGTAGCAGCAGCTCTCAGTCATGAAGTGTTAAAGTCACAGAGCTATAAACACTCCCAGAGCACTGAAGCATGAGATTTGAATGCAAAAAAGTGCTCAATATGGACGTGTTAAACAGAGAACTGAAACCGGTAGGGGGAAAAAATAAGGTCTCAGAATTTGTATTTAAGGTGATTTCATTGGTAAATTTTCTTGCAGATTAAACAGGTGGTTCAACACTATATTTATCCCTACCAAAGACAACAGTAAAAAAAAAAAACAGTACTTATTAAAATAAGAAATGTCAGTTCTATTTAAAATAATCTCAGTTTCTTACCTGTTGGCTTGCAATATTATTAAAATGGAAAAAAATACATGAGATGCACATCAGCACCTAAGCGGTTATTTTAACTGGAGATAGGGACTTAATGCTGATTCTTTCCTGGCAAATACAGATGACAAAAGCTGAACTAATGAAAGGCTATTTTTAATTATAATCTGGTGGTCTAACACATATGATGTATATTGTTAGTTGCAATCTGGCATAGTCAGTCACTTCACAAGTATAGATGAGTCCCAGAGTGGTGCAGGCTAACCATGAAAAGTGATCAGGTGATCAAACTGTACCTCAGATTTAACCTTCATACACTGAGGAGATAGTGACCTCTGGTGTTAAAACAGTGCAATTGCACAGTGCAATTCTATTCATTGGATAATTAATACAAGACTGATTGCTACATTTAGATTTAGGGCATCGGGCAGGAACCCTTATGCCAAGTGACTTAGATTCATCTCTATATACATCTGAGGAGTAAAGGGTTGAGGATGTAGCTTGAGGGCCCAAAAGTGGCAGCCTGATGGTACTGCAGTTTGAAGACTCGACCTTCTGATGAGTAGTGTATCTTACGTACCAAGTTACTCCTGCCTCAAAGATTTCCACTAACAGGTGGATTTGTAGTTATGGTCATAACACACTCCACTTAGCTAATTCTGTGACTTCTGTTTTGTATCAGAACTAATTCAGGTATTTCTCAGTAACAGAATGATTATTTATTTAATCAGTTCATTTACTTTTTTTATAATATTTTTGCAAATTATTAATTTCCCCCTTACATAAATGTAATGGGATATTTTATGAGGCTTCATGATATTTAGTCGCAGTTAAATGCATTTTATTTTCAAGCATTACATGTCAAATAGTTCAAGGTAGGTGGCGCGGTGGTGTAGTGGTTCGCACTGTCGCCTTGCACCTCCAGGGCCTGGGTTCGATTCCCGGCCAGACTCGATTCCCGTCTCTGTGTGCATGGAGTTTGCATGTTCTCCCCGTGCTTGGTGGGTTTCCTCCGGCTACTTCGGTTTCCTCCCACATTCCAAAGACATGCAGATTAGGCTGATTGGCATTCCAAATTGCCTGTAGTGTGTGAACGAGTGTGTGAGTGAGTGTATCTGTGTGTGCCCATGCGATGGATTGGCACCATGTCCAGGGTGTACCCTGCCTCATGCCCTAAGCCTCCTGGGATAGGCTCCAGGCTCCTGCAACCCTGAATACAGCGGTATAGAAGATGAATGCGTGAGTAGTTTAAAGTATGTTAATGCTTAACCAAACTGACACTGTGTACACTTAAAAGTCAGTAATGTCTGTGTGTAATGCACCAGAATTCTCCAATTATTTCAGAACAATAATGGCTCAGAGACCTCATTTAATACTAGTACAGCATTTTACATCTGGCTAAAAGAAGAACAACTCTAAGTTATGATTCATGCTTGAGATACGGCCTCACTGTGACTGAGCTGTGTGTGTATGTGGGCGGATGATGGGCAGAAAGGGACAGATGTAGATAATATTACCAGGATAGCATTCTTCACCTCACAAATATTGCCAAGATAAGGAATATATTGTCACTAAACAATGCAAAAAACTAATTCATGCTTTTATCACCTCTAGGTTGGACTATTGTAACGCCTTACTGTCTGGTTGTTCAACTAGGTGCATAAACAAGCTTCAATTAGTCCAGAATGCAGACAGCAAGAGTCCTCATGAGCCTATCACACCTATCTCATCTTCACTGAAACAGCTCCCTGTGAAATTTTGCATCAATATTAAAATACTACTTTTGACACATAAAGCATTAAATGGTCTCGCGCCACAGTACCTGAGTGAACTGCTAGTGTCTTATGATCCACCACGCCTACTTCAATCAAAGGATGCAGGCTGCTTGTCAGTAACATGTTAAAGTTAAGCCTTTATTTGTCACATATACATTACAGCACAGTGAAATTCCTTCTTCGCATATCCCAGCGTAACTGGGGTTAGAGCGCAGGGTCAGCCATGATACAGTGCCTCTGGGGCAGATAGGGTTAAGGGCCTTGCTCAAGGGCCCAACAGTGGCAACCTCTTGGAGCTGGGGTTCGAACCGCCGATCTTCCGGTCGATAACTCAGCACCTTAGCCCTCTGAGCCACCACTGCCCCCAATGTATTAGGCCCCCAATGTATTTCATGTATTATGAAAACTACATCAGGAGGAAAAGCTTTTTCTTACACAACCCCAAAGTTATGGAATAGTCTTTTTGTTAATGTTTGGGACTCAGACACAGTCTCAGTGTAAGTATATATAGTCAAGCATTTTTGTAAATAGATTTGTCTTAGGTAAAGGAGCAGATCTGGGGGACTCATGGACATAGAGTATTATGGTGAACTGGTATGTTTAGATGCTGTCTTCCCCACTCTCATTAATCACTCAGGTTTGTTGAATCTGACTGAGGGCGGTTTTTTAAATATTTTAGTGTAGTCTTTAACCAGTGTCAAAAAAAGAGACAAAAAGAAAGTATTTTTTTAAATGTGCTCAATTAATATTAAACTCACAAATATGTATTAATTTGAAAGAGCGAGAAACAGAGAGAGAGAATGGAATGGAAAGACAATTTTTCAAAAACTCTTTGGAACCATTTGTGAAGGTTCGATGAGGGACAAAGTGAATAATGTTTCTCTAAGACATTCTTGAGACTTTTAAGAACAGGTGGATTTATAGTTGTGATCATGTAACAGCTAATTCTGTGACATCTGTTAAAAGAAATTGTGACAGAATGAATTCAGGGATTTCTCAATAACAGAATGATTATTTACTCAATCACATCATTTACTTCATGTTCATTTCATGAAGCTTCATGATATTTAGTCCCAGTTAAGTGCATTTCAGTTCCAAGTTGTAACATTTCAAATGGTTGAAACTGAAATGAAACTGACACTGTGTATACTTAACAGCCAGTAATGTCTGTGTGTAATGCAGCAGAATTCACCAAACATTTGTGAACAATAATGGCTTAGAGAAAATTGAACTTATTTAATACTAGTACTAGTAGAGCATTTTAAATTTGGCCTCAAAGGAAAACAACTCTAAGTCATGGTTCCTACTTAAGATACAGCCTCACTGTGTGTGTGTGTGTGTGGGGGGGGGGGGGGGCAAATTCATACAAATATTAAATGACTATATTGCATGAAAACCCTGATATAAATCTTTAGGTGTACTCATGAAGCCTTCGTTGCAGAAGCTAATTGATGGAAATTCTGTGTAACTTACTAAAAAGTCAGTATTCATGTCATCATAATTATTGAGAGATTTCTAATGTGACTTGTGAGTTAGTGTAATTGGTTCCTCTCCTCTACCGAGCGTCATTGTGTCGTATCACATCCTCCAACTCAGCACCTGCAGTCGCTCCCAGCTGCAGCAGTACAGTCTCTCTACAATCTGACTGAGGGAGGTTTTTGTACGACTCTATAACACTGTGTGAACAGCCAGATGCTACTGATATAATGTTCACCCTGACAGTAGTAATCTGCTGCATCTTCAGTCTGGACTCCACTGATGGTCAGAGTGAAATCAGATCCAGATCCACTGCCACTGAAACGAGCTGGAAAACCTGACTGTCGCTGATTTACAAGTTTAATGAGAAGTTTAGGAGCTTCTCCAGGTTTCTGCTGATACCAGCTTAAGCGGTCACCATGTGAGTCTGTGTACACGGCCGGACTGGTTCTACAGTTGATGGTGGCTGTTTCTCCTGGAAGAGCAGATTTCAAGGCAGGAGTCTGAGTTACTGTGGCTTGACCTCTGCATTCTGTAAAAATATAAGGATAATGCATCACAAAACTGAACTTCTATAATAGAAACAATGAGTGTATTTGTATAAAGAGATGATTGTAGAGATAAAATCTGAAGCAGTGTCTGACCTTGAGTCCAGAGGATCAGTGTCCAGATGAAGACGGGGATCAAAGTCATGGTAGCTGTGGGTGAAGTTGCTGTAGCAGCAGCTCTCAGTCATGAAGTGTTAAAGTCACAGCGCTATAAACACTCCCAGAGCACTGAAGCATGAGATTTGAATGCAAAAAAGTGCTCAATATGGACGTGTTAAACAGAGAACTGAAACCAGTAGGGGGAAAAAATAAGGTCTCAGAATTTGTATTTAAGGTGATTTCATTGGTAAATTTTCTTGCAGATTAAACAGGTGCTTCAACACTATATTTATCCCTACCAAAGACAACAGTAAAAAAAAAAAAAAAACAGTACTTATTAAAATAAGAAATGTCAGTCCTATTTAAAATAATCTCAGTTTCTTACCTGTTAGCTTGCAATATTATTAAAATGGAAAAAAATACATGAGATGCACAGCAGCACCTAAGCGGTTATTTTAACTGGAGATAGGGACTTAATGCTGCCTCTTTCAAATACAGATGACAAAAGCTGAACTGATGAAAGGCTATTTTTAATTATAATCTGGTGGTCTAACACATATGATGTATATTGTTAGTTGCAATCTGGCATAGTCAGTCACTTCACAAGTATAGATGAGTCCCAGAGTGGTGCAGGCTAACCATGAAAAGTGATCAGGTGATCAAACTGTGCCTCAGATTTCACCTTCATACACTGAGGAGATAGTGACCTCTGGTGTTAAAACAGTGCAATTGCACAGTGCAATTCTATTCATTGGATAATTAATACAAGACTGATTGCTACATTTAGATTTAGGGCATCTGGCAGGAACCCTTATGCCAAGTGACTTAGATTCATCTCTATATACATCTGAGGAGTAAAGGGTTGAGGATGTAGCTTAAGGGCCCAAAAGTGGCAGCCTGATGGTACTGCAGTTTGAAGACTCGACCTTCTGATGAGTAGTGTATCTTACCTACCAAGTTACTCCTGCTTCAAAGACTTCCACTAACATGTGGATTTATAGTTATGGTCATAACACACTCCACTTAGCTAATTCTGTGACTTCTGTTTTGTATCAGAACTAATTCAGGTATTTCTCAGTAACAGAATGATTATTTATTTAATCAGTTCATTTACTTTTTTTTGTTATATTTTTGCAAATTATTGATTTCCCCCTTACATAAATATTATGGGATATTTTATGAAGCGTCATGATATTTAGTCGCAGTTAAATGCATTTTATTTTCAAGCATTACATGTCAAATAGTTCAAGGTAGGCGGCGCGGTGGTGTAGTGGTTCGCACTGTCGCCTTGCACCTCCAGGGTCTGGGTTCGATTCCCTGGTCAGACTCGATTCCCGTCTCTGTGTGCATGGAGTTTGTGTGTTCTCCCCGTGCTTGGTGGGTTTCCTCCGGCTACTCCGGTTTCCTCCCACAGTCCAAAGATATGCAGATTAGGCTGATTGGCATTCCAAATTGCCTGTAGTGTGTGAACGAGTGTGTGACTGAGTGTATCTGTGTGTGCCCATGTGATGGATTGGCACCATGTCCAGGGTGTACCCTGCCTCATGCCCTAAGCCTCCTGGGATTAGGCTCCAGGCTCCTGCAACCCTGAATACAGCAGTATAGACGATGAGTGAGTGAGTAGTTTAAGGTTTGTTAATACTTAACCAAACTGACACTGTGTACACTTAAAAGTCAGTAATGTGTGTAATGCACCAGAATTCGCCAATTATTTCATAACAATACTGGCTCAAAGACTAGTAACCTCATCTAATACCAGTACAGCATTTTACATCTGGCTAAAAGAAGAACAACTCTAAGTTATGGTTCATGCTTGAGATACGGCCTCACTGTGACTGGGCTATGTGTGTGTGTGTGTTGTGTGTGTATGTGGGTGGATGATCGGCAGAAAGGGACAGATGTAGATAATATTACCAGGATAGCAATCTTCACCTCACAAATATTGCCAAGATAAGGAATATATTGTCACTAAACAATGCAAAAAACTAATTCATGCTTTTATCACCTCTAGGTTGGACTATTGTAACGCCTTACTGTCTGGTTGCTCAACTAGGTGCATAAACAAGCTTCAGCTAGTCCAGCATGCAGCAGCAAGAGTCCTCATGAGCCCATCACCCCTATCTCATCCTCACTGAATCGGTTCTCGTTTGAAATTTGCATCATATAGGTGTACTCATGAAGCCTTCGTTGCTGAAGCTAATTAATGGAAATTCTGTGTAACTTACTAAAAAGTCAGTATTCATGTCATCATAATTATAGAGGGATTTCTAATGTGACTTGTGAGTTAGTGTGGTGTGGTTCCTCTCCTCCACCGAGCGTCATTGTGTCGTATCACATCCTCCAACTCAGCACCTGCAGTCGCTCCCAGCTGCAGCAGTGCAGTCTCTCTACAATCTGACTGAGGGAGGTTTTTGTACGACTCTATAACACTGTGTGAACAGCCAGATGCTATTGATATAATGTAAACTCAGACAGTAGTAATCTGCTGCATCTTCAGTCTGGACTCCACTGATGGTCAGAGTGAAATCAGATCCAGATCCACTGCCACTGCCACTGAAACGAGCTGGAAAACCTGACTGTAGCAGATTTCCAAGTTTAATGAGAAGTTTAGGAGCTTCTCCAGGTTTCTGCTGATACCAGCTTAAGCGGTGACCAGATGAGTCTGTGTACACGGCCGGACTGGTTCTACAGTTGAAGGTGACTGTGTCTCCTGGAAGAGCAGATTTCACTGCAGGAGTCTGAGTTACTGTGGCTTGACCTCTGCACTCTGTGAAAAATATAAGGATAATGCATCACAAAACTGAACTTCTATAATAGAAACAATGAGTGTATTTGTATAAAGAGATGATTGTAGAGATAAAATCTGAAGCAGTGTCTGACCTTGAGTCCAGAGGATCAGTGTCCAGATGAAGACGGGGATCAAAGTCATGGTAGCTGTGGGTGAAGTTGCTGTAGCAGCAGCTCTCAGTCATGAAGTGTTAAAGTCACAGTGCTATAAACACTCCCAGAGCACTGAAGCATGTGCTGCTAATGCAAAGTGTCCTCTAAGTGTGGAAACACGTTTACCACATTCCCCCAATCTTACTGTAATTCTCACACTATTAAAGAGTTATTGTGTGAGTTTTGCTTCTGGGGTCAGATGGAGATTTTCTGTAAAACACTTTTAGGTCTAAGATGCATAAATAAGTGAATTAAAGAGAGAAGCTTAAACTTTCACTGGATGTGTTTGAACTGAATATTAATGAGTTTCTCACTGTAGTGGATTTATGGTGGAAGAAGCAGCATCAGTGTTGGCAGTGAGTAAATACACAGTAATGATTCTGACTGTAAATTAATGTTTAGATTATTTCAAAAAGTTTAAAATTGTAAATCAGCCTAAAGCAGGTGTATAGAAATTATTCTCACTTGAACTCAAAACATGCAGTCATATACTCCAATGAGTAAATTAGCATCTATTAAGACTTGAACCTGTGCCAGTGCAGGTGCTGTTGTTTTGTTAGTATATATATATATATATATATATATATATATATATATATATATATATATATATATATATATACTAACAAAACATTATTATTTTTAATAATTATTTCTATTATTAATATTATTTTATATTATTTCACTATATAAACCAGTCAGACAGTTAGTGTGTTAATCATCAAAAAACGTCAGCAGAAGTTGGTGTTTTGTAGCTGTTTTGTAATAAGAGGTTTAAATGGATGGAGAGAGCAGTGAGTTTAGAGCAGCAGGGTTTTTGTACGGCCACTAAACCTGTTTGTATCACTGTGGTGGACTTTTGGTGGAGGAACCAAACTGTCTGTGGGCCGTAAGTAACCTGTTTACTAATGACTGAAATACACTGTGTTCAGATTCATGTTATAAAGTGTAAAAAAATATACTTGGTATTTCCTTGAATCAAGTCTACTCACAGGAAATGTGCTTTTGTTTTATCGTTTTGACAAAAATACTTTGTCATTCGATTTCTCTTAGTTTACACAATTACTAAAATGTACAGTATATGATTATAATGCTAGTATTTTATTTATTTATTAATCAATAGACAAAACAGGTATCGTATATTGTGAATACTAATGTGACATTCATTACTATATTTGACATCCCAGATACTTTGAGTCTAAAAACAGTTACATGTCGAAGCCTAAATCAATTTTATGAAAATGATGAACATGCTTCATATTAAATCCTACTTAATTATATTATCAAGGTTCAATACAGTATTATCAAACTAAAATTGAGCTTCCATAGATCACAGAAAGAACACTTGTTATAGATGGAATGTTGTTGATGTTTCTGATTAGTGAATGTTTTATTCAGTCAATTTTAATGTCCAGTAATCACATTAATATAAATCATTTTTACTCTTAAGATAAATTATTTGAACTGTTTGTGATGCGCCACTGAACTCAGTTCTGCTCTGTAGGATGTAAAGGGAAGTGAAACACACAGTGAGATGTAACATAACCAGAGTCACTGACAGCTGTCCATTAATGCCTTGTCTCCGTGTGTGTGTGTGTGTGTGTGTGTGTGTGTGTGTGTAGGTCTCACCCGGCCCAGTGTGACGGTGCTGCCCCCCTCCAGTGTGGAGCTGCAGCAGGAGAAGGTCACACTCGTGTGTGTGGCCAACAAGGGCTTCCCCTCGGACTGGAGGCTGACCTGGAAGGTTAATGGGAACAGCTGGACCTCGGGGGAGAGTCACAGTGCTGATGTTCTGCACACAGACGGCCTCTACAGCTGGAGCAGCACGCTGAGCCTCTACTCGGAGCAGTGCAGGAACAAGCTGGTGACCTGTGAGGCCTTCAAGGAGAACCAACCTACTGTGGTGAGCACAGTGAACATAGAGCAGTGCTTAGAGCTGTGAGCTCACACACACTTTACTCAGCTCACATTCTACTGCTTCACCTTGTGTTACATCTGGTCATTACTGCTCACACTTTTAGATTTACATTTGTGTTACAGCTCTTCTTCATAATACCAAACTATGTGTTAAGTGTGTGTCACTGGAATGTTCTGCTTTCGATCATTAATAAAAACTTTTGAATCAAGAGTTTTGCTTGATATTATTGATTACGCACATCATCCACAAATCACCAAAAAACTAGCATTATACAGTATATAGAAACTGTTTTCTTTTTTTTCTTTTTTTTTCAATGTGATGAATAAAATAAAAATAAAAAAAAATTTTAATTGTTAATTATCATAATTTTCTCTTGTTCCAAAACCATTGGAATGGAATTATATTTATGCCAAAAAAAGATTTTCAAATCATTTCAAAGTGAATAATTTTTTTTTCAAATATTAATTAAACTCATTATACAATTATGTTCAATGTTCACCTCTTTTCTTTCATTTAGTTTTCATTTTTCACTTTCATTCCATAAGTTTCATTTGTTTATTTGTTTGCTGCTCATTTCCTATCATTTTGTTTTTTTCAGTTTCAGTATCTGTCACTAATCTCTCATGGGGCGGGCATTACAGGGCTGCATCCTCATTGGCCAGCTGCTATCAAGTAGGACTTCAACTAGTTCAATTTTCAAATTATTTATCTTTTGTTGAATTATTTTTGTTCTCCACCAACCTCGTTCCATACATGTGGAACAATTTATTATGGTCTAATGAATCACCAAGTGAATTTTGGCAAAATCACTTCATCAGACCTACACACTCCCCACAGTGAAGCATGAAGGTCTTTATAATCCTGTTTGTTTAACTACGTTCTCTAACACAGTCATGAGCCTTTTTAAGGACAGCTGGATTCATATTAATGATCATGCAACACACTCCATTTAACTAATTCCATGAACTCTGTTAAAAAATCTTTTGCATCAGATCTAATTCAGAGTTCCTAAGAAATTAAATGAATATTTGTAAAATCACCACATTTACTTTTTTGTTCATATGCAAATAATTTTGTAAAGTATTGATTTCAGCCAAAAGTCTATTTTTTGGCTGTTTTGTGTGACATTTAGTTGAAGTTAAGTGTATTTCACTTTCAAGTATTCACAAGATGGTATAAATATATATGCAGCTGACAGTGTATACGGTAAAGGCCAGGAATGTCTGTGTGTAATGTACCAGAATTCACCAAACATTTGTTTTTTCAAATCAATAATGGCTTAGAGACAATTAACCTAATTTAATATTAATACAGCATTTTAAATTTGGACTCAAATGGGAACAACTCTTAGTCATGGTTCATGCTTGAGATACGACATCATGTAACTCAGCTGTGTGTGTGTGTGTGTGTGTGTGTGTGTGTGTGTGTGTGTGTGTGTGTGTGTGTGTGTGTGTGTGAGTGTGAGGGCACATGATGGGCAGAAGGGACTGATGGGGATACATATAATGAATTAATATATGACTCTAGAACCCTTCTTTGATGAAGCTAATTAATAAAAAAAAATCCTGTATAGCTTACTAAAAACTCAGTATTCATATAATCATGATTATTAATGTGAGTTAGTGTGGTGTGGTTCCTCTCCTCTACCGAGTGTCATTGTGTCGTATCACATCCTCCAACTCAGCACCTGCAGTCGCTCCCAGCTGCAGCAGTGCAGTCTCTCTACAATCTGACTGAGGGAGATTTTTGTACGACTCTATAACACTGTGTGAACAGCCAGATGCTATTGATATAATGTAAACTCAGACAGTAGTAATCTGCTGCATCTTCAGTCTGGACTCCACTGATGGTCAGAGTGAAATCAGATCCAGATCCACTGCCACTGAAACGAGCTGGAAAACCTGACTGTAGCTGATTTACAAGTTTAATCAGGAGTTTAGGAGCTTCTCCAGGTTTCTGCTGATACCAGTATAAGTAGTGACCATTTGAGTCCTTGTACACTGCCTGACTGGTTCTACAGTTGAAGGTGACTGTTTCTCCTGGAAGAGCAGATTTCACTGCAGGAGTCTGAGTTACTGTGACTTGACCTCTGCATTCTGTTGAAAATTAATAATAAATAAATCATGAAACAGAATCGCTTCACTAGAAACAATAAGTGGATAAACAATAAATGAATTTGTATGAATAAATGATTATAGAGATAAAATCTGTAGCAGTGTCTGACCTTGAGTCCAGAGGATCAGTGTCCAGATGAAGACGGGGATCAAAGTCATGGTAGCTGTGGGTGAAGTTGCTGTAGCAGCAGCTCTCAGTCATGAAGTGTTAAAGTCACAGCGCTATAAACACTCCCAGAGCACTGAAGCATGAGATTTGAATGCAAAAAAAGTGCTCAATATGGACGTGTTAAACAGAGAACTGAAACCAGTAGGGGGAAAAAATAAGATCTCAGAATTTGTATTTAAGGTGATTTCATTGGTAAATTTTCTTGCAGATTAAACAGGTGGTTGAAGACTATATTTATCCCTACCAAAAACAACAGTAAAAAAAAAAAAAAAAACAGTACTTATTAAAATAAGAAATGTCAGTCCTATTTAAAATAATCTCAGTTTCTTACCTGTTAGCTTGCAATATTATTAAAATGGAAAAAAATACATGAGATGCACAGCAGCACCTAAGCGGTTATTTTAACTGGAGATAGGGACTTAATGCTGCCTCTTTCAAATACAGATGACAAAAGCTGAACTGATGAAAGGCTATTTTTTATTATAATCTGGTGGTCTAACACATATGATGTATATTGTTAGTTGCAATCTGGCATAGTCAGTCACTTCACAAGTATAGATGAGTCCCAGAGTGGTGCAGGCTAACCATGAAAAGTGATCAGGTGATCAAACTGTACCTCAGATTTAACCTTCATACACTGAGGAGATAGTGACCTCTGGTGTTAAAACAGTGCAATTGCACAGTGCAATTCTATTCATTGGATAATTAATACAAGACTGATTGCTACATTTAGATTTAGGGCATCTGGCAGGAACCCTTATGCCAAGTGACTTAGATTCATCTCTATATACATCTGAGGAGTAAAGGGTTGAGGATGTAGCTTAAGGGCCCAAAAGTGGCAGCCTGATGGTACTGCAGTTTGAAGACTCGACCTTCTGATGAGTAGTGTATCTTACCTACCAAGTTACTCCTGCTTCAAAGACTTCCACTAACAGGTGGATTTATAGTCATGGTCATAACACACTCCACTTAGCTAATTCTGTGACTTCTGTTTTGTATCAGAACTAATTCAGGTATTTCTCAGTAACAGAATGATTATTTATTTTATCAGTTCATTTACTTTTTTTTGTTATATTTTTGCAAATTATTGATTTCCCCCTTACATAAATATTATGGGATATTTTATGAAGCGTCATGATATTTAGTCGCAGTTAAATGCATTTTATTTTCAAGCATTACATGTCAAATAGTTCAAGGTAGGTGGCGCGGTGGTGTAGTGGTTCGCACTGTCGCCTTGCACCTCCAGGGTCTGGGTTCAGACTCGATTCCCGTCTCTGTGTGCATGGAGTTTGCATGTTCTCCCCGTGCTTGGTGGGTTTCCTCCGGCTACTCCGGTTTCCTCCCACAGTCCAAAGATATGCAGATTAGGCTGATTGGCGTTCCAAATTGCCTGTAGTGTGTGAACGAGTGTGTGACTGAGTGTATCTGTGTGTGCCCATGTGATGGATTGGCACCATGTCCAGGGTGTACCCTGCCTCATGCC
Source organism: Channallabes apus (assembly GCA_030522415.1). Classification (NCBI taxonomy): domain Eukaryota; kingdom Metazoa; phylum Chordata; class Actinopteri; order Siluriformes; family Clariidae; genus Channallabes; species Channallabes apus. The sequence goes on from CM060107.1 coordinate 12,451,848, forward strand.
CTAAGCCTCCTGGGATAGGCTCCAGGCCCCTGCAACCCTGAATACAGCGGTATAGAAGATGAGTGAGTGAGTAGTTTAAGGTTTGTTAATACTTAACCAAACTGACACTGTGTACACTTAAAAGTCAGTAATGTCTGTGTGTAATGCACCAGAATTCGCCAAACATTTCAGAACAATAATGGCTCAAGGACTAGTAACCTCATCTAATACCAGTACAGCATTTTACATCTGGCTAAAAGAAGAACAACTCTAAGTTATGGTTCATGCTTGAGATACGGCCTCACTGTGACTGGGCTATGTGTGTGTGTGTGTCTGGGTGGATGATGGGCAGAAAGGGACAGATGTAGATAATATTACCAGGATAGGATTCTTCACCTCACAAATATTGCCAAGATAAGGAATATATTGTCACTAAACAATGCAAAAAACTAATTCATGCTTTTATCACCTCTAGGTTGGACTATTGTAACGCCTTACTGTCTGGTTGTTCAACTAGGTGCATAAACAAGCTTCAGCTAGTCCAGCATGCAGCAGCAAGAGTCCTCATGAGCCCATCACCCCTATCTCATCCTCACTGAATCGGCTCCCTGTGAAATTTGCATCATATAGGTGTACTCATGAATCCTTCATTGCTGAAGCTAATTAATGGAAATTCTGTGTAACTTACTAAAAAGTCAGTATTCATGTCATCATAATTATAGAGGGATTTCTAATGTGACTTGTGAGTTAGTGTAATTGGTTCCTCTCCTCTACCGAGCGTCATTGTGTCGTATCACATCCTCCAACTCAGCACCTGCAGTCGCTCCCAGCTGCAGCAGTGCAGTCTCTCTACAATCTGACTGAGGGAGGTTTTTGTACGACTCTATAACACTGTGTGAACAGCCAGATGCTATTGATATAATGTAAACTCAGACAGTAGTAATCTGCTGCATCTTCAGTCTGGACTCCAGTGATGGTCAGAGTGAAATCAGATCCAGATCCACTGCCACTGAAACGAGCTGGAAAACCTGACTGTCGCTGATTTGCAAGTTTAATCAGGAGTTTAGGAGCTTCTCCAGGTTTCTGCTGATACCAGTGTAACCATTCACCATTAGAGTCCTTGTACACGGCCGGACTGGTTCTACAGTTGAAGGTGACTGTGTCTCCTGGAAGAGCAGATTTCACTGCAGGAGTCTGAGTTACTGTGGCTTGACCTCTGCATTCTGTAAAAATATAAGGATAATGCATCACAAAACTGAACTTCTATAATAGAAACAATGAGTGTATTTGTATAAAGAGATGATTGTAGAGATAAAATCTGTAGCAGTGTCTGACCTTGAGTCCAGAGGATCAGTGTCCAGATGAAGACGGGGATCAAAGTCATGGTAGCTGTGGGTGAAGTTGCTGTAGCAGCAGCTCTCAGTCATGAAGTGTTAAAGTCACAGCGCTATAAACACTCCCAGAGCACTGAAGCATGTGCTGCTAATGCAAAGTGTCCTCTAAGTATGGAAACACCTTTACCACATTCCCCCAATCTTACTGTAATTCTCACACTAATACAGAGTTTTGCTTCTGGGGTCAGACGGAGATTTTCTGTAAAACACTTTTAGGTCTAAGATGCATAAATAAGTGAATTAAAGAGAGAAGCTTAAACTTTCACTGGATGTGTTTGTATTAAATGTTAATGAGTTTCTCACTATAAAGGATTTATGGTGGAAGAAGCAGCATCAGTGTTGGCAGTGAGTAAATACACAATAATGATTCTGACTGTAAATTAATGTTTAGATTATTTCAAAAAGTTTAAAATTGTAAATCAGCCTAAAGCAGGTGTATAGAAATTATTCTCACTTGAACTCAAAACATTCAGTCATATACTCCAATGAGTAAATTAGCATCTATTAAGACTTGAACCTGTGCCAGTGCAGGTGCTGTTGTTTTGTTAGTATATATATATACTAACAAAACATTATTATTTTTAATAATTATTTCTATTATTAATATTATTTTATATTATTTCACTATATAAACCAGTCAGACAGTTAGTGTGTAAATCAGCTGATGTGAACAGAAGTTGGTGTTTTGTAGCTGTTTTGTAATAAGAGGTTTAAATGGATGGAGAGAGCAGTGAGTTTAGAGCAGCAGGGTTTTTGTACGGCCACTAAACCTGTTTGTATCACTGTGGTGGACTTTTGGTGGAGGAACCAAACTGTCTGTGGGCCGTAAGTAACCTGTTTACTAATGACTGAAATACACTGTGTTCAAATTCATGTTATAAAGTGTAAAAAAAATATACGTGGTATTTCCTTGAATCAAGTCTACTCACAGGAAATATGCTTTTGTTTTATCGTTTGGACAAAAATTCTTTGTCATTCGATTTCTCTTAGTTTAGACAATTACTAAAATGTACAGTATATGATTATAATGCTAGTATTTTATTTATTTATTAATCAATAGACAAACCAGGTATCGCATATTGTGAATACTAATGTGACATTCATTACTATATTTGACATCCCAGATACTTTGAGTCTAAAAACAGTTACATGTCGAAGCCTAAATCAATTTTATGAAAATGATGAACATGCTTCATATTAAATCCTACTTAATTATATTATCAAGGTTAAATACAGTATTATCAAACTAAAATTGAGCTTCCATAGATCACAGAAAGAACACTTGTTATAGATGGAATGTTGTTGATGTTTCTGATTAGTGAATGTTTTATTCAGTCAATTTTAATGTCCAGTAATCACATTAATATAAATCATTTTTACTCTTAAGATAAATTATTTGAACTGTTTGTGATGCGCCACTGAACTCAGTTCTGCTCTGTAGGATGTAAAGGGAAGTGAAACACACAGTGAGATGTAACATAACCAGAGTCACTGACAGCTGTCCATTAATGCCTTGTCTCTGTGTGTGTGTGTGTGTGTGTGTGTGTGTGTGTGTGTGTGTGTGTAGGTCTCACCCGGCCCAGTGTGACGGTGCTGCCCCCCTCCAGTGTGGAGCTGCAGCAGGAGAAGGTCACACTCGTGTGTGTGGCCAACAAGGGCTTCCCCTCGGACTGGAGGCTGACCTGGAAGGTTAATGGGAACAGCTGGACCTCGGGGGAGAGTCACAGTGCTGATGTTCTGCACACAGACGGCCTCTACAGCTGGAGCAGCACGCTGAGCCTCTACTCGGAGCAGTGCAGGAACAAGCTGGTGACCTGTGAGGCCTTCAAGGAGAACCAACCTACTGTGGTGAGCACAGTGAACATAGAGCAGTGCTTAGAGCTGTGAGCTCACACACACTTTACTCAGCTCACCTTCTACTGCTTCACTGTGTGTTACATCTGGTCATTACTGCTCACACTTTTAGATTTACATTTGTGTTACAGCTCTTCTTCATAATACCAAACTATGTGTTAAGTGTGTGTCACTGGAATGTTCTGCTTTCCATCATTAATAAAAGCTTTTGAATCAAGAGTTTTGCTTGATATTATTGATTACGCACATCATACACAAATCACCAAAAAACTAGCATTAGATATAGAAATTGTTTTTCTTAAAAAATTTCAATGTGATGAATAAAACAATTAATTATTTATTTATTATTATTATTATTATTATTATTATTAATTATCATTTTCTCTTGTTCCAAAACCATTGGAATGGAATGATATTTATGCCAAAAAAAGATTTTAAAAAATCATTTCAAAGTGAATAAAATTTTTTTGCACATATTAATTAAACTCATTATACAATGATGTTCAATGTTCACTGCGTTTCTTTCATTTTGTTTTCATTTTTCACTTTCCTTCCATAAGTTTAATTTGTTTACTGCTCATTTCCTATCATTTAGTTTTTTTCAGTTTCAGTGTCTGTCACTAATTACAGGGCTGCATCCTCATTGGCCAGCTGCTATCCAGTGGGATTCCAGTTCAATTTTCAAATTATTCATCTTTTGTTGAATTATTTTTGTTCTCCACCAACCTCGTTCCATACATGTGAAACAATTTATATATATAATTTATATATATAATTTATATTATTATTATATATTTATTAAATTGGTGATGAGACACCAATTGAATTTTGGCAAAATCACTTCATCAGACCTATACACTCCCCACAGTGAAGCATGGAGGTCTTTATAATAGAAAACATAGTTTAATAAACACTAAAAAAACTCTTGATCCTTTTTAGGAACAGGTGAATTTATATTCATGATCATGTAACACACTCCATTCATCTAATTCCATGACTTCTGTTAAAAATCTTTTGCATCAGATCTAGTTGCTATAGAGCTATATATCTTAGCAAGTATAGAGTTGCTAAGAAATTATTTGGAAAATCACCACATTTACTTTTTTGTTCATTTGCAAATAATTTTGCAAACTATTGATTTCAGTGTGTGTGTGTGTGTGTGTGTGTGTGTGTGTGTGTGCGAGGGCAGATGATGGGCAGAAGGGACCGATGGTGAATTCATACATATTTTTAAATTAAAAAAATGACTCTAGAACCCTTGGTTGCTGAAGCCAATTAATGAAAATTCTATATAGCTTACTAAAAACTCAGTATTCATATAATCATGATTATTAAGAGAGATTTCTGATGTGAGTTGTGAGTTAGTGTGGTGTGGTTCCTCTCCTCCACAGAGTGTCATTGTGTCGTATCACATCCTCCAACTCAGCACCTGCAGTCGCTCCCAGCTGCAGCAGTGCAGTCTCTCTACAATCTGACTGAGGGAGGTTTTTGTACGACTCTATAACACTGTGTGAACCAGTAGCCAGAGATGCTATGGTAACTCTGACAGTAGTAATCTGCTGCATCTTCAGTCTGGACTCCACTTATGGTCAGAGTGAAATCAGATCCAGATCCACTGCCACTGAAACGAGTTGGAACTCCTGAATGTAACTGATTTACATATTTAATCAGGAGTTTAGGAGCTTCTCCAGGTTTCTGCTGATACCAGAATAAGATATCACCATATGAGCTGTGACGATACACTGCCTGACTGGTTCTACAGTTGATGGTGACTGTTTCTCCTGAAAGAGCAGATTTCACTGCAGGAGACTGAGTTACTGTCGCTTGACCTCTGCATTCTGTTAAAAATAAAAAGATAATGCATCAAGAAACTGAAAATCTATAATAAAACCAATAAATGTATTTGTATGAAGAGATGATTGCAGAGCTAAAATTTGAAGCAGTGTCTGACCTTGAGTCCAGAGGATCAGTGTCCAGATGAAGACGGGGATCAAAGTCATGGTAGCTGTGGGTGAAGTTGCTGTAGCAGCAGCTGTCAGTCATGAAGTGTTAAAGTCACAGCGCTATAAACACTCCCAGAGCACTGAAGCATGAGATTTGAATGTAAACTATAGATGTGTTAAACAGAGAACTGAAACTGGTAGGTGAAAAAAAAGATCTCAGAATTTGTATTTAAGGTGATTTCCTTGGTAAATTTTCTTGCAGATTAAACAGGTGCTTCAACACTATATTTATCCCTACCAAAGACAACAGTAAAAACCAGTGGTTATTAAACCAAGAAACCACAACCCTATTTAAAGAAATCTCAGTTTCTTACCTGTTAGCTTGCAATATTATTAAAATGGAAAAAAAAATACATGAGATGCACATCAGCACCTAAGCGGTTATTTTAACTGGAGATAGGGACTTAATGCTGCCTCTTTCAAATACAGATGACAAAAGCTGAACTGATGAAAGGCTATTTTTAATTATAATCTGGTGGTCTAACACATATGATGTATATTGTTAGTTGCAATCTGGCATAGTCAGTCACTTCACAAGTATAGATGAGTCCCAGAGTGGTGCAGGCTAACCATGAAAAGTGATCAGGTGATCAAACTGTGCTTCAGATTTAATCTTCATACACTGAGGAGATAGTGACCTCTGGTGTTAAAACAGTGCAATTGCACAGTGCAATTCTATTCATTGGATAATTAATACAAGACTGATTGCTACATTTAGATTTAGGGCATCTGGCAGGAACCCTTATGCCAAGTGACTTAGATTCATCTCTATATACATCTGAGGAGTAAAGGGTTGAGGATGTAGCTTGAGGGCCCAAAAGTGGCAGCCTGATGGTACTGCAGTTTGAAGACTCGACCTTCTGATGAGTAGTGTATCTTACCTACCAAGTTACTCCTGCCTCAAAGATTTCCACTAGGCAGGTTACAATCCAAAAGCCTCCATGTGGGAAAAATATAGACAAAATATTGTAATGTTTCATGAAAGTGCTTAGCAAGGTATAATTTCAAATTTCTGTTAGAAAGTAAAGGAAAAAGCAAAAGTAAATAAATAGATAGATAAAGCTAACAATTAATATTGTGCACTCGCAAATATGTAATAATTTAAAAGAGTGAGAAACAGAGTTGGGGGTCGTAAGAGAGGGAATGGATGGGAAATCATTTTTTGGAAACTCTTTGGAATCATTTGTCAAAGTTTGATGAGACACAAAGTGAATGATGTTTCTCTAACACACTCTTAAGGATTTTAAGAACAGGTGGATTCATAGGTATGATAATGTAACACACTCCACTTATCTAATTCTGTGACTTCTGTTTTGTATCAGAACTAATTCAGGGATTTCCCCCTTACATAAATATTATGGGATATTTTATGAAGCGTCATGATATTTAGTCCCAGTTAAATGCATATTATTTCCAAGTTGTAACATTACATGTCAAATAGTTCAAGATAGGCGGCACAGTGGTGTAGTGGTTAGCACTGTCGCCTTGCCTTGCACCTCCAGATGCCGGGCTCAACTCCCGTCTCTGTTTACATGTTCTCCCAGTCATTGGTGGGTTTCCTCCCACAGTCCAAAGACCTGCAGATTAGGATGATTGGAGTTCCCAAATTGTCTGTAGTGCAGTGGTTCTCAAAGTGTGGGGCGCACCCCACAAGTGGGGAATACAGACATGACAGGTGGGGCGCAATGAACGGGAGGAAATTAGTGGAAAATAATAGGAAAGTACCTATTCTAATTCATGCCTTTCTTTATTGATAATTAAGAGCGTACGCTCAAAACTAAACAATCACACACAAATAAATGGATCATTAATACAAGTAAATTTAAAATAACATCAGTTGTGAGCCGGGAAAAAAAGTGGAACCATTAACGTCGGACCAACTTGAGCAGCGCTGCTCGAATCACAAACCTGCGCGACCCACTGGGCAGCGCTGCGCGACTCTGACAGAATTAGACTGCGCCGACCATCAAATTACATTTTACCCCGCTGGGATGCGCACGTACAAACCAGGCATGGCAAGGCGGAAACAATATTAAACAGTCCTGATATTTTAAATAAATTGTTAAAAAAATAATTTTTTTTAAAAACAGTGGGTCGCACAGTTTTGTGATTCAAGCAGCGCTGATCAAGTTAATCCGCGCTGCGCGATCCACCAGGTCAGTGAGTTTGCTTACATGTGACAAAACCAACAACGAGGAGATTGTAAAGAAAAAAGGTGCCTCGTCTGTGGTGTGGAATTGGTTTGGGTATAAGATTTGCAAGGTACGCAAGTGCACTGTTTTAACAAGTGGTGGAAACACAAACCTTTTCTATCATCTGAAATCCAAACATCCAAACGAATATGGCCAAAAAAAATAAAAAATGCGGCAAACCTCAGCAATTCACAGTTGAAATAAAATTACATTATGTAAAACAGTTTTTGTGTTTGAATTTTTATTTATGCATTTTCAGATACAAATTGCTATATTGTGATGTATATCGTTATCGAGGTAGAAAATTGCTTCTACCGTGATAGAAGATTTTGGTTATATCGTCCACCCCTAATGTAGCCTATCTTGAGCTTGGATTCATGGTGGGGGCAGAGGAGAGGCTCGTGTGTTTTTTGTGTCTTAAACCGCTGGCAGCAGACCGCATGAGATGCAACAAATTAGGAAGACACTTAGAGACAACACACTCCAGTCACGTTAATAAGCCACTCGGCTTCTTTCAAAGAAAGCTGGCAGAATACAGACAGCAGGATAATCGCATGGTAACATCTGAATCAGTGGACAGCAAAGCACAAATGGCTTCATTCAAACTTGCATACAGAATTGGCCAATGACAACATAAGCCTTTTATAACAATTGCACGTGTATTTTATCTGTTTTGAAATTGGTGGTGTTTGATCTTATTGGTTTAGAAATTAATATTTCAATACATAGTAAACTTGGCCGATTTCGTTATTATTTTGTTGACAAGTGGGGCTTGAAAATTCGCTCAGCCCCTTAAGTAGGGAATGACAGAAAATGTTTGAGAACCACTGCTGTAACGTGTGAGTGAGTGTATCTGTGTGTGCCATGCGATGGACTGGCACCCTGTCCAGATGTACCCTGCCTCGAGCCCTAAGCCTCCTGGGAGCTAAGCAGATGTGTGCCTGGTTAGTACTTGGATGGGAGACCACCTGGGAATACCAAGTGCTTTAAGTTTTTCAGTATTATTCCTCTTAAAATAAAAAAATAAATACATAAAAAAAAACCTAAGTCCTTGTTATTGCTATTTTTTTTTAACAGGCTAATATTTGTTTTTCTTCAATTACATTAAACTAATAATACATTTAGCACATTTACCCCGCCTAGTGCCCGAAGTCTCCTGGGATAGGCTCCAGGTCCCCCGCGACCCTGAACACAGGATTAAGCGGTATAGAAAATGAATGAAAGGATGAATGAACATTTTTCTTCATGTTTCTTCACCTTTGCAGGGTGTCCAATGCATTTATGTGATTTAAAAGTTATTATATGGATATGGAGCTTTACTGACTTTTTTCAACACACTGCTATCATTTTGAACACCACGGTAGAACACCACTCCATTTAAACCAGCTTCCGCTTATGGCCATACTAGTCCGAGAGCGCCTGCTCTCGTCTGATCTCGAGAGCTAAGTAGGCTCCAGAGTGACTTAGACAACATCTTACCTACCGAGCTACCCTTGCCTCAGGGATATCTATCAAATGAATAGCACATGTATGATGTATTGTTTCACCTCAAACAGGCAGGATACAATCCAAGAGCCTCTATGTGAAAAGATAATAATAATAAAGGCAAAATATTTTCATGGAAGTGCCAGCAAGGTACAATAAAAAAAAAATTTTGTTAGAAAATAGTGCCAAAAAAGGCAACAAATACCACACTGAATTTTTGTGTAGGCTACAAACATTATTTATTCTGAATGACCGGGTTTATTTAAAAAAAAAAAAAAAAAAAAAAAAAAAAACATTTTTCCCCTCATGTGCACAATTAACATCAAACTCACAAATATGTACAAATTTTAAAAAAAGAGAGAGAAAGAACGGGAAAAAAGTAGACACTACCAGCCTGATTGCTCCTGAATAACCTATTTTGATGAGAGTAAATACAAACGGTATTTAAACAAGTGTCCATCCAGCCACAGGACGACTTTTCCCCCTAGCAGATGAGAAAAGACTAGACATGGGTTGCAGGAGATAAGGGTGTCGTTCCACGGCGCCCTCAGCTGGACTGAGAGGGTCACATTCCTGAAACACACACATGCAGGCACGCACGCACGCACATACACCTGAAGGGGAAACCCAGAAGTGGAGGTGTAGATGCTTGGACTTCCACATTAATCTCTTTGCTCCATTTTTACTTTGGGAGGCTTGAGGAACGTCCTGTTCTTCTTCTCCTTGCTTTTACCTTTGGCTTGGAAGGTTCTCCAGCTGTCCACACGTCCATCCCTTGATTCCTAGGAAAGACAAAAAATAAAATAAAATAATCGGCTCTGGGTCCTGGATTTTGGCAGAGGAAAGAGCACTGACTGGCTCAAATCTGCTCATATGCAAGTGAGGATCTTAAACTAATTACAGATAGGAGTGAACTCTTGTAAACAATAAGGCAGAAGGCAGTATTTGTTGGGGGCAAAAAAAAAACGAAGTAAATCCAACAACCTACAAAATCATTTGTAGGTTGTAATGCAGCTTGTGTATTGTTTTGTTTGTTTTTTTGAATACACTTGGAACTGAAAGAATATCTACCTGATGGTATCTTTACACTGTTCTCTACTCTCCTTAAACCAGAAATGAGGGAAATGACAAAAGGTTGATTAAATTATTAAGCACGATATTGGTAAAATAAAACTAATTTGCACAACTTTTAATGTAACCTCTTTGGCAAAAAAAAAAAAATTACAAATAATTAACATACATATTCTATCTATACAAACTTTTATGATGGTATACATTTTCTACAAACTCAAAGACAATTAGAAAGCGTTACACTTGTACCATGAAAGAGACCTGAAGAAACACAGAGAGTAGATCTGAAATAATCATTAGTTCTGGAATAAACGATTCAGACACGTCACGTCCTTGAGGCTAGATTATACTAAATCAGCCTTTTACGAAACCTTATAAAAAGAGCACACTTTCTTTACAAACATATGTGCCTGTGACTTCCTTCACGTGGAATTAAATTGCACATTGATGAGTGTATTTTTTAAAAGCCCAACAACATCTGTTGAATTTTGGAATTAACTAAAATTTTAACATTACTGCAAAGTGCGCAGAATGAAGGTGGGAGATCACATTTATTAAGTAGATTTTAATTGGACACTCATACAGCGCCATCTGGTGAATTTTGTGATGAACTAACTATTTTTTCAAGGTTGGTTTTTTTATGATATAAGGGTCTTTTTCATTTAAGTTTCAAAGTAGCATATCTTCCCCTTAAGTGGGCCGACTGTGATTAAACAAAGCCTGTGTGTTACATCAAGCTCGAACAAATACACTTGTGAAAAAAAAAAAAAAGAAATTATTAATTCAGTGATTATTGCTGACATTTTTTGTGGTCATTTCTTCTCTTTCCCTTTCTTTTTCTCTAGCGTTTTCACTTTTGTCATTTTGCACTTTTTGCTGCTCAGCATTGAGCTTCTCTCTCTAAACGTTTAGTCACGATGTGATGTACTTGCCTAGCATTTTAGTCTATCAGTATGGTTTGGTAAATATCCTCTGAATTATGGCCATTTTTTTCCCTCCACAGTAAGGCTGATCTTTGGATTTCATATTTAACATTCAAAACTGTGTTTCTCCATTATACATTAAAGGGAGCAGGTCCTCGGGGTTAAGTGTACCTCAAAGTTTTTCTGCCACTCTTTCTCTCTCTTAGCCTTCTCTTGTGTTTCAATCTCCTCTTCTCTTTGCCTTTTTCTGAGGAACAAGAAAACAGAGGTTTACAAAGGCAAAACCATGGCAATGCTAATAAGGCAAGTGATATGAAATATCATTAATTATACCACAATACACCTTTTTACGGCACAGGACATAAATTCAAGAATGCTTTTACACATTTAATGCCATTTGGCAGATGCCCTTACACAGAGCAACCTTTTTATCGAACCTGAGCAGTTGAGGGTCAAGGGCCTGATTCAAACTCTCTTACTGTTAAATTGCGGTTTTGTAAATATGTTACAGGTTTTACAGAAGGCCACTCAATTTTCTATTCAATGGTAATTTTAAAACAAAAAAACACCGCAACATGATATTGGGTGTTCGAGTCAAACCAGGACTTTTGATTGCGCAGAATAACTTGACTTGAACAACCCTAAATTTTGCTGCATTTCCCAACAATAGTCTAAATAACTGAAATTTTAGACTACTGATATTTACATAGCACTTATTTGTGTATTTTGTGATCATTAGGTGCATAAATAGTTTTTAGCTTCCTTTAAGTTATGTAGTTAAGGCAGAAGGGAGTACAACTGAGCAGCTGTAGTACCTCTCGTGCATTTCCTTGGCTTCCCTCTCCTTCCGCTTGATCTCCAGCTCAGCAAACAGTTTCATGGTCTGTTTATACACAGCCTGCCTGAACTAGAACAAAAACAACAAAAAGTGATAATTGCATCTTAATTCCCTCATGGAGATCAAGTACTTTAAATATTCCTACTTAACATGCTGAAATACTATATATAAATTAATAAAAGGGATATGGTTAGTCCCTGACTTACGAACAAGTTCCGCTCCGGGAGCATGTTTGTAAGTCAGATTTGTTCTTAAGTCCGACAAAGTGAATCATATACAAGCTATGAATATATATACACAAGCTAGAGGTGGACGATATACCAGTATACACGGTTAACCGGTAGAAATTTGTGAACCGATAGAGATTTTGGTCTATTGTCTTAATCGCGGTTGAGACGTTGCACGTTACATAACCACACAATACACATTCACTTCTATGGTAAGCCAAACACATCTAAAGTGGGACGACACTGTGGCATCCGAGCCAGTGTGGGCAGAACAAATATCCAGATCGCGTAGCACGGACCACCTTGAGCAGCGCTGCTCGATTCACAAACCTGCGCGACGCTGATATAATTAGACTGCGCCGACCATCAAAATACATTTTAGTCCGCTGGAATGCGCACGTACAAACCAGGCATGGCAAGGCGGAAACAATATTAAACAGTCCTGATATTTTACATAAATTGTTTTTAAATAAAAAACAGTGAGTCGCGCAGGTTTGTGATTCGAGCGGCGCTGAAAAAGTTAATCCGTGCTGTGCGATCCACCGGACTGTGCAAATACAGTGGTGTGAAAAACTATTTGCCCCCCTCCTGATTTCTTATTCTTTTGCATGTTTGTCACACAAAATGTTTCTGATCATCAAACACATTTAACTATTAGTCAAAGATAACACAAGTAAACACAAAATGCAGTTTTTAAATGAGGGGTTTTATTATTTAGGGAGAAAAAAAATCCAAACCTACATGGTCCTGTGTGAAAAAGTAATTGCCCCCTGAACCTAATAACTGGTTGGGCCACCCTTAGCAGCAATAACTGCAATCAAGCGTTTGCGATAACTTGCAACGAGACTTTTACAGCGCTCTGGAGGAATTTTGGCCCACTCATCTTTGCAGAATTTTTGTAATTCAGCTTTATTTGAGGGTTTTCTAGCCTGAACCGCCTTTTTAAGGTCATGCCAAAACATCTCAATAGGATTCAGGTCAGGACTTTGACTAGGCCACTCCAAAGTCTTCATTTTGTTTTTCTTCAGCCATTCAGAGGTGGATTAGCTGGTGTGTTTTGGGTCATTGTCTT